>CM064328.1:1105000-1705000 GCA_032595735.1 Pelochelys cantorii
CCCCACTGCCCTGGCCTGGCCCCTCCCCCTGCCCCGGCCTGGCCCCTCCCCCGGCACCTGCCCCGGCCTGCCCCCCTCCCCTTCCCCCCACTGCCCTGGCCTGGCCCCTCCCTTTGCCCCGGCCTGGCCCCTCCCCCTGCCCTGGCCTGGCGCCCTACCCCGGCACCTGCCCCGGCCTGCCCCCCTCCCCTTCCCCCCACTGCCCTGGCCTGGCCCCTCCCCCTGCCCCGGCCTGGCGCCCTCCCCCGGCACCTGCCCCGGCCTGGCCCCTCCCCCTGCCCCGGACTGGCGCCCTCCCCCGGCACCTGCCCCGGCCTGGCCCCTCCCCCTGCCCCGGCCTGGTGCCCTCCCCCGGCACCTGCCCCGGCCTGCCCCCTCCCCATCCCCCCACTGCCCTGGCCTGGCCCCTCCCCCTGCCCCGGCCTGGCGCCCTACCCCGGCACCTGCCCCGGCCTGCCCCCCTCCCCTTCCCCCCACTGCCCTGGCCTGGCCCCTCCCCCTGCCCCGGCCTGGCGCCCTTCCCCGGCACCTGCCCCGGCCTGGCCCCTCCCCCTGCCCCGGACTGGCGCCCTCCCCCCGCACCTGCCCCGGCCTGGCCCCTCCCCCTGCCCCAGCCTGGTGCCCTCCCCCGGCACCTGCCCCGGCCTGCCCCCTCCCCATCCCCCCACTTCCCTGGCCTGGCCCCTCCCCCTGCCCCGGCCTGGCGCCCTCCCCCGGCACCTGCCCCGGCCTGCCCCCTCCCCATCCCCCCACTTCCCTGGCCTGGCCCCTCCCTCTGCCCCGGCCTGGCCCCTCCCCCTGCCCCGGCCTGGCGCCCTCCCCCGGCACCTGCCCCGGCCTGCCCCGCTCCCCTTCCCCCCACTGCCCTGGCCTGACCCCTCCCTCTGCCCCGGCCTGGCGCCGTCCCCCTGCCCTGGCCTGGCGCCCTCCCCTGGCACCTGCCCCAGCCTACCCCCTCCCCTTCCCTGGCCTGGCCCCTCCCTCTTCCCCTTCCCGGCCCCCTCCCCTGGCACCTGCCCCCTCTCTCTCCTCCAGCACCTGCCCCGGCCTGGCCCCTCTCTCTCCCCTGGCACGTAGAACCATAGAGCTGGCAGAGACCTCAGGAGTCATCGAGTCCAGCCCCCTGCCCAAGGCAGGACCAATCCCAACTAAATCAACCCAGCCAGGGCTTTGTCAAGCCGAGACTTAAACACCTCTAGGGATGGAGATTCCACCATCGCCCTAGGTAACCCATTCCAGTGCTTCCCCTCCCTCCTAGTGAAATAGTTTTTCATAATCTCCAACCTGGACCTCTCCCACTGTAACTTGAGACCATTGCTCCTTGTTCTGCCACCCGTCACTACTGAGAACAGCCTCTCTCCATCCTCTTTGGAACCTCCCTTCAGGAAGTTGAAGGCTGCTATCAAATCCCCCCTCACTCTTCTCTTCTGCAGACTAAACAAACCCAAATCCCTCAGTCTCTCCTCATAGGTCATGTGCTCCAGCCCCCTAATCATTTTGGTCGCCCTCCGCTGGACCCTCTCCAATGCGTCCACATCCTTTCTACAGTGGGGGGCCCAGGACTGGACACAATATTCTAGATGTGGCCTCACCAGAGCCGGATAAAGGGGAATAATCACTTCTCTGGATCTGCTGGCAATGCTCCTCCTAATGCACCCTAATATGCCATTAGCCTTCTTGGCTACAAGGGCCCACTGTTGACTCATCTCCAGCCTCTCATCCACTGTAATCCCCAGGTCCTTTTCTGCTGAACTGCTACTGAGCCAGTCGGTCCCCAGCCTGTAACAATGCTTGGGATTCTTCCGTCCCAAGTGCAGGACTCTGCACTTGTCCTTGTTGACCCTCATCAGATTTCTTTTGGCCCAGTCCTCTAATCTGTCCAGGTCACTCTGGACCCTATCCCTGCCATCCAGTATATCTACCTGCACCGGGCTGACCCCCCCCTCCTCCCCCGGCACCCTGCACCTGGCTGGCCCCCTCTCTCTCCCCCAGCACCCTGCACCGGGCTGGCCCCCTCTCTCTCCCCCAGCACCCTGCACCGGGCTGGCCCCCTCTCTCTCCCCCGGCACCCTGCACCAGGCTGGCCCCCTCTCTCTCCCCTGGCACCCTGTGCCTCCCACACCACGAGCCCTGAGCTCCGTGGCAGAGAGTGTCCCAGAATGCTTTGGCCTGCTGGGAGGGCACACAGGGCACAGCCCCAGACTCCACCCCCCAACCTCAGCCCCACACGCAGACGCAGCAGGGTCTCGGCAGGATGCCGCAGCAGTTTGAGCACAGGACCCCTGGGTCCAACCTCAGTGCTGCCTCCCTGGGTGGCCCCTCGCTGAGCCTCAGTTTCCCCGGGTGGTTCTGGCGGAATGTTCTGGCCGGCGGGGTGGGGCGAAGGACCCTGAGAGGCAGGCCACGGGCTGGGACAGGCTGCTCCATGCAGGAGGGTTGCTAGCTGTCCGTGGCCCCGGCAGGTCCCCGGCAGCTGCCAGGCTGGGCTGTGGGGCCAGGCCCGCAGGGGACCCCATTTTGGGAGGGTGGCAAGCAGGCCAGAGCCCTGCCGGCACCGCACTGGATTCGCTGGGCCCACTCGGGGGGGCGGGGGGGTGGCCAGGCTAACGGAGCTGGCCCGTTGCCCTGCCCACCAGGAGCACCTGTGGATAAATCCCTGTAATATTATACTTTGTATTAAGATCTTGTCCTTTTCGATATATCTTTGTTAAGTGTCTTATAGACTCTCTGGAACATTTCTCCTAGAACTTTGTATTGAGATACATAGATCTTGTGAGAAAAAAATGTCTTTTGAGCTCCCCTCTTTCCTTGATTGCCCTGTTGAAATGAATGAGGGGTGAATGGAGAATGAAAGGGGACCACCTCCAGCAGCAGTTGCCAGGGTGGAGAAGGTCTGGGAGCCAGAGCCAAGACAATCCCTGTGCAGTGAGCTCATTAAATAGACTGGATCCGGATCGGCAGAAGCCCGGCTCCACCCCTCCCCCATCTAACTCACCTGGCCAGTGCAGTGAGGGGGAGCAACTTTTGGTAACAACAAGATGGAATGTGCTTGTGTGTGTGTGAGAGTGCATATGATAAGTATTGATTGATCGATGCATGTTCAATAAATGTGGCGTGTTGCCTTATCCCCCTGAAAAAGATCCCAGGTGCTTCTTTTGAGCACAACATTTTGGTGGAGAATTGCGAAAGGGGGAAGGTACCACGAGCATTTACAGGGTAATGAAAGAAAATATTGAGAAGTATTGGAAAGTGATCGATCATTAAGGTGTGCAAACCCCCGGTGGTAGTAGGCCGGGTAAAGAGAGGAGGAGAAGTAGCTTTCTCACTCCCCCCGGTCGTAGAGTGCCGGCATTAGAAAGAAAGGAGAATTAAATTTCTCGCTCCAGGAAAAAGAGGTATTGATATTGCTATTCTAGTCCCAATAGGAGGTTGGGTGTACTAAGAGGTATTGGCAGATAAGAGTAAAAAGCATAAGCATTGCTATCCTAGTCCCAATAGAAGGTTGGGTGTACTAGAAAATGTTTAAACGTAAGCAGTCTTTTAAGAAGGCTCCCAGAGAGGAGACTGAGAAATTGGCATTTCTAAAAGCTGTTACCCTTTTGAACAAATCTTGCAAAAATTCGGACATAGCCCTTGGTCTGATCAAGTGTTAGCTGATGTCCATACAATTTCAGACCTAGAAGACAAATTGGCTAACTACTTATGGATATATAAACCCTCAACTCCAATGAAAAAGGAAGCAGCTGCAGTTTGGCTTCTATGGAAAACCTGTAATGAGGTGTTCCTCAAATTGACTGAATATAAGAATGCAAATATGAAACTACAAAATGTAAAAGCCTCTGCTGCAAGTGTGGAGAGGTAGAAATGCATGTCCCACAATACCCAGACACAGCTAGATTCCCTTAAGGATGGGTACTGAGAGTTAAAGCAACTCGCAGATTTTTCAGGAATATGCTTAAGAAAAAGGCCCAGGAGGTGTGGGGTTTAGTGAACAAGGCCACCCTCCTTGCTAAACTGGTAATGGGACAAAGCCTGAGTCTGTGGAAAGGAGCCACTTTCCATTTAGCAAGAAAAACAGGCTCAGGCCCAGACCAGCAGGCAGGTAACAGATAGATTGAAGGCCTTGTGGTAGAACTGAGAAAAAGCAGTAAGTACAGGTACTGGAAATCTAAATCCTTAAAACAACACTTACAAGGGTAATATCTGAAACAAGGCCGGTTTTCGTTAAGAGATAAGAAAGTGTTTTAAGAAAAAGAAACCCACAGAGCAGTTAACTCGACAGAGAATGGAGGGAATTGAGCAGTTGTGAAAATGCTAAAATGGTGTAGGGGAAAAAATTGTGATTTCTTTGCAGCCATTCTGAAGGAAAAATGGGCCCTTTTCCAAAAGAATGTCTGTAAATAATCCAGGCAAATTTGACTCAAATCCGTACATTTGATTATAGATACTGCTAAAAGAATTTTAAGGGGGTTTCTATTGGAACTTAACTACCCCAATGAATAAAAGGGAATGTAATCGTTGTACAGCTCTGTAGAAATAGTGTAAGAAAGGTTCAGAGAGAATGTATGTGTAGCTGTGTGTAAATATATATATAGTGTAAATAAGTGAGGTTTCCAAGATCCAGTAATCCTGTTTTTTAGGTTAGTGAACTGTTCTGTAGGCTTAAAACAAATTGGTTTGGTTTATTTTCAGTAAGACCATTTCAGTCCAAGTTGTTTAATGAAAATACAGGAAAACTCTGTGAGCATAAAAGAAAGAGTTACACCCTATGCAAAGTTTAATATGGCTAAGTAATGTTATAAACAAAGATTGCACATTTTCCTGTGACATGCCATGTATATTGTAGAAGGGGTAAAAAACTGCAAACAAATCAAAATCCTGTGAAGGCTCCAGGAGCCACAACAGGTTGTACTTTCCTTTTCAGGTTGCTGTCTGAGAGAGCAGGACTTAAAAGTAAAAACTCAAAACTGAAAATCTCTGGCAAAAGTTATTGTGTCCCTTTTTAAGACAAAGCTACAGACAGCTTTGAATCTAAAGCAAGCCAGAAAGTGTTCTGTGGTACAAATGCCCTAGCTGGCAGCACAAAGAAGCTTTGCAGGTAATAGCTAAGTTTGATCAGCAAACTACCTGAGATCAGAAAGTTCAAATTGTAGCCCTCCAGAAAGAAAGGTGGGAAAAAGGGGTCAAACCCAAAACTGAGAATCTAAACATCTCAAGATCTAAAAACAAGCAAGAAAAAGGATTTACGTTTGCACAATGCTAAATGTGAACACAGATACAAAAGGGGGTCTGTATAAGCAAAGATTTAAAGATGCTATTAACAAACTGGTCTCAGAGATAAGTAGTCTAAAGGAATGCTTTTAGAAAAATGGTCATTGGAAACACAACTCACACTGAAAATCCTCCAGAATTACAGTAATAATGCTTCTTGGCTATTCTCTATGCATAAACTTAACACAGCAGAAACTTGCTAACCTAGTCTGCTGTACAAGAAGAAAACTGAAGTACACCTCCTGAATTTGATGATTACACAGTGGGGTAATTCACCCAAAAGAAGGGTAGAAACCATTGAAACCTGTTTTGCCTACAAAACAAAACTATGTAACTATAGGAGTAATTGTAAGCAAAGAGAGGAATGAAAGCATATTTGTAAAAGAAAAAGTATGTAAATAATAATGTGCCACCCCCAAAGGGGTAGAAGTATGTTTTTTTTCTTTTGTCTTTCAGAAAATCAGGACAAGTTGGTACCAGCTGAACACCCTACAACACCATGGATGTATTGTTGCAACGAAGATTGTTTTATGTTTTGTGTTTGTCTAATGTCTGTCTGTCTTACTAGCTAGTATACTGTGTTAAAAATGATACTGCATTAGGCAGGAAAGGTTTAATAAGCATTATGCATTTTGACTATATTTACAGAAACCAGTATCTCAAGAGAGTAGAGGCCAAGGAATTTGAATCTTGCTAATTGGAAAAAGTGGTAAAGGGTCATTTAAAAGAAAAACTATGCATGAAACACAAGGTTTATCTATTGATAAAACACTTGAAGGAATAAACATAAAGCACAAGGTTAAATTACTAAACAAAAAGGATAGATATGCGAAAACATTGGTCAAAAAAAAAATCAGTGTTAATTAGAATGTTTAAATCAACTTTCAGCCTGTAAGGCCAGCTGAATGCACCTGGATGTTGCATACAATTGGAAGTTTAAGGCCATTGTAACCCCATCCCTGACGGTAAGGGGCAGTACACTGCCCGTATTTCCCCCCCTGACAATTATGCTATTGTTAGCAGGGAGCTTATGGGATCAATACGGGAGGCATTTCTTTAAACTCCCTGTGCACCAATGTACATGATGTAACTACATTTTACACATAAGGGTTGGTCACTCACTCGGACTTCCATCTTATTGCAAAATATTGTTTATTAAAAGTGTTGTTGGATAAAGAGAACATTTGTTGAATTACAACCACCAGCTCAAATTGCTTCTCAGTATATTGCCATTAATTAGTTGTATAAAGTGTGACCCACTCAAGAATTGTTCTTGAGGGGTCAAAAGGGGGACAATGTGGATAAATCCCTGTAATATTATACTTTGTATTAAGATCTTGTCCTTTTAGTTATATCTTTGTTAAGTGTTCTTATAGACTCTCTGGAACATTTCTCCTATAACTTTGTATTAAGATACATAGATCTTGTAAGAAAAAATGTCTTTTGAGCTCTCCCCTTTCCTTGATTGTCCTGTTGAAATTAATGAGGTGTGAATGGAGAATGAAAGGGGACCACCTCCAGCAGCAGTTGCCAGGGTGGAGAAGGTCTGGGAGCCAGATCCAAGACAATCCCTGTAAAGTGAGCTCATTAAGAAGACTGGACAGACAGATGCCTTGGGAGTTCAGCAGCAAGTGCCTGCCCTTAGAACATAAGAACATAAGAAGGGCCGTACTGGGTCAGACCAAAGGTCCATCTAGCCCAGTATCCTGTCTGCCGACAGTGGCCAGCGCCAGGTGCCCCAGAGAGGGTGGACCGAAGACAACGATCAAGCGATTTGTCTCCTGCCATCCTTCTCCAGCCTCTGACAAACAGAGGCCAGGGACACCATTTTATCCCCTGGCTAATAGCCTTTTATGGACCTAACCTCCATGAAATTATCTAGCTTCTCTTTAAACTCTGTTATAGTCCTAGCCTTCACAGCCTCCTCTGGCAAGGAGTTCCACAGGTTTAGACGCTGTGTGAAGAAGGACTTTCTTTTATTAGTTTTAAACCTGCTACCCATTAATTTCATTTGGTGTCCTCTAGTTCTTCTATTATGGGAACTAATAAATAACTTTTCTTTATTAGCCCTCTCCACACCACTCATGATTTTATATACCTCTATCATATCCCCCCTCAGTCTCCTCTTTTCTAAACTGAAAAGTCCAAGTCGTTTTAACCTCTCCTCATATGGGACCCGTTCCAAACCCCTAATCATTTTAGTTGCCCTTTTCTGAACCCTTTCCAAGGCCAAAATACCTTTTTTGAGGTGAGGAGACCACATCTGTACACAGTATTCAAGATGTGGGCGTACCATAGTTTTATACAGGGGCAGTAAGATATTCTGGGTCTTATTTTCTATCCCTTTCTTAATAATTCCTAGCATCCTATTTGCCTTTTTGACCGCCGCTGCACACTGCGTGGAAGTTTTCAGGGAACTATCCACGATAACTCCAAGATCTCTTCCCTGATTTGCCGTAGCCAAATTAGCCCCCATCATACTGTACGTATAGTTGGGGTTATTTTTCCCAATGTGCATTACTTTACACTTATCCACATTAAATTTCATTTGCCATTTTGTTGCCCAATCACTCAGTTTGGTGAGATCTTCTTGGAGTCCCTCACAGTCTGCTTCTGTCTTGACTATCCTAAACAGTTTGGGATCATCCGCAAACTTTACCACCTCACTGCTTACCCCTTTCTCCAGATCATTTATGAACAAGTTGAACAGGATTGGTCCTAGGACTGACCCTTGGGGGACACCACTAGTTACCCCTCTCCATTCTGAAAATTTACCATTTATTCCTACCCTTTGTTTCCTGTCTTTTAACCAGTTCTCAATCCAAGAAAGGACCTTCCCTCTTATCCCATGGCCATGTAATTTATACAAGAGCCTTTGGGGAGGGACCTTGCCGAAGGCTTTCTGAAAATCTAAGTATACTATATCTACTGGATCCCTCTTGTCTGCATGTTTGTTAACCCCTTCAAAGAACTCGAATAGATTAGTGAGACAGGATTTCCCTTTACAGAAACCATGTTGACTTTTGCCCAACAAATTATGTTCTTCTACGTGCCTCACAATTTTATTCTTTACTATTGTTTCGACTAATTTGCCCGGTACTGAAGTTAGACTTACCGGTCTGTAATTGCCCGGATCGCCTCTAAAGCCCTTTTTAAATATTGGTGTCACATTGGCTACCTTCCAGTCATTAGGTACGGAAGCCGATTTAAGGGATAGGTTACAAACCACAGATAATAGTTCAGCAATTTCCCATTTGAGTTCTTTTAGAACCCTTGGATGAATGCCATCCGGTCCCGGAGATTTGTTAACATTAAGTTTTTCTATTTGTTCCAAAACCTCCTCTAATGACACTTCAATCCGGGACAGTTCCTCAGATTCATCACCCACAAAGGATGGTGCAGATTTGGGAATCTCCCTTGGAAGAACTTTCTTTGAAGCAGCATGAGGAAAGGCGAGGTGATGACTAATTGGCTGCATGAGAGGGATAAATAGGAGGTGTCTTGCAGAGGGACCCCAGGTTTTCATCTTGTCAACATGGGAGCATCGATCCGGATCGGCAGAAGCCCGGCTCCACCCCTCCCCCATCTAACTCACCTGGCCAGTGCAGTTAGGGGGAGCAACTTTTGGTAACAACTAGATGGAGTGTGCTTGTGTGTGTGTGTGTGAGAGTGCATGAGTGTAATGTATCCTATGCATATGATAAGTATTGATTGATCGATGCATGTTCAATAAATGTGGCGTGTTGCCTTATCCCCCCCTGAAAAAGATCCCAGGCGCTTCTTTTAAGCACAACACACCGAGCCCGGACTCCACCGCAGGGGGGCACTGGTGCCCAGGGACAGACCGGTCAGCCCAGACACCGGGCAGTCAGCACCTCCCATCCTGGGCCTGCCCCGCTCCGCATCCACGCCCCAGCCCTCCTTTGCCCTGCCTCCCAGCCCCCGTCCCCGCCTCACACAAGCCAGGCCTGGGACCAGCTCCAGCCCGCCCAGCTGATGGGCAGAGCGGGCCCCAATCCAGCCGCAGCCTGTGCTCAGTGGCCCCCAGCCTGCTCCCTCCTGCCCGTGTCCCTGCCCGAGTGGCTCCCAGCCGAAGCCTGGACGGTGAGGGACTCAGAGGAGAACCTGCCTGCAGAGGCAGGGCCCTGTCCACGAGTTCAGGGCTTGTGCGCTCTCGCTCTCTCTCACACGCTTACATGCTCACACTTACACACACACACACACGCTTACACTCATACTCACACACACACACTTACACACACATACACACACACACACACTCATACTCACATTCACACACATTCACGCTTACATGCTCACACTTACACACACACACACGCTTACACTCATACTCACACACACACACTTACACACACATACACACACACACACACTCATACTCACATTCACACACATTCACGCTTACATGCTCACACTTACACACACACACGCTTACACTCATACTCACACACACACACACACACACACACTCATACTCACATTCACACACATTCACGCTTACATGCTCACACTTACATACACACACACGCTTACACTCATACTCACACACACACACTTACACACACACACACACACACACTCATACTCACATTCACACACACTCACGCTTACATGCTCCCTGCTTTTTCTGAGCCACACGGGCGTGTGACCCTCTCCCTTTCCTTTGCAGTGTGTCACTGTCCCCGGCCTGCCGGCGCTGCCAGCCCTCCCGCACGGGCTGCAGCGGCTGGGAAGGGGCCGCCCCGAACTCTGCGCCTCCCGCCGGGCCATGGGCAGGAAACGGGATTCCAAGGGAGAACCCGGGCTGGTCCCACCCATGCACCCGGGTTAGGGAGACAGGCTCCCTGGCGGCGCTGGAGGCAAGGACAGGCCAGGCTACAAGCACCAGCCCCCTCCCCACCCCCCGGCACCTCGCCACGCCCCTGGGGCCGTGCACTGCGCCCCTGGGCAGATTCCTTAACTCCTGCGAGCTGCCGGGGGAACTGGGGCCGTGGGCAGAGAGCGGGCTCCCCTCCCCCACACCGCCTGGCGATGCCCCTTAAACGCAGCCGCTTCGGGGCCCCCCCCGCCCGCCCCCAGGGATGAGCTGCTCTCAGCTGCCAAGAGTGGCCAGTTGCCCTGGCAACGCCTCTTTGTTCGGGTTAAATAGCCGAAGCAGCCACCGCGAAGCCCAGCTGGAGTGAGACCGTTAGTGACACCCAATCCCGCCCCCCGAGACCCCGCCTGTGGAGCCCTGATGCCTCTCGGCAGCCACAGCTTGGGAACAGCCAGCCCAGAGGGCAGCACCCCTGTGCCAGCTGGGGACAGCGCCCCCTGGAGAGCCCCCAGAAACGCCCTGCGCGTGGGGGGCAGCACGGACACCGAGGGGACAGCGCCCCCTGGAGAGCCCCCAGAAACGCCCTGCGCGTGGGGGGCAGCACGGACACCGAGGGGACAGCGCCCCCTGGAGAGCCCCCAGAAACGCCCTGCGCGTGGGGGGCAGCACGGCCTCCGAGGGGACAGCGCCCCCTGGAGAGCCCCCAGAAACGCCCTGCGCGTGGGGGGCAGCACGGCCTCCGAGGGGACAGCGCCCCTGGAGAGCCCCCAGAAACGCCCTGCGCGTGGGGGGCAGCACGGACACCGAGGGGACAGCGCCCCCTGGAGAGCCCCCAGAAACGCCCTGCGCGTGGGGGGCAGCACGGACACCGAGGGGACAGCGCCCCCTGGAGAGCCCCCAGAAACGCCCTGCGCGTGGGGGGCAGCACGGACACCGAGGGGACAGCGCCCCCTGGAGAGCCCCCAGAAACGCCCTGCGCGTGGGGGGCAGCACGGCCTCCGAGGGGACAGCGCCCCCTGGAGAGCCCCCAGAAACGCCCTGCGCGTGGGGGGCAGCACGGACACCGAGGGGACAGCGCCCCCTGGAGAGCCCCCAGAAACGCCCTGCGCGTGGGGGGCAGCACGGACACCGAGGGGACAGCGCCCCCTGGAGAGCCCCCAGAAACGCCCTGCGCGTGGGGGGCAGCACGGCCTCCGAGGGGACAGCGCCCCCTGGAGAGCCCCCAGAAACGCCCTGCGCGTGGGGGGCAGCACGGCCTCCGAGGGGACAGCGCCCCCTGGAGAGCCCCCAGAAACGCCCTGCGCGTGGGGGGCAGCACGGCCTCCGAGGGGACAGCGCCCCTGGAGAGCCCCCAGAAACGCCCTGCGCGTGGGGGGCAGCACGGACACCGAGGGGACAGCGCCCCCTGGAGAGCCCCCAGAAACGCCCTGCGCGTGGGGGGCAGCACGGCCTCCGAGGGGACAGCGCCCCTGGAGAGCCCCCAGAAACGCCCTGCGCGTGGGGGGCAGCACGGACACCGAGGGGACAGCGCCCCCTGGAGAGCCCCCAGAAACGCCCTGCGCGTGGGGGGCAGCACGGACACCGAGGGGACAGCGCCCCCTGGAGAGCCCCCAGAAACGCCCTGCGCGTGGGGGGCAGCACGGCCTCCGAGGGGACAGCGCCCCCTGGAGAGCCCCCAGAAACGCCCTGCGCGTGGGGGGCAGCACGGCCTCCGAGGGGACAGCGCCCCCTGGAGAGCCCCCAGAAACGCCCTGCGCGTGGGGGGCAGCACGGCCTCCGAGGGGACAGCGCCCCCTGGAGAGCCCCCAGAAACGCCCTGCGCGTGGGGGGCAGCACGGACACCGAGGGGACAGCGCCCCCTGGAGAGCCCCCAGAAACGCCCTGCGCGTGGGGGGCAGCACGGCCTCCGAGGGGACAGCGCCCCCTGGAGAGCCCCCAGAAACGCCCTGCGCGTGGGGGGCAGCACGGACACCGAGGGGACAGCGCCCCCTGGAGAGCCCCCAGAAACGCCCTGCGCGTGGGGGGCAGCACGGACACCGAGGGGACAGCGCCCCCTGGAGAGCCCCCAGAAACGCCCTGCGCGTGGGGGGCAGCACGGCCTCCGAGGGGACAGCGCCCCCTGGAGAGCCCCCAGAAACGCCCTGCGCGTGGGGGGCAGCACGGCCTCCGAGGGGACAGCGCCCCCTGGAGAGCCCCCAGAAACGCCCTGCGCGTGGGGGGCAGCACGGCCTCCGAGGGGACAGCGCCCCTGGAGAGCCCCCAGAAACGCCCTGCGCGTGGGGGGCAGCACGGACACCGAGGGGACAGCGCCCCCTGGAGAGCCCCCAGAAACGCCCTGCGCGTGGGGGGCAGCACGGCCTCCGAGGGGACAGCGCCCCTGGAGAGCCCCCAGAAACGCCCTGCGCGTGGGGGGCAGCACGGACACCGAGGGGACAGCGCCCCCTGGAGAGCCCCCAGAAACGCCCTGCGCGTGGGGGGCAGCACGGCCTCCGAGGGGACAGCGCCCCCTGGAGAGCCCCCAGAAACGCCCTGCGCGTGGGGGGCAGCACGGCCTCCGAGGGGACAGCGCCCCTGGAGAGCCCCCAGAAACGCCCTGCGCGTGGGGGGCAGCACGGACACCGAGGGGACAGCGCCCCCTGGAGAGCCCCCAGAAACGCCCTGCGCGTGGGGGGCAGCACGGCCTCCGAGGGGACAGCGCCCCCTGGAGAGCCCCCAGAAACGCCCTGCGCGTGGGGGGCAGCACGGCCTCCGAGGGGACAGCGCCCCCTGGAGAGCCCCCAGAAACGCCCTGCGCGTGGGGGGCAGCACGGCCTCCGAGGGGACAGCGCCCCCTGGAGAGCCCCCAGAAACGCCCTGCGCGTGGGGGGCAGCACGGACACCGAGGGGACAGCGCCCCCTGGAGAGCCCCCAGAAACGCCCTGCGCGTGGGGGGCAGCACGGACACCGAGGGGACAGCGCCCCCTGGAGAGCCCCCAGAAACGCCCTGCGCGTGGGGGGCAGCACGGCCTCCGAGGGGACAGCGCCCCCTGGAGAGCCCCCAGAAACGCCCTGCGCGTGGGGGGCAGCACGGCCTCCGAGGGGACAGCGCCCCCTGGAGAGCCCCCAGAAACGCCCTGCGCGTGGGGGGCAGCACGGCCTCCGAGGGGACAGCGCCCCTGGAGAGCCCCCAGAAACGCCCTGCGCGTGGGGGGCAGCACGGACACCGAGGGGACAGCGCCCCCTGGAGAGCCCCCAGAAACGCCCTGCGCGTGGGGGGCAGCACGGCCTCCGAGGGGACAGCGCCCCTGGAGAGCCCCCAGAAACGCCCTGCGCGTGGGGGGCAGCACGGCCTCCGAGGGGACAGCGCCCCTGGAGAGCCCCCAGAAACGCCCTGCGCGTGGGGGGCAGCACGGACACCGAGGGGACAGCGCCCCCTGGAGAGCCCCCAGAAACGCCCTGCGCGTGGGGGGCAGCACGGCCTCCGAGGGGACAGCGCCCCCTGGAGAGCCCCCAGAAACGCCCTGCGCGTGGGGGGCAGCACGGCCTCCGAGGGGACAGCGCCCCCTGGAGAGCCCCCAGAAACGCCCTGCGCGTGGGGGGCAGCACGGCCTCCGAGGGGACAGCGCCCCCTGGAGAGCCCCCAGAAACGCCCTGCGCGTGGGGGGCAGCACGGCCTCCGAGGGGACAGCGCCCCCTGGAGAGCCCCCAGAAACGCCCTGCGCGTGGGGGGCAGCACGGACACCGAGGGGACAGCGCCCCCTGGAGAGCCCCCAGAAACGCCCTGCGCGTGGGGGGCAGCACGGACACCGAGGGGACAGCGCCCCCTGGAGAGCCCCCAGAAACGCCCTGCGCGTGGGGGGCAGCACGGCCTCCGAGGGGACAGCGCCCCCTGGAGAGCCCCCAGAAACGCCCTGCGCGTGGGGGGCAGCACGGCCTCCGAGGGGACAGCGCCCCCTGGAGAGCCCCCAGAAACGCCCTGCGCGTGGGGGGCAGCACGGACACCGAGGGGACAGCGCCCCCTGGAGAGCCCCCAGAAACGCCCTGCGCGTGGGGGGCAGCACGGACACCGAGGGGACAGCGCCCCCTGGAGAGCCCCCAGAAACGCCCTGCGCGTGGGGGGCAGCACGGCCTCCGAGGGGACAGCGCCCCCTGGAGAGCCCCCAGAAACGCCCTGCGCGTGGGGGGCAGCACGGACACCGAGGGGACAGCGCCCCCTGGAGAGCCCCCAGAAACGCCCTGCGCGTGGGGGGCAGCACGGACACCGAGGGGACAGCGCCCCCTGGAGAGCCCCCAGAAACGCCCTGCGCGTGGGGGGCAGCACGGACACCGAGGGGACAGCGCCCCCTGGAGAGCCCCCAGAAACGCCCTGCGCGTGGGGGGCAGCACGGACACCGAGGGGACAGCGCCCCCTGGAGAGCCCCCAGAAACGCCCTGCGCGTGGGGGGCAGCACGGACACCGAGGGGACAGCGCCCCCTGGAGAGCCCCCAGAAACGCCCTGCGCGTGGGGGGCAGCACGGCCTCCGAGGGGACAGCGCCCCCTGGAGAGCCCCCAGAAACGCCCTGCGCGTGGGGGGCAGCACGGCCTCCGAGGGGACAGCGCCCCCTGGAGAGCCCCCAGAAACGCCCTGCGCGTGGGGGGCAGCACGGACACCGAGGGGACAGCGCCCCCTGGAGAGCCCCCAGAAACGCCCTGCGCGTGGGGGGCAGCACGGACACCGAGGGGACAGCGCCCCCTGGAGAGCCCCCAGAAACGCCCTGCGCGTGGGGGGCAGCACGGCCTCCGAGGGGACAGCGCCCCCTGGAGAGCCCCCAGAAACGCCCTGCGCGTGGGGGGCAGCACGGCCTCCGAGGGGACAGCGCCCCCTGGAGAGCCCCCAGAAACGCCCTGCGCGTGGGGGGCAGCACGGCCTCCGAGGGGACAGCGCCCCTGGAGAGCCCCCAGAAACGCCCTGCGCGTGGGGGGCAGCACGGCCTCCGAGGGGACAGCGCCCCCTGGAGAGCCCCCAGAAATGCCCTGCGCGTGGGGGGCAGCACGGCCTCCGAGGGGACAGCGCCCCCTGGAGAGCCCCCAGAAACGCCCTGCGCGTGGGGGGCAGCACGGCCTCCGAGGGGACAGCGCCCCCTGGAGAGCCCCCAGAAATGCCCTGCGCGTGGGGGGCAGCACGGCCTCCGAGGGGACAGCGCCCCCTGGAGAGCCCCCAGAAACGCCCTGCGCGTGGGGGGCAGCACGGCCTCCGAGGGGACAGCGCCCCTGGAGAGCCCCCAGAAACGCCCTGCGCGTGGGGGGCAGCACGGCCTCCGAGGGGACAGCGCCCCTGGAGAGCCCCCAGAAACGCCCTGCGCGTGGGGGGCAGCACGGCCTCCGAGGGGACAGCGCCCCCTGGAGAGCCCCCAGAAACGCCCTGCGCGTGGGGGGCAGCACGGCCTCCGAGGGGACAGCGCCCCCTGGAGAGCCCCCAGAAACGCCCTGCGCGTGGGGGGCAGCACGGACACCGAGGGGACAGCGCCCCCTGGAGAGCCCCCAGAAACGCCCTGCGCGTGGGGGGCAGCACGGACACCGAGGGGACAGCGCCCCCTGGAGAGCCCCCAGAAACGCCCTGCGCGTGGGGGGCAGCACGGCCTCCGAGGGGACAGCGCCCCCTGGAGAGCCCCCAGAAACGCCCTGCGCGTGGGGGGCAGCACGGCCTCCGAGGGGACAGCGCCCCCTGGAGAGCCCCCAGAAACGCCCTGCGCGTGGGGGGCAGCACGGCCTCCGAGGGGACAGCGCCCCTGGAGAGCCCCCAGAAACGCCCTGCGCGTGGGGGGCAGCACGGCCTCCGAGGGGACAGCGCCCCCTGGAGAGCCCCCAGAAACGCCCTGCGCGTGGGGGGCAGCACGGCCTCCGAGGGGACAGCGCCCCTGGAGAGCCCCCAGAAACGCCCTGCGCGTGGGGGGCAGCACGGCCTCCGAGGGGACAGCGCCCCTGGAGAGCCCCCAGAAACGCCCTGCGCGTGGGGGGCAGCACGGCCTCCGAGGGGACAGCGCCCCCTGGAGAGCCCCCAGAAACGCCCTGCGCGTGGGGGGCAGCACGGACACCGAGGGGACAGCGCCCCCTGGAGAGCCCCCAGAAACGCCCTGCGCGTGGGGGGCAGCACGGACACCGAGGGGACAGCGCCCCCTGGAGAGCCCCCAGAAACGCCCTGCGCGTGGGGGGCAGCACGGCCTCCGAGGGGACAGCGCCCCCTGGAGAGCCCCCAGAAACGCCCTGCGCGTGGGGGGCAGCACGGCCTCCGAGGGGACAGCGCCCCCTGGAGAGCCCCCAGAAACGCCCTGCGCGTGGGGGGCAGCACGGCCTCCGAGGGGACAGCGCCCCTGGAGAGCCCCCAGAAACGCCCTGCGCGTGGGGGGCAGCACGGCCTCCGAGGGGACAGCGCCCCCTGGAGAGCCCCCAGAAATGCCCTGCGCGTGGGGGGCAGCACGGCCTCCGAGGGGACAGCGCCCCCTGGAGAGCCCCCAGAAACGCCCTGCGCGTGGGGGGCAGCACGGACACCGAGGGGACAGCGCCCCCTGGAGAGCCCCCAGAAACGCCCTGCGCGTGGGGGGCAGCACGGCCTCCGAGGGGACAGCGCCCCTGGAGAGCCCCCAGAAACGCCCTGCGCGTGGGGGGCAGCACGGCCTCCGAGGGGACAGCGCCCCTGGAGAGCCCCCAGAAACGCCCTGCGCGTGGGGGGCAGCACGGCCTCCGAGGGGACAGCGCCCCTGGAGAGCCCCCAGAAACGCCCTGCGCGTGGGGGGCAGCACGGCCTCCGAGGGGCGAGAGGCATGGCTTTCGGCAGCTGTTTGTCCAGCCCATGTGCAGGCCCCAGCCCAGCGGGCGGAAAAGCTCAGAGTCCAAAGCAGGGACTTGGAGAGGCTGTTGGAAACGCAGGAGGCCTGGGAAATGTGTCCCTGTGGCTTTGCACACTCACACGCGCGTGCACACACACTCCCCGAGTGCGAGGTGATGCTGGGGACCGCAGTGCACACCCTGCAAATTGTACTTTTGCTCCCGGCTCTGTTGTGCGCGAAGAGCGGTTGCACAGGGCTGTCACGGCCACCCCCTCACTGGGCCCAAGCTGAGCTCGGTTTTCTCCCCGTCCCCATCCTTACGGGCCCAGCCTGCAGCGCCTCACGTGAATTTACCCTGCCCTGGAACGGAGCCCAGGGACCCGGCTCTGCTCCTGCCCCTCCGCTCCTGCCCCCTCTGCTCCTGCCCAGGGACCCGGCTCTGCTCCTGCCCCTCCGCTCCTGCCCCCTCTGCTCCTGCCCAGGGACCCGGCTCTGCTCCTGCCCCTCCGCTCCTGCCCCCTCTGCTCCTGCCCAGGGACCCGGCTCTGCTCCTGCCCCTCCGCTCCTGCCCCCTCTGCTCCTGCCCAGGGACCCGGCTCTGCTCCTGCCCCTCCGCTCCTGCCCCCTCTGCTCCTGCCCAGGGACCCGGCTCTGCTCCTGCCCCTCCGCTCCTGCCCCCTCTGCTCCTGCCCAGGGACCCGGCTCTGCTCCTGCCCCTCCGCTCCTGCCCCCTCTGCTCCTGCCCAGGGACCCGGCTCTGCTCCTGCCCCTCCGCTCCTGCCCCCTCTGCTCCTGCCCAGGGACCCGGCTCTGCTCCTGCCCCTCCGCTCCTGCCCCCTCTGCTCCTGCCCAGGGACCCGGCTCTGCTCCTGCCCCTCCGCTCCTGCCCCCTCTGCTCCTGCCCAGGGACCCGGCTCTGCTCCTGCCCCTCCGCTCCTGCCCCCTCTGCTCCTGCCCAGGGACCCGGCTCTGCTCCTGCCCCTCCGCTCCTGCCCCCTCCGCTCCTGCCCAGGGACCCGGCTCTGCTCCTGCCCCTCCGCTCCTGCCCCCTCCGCTCCTGCCCAGGGACCCGGCTCTGCTCCTGCCCCTCCGCTCCTGCCCCCTCCGCTCCTGCCCCCTCTGCTCCTGCCCAGGGACCCGACTCTGCTCCTGCCCCTCCGCTCCTGCCCCCTCCGCTCCTGCCCAGGGACCCGGCTCTGCTCCTGCCCCTCCGCTCCTGCCCCCTCCGCTCCTGCCCCCTCTGCTCCTGCCCAGGGACCCGGCTCTGCTCCTGCCCCTCCGCTCCTGCCCCCTCTGCTCCTGCCCCTCGGCTCCTGCCCCCTCTGCTCCTGCCCAGCGACCCGGCTCTGCTCCTGCCCCTCCGCTCCTGCCCCCTCTGCTCCTGCCCCTCCGCTCCTGCCCCCTCTGCTCCTGCCCAGGGACCCGGCTCTGCTCCTACCCCCTCTGCTCCTCCCCCTCCGCTCCTGCCCCTCTGCTCCTGCCCCCTCTGCTCCTGCCCAGGGACCCGGCTCTGCTCCTGCCCCTCCGCTCCTGCCCCCTCTGCTCCGGCCCAGGGACCCGGCTCTGCTCCTCCCCCTCCGCTCCTGCCCCTCCGCTCCTGCCCAGGGACCCGGCTCTGCTCCTCCCCCTCTGCTCCTGCCCCCTCCGCTCCTGCCCCTCTGCTCCTGCCCAGGGACCCGGCTCTGCTCCTGCCCCTCCGCTCCTGCCCCCTCTGCTCCTGCCCAGGGACCCGGCTCTGCTCCTCCCCCTCCGCTCCTGCCCCTCTGCTCCTGCCCAGGGACCCGGCTCTGCTCCTCCCCCTCTGCTCCTGCCCCCTCCGCTCCTGCCCCTCTGCTCCTGCCCAGGGACCCGGCTCTGCTCCTGCCCCTCCGCTCCTGCCCCCTCTGCTCCTGCCCAGGGACCCGGCTCTGCTCCTCCCCCTCCGCTCCTGCCCCTCTGCTCCTGCCCCCTCTGCTCCTGCCCAGGGACCCGGCTCTGCTCCTCCCCCTCTGCTCCTGCCCCTCTGCTCCTGCCCAGGGACCCGGCTCTGCTCCTCCCCCTCCGCTCCTGCCCCTCTGCTCCTGCCCCCTCCGCTCCTGCCCCCTCTGCTCCTGCCCAGGGACCCGGCTCTGCTCCTCCCCCTCCGCTCCTGCCCCCTCCGCTCCTGCCCCCTCTGCTCCTGCCCCCTCTGCTCCTGCCCAGGGACCCGGCTCTGCTCCTCCCCCTCTGCTCCTGCCCCTCTGCTCCTGCCCAGGGACCCGGATCTGCTCCTCCCCCTCCGCTCCTGCCCCTCTGCTCCTGCCCCCTCTGCTCCTGCCCAGGGACCCGGCTCTGCTCCTCCCCCTCTGCTCCTGCCCAGGGACCCAGCTCTGCTCCTACCCCCTCTGCTCCTCCCCCTCCGCTCCTGCCCCTCTGCTCCTGCCCCTCCGCTCCTGCCCCCTCTGCTCCTGCCCAGGGACCCGGCTCTGCTCCTGCCCCTCCGCTCCTGCCCCCTCCGCTCCTGCCCCCTCTGCTCCTGCCCAGGGACCCGGCTCTGCTCCTGCCCCTCCGCTCCTGCCCCCTCCGCTCCTGCCCCCTCTGCTCCTGCCCAGGGACCCGGCTCTGCTCCTGCCCCTCCGCTCCTGCCCCCTCTGCTCCTGCCCAGGGACCCGGCTCTGCTCCTGCCCCTCCGCTCCTGCCCCCTCTGCTCCTGCCCCTCCGCTCCTGCCCCCTCTGCTCCTGCCCAGGGACCCGGCTCTGCTCCTACCCCCTCTGCTCCTCCCCCTCCGCTCCTGCCCCTCTGCTCCTGCCCCCTCTGCTCCTGCCCAGGGACCCGGCTCTGCTCCTGCCCCTCCGCTCCTGCCCCCTCTGCTCCTGCCC
Source organism: Pelochelys cantorii (assembly GCA_032595735.1). NCBI lineage: Eukaryota > Metazoa > Chordata > Testudines > Trionychidae > Pelochelys > Pelochelys cantorii. The sequence goes on from CM064328.1 coordinate 1,124,734, forward strand.
AGGGACCCGGCTCTGCTCCTGCCCAGGGACCCGGCTCTGCTCCTCCCCCTCCGCTCCTGCCCCTCTGCTCCTGCCCCCTCCGCTCCTGCCCCTCTGCTCCTGCCCAGGGACCCGGCTCTGCTCCTGCCCCTCCGCTCCTGCCCCCTCTGCTCCTGCCCAGGGACCCGGCTCTGCTCCTACCCCCTCCGCTCCTACCCCCTCTGCTCCTGCCCAGGGACCCGGCTCTGCTCCTACCCCCTCCACTCCTACCCCCTCTGCTCCTGCCCAGGGACCCGGCTCTGCTCCTACCCCCTCTGCTCCCACCCCTTCTGCTCCTGCCCCCTCTGCTCCTGCCCAGGGACCTGGCTCTGCTCCTACCCCCTCTGCTCCTGGCCAGGGACCTGGCTCTGCTCCTACCCCTCCGCTCCTGCCCAGGGACCCGGCTCTGCTCCTACCCCCTCTCCTCCTACCCCTCCGCTCCTGCCCAGGGACCCGGCTCTGCTCCTACCCCCTCTCCTCCTACCCCCGCTGCTCCTGCCCAGGGACCCGGCTCTGCTCCTACCCCCTCTGCTCCTGCTCCCTCCGCTCCTGCCCAGGGACCCGGCTCTGCTCCTACCCCCTCCGCTCCTGCCCCCTCTGCTCCTGCCCCCTCTGCTCCTGCCCAGGGACCCGGCTCTGCTCCTCCCCCTCCGCTCCTGCCCCCTCTGCTCCTGCCCAGGGACCCGGCTCTGCTCCTACCCCCTCTGCTCCTGCCCCCTCCGCTCCTGCCCAGGGACCCGGCTCTGCTCCTACCCCCGCTGCTCCTACCCCCTCTGCTCCTGCCCAGGGACCCGGCTCTGCTCCTACCCCCTCCGCTCCTGCCCAGGGACCCGGCTCTGCTCCTACCCCCTCTGCTCCCACCCCCTCTGCTCCTGCCCAGGGACCCGGCTCTGCTCCTACCCCCTCTGCTCCTGCCCAGGGACCTGGCTCTGTTCCTACCCCCTCCGCTCCTGCCCCTCCGCTCCTGCCCAGGGACCCGGCTCTGCTCCTACCCCCTCTGCTCCTGCCCAGGGACCTGGCTCTGTTCCTACCCCCTCCGCTCCTACCCCTCCGCTCCTACCCCCTCTGCTCCTGCCCAGGGACCTGGCTCTGCTCCTACCCCCTCTGCTCCTGCCCAGGGACCCGGCTCTGCTCCTACCCCCTCTGCTCCTGCCCAGGGACCCGGCTCTGCTCCTACCCCCTCTGCTCCTGCCCAGGGACCCGGCTATGCTCCTACCCCCTCTGCTCCTGCCCAGGGACCCGGCTCTGCTCCTACCCTCTCCGCTCCTGCCCCTTTGCTCCTACCCTCTCCGCTCCTGCCCCTTTGCTCCTACCCCTCCGCTCCTACCCCCTCCGCTCCTGCCCAGGGACCCGGCTCTGCTCCTACCCCCTCTCCTCCTACCCCTGCTGCTCCTATCCCCCTCCACTCCCCAGCCTGTGCGCCACTCAGAGCCCTTTGCTTTCTGGTCCATGCCTCCCGACGCGCCTCTTGCGAACAGCCTCTGGGAGGCCAGGGCCGCACTCCCCAGCAGCCTGTGCCGGGGCGGGCGGCGGGGGGGGGCCCTCCCCGAATGTTGTTCTACCAACCTCAGCAACAGTTACTAGGGAAAATCTGCAAAGTTGCAAGGACTTGAAATCCAAACGGCCCCTTCTGGCAGGGCCTGCCGGGCCGCGAAGACAGCCCCTTTGTGTGGCTGCTCCTGCTGCCCGGACAGCGCTCACTGGCTGTGCGCGGGCTCCGCCGGGCTCCCGCAGCCCAGACGTGCCGCCAGGGACGGGGCGACTTGGAGGCTCACGCTCCCAGCTCCTCGCCAGCAGGCCACCCTGAGATGCCGAGGGCCCGTCCACAGGTGGAAGGAGCCTGCAAGGGCCAGGGGATTACCCCATGTGCCAGGTAGATTTGAAGGCAAATCCCCCAGAGCTGCCACCTCCGGCGCTGTCCTGGGCACTACGCCCTGCCGGAGCCCGGATGCTTCCCGCCACCTCCCTCCGCAGCGCTGGGCCGAGAGGCTGGGCCGCAGACCCCACGCGGGCAGAGCCCCGGCCTCCCCAGGGCAGTGGCCATCGAGCCAACAGGAAACTGGACCCAAAGGCTCCAGAACTAGCTGCTCCTCGCACCCCGGGGGCCCAGGGAGCCCAGTGCAGTAGCCAGCCTGGAGGCTACCAGGCTTTGTGGGGGAGATACGACCCGACCCCCTATCCAAAGAGCTCCAGTCCCTAGCCCAGCTTGTACCCACCTGGGCTGCAGGCACTAGGGGGCAGTGTCGGCCCCAGCCACACCTTGCCTGGGCACGGCCCCAGCGGGCTTCGCAGTTCCATGGAGCCAGGACAAGAAGGCCAGGAAAACCCCAGCCGGGCCGCTGAGCTAAGGAGCAGACCCTCAGGCCCAGGCCTTCCCCGGGCCGAGGTAGCTGGGCACTCTGCAGGACCTGCCCCAGCCCGGAGGCCTGACGGGATCAGGGCCGCGTTCTAGTCGGCCGGCGCAACCCCTGCAAAGCCAGCCGGCTGCCAGGGAACCGGGCACGAAGGGGATGGGGATGCCCTGGAGTGCCCTTGCTGGCCATGAGTGGTGCTGCAGGCCCTCCCTGCCTCGGTTTCCCCCTTACCCTTCCCTACCCAGGAAGGAGCCAACGCCCCAGCTTAGCTTGCCCTGGCCAAGCCGATAATTAGCATTTCAGCTGTTGGGGAGCCAAGGTCCAAGGAGTTCTTCTGCCCCCTGGGGGTCCCTGTCTGCCCGCCCTCTGGGCACCCTGGCTTCTTGCCACGCTCCCCTGGCACGCCCAGCGTCTGCCAGCCCCGCTTCAGGGCCTTCCCTGTGAACCCTGCTTGCGCCGTGCAGGCCCACTCCCAGGCTGCGGCCACGTGGAGTGGCACAGCCGTGGTGCTCGGGCAGGAAAACCTTCCGGCTGCTGGGCGTGCCCACAGCGTAGGCCCGGCCCGGCCTGCTTGGGGAGCCCCGTGCAGCAGGAGCCACATGGCTCTGATTAGCCCAGGCCCTGAGGCTGGGAGCCAGCCCAAGAGGGGCTGAGAGAACAGAACTGGCCAGAGCCCAGACCTCTGGGCCCTTAAAGGGTCAGCCCAGCCGGCCCTCAACAAAGCAAATAGAACATTAGGAGTCAGTAAAAAAGGGATGGAGAATAAGACAGAAACTATCTTATTGCCTCTCTATAAAACCCTGGCACGCCCACAGCGTGAATACTGCGTATAGATGTGGTCGCCTCATCTCAGAAAAGATGCATTGGCATTGGAAAAGGTTCAGAAAAGGGCAATAAAAATGATGAGGGGTTGGAACGGGTCCCACATGAAGAGAGACTAAAAAGCCTGGGACTTCTCAGCTTAGAAAAGAGGAGACGAAGGGGGCATTGGATAGAGGTCTATGAAATCATGACTGGTGTGGAAACAGTGAATAAGGAAAAGTTATTTACTTATTCCCACGATATAAGAACTAGGGGTCACCAAATGAAATGAATAAGCAGCAGGTTTAAAACAAACAAAAGGAAGTTTTTCTTCACTCAGAGCACAGTCAACCTGTGGAACTCCTTGCCAGAGGATGCAGTGAAGACCAAGACATTAACAGGGCTCAAAAAAGGACTCGATAGATTCATGGAGGTCGGGTCCATCAATGGCTGTGAGCCAGGCTGGGTAGGGAGGGTGTCCCTGGCCTCTGTGTGCCAGAGGCTGGGAATGGACCACAGGGGAGGGATCACTGGATGATTCCCTGGTCCGTCCCCTCCCTCTGGGCCCCTGGCACTGGTCGCTGGGCAGACAGGATGCTGGGCTGGATGGATCCTCGGTCTGCCCCAGCCTGGCCGCTCTGATGCCCTTGGCACGGTGAGGCCTCACTGAAGTATGGCGCCGATGGAGAGGCTGGTCTGGAAAAGCTGCCCTGCGAGGGAAGGCTCAGCCCCCGGATGGGGAGGCAAGGGGGCACTGGGCAGGCCCCGAGGCGGGCGAAGGGCTGCCAGGGAGAGCTGCTGAGCCCTGGTCTCCGCGCGCACTGAGGGCAGCATGGGACGAAACAGGCGCTCTCTGCAGCCAGGGAGATTTTCATTAGAGCAGAAACAACCTCCTGGCTCTCATGTGAGCTAGGCCCCGGCGTGCCCCTCCTGGGCTGCAATCGCGTCCCTGGGGGCTGTAAGACAGGCTGGGTGGCCCCCTGCCTGGGTCTGGGCTGTAGGATGCTACAGCTCTCCCTGCAGAGCTTGCTCTCCAGTCGCCTCCCAGAGGGCAGGAAGGAGCTGCTCTGCTCTCAGCTCCCAGGAGGGGTCTGGAGGACGGGCTCCAGGAAGAAACAGCCCCGCTTGTAACCTGAGTGCATGGGGCATGAAGCCGGCGGCCCCCCGGCCTGGTTCCCAGCCCCTCTTGGGGAGCAGGGGGCCACTAAGAACTCCAGGTGCCTGCAGCTGAGTTTGGATGTGGCAGCTAATAAAACGCCGGCCAGTCGAGGCAGCTCGCTCGTCAGCGGGGAGCAGGGCCTCAACCCCAGCTCGTGGGAAGGAAGCGTGGCTGAAAGTTTGCCATAGAGTCCTCGAGTCCTAGAACTGGACCCAGCACCGTCTAGACCAGTGTTTCTCAAACTGTGCTCCGTGGAGCCCCAGGGCTCTGCAAAACATCTCCAGGGGCTCCGTGAGGTTGACCAACTGGAAACATCGATAGGTACAACACATACAGTCAGTGGACCGCTGGGGCGCCGCATACATTTTTACGCATGTAAAGGGCTCCAGAGCCCAAAAAGTTTGAGAACCGCTGGTCTAGGCCATCCCTGACAGGTGTGTCCAACCTGCTCTGAGATATCTCCAGGGATGGAGATTCCACAACCCCCCCAGGCAACTTATTCCAGTGTCTCACCACCCTGGCAGGCAGGACGTTTTTCCTCATGTCCAACCTAAACCGCCCTTGCTGCAGTTTAAGCCCTAGAGGTGTTTAAGTCCCGGCTTGACAAAGCCCTGGCTGGGCTGATTGAGTTGGGGTTGGTCCTGCCTTGGGCAGGGGGCTGGACTCGATGACTCCTGAGGTCTCTGCCTGCCCTGGAATTCTAGGATTCTGAAGCCCATTGCTTCTTGTCCTGTCCTCAGAGGCCAAGGGGAACAGTTTTCCCCCTCCTCCCTGTGACGCTCTTTTAGATACCTGAAAACCGCTATCACGTCCCCTCTGTCTCCTTTCCAAACTAAACAAGCCCAGTTCTCTCGTCTCCCGTCCTAGCTCGTGTTCTCTAGACTGTTCATCATTCCTGTTGCTCTTCTCGGTCCAGCTCCCATCTCTCCACAGCTTTGCGGCTCCCCTGAGCCTCGGGGAGCAGAGAAGAGGCAGGCAGGGGAGAGGCGGCTGTCTTAGCTCCCACTCAAGTGTGACGCGCACAACTGTGACCCTGCAGCCTGGGCCCAGGGTGGGACACCCCAGCCCTGGCCCTTCCCCCATCACTAAGAAAACTCTGCGCAGACTCGAGCTCTCGGGTGGGAAGGGCCACAACCTAGTGGGGCCGGGGCTGGGCCAGAGTGTGGAAAGGAACCCCCCGCCACGCCTCAAAGCTCAGCTTCCCCAACTTCCTTAGCTGCTGCCAAAGGCCGTCCCTAGCAGGGAGACCCTGAGCCACGCCCACACAGCCAGGAGCCAGGGAGCCCCTGGGCCCTCAGGTGCAACCCAAGCAGGTAACTGCTCCTGGCTCTGCTCTCCAGGGTGCATGGAGAAAGGGGCTCACAGGCTGGCGCTGGCCACGGCTCTGGGGGCTCTTGCTGGGCTCCAGCCTGGGCCTGTTTTCTCCCCCACACTGCTGGCTGGCCGCCCCGCCCCTCTGCCCCCACACTGGTGGGATTGCTCATTACCGGCTGGGCCCCCATCAGGTGGCTGCCAGAGCTCAGACAAGGCAGGAAGCCATTCTGCAGAGCTGTCTGGGGCAGGGCAGTCACAGGGCAACGGAAAACCTGGCAGCCAAGTGCTCTGCAGAGGGGGAAGCAGCAGCTGCCCCACCACCCGCTCTGCCCCTCCCTTCTCCTACCCCAACTCCCCTTTCTCCCCCCCCGGGCTGGAGGAGGAGGGAGCTGGGAAAACGCCTGCCCCTTATGGTGAGCGATGCTGCTTTGTATGAAACCCACTAAGCACATTATCTGCGCTGTGCAGAGCTCCACTAAGCTGCCCCGTCCTGGGGCCCTTCTGCACACGGGGACACACGCACCAACACACGCGCACACACGGGCACCAGCGCACACACCTGTGTACCAACACATGGACATCCACACACAGGCACTGACACACACAGGCATATGGGCGCACTCGTGCATGCACCGGTACACAGGCCCCACCGCGCGCACACACATGCACCAGCATGCACAGGCACCAACACAAATGGGCACCAGCACACACAGGCATATGTGTGCACCAGTATGCACGGGCACACGGGCACCAACACACACACACGTGCACTGGCACACACGGGCGGGCTGGATGCGGCACTGACACACCCAGGGGCACGAGGGGGGCGCGGAGCCCAGCGCCCGCAGCCACCTGGCAACTCCCAGCCGCTGCGGCCACGGGCTCCGGCCGGGCTGGACGCTGCGGTGGCGGGGAGGGGGATCGCCGGGCCCTGGCCTGTGCGGGCAGCGGGGCCGCACGGGGAGGGGGCAGGGCTCCCGGCCGCCCAGACGGGACTGTCCAGCGCCCCCCGGCGCCCCCGCCGCGCTGCTTTCGGGGGGCGGGCGGGGCTGCCCTGGGGCGCCGCGGGGAAGTTGCGGGCGAGGCGCCTGCGCTGCGAGGCCGGCGGCGGCTGCTTCCCCGGCCCGATCCTGCCCCGGCCCGGCCCTTAGCGTCCTGGGCAGCACCACCGGCCCGGGCTGGTCCCGCCGCCAGCGCCCCTCCCCGAAGCGCCCGGGCCGCAGGGTCCCGGTACATGGCCCCGGCGAACTCCTCGGAACTTCGTCCCGGTCCCGCCCCCCCGCGGCCCCGCTCCTGTCCCCCCCCCGCGGCCCCGCTCCTGTCCCCGCCACCTGGCCCCGCTCCTGTCCCCCCCCCCGCGGCCCCGCTCCTGGCCCCGCTCCTGTCCCCCCCCCCGCGGCCCCGCTCCTGTCCCCGCCACCTGGCCCCGCTCCTGTCCCCCCCCCCGCGGCCCCGCTCCTGGCCCCGCTCCTGTCCCCCCCCCGCGGCCCCGCTCCTGTCCCCGCCACCTGGCCCCGCTCCTGTCCCCCCCCCGCGGCCCCGCTCCTGCCCCCCCCACCTGGCCCCGCTCCTGCCCCCCTCACCTGGCCCCGGGCGCACCAGCGCGGGCAGGCGGCACCTGCTGACGATCACGTCCAGGGGCAGCGCCCCCGAGCTCCAGCTGATGTGGCCGAGCCCGGCGGCCAGTTTCTCCATCGCCCCGGGCCGGGCTCAGGCGCGGGGCTCCCGGGGGGCGGCCGGGCCGGGCGGCATCTCCCTCCTCGAGCACCCCGGCCGGGCGCAGCATCAGCACCGGGGCCGCGGCTCCGACCCGAGCAGAGCGCCCCGCCCCCGCCCCCGACCCCCCAGCCCCGTCCCCGGTCCCTGCCCCCCCGCAGCCCCGCCTCCCAACCCGCTAGGCCCGCCCTCCAGCCCCCCATCACCCCCCAGCCCGGCCTTCCAGCCCTCCAGGTCCCCGCCTCCAGCCCTGCCTACGGCCAGCTCCCAGGCCCCCGCCCCCCATCACCTCCCTGGACCCGGCCCCGCCCATCGGCCCCCCCAGGTCTCTCCCTAGGCCCCATCGCCCTCCGCCTCCCAGGGGTCCCACCCCCATCACCCGCCTCCCTTTGAACTCTCCCCAGCCCCGCCCCCTCCTCCTCCCAACCCCTGCCCCCTTCCCAGCCCTTCCCTGCTATCCGCCCCCCCATCCTCTCCTAGCTCCTGCCAGGCTCCACCCTGCCCCCTCCCGGCGCCCTCCCCTCTGGGCCAGCCCAGCCCGGGACCGGAACTGGGACACCCCGGACCCTGCTGGCTGGGAGCCCCACATTCCCCTACCGCCTCCCATGACACAACAGGCTGACCTGCAGGCTGAGCTGTGGGGGGGGCACCCCCCCAAGCTTCGCTAATGTGGCCCCAACTGTGTTGGTGGGAGCAGGGCACATAGTCCTGGGGAAGGGTGCTGGGGCAGGGGGCAGGGGGCAGGGGACAGGGTGCCAGTGGGGACAGAGTTCTGCAGCTGGGGGAGGGGAGGGGGGGCAGGGTGCCAGTGGGGACAGAGTTCTGCAGCTGGGGGAGGGGAGGGGAGGGGAGGGGGGGCAGGGTGCCAGTGGGGACAGAGACTAACCCCACTTGCACCTGCCCCGGGACCGACCCCCCCCGCCCCCCGCAGTGCAGGGAAAGCCCGTACGTGCCTGCCCTGGGGCGGTAACACGCCCCCCCCACGGCACAGGGAAACCCCACGCGCGCCTGTCCTGGGGCAGAAACACGCCCCCCCCAGGGCACAGGGAAACCCCACGTGCGCCTGCCCCGGGGCGGAAACACCCCCCCCACGGCACAGGGAAACCCCACGCGCGCCTGCCCCGGGGCAGAAACACCCCCCCCCAGGGCACAGGGAAACCCCACGCGTGCCTGCCCCGGGGCGGAAACACCCCCCCCCAGGGCACAGGGAAACCCCACGCGTGCCTGCCCCGGGGCGGAAACACCCCCCCTCACCGTACAGGGAAACCCCACGCGCGCCTGCCCCAGGGCGGAAACACCCCCCCCAGGGCACAGGGAAACCCCACGTGCGCCTGTCCTGGGGCAGAAACACCCCACCCCCCACGGCACAGGGAAACCCCCGCGCGTGCCTGCCCCCCCCCGGGGCTCAGGGAAACCCCACGTGCGCCTGCCCCGGGGCAGAAACACCCCCCCTCACCGTACAGGGAAACCCCACGGGCGCCCGCCCCTGGGCGGAAACACCCCCCCCCCCAGGGCACAGGGAAACCCCACGCGTGCCCGCCCCGGGGCGGAAACACCCCCCCCCCCCAGGGCACAGGGAAACCCCACGCGTGCCCGCCCCGGGGCGGAAACACCCCCCCCCAGGGCACAGGGAAACCCCACGCGTGCCTGCCCCGGGGCAGAAACACCCCCCCCAGGGCACAGGGAAACCCCACGCGTGCCTGCCCCGGGGCGGAAACACCCCCCCAGGGCACAGGGAAACCCCACGTGTGCCTGCCCCGGGGCGGAAACACCCCCCCCCAGGGCACAGGGAAACCCCACGTGCGCCTGTCCTGGGGCAGAAACACCCCCCCCACGGCACAGGGAAACCCCCGCGCGTGCCTGCCCCCCCCGGGGCTCAGGGAAACCCCACGCGCGCCTGTCCTGGGGCAGAAACACCCCCCCCACGGCACAGGGAAACCCCACGCCTGCCTGCCCCAGGGCGGAAACACCCCCCCCCCAGGGCACAGGGAAACCCCACGCGCGCCTGTCCTGGGGCAGAAACACCCCCCCCACAGCACAGGGAAACCCCACGCCTGCCTGCCCCAGGGCGGAAACACCCCCCCCCCCAGGGCACAGGGAACCCCATGCGTGCCTGCCCCAGGGCGGAAACACCCCCCCTCACAGTACAGGGAAACCCCACGCGTGCCTGCCCCAGGGCGGAAACACCCCCCCCCCAGGGCACAGGGAAACCCCACGCGCGCCTGCCCCGGGGCGGAAACACCCCTCCTGCACCGGTGCAGGGGAGTCGCCGTGCTCCTCCTCTGGGGCCGACACCCCTTCCCGCAGCGCGCCCGGCAGAGCAGCCAGCGCACTTCGGAAAGCCCTGGAAGTGGCGCTAAGCTGCGGGACCTCCGTCCACCCGTGGGAAGCCGGCACTACCTCCACTGTCACTGGAGGTAGGTAGTGGGGCTTCTCAGGGGTGGGGGGAAAATGGGGGGGGCCCGGACGCCTCGCGATCGACCTGTTGGTGACCACGGCTCTAGACGGTGCTGGGCCCTGCCGGGAGGGCAGGGACTCGACTCGATGACTCTCGAGGGCCCTTCCGGTTCTAGTGTCTGTCATTCTGATCCTAGGAACTGGTCTGTCTGGGAGGGAGCCAGGGGCCGGGCCCGCCCATGGGAGGGGCTCTGCTGTGCTGATCAGCGATGCGGCAGGGACACTGGTCCCAGGGTGGCCAGGGCACACCCGAGGGACCCGCAGACCAGCCAGTCTGACTGGCTCCTTGCTGGAGGGACGTGGGTGGGGGCACCAGGAGAACCACGGCTCCCCCCACCTGGGCAAGGGCATCGAAGCTCCAGGGTGTCTTCACGTCCTCTTCCTCCCACCCTCCGCTCCAGAAGCGCCGTGCTGGGTGGGCCAGAGGGCCCAGCAGGATTTGCTGCCCCACGAGGCTGGAGCCAGGCTCGAGAGGTCGAGTCCTGAGCCCCCAGCCTTGTCCCTGGCCTGCAGGAGCCAAGTTCTCTGACGGGCTCCTCTCTCCAGCAAGGTTGCCAGGTGTCCGGTTTCTACCAGACAGTCCGGTTTCTGGGCCCTCTGTCCGGTAAAAAAATCCAGAAAATACCAGACACATGCAATGTGCAATGTGCAACGTCCGCTATTTCCTGGTTTTCCGGCTGGGGGCTGGACGGAAGCCTGGCGGGGGCACCATCGGCGCTGGGAGCCCTGGCTGCGTGTGAGGAGGAGGGGCAGCCCGGTCCGTGCTCCTGTGCGCTGGTCAGGCGTGTGGTGGAGCCGCAGCCAGACTGACTCAGGCGGGACGGGAGCGCCCTGCGATCTGCACAGCCCGGGTCAGTCCTGCTCCCCGCCAGCCCATTCGCTCCCCTGCCCCTTCCTAAGCCGGCCGGTTGGTTGATTCTCCCCGACTTCTCCTCCCGGTCTTCCCTGGCCAGTCCCCCCGGCCCTGGCCGCCAGCTCTGCCTCCTGCTGGCCGGTTCCTGCTCCAGATCTTCCCCGGCCAGCCCCCTGCACCCCCCGCCAGCGCTGCTTCCGGCGGCCAGTTCTCCCCTCCTCCTCCTCCTGAGCTCCCCCAGCCAGCTCCAGCCCTGCTGGCCACCCCCGCTATCCTGTGGCCAGCCCCGTTCCGCCCGACCCCCCCCCCAACCAGCCCTGCTTCCCGGCAGCCCTCCCATCTCCCCCCCCCGCCAGCCCCATTGCCCCCTCCCTTCTCCCAGCCAGCACCGCTCCCCCCATGAAGCGTGTCCGGTATTTTTTTTATGACTAGCTGGTAACCCTGCTCTCCAGGCCTGTGGGGCTGGGGACAGGCCCCTCCCCTCCGCGGTGCTGAGCCCAGGCCAAGGTCTCCACCTCCCCCGACTGGGAACGGGCCCTTGGGAGCCAGCTGCCTGTAGCCGAGTCCGGCTCCTCCCTGCGGCCGCCACCCCTGGCTCTCTCTGAAGGGACCAGAGGGGCTGGAGCAAGTTCAGGGGGGAGTTATGCCCCCGCCCCCCATTTCATGCCCCTCTGACGCTTGCCAGCTCTCCCGGACCAGACCATCGGCCCGGGGCATTGGCGGCCCCAGCCCCTCGCTGGCCCCACAGCCGGGCAATAGCTGAGCCCCAGGCCGGCGGCGGGACCCCGGGTGGCAGCCGCAGAGGTGGGCGGTGGTGAAGCCTGGGGGGCCCTGTGGAGGCTGCCCGGAGCCCAGGGCCTGGGGCTGGTGAAGCCAGCGGTGGGTCGGTCTCTGGGCGCGGGGAAGCCGGGTGCAAACCCTGGGGCACGGCGGCGCCCTGCACCCTGTCTGCGGGCACAGGGCAGAGGCTCTGTCAGACACGGGGGCCGTGGCTCCTGCCCGGACTCAGGAGTAGGCCAAAGGGAGGGGCCATCTCCAGCAGCCGCTGCCAGGGGCTGAGTGCTGGGCCAGCCACGCGCCAGGACGCTCCCAGGCCAGGGACCCGCTCCGGGGGCCTGGCGCCGCGCGGGGCAGCCCCCAGAGTCCGACGCCCGCCCGTGCCCGCAGGCCGGAGACACACTGGGAAAGGCCGCGCTCTCCAGCCACCCAGGTAACTGTCCTCACCCATGGGAGGCACCAGCCTGCCCAAGCAGCACGGCCCCCGCACCTTGCCTGAGTGAGGGTCCTGGGGGGGCTCCCGGACCCCAGCCTGGCCTGTGGCCCATAAATGGTACTGCAACGCCCCCTGCTGGCAGCCGGGGGTCATGCCCCCCACTGATGCCTGGTGCACAGGGCAGGAGCCAGGCAGGACCCGCACTAAAGAGCCAGGGGGCGGCGGGAGCAGGCTGCCTGCGGGCGAGAGAGCCAGCGGGGGGGGTAAGCTGGGTCGTGTGGGGAGGGGCCGCTCCCAGGCCAGTTGCCGCCCCGTGCGCCAGGGAAGCGCCCTCAGGGGATGGGGCAGCGCGGGGAGAGACGCCCCTTTAGCATGGGGCTCTGCTCTGTCCTGTGTCCCCTCCCCGCCCCCTGGCTCTTCCCTCCCCCCCCCCCGCGCATCTTCTGGGCCTTCCCCAGCCCCTGCTCTCCTCTGGGACCGGCCGGCTCCCAGACAGCCCCTCCGCCCCCCCCCACTGGGTCTTGGGCCAGGGCCCCACTGTCCCCTCTCTGCCCCCCCGGCCCCCTGCTCACTGGGTCTCAGGCCAGGGACCCACTGCCCCCTCTCCACCCCCCCCGGCTTCTTGCTCACTGGGGGTCTTGGGCCAGGGCCTCACTGCCCCCTCTCTGGCCCCCCCCCCGGCCTCCTGCTCACTGGGTCTCAGGCCAGGGACCCTCTGCCTCCCCTCCGCCCCCCCCACCCCCTGATTATTGGGGGTCTCAGGCCAGGGACCCTCCGCCCCCCCTTGGCTCCCCGCTCACTGGGTCTTGGGCCACGGACCCTCTGCCCCCCCTGCTCTAATAAGAATCTAACAGTAGGGATCTATTATCAACCCCCTGACCAGGACAGTGATAGTGACTATGAAATGCTAAGGGAGATTAGAAGGCTACCAAAATAAAGACCTCAGTAATAGTGGGGGGATTTCAACTATCCCCATATTGACTGGGTACATGTCACCTCAGGATGGGATGCAGAGACAAAATGTCTTGATACCTTAAATGACTGCTTCTTGGAGCAGCTGGTACAGGAACCCACACGGGGAGAGGCAATTCTCGATTTAGTCCTGAGTGAAGCGCAGGATCTGGTCCAAGAGGTAACTGTAACAGGACCGCTTGGAAATAGTGACCATAATATAATAACATTTAACATCCCTGGGGTGGGAAAAACACCTCAGCAGCCCAACACTGTGGCATTTAATTTCAAAAAGGGGAACTACACAAAAATGAGGAGGTTAGTTAAACAGAAATTAAAAGGTACAGTGACAAAAGTAAAATCCCTGCAAACTGCATGGACACTTTTCAAAGACACCATAATAGAGGCCCAACTTAAATGCATACCGCAAATTAAAAAACATAGTAGAAGAACTAAATAAGAGCCACCACGGCTTAACAACCATGTGTGGCGTAGTGGGGGGCTGTCTGCTCTGTAACCCGCAGGTCCCCCTGCGCTGTGATGGGAGATTCTCACTGACTCACCCAATGTGTATTAACCCAGACACCCAGGCTCAGCCTCCCAGGGAGAGACAAAGGGAGGGAGGCGGAGACCAGCACCTGGCTGGGGGGCAGGGCTGGGAGGGGGGCAGTGGCTGTGTTGGAAGCATGGAGAGAAGAGGCTAAGCGGGGGGCCTAGGGGCGATGGGCCCTAACCCTGGGGTCTGAGGCATCCTGGCCCCAGCCCCTGTAGCCACATTACATATGCGCTGGGCTGTATCCTGAAGCAACAATAAACCCCTCTCTAGTCGACGACTAGCGGAGTCTGATCTTGCTGCTACAGGGGTGCAGGAACCCCGACTCGCCGACACACCACGTGAAAGAAGCAGCAAGAGATAAAAAGGCCTCTTTTAAAAAGTGGAAGTCAGATCCTAGTGAGGTAAATAGAGAGGAGCATAAACACCCCCCCACTCCCCCCCCACATAGTGCCCTCCCGTGCCACCCTTGCACCCCCCACATAGTGCCCTCCTGCACCACCACCCCCACACACCCACATAGTGCCCTTTTGTGCCACCCCCCCACCCCCCCACACACCGCCCTCCCGCGCCACCCCCCCACACACCCACACAGTGCCCTCCCACACCACCCCCCCACACCACACACCGCCCTCCCTCGCCACCCCCCACACAGTGCCCTCCTGCACCACCCCCACACACATCCCCAGTGCCCTCCCATGCCACCCCCCCGACACCCACATAGTGCCCTCCCGCGCCAGCCCCCCCACACCAACACACACTCACAGAGTGCCCTCCCACCCCCACCCCTACACCCACCCACATAGTGAGTGCCCTCCTGCTCCACGTGTCATCCCACTGCCGGCCTTGGGTTGTTACGAGGAAATGTTGCTCTCATGCCCCCCCTCCCCCCACACACACAAGCTGCTCAGTTTGCAACCCTATGGGCGTTTGCCTTCGGGTTTCACTCCGCGCTGTGACCGGGCCTGGTTAGGAAGCGCAAGGAGCCACCTCTCGGGGTTTGCCAGGGACTAACTGTGGGCCCCCCCAACAGTGGAAGTGGGGCGTTGCGAAGCAATCCGGCCCTGCCAGCCTGTGTCTGCCCAGACCTCGCCCCGGCTGAAGCGGGGCCCCAGGAACCCCGGGACTCTGGGGCCAGGACGCCCCGTTGCTCCACGTGCAGAGCGGCGCAGGGGAAGCGCGCAGCGGTGGCGAGTCCCTCGCAGGGATTTCCAAAGGAGCTGGCCGGATTCCGGCTGGAGCTGCGCCGCGCCACGCCGCGCCTGCGCAGGTTTCACTCGCCGCAACACTGAAGCGCGCCCCTAGATGGCACCGGCGTGTCGAAGCGACTCTTGCCCGTGTAAACGCCCGCGGGCCACAGGCTGGCCCATGGGCCGAGCAGAGCCGCGCTGGGAAGCTGTTCAGATGGCTCCACAGGAGGCACAAAGGGCCTGGCCCCAGCGCTGAACCAGCCTGGCAGGGCTGCGGGTTAGAACCGGAGCGACGGGCAGCCCGGCTGGGCCTGGCCTTCCCCAGAACGCGCTGAGCCTTGGGGCCAGCGGCTGCACTCAGCACATGGCCTCAGCGCCCAGATCGCCCCTGGGGTTAGATGAGCATCCCGGGCAATCAGGGTTAAAATCAGAGAACCTCAGAGCGGCCAGGCTGGGCAGACCAATGGTCCATCCCGCCCAGGTGCCTGTCTGCCCACAGCGGCCAGTGACAGGTGCCCCAGAGGGTGGGAACAGAACCAGGAATCCTCACGTGAGCCCTCCCCATCGCCCACTCCCAGCCCCTAAAAACAGAGGTTAGGACACCAGCCCCGTCCAGCTAGGCTAGTAGCCATTCCAGGAGTGGTCTAGTGTTTTTTGAACCCTGTTATAATCTTGGCCTTCCCCACATCCTCCAGCAGGGAGTTCCACAGGTTGGCTGTGCGCTCTGTGAAGAAATCCTGCCTTGGGTTTGTTTGAATTCTGATGTGTATTAATTTCACTAGGTGACTCTCCTTGCTGTGTAAATAACACTTTCCCAGACAATTTTGTAGACCTCTTCCATACCCCCGCTTAGTTGTCTTCCCCTGACTGCAAAGGCCCAGCCCCATTCATCTCCCCTCACATGGAAGCTGCCCCAGACTCCTCATTTCTCCTGGCCTTTCCTGCAGTCGCCCCTGCGAGGCGAGCTCCTTGGAGGGGGGTGACCGGAGCTGCGCCCCATGGCACGGGGTAGGCACCCCATGGCTTTGTAAGTGGCAGTGTCCCTTCCCAACTGGCTGCCCCCACGCGCGGGCCCCAGGGGTGCAGGGGCTCTCCTGCCGGGGAGAGCTAATGGGGACCCCGCTGGCAGGCAGGCTGGCAGGCAAGCCCGAATTCTCTTCTCCAACCACAATCACTTCGCTTGCGGCCGCCCTCGATTCCAGGTGCCGGGTTGTTGCCCGCTCCCCAGAGCTGAGCGCTCCCTCCTCAGCCGCCCAGCCTGCTCTGGATTCACACGCCCGTCTCCTGGTATCATCAGCCACTGCTGCCTGCCCGGTCGTCCCTGGGCCCAGGACCCGGGAGTTGAAGATGCTGCCGGCCCAGGGCCACTCCCAGCCCCGGGGCCGCGCTGTTTCCTGGCTCCACGCTGAGCACGGAGCAGGGGGTCCTGCCCATGGTGCAGCCCTGACCCCGCAGGACCATGGGGGTGGGAGGGGACACGCCTCTTCCCAGGCCCATGAGCTCAAGCGCCAGGCGGTTCCGAGGCAGACTCTACCCACACAAGGCCGAGTGTCTCTTCCAGCGCCGCCCCAGCAGTCTGAGGGGGCCCCCCGGCCTTAGGCGAGATGCTCCCATCGGTCTGATCCACCCCCCAGCACCCCTCCCTGCAGGGCCAGGCTGCCCAGCGCTGCTGCGCTTAGGTCCGCGCAGGGAGGTTACGCATGGAAAGCACAGCAGGGCTGGTCATTTGTGAGCCCTGGGCCTAGCGCTGTCTGGTGGGCTCCCTCAGCCCGGCTCGGGGGCAGCCCGTGCACCCAGCTTCCCCAGGGCCGAGGCTGGGAGCAGACGGCCGGGAGGGGCAGGGAGGAGGTGCCATCGGGTGCGGGCACAGCCAGGCAGGGCAGGCCGCAGGGCACAGGCCAGGCCTCGCTGCTGGAAGAGCCGCCACACAGTGTGACGGCCGGTGTCCCTCCCTGTGGGGGGAGGTGGCTAGGCCTGGCGCTGCTTCTGCTCGGCCTGGGCCAGGCCCGTGGGGCCGCTCCCCGGGGCTGATCTGGTCCAGCGTAAACCCGGCCTCATCGCTGGAAGGCCAGTGAACCAGCCTGAAGGGAAAGGAGAGACCCGGCGGCCCTGCTGGATTGTCAGTTCAACACCGCTCTGCCCTGCGTCCCTGCCCCGGGGGGAGCGCTCCGTCCCGCCGCCCTGCGTCCCTGCCCCTGCCCCGCGGCCCCGAGGGGAGCTCTCCGTCCTGCCGCCCTGCGCCCCGGCCCCGAGGGGAGCGCTCCGTCCCACCACGTCCCTGCCTGCCCCATGACCCCCAGCAAGTGCAGCCGGATGCAGCCCAGCCCAGCAGCTTTGTTTGCAGATAAGAGGCTAAGAAACTCAAGCGCCTTAACTCCACCCTCAGCCCCAGGCTCCAAGGCCACCGTGCCCAGGCGGCTTCAGGCCTCCTGCTCCCAGCCTCAGCCTCCCTCCCATGAGCCCCTGGCTCTAGGCACCCAGTGTGCTGGCTGGTCTCCCTGGGGGAATCGCTGCCCCCTCTAACCACACAGCTGGGCTGCAGCCACAGCCAGCCTCTCGGGGCCCTGATGCCACCTGAGATGACTGCAGGGGGGGCACCCAACCCCCCATGGAACCGCCGTCGGGCTTTACCGACACCCCGCAAGGGCAGCAATGTCCTTGCTCCCAGGCTGGCCCCCCGCATTACCCACCCCCCTGCACTAAGGTCTGCGCGCCTGCTCCCTGGGCAATTCGCCTGGGCAGGCCATGGCCAAGCCATTGCCCCAGGGGCCCCCGGGCAAGCCCCAGCGCGATGGGAGGGGGACTAGGGGCCGCAAAAAGCCGGGTACCTGGCATCCAAGGAACCGCCAGCACCACCTCCCGCTACATGGACTGGATGGGAAGCAAGCTCATCCCCCGGGCTGCTGCTCCAGGCCTCCGGGTTCTCAGACAGACTGGAGGTGCACTCCCCGTTCGGTCTTTGTTCATCGGCGGCTGCAGGGGCGGCCGGAGGCTGCTGGAGAACGCGGCATCCCACCGAATACAGCGCTAGCCTCGCCCCAGCCCCGGCTCGGCCCTTGCTGGGAGACGCCCACAGACCCGTCGGCTCAGGACCCAGCCTGCCCCCCGCCACTGCAGCGAGCACCGGCCAAACCCTCCCTCCACGGGACACCGCCTGGCACCCGCGTTTCCTGCTGCCGCTTCCCCAGCATTCGGGCCACCCCCCTTCCCGGCTGCACCCCCCCCCAGGAGGACGAGCCTCCAAGGCATCTGGCCCTGGCCAGGGTGACTGGGTCTGGCCCGGGGAGCCGTTCCAGCCCCTTAGAAAGCCAAGGGCCCCCTTGGTCAGGCTGTTGAGAGTATCAAGTGCAACCCCCCCCAGGCCAAAGCTGGACGGGTGGGTTCGCAACTCTCCCCTGGACGCTGCGCCATCCCAGGGCCCTCGCCCCCCCCGGGACCCAAGGGTGCATGGGAGTGAACACCCTGGCCTGCAGCAACGGGGCTCCTGCCACGGGGCTTCAGCGCTCGCTGCCTGCTGGGCTGCCCAGCTCCACGCGGGGAAGGTGCCACTCTGGCTGCCGTCCCCTTGGCGCGGAGCAGCCTGGGCCGCTCCCAGCTCTGCCAGCCCAACAGAGGCCCTGGAGGGGCCCCTGTCAACAGGGTGACACGCGGGCTCCAAGGCTGGCAAGAGCTGTGACCTGGCGGTGGAGGAAGGGGCCCGTCCCCGGACGGCCCCCAGCTCCAGCAGGACACAGGTGAGCTCAGCCGGAGTCCGGCTGGTTCGTGACCAGGGACGTGCCGGGAATGCCGTTACTGTCGCGGCGGCAGGGCTGTGCCGGGAGAGGATCCCCTGGCAGAGGCGCCGAGGTCTACCCGTGGATCCCGCTCTGCTGGCGGGTGGCACAGGACACTCGGGCGCACGCTTCCCAGGAGGAGGGCACCGGAGCACCCAATGCCAAGAGAACAGCAGCACAAGGCCCCAGGACCGCAGGGCTGGAGAGAGGGGTTGATCGAACCACCTACAGGGTCACGGGTGGCCGCTGTTCCCGGAGGAGCAACACGCTCCTTGTTCAGAGAGGTGCATGAAGCGGAGGCTCCGAGGGAGTGGCTCCAGCCCAGGGACAGCGGAAGGCCTCCCCCCACCCCGTGCAGGCACTGGCGTATCTGGAGTGGGGCAGAGGCCTCCTGGGCCGCACCCCGATCTCACAATGGCGGCCTGGCTGGAGGTGTGCGAGGCAGCAGCCTGGCCGCGGCTGGGAGGGGGCTCGTCGGTTGGCTGCGAGGGAAGCTGCTGTGCAGGTGCTGGGAGAGCAGAGCGCAGCTCGGGAGCTGGTCAGGGAGGGCTGGGAATCGCCCACAGCCCTGTGGCCCTCGAAAGCTCAGCCGGGAGCTGTGGGGCGGATCCGGCAGCAAGCCTGAGAGGCACAGCCAAGGCGCAAGCCTCACGGGCAGGGCCACTGCGAGGGAGCAGGCGGCTCAAGGGCTGTGCGGGCCAGGAGGTGCCCCTCAGAGCTAAGCACCCGCAGCTGCTCTTCCTTGGCCTCAGGAAGGGCACAGCCGAGCTCCTGCCACGGGGCTTCTGTGCTTGGCCAGCAGAGCCCCGCCGGAGGGGATTTTAAATCGGGGTGTGGTTCATGAACAGCAGAGCGGCCAGGCTGGGTCAGACCAATGGCCCATCCAGCCCAGGGTCCTGTCTGCCTACAGGGGCCTATGCCAGGTGCCCTAGAGGGAGGGATCACAACAGGGAACCATCACATGATCCCTCCCCTGTCACCCACCTCCAGACAAACAGAGGCGAGGGACACCATTCCTACCCATCCTGGCTAATAGCCATTGATGGACCTAACCTCCATGAATCAATCTAGCTCTTTTTTGAACCCTGTTAAAGTTCTAGCCTTCACCGCATCCTCAGGCAAGGAGTTCCACCGGTTGTGCGCAGAGCGAAGAAAAACTTCCTTTTGTTTGTTTTAAACCTGCTGCCTATTCATTTCATTTGGTGACCCCTAGTTCTTATATTGTGAGAATAAGTAAATATTCACTTTTTCAATACCAGTCATGATTTTGTAGACCTCTATCATATCTTCCCCCCCCCCACCCCAGTCTCCTCTCTTATAAGCTGAGAAGTCTGACTTTTAAACCTGCCAGGGAAGATAATGGAGCAGGTAATTAAGGAAATCATCTGTAAACACCTGGAAGGTGGCAAAGTGATAGGGAACAGCCAGCATGGATTTGTAAAGAACAAATCGTGTCAAACCAATCTGATAGGATAACGAGTCATGTGGATAAGGGAGAAGCGGTGGATGTGGTATACCTAGACTTTAGTAAGGCATTTGATACGGTCTCGCATGATATTCTTATCAATAAACTAGGCAAATTCAACTTAGATGGGGCTACTATAAGGTGGGTGCATAACTGGCTGGATAACCGTACTCAGAGAGTAGTGATTAAGGGTTCACAATCCTGCTGGAAAGATATAACAAGTGGGGTTCCTCAGGGGTCTGTTTTGGGACTGGCTCTGTTCAATATCTTCATTAACTATTTAGATATTGGCATAGAGAGTACCCTTATTAAGTTTGCAGATGATACCAAGCTGGGAGGGGTTGCGACTAATCTGGAGGACAGGGTCAGAATTCAAAATGATCTGGACAAATTGGAGAAATGGTCTGAGGTAAACAGGATGAAGTTTAATAAAGACAAATGCAAAGTGCTCCACTTAGGAAGGAACAATCAGTTTCACACATACAGAATGGGAAGCGACTGTCTAGGGAGGAGTACGGCAGAAAGGGATCTAGGGGTTATAGTGGACCACAAACTAAATATGAGTCAACAGTGTGATGCTGTTGCAAAAAAAGCAAACATGATTCTGCGATGCATTAACAGGTGTGTTGTGAGCCAGACACGAGAAGTCATTCTTCCGCTCTACTCTGCACTGGTTAGGCCTCAGTTGGAGTCTTGTGTCCAGTTCTGGGCACCGCATTTCAAGAAGGATGTGGAGAAATTGGAGAGGGTCCAGAGAAGAGCAACAAGAATGATTAAAGGTCTAGAGAACATGACCTATGAAGGAAGGCTGAAAGAATTGGGTTTGTTTAGTTTGGAAAAGAGAAGATTGAGGGGGGACATGATAGCAGTTTTCAGGTATCTAAAAGGGTGTCATAAGGAGGAGGGAGAAAACTTGTTCATCTTGGCCTCTGAGGATAGAACAAGCAGCAATGGGCTTAAACTGCAGCAAGGGAGGTTTAGGTTGGACATTAGGAAAAAGTTCCTACCTGTCAGGGTGATTAAACACTGGAATAAATTGCCCGGGGAGGTTGTGGAATCCCCATCTCTGGAGATATTTAAGAGTAGGTTAGATAAATGTCTGTCAGGGATGGTCTAGACAGTATTTGGTCCTGCCATGAGGGAGGGGACTGGACTCGATGACCTCTCGAGGACCCTTCCAGTCCTAGTATTCTATGATTAACCTCTCCATCTGGGATCCGTTCCAAACCCCTCATCATTTTTGTTGCCCTTTTCTGAACCTTTTCCAATGCCAATGTATCTGTATGCAGTATTCCAGATGTGGGCATACAATGGTTTTATATAGAGGCAATAAGATATTTTCTGTCTCATTCCTTTTTTAATGATTCCTCACATTGTTTGCTTTTTTGACTGCTGCTGCACACTGAGTGGATGTTTTCAGAGAACAATCCACCATGACCCCAAGACCTCTCTTGAGTAGTTGTAGCCAAATTAGTCTCCATCATATTGTATGTATAGTTGGGATTATTTTTCCAATGTGCATTACTTTACATTTATCAACATTACATTTCATTTGCCATTTTGTTGCCCAGTCACTTAGTTTGGGGAGATTTTTTTGAAGCTCTTCTCAGTCTGCTTTGGTCTTAACTACCTTGAGCAGTTTGGTGTCATCTGCAAATGTTGCCAGCTCTCTGTTTAGCCCTTTCTCTAGATCATTTATAAATAGGTTTGGTCCCAGGACTAACGCTTGGGGGACCCCATTAGTTACCCCTCTCCATTCTGAAAATTTACCATTTATTCCTACCCTTTGTTTCCTGTCTTTTCACCAGTTCTCAATCCATGAAAGGACCTTCCCTCTTATCCCATGGCAACTTAATTTACGTAAGAGCCTTTGGTGAGGGACCTTGTCAAAGGCTCTCTGGAAATCTGAGGACACTCTAGCCACTGGACCCCCTGGAGGTAGAGGCGCCGGCAGACAGAGCACCCGTGGAGAGGTAGGGCAGCTCTCCAGGGTGATGTTACAGCGTATCAAGCAGTTTATGCTTCTAAACTTCCACTGCCTTCACAGGAAGCTGAAATCCTGCAGAAAAGCTCCTGAATTCGTCAGCAGTGGGGGGAGGCGGAGGCAGGAAAGCCTCATCCGGGAAGGAGACGTGATTTTGGAGGCTCCTCCTCCCTCGGCCACAGGGGACGTTCGGTCTCTCACCCCCAGGGACTAATGGAGAAGGAGGGGCTGTAGGTCTCCAGCTGAACTGCGTCCTGCACGTGGCCCCAGGATCCCAACACCGCCTGTGTGGAGGGAGTGGAACGTGCGGCTGCTTCCATGGTGGCCGCCCCGGCGCGTGGTCCAGACGTGGACTGGGAGCAGTGAGGCGCACAAGGAGCTGCTGGAGCCCGCCTTAGGCGGAGCAGGGGAGGCAGGTGCCGCCCGGGGGAGAAGGGGAGCGCGGCGAGTCTGGAGGGGAGGCGGAAGTGGAGAAGGTCAGATCTGAGGCGAGACGTCTCAGGCACGTCCTCCTGTGCAGCAAGGAGCGGGACGGGTCCAGCGCACGGCCACGTGGGAGACGCGTGCCCCGTAGCCGCCAGCAGGTGGAGCAGGCGGCCCAGGCAGCCTTGAGGACTTGCCCAGTGCGGAGGATTCGCAGGGGCTGGGGCCTGGATCTGTGCCAAGGACTTGCTGTGCCCGTGGCTTGGGGCTGCCAAAGGACGCTGCTGCGGGGGCTGTGTGTGCGCCCCAGCTCTGACGTCACTTTGGCTCGGTCTCCAGGGCCCTAGCTCTGCCTGGCCAGGGTCTCTGGGCCGCTGTCGAGGCCGGCGCCGGAGGTTCTTGGACGGGATGTCAGTGGCGGTTGAGGAAACAGATCTCACAGGGGCGGTGCCTTGACGAGAGGCCACTTTCTCTGAGGGATACGGCAATGAGGATCAGTGGGCAACGTGGCAGGGCCCGAAGGCCGCACACGATCGTCCAGGGATTCTGACACCGGAGATGTCTTCAAGTGTCCCAGCCTTCTCTGGCCCTGGGAGTCAAGTCACGGCAGCGGGACCCCTCTGGGGGACGTGCCCCTCCCCCAGGCAGCCAATACGCTGCCGGGGGCCAGCTGCTACCGGCCCGGCAGTCTGACGGGAAACACACCGCTCGAACCAGGAGATAAGCAGTGAGGGGAAAAGCTTCCCGCTTGGGAAGGGTGGGAGCAGGAAAACGGAAATGTAAGTCATGAAATAAGGGTGACAAAGCCGACGCAAAGCAAAGGAGCTGCGCGAAGCACTAACTACGCAGGGCACTATTTGCCAAGGAGAGGGGCCGGCGGGCTTGGCTGCTCCGCTGCAGACTGAAGGCAGGGGAGAAGGGGCTGCAGGACCACACAGCGTGGGACAGACGTCCCTCCGATCCCAGGCCCGGGGGCGCTGCTGCACCTACAGTGGAGCCCCCAGAGGGGCATTGCTCAAAGACTCTCCTCCAGCAGGGCTATTTTGTGTTGTTCTGATGCCTCGGTAGTGCAGGCACAGCGCTGTCGCGCCAGGACTGAACTCACTGTCCTGCAAAGGGCTTGCTGGCTTGTTCACGGGTCCCTTACATTTACACCCGGCACAGGTTTGCAAATCGTTTGTCTCCCTGCCCTTCAGCCTGGTCCGCACTGCAGCACAAGGTTGGCCTAGATATGCAACTTCAGCTATGTTCATTGTGTAGCCGGAGTCACTGTATCTTAAATCACCGTCCACACAGTGGGAGATCAATGGGAACAAAGGCTCCTGCCGGCTTCCTGGAGTGCCGGCACCGATGGGGGCGTCCTAGGAGTTGGATTTAGCATGTCGCCACTAGACCTGCTAAATCGAACCCTGGCAGCATCGATCTTCCCCTTAGCATAGACATGGCCTATGAGCCTAAAATGCCAAACAAATGCTTTGGCCTGTACCTCTGTCCCACTGCACTGCTGACCCCAGTCCATTTCTCTCATGCTGTCTGCTCACCTGCTACCCAACAGCAGTGTCCTCGTTTCACTTCCTGTATCGGGTCCCGTTGAGCTAAGCTGAGACTAGCTGGGCAGTGTCTGGTTTTCAGGTTATCCTAAGGCCTCCCTGCTATCATGGCACTTCCTGCTCCAGTAGGTGGGTTTGCAAAGGCCCGGTGGCTCCCAGACCAGGCAGGGATATTAAGGAGTGCTACATAAAGAGAGGCAGAGCGCTGGGGAACCACGCTGTGCTCCTGCGTGCGCTTCCACCTCCCTATGCAGCCAGCCGCGGCAGCAGCATGGGTACCGCCGGGGTCAGACTCCAGCCTGGGGTGTGCCCTCGCAGCTTGCACTGCCTCTGACTGTGAGGCTTCATGTCCAGAGCGAATGGTTCCAGCTTTCCCTGGTGGAAATGCCCGGCTGGGGCACAGGGATACTACATTGCCTTCCGGGAGACTTGGGCGTGATCCTCCACCTACAACCTCACCGAGTGAATAAAACACTTGACACAGGAACGAGGTCACTGCTGGCAGTTGTCAGAGGGCAGGACGCTGGGATTTCCTGCAGGGACAGAGAAGCGGAAGGGGGCTCAGAGGAAGAGAAGCGGAAGGCGGGAATAGTGCCGGTCCTGCTGCGGAGCACGATTCCCAGTGAGCCATGATGCAGGTGATGATCAGCAGGCCACGAGCCAGCTTTGATTCTTGAGTCTCTGCCCTGGACCGCAACGAGTGAGTGGTGCTGACTCGGGGAGCGTGAAGCACAATTCAGAATGGGACTCAGCCCTGTCCGCCATCCTGAGCCCAACGGGAGAAGCCTGTGCTTGTGGTTCAGGATGCCCTGAATCCTGAACCTGCCATAGGAATGCCGAATGCACCGTAGGCCTCCAGTCACGGCTGGGGTGCACAGCGCTGCACCGCATCGGCATGCCACACTCTGCGCTTGCGCTCCTCTGCCACTTGCGTGTGGACGCTCCGGCGAGGGGGGTCTGCCCACCACTGGGCGGTAGATAAATGGAAGGACTCTCTCCTCAGTCTAGAACCCATTACACTGGGGGTTAGGTCTCTCGGGAGGGGAGGGGAGGGGGTTTTTCATAGCTATTCCAAAGTAACTTCTCAGTGTAAGAAAGCAGGGTTACTTACCTGTAACTGTTGTTCTTCGAGATGTGTTGCTCATGTCCATTCGAAGGAGGTGTGTGCGTGCCGCATGCACGGTTCCCCGGAACATTTCTTCCCAAGCGGTACCCGTCGGGCCGGCAGGTCGCCCCCTGGAGTGGCGCCGCTATAGCGGAGCATAAGTACCCTGCCGGCCCTCTCCTTCCTCAGTTCCTTCTTGCCCGAACTCCGACACAGGGGAGGTGGGGGGGAATCGAATGGACATGAGCAACACATCTCGAAGAACAACAGTTACAGGTAAGTAACCCTGTTTTCTTCTTCAAGTGATTGCTCATGTCCATTCGAATTAGGTGACTACCCAGCTACCCCCACCCCGGAGGCGAGGTCGGAGTCAACCAACAGAACCTCACACCGAAATTAAGCGCAACAAGAACTTTAATGCATAACTGAAACAGAACACCACAGAACAATTTACATACGTACACCACAGGCACGACACACTGCGTGCCACTCGACCATTTCCCCGTATGTGCTCACAGGAGGGAACCCAGCATGGCCTCCTCCACAGCAGAGTCCTCCCGTGCCTGCTGGGTGAGAGCGTAATTCTCTGTAAACGTATGGGCGCAGGACCACGTGGCTGCCCGACAGATCTCAAGGATCGGGACGTGGGCCCCAAAGGCAACGGACGAAGCGTGGGCCCTGGAGTGAGCCGACACACGAGGGGGCTCCCTATGTGCGAGAGCGTAGCACTCCCGGATGCAGGATGATATCCGCCCCGACAGCCTCTGGGCTGAAACTGGCATCCCTTTCATCCGGTCCACATATGCAATAAACAGTTGAGAAGTCTTGCGAAAAGGCTTGGTTCTATCAGTATAAAACGCTAGCTCCCTTTTTGCGTCGAGGGAGTGCAAAGCTCACTCCTTGGGGGAGCTGTGGGGTTTAGGAAAGAAAACCGGCAGGTATATGCCCTGCAACATATGGAAAGTAGACACAACCTTAGGGAGGGACGCAGGGTGCAGACGCAGACGAACCCTGTCTGCCGAGAACTCTAAGTACGGGGGCTCCACCATTAGGGCACACAGTTACGACACTCGACATGCTGACGTACTGGCGACTATAAAGGCCACCTTAAGGGACAGGAATTTCAGAGGACAGGACGCTAGCGGCTCGAAGGGTGGACCCAAGAGCTTATTCAGCACCAGGTTACGGTCCCATTGCGGCACCGGGGCCCTTACACGTGGAAACAGTTTATCTAGGCCCCTCAGGAACCTCTTCACCAGGCGGTCCGAGAATAGAGATCTGCCCCCCGAACCCTCATGAAACGCCGTCAGGGACGCCAGGTGCACCTGTATCGACGGAGTGGACAGGCCCGTTTGTCGCAACCCCAGCATGTAATCCAATACCACCGGGACAGAAGCCCAGGAGGGGCACACACCCCTACTCTGAGCCCACACAGAGAAACGCTTCCATTTGGCGGCATACAACCGCCTGGTGGCCGGCTTGCGGCTGCCCAGGAGAATCTCCTGCACCCCCGTGGAGCAAGCCCTCTCCGAGGGCTTCAGCCATGGATAAGCCACGCCGTCAGGTGGAGGGACTGTACATCCGGGTGATACAGGACGCCCCCACCCGTCCTGGGTGACTAGGTCTGAGGTCAACGGCAGGCGATAAGGGTGGGCCACCAGCATTTCCCACAGAATGGGGTACCAAAACTGTCTGGGCCAATCCGGGGCTATTAGGAGAACCTGCGACCTGAACAGCCTGGTCCTGGTTAGCACCTTGGGAACCAGTGGGAACGGGGGAAAGGCATAGAGCAAGCCTTGAGGCCACGTCGAGGTCAGGGCGTCCCCTCTCGAGTCCGCACCCAGACCCAATAGGGAGAAGTACTGGGGAAGCTTGTTTCCCCGCGTGGCAAAGAGGTCCGCTAGGGGATGACCCCACATCCGGAAGAGCTGTTCCACCACCTCCCCCTTCAGGCGCCACTCATGGACTCTGAATGACCTGCTCAGTGAGTCCGCTAATGTATTCGCGCACCCCGGCAAGTATGCCGCCTGTAATTGTATGCGGTGGGCTATACAGAACTCCCACAGGAGAGCCGCCTCCTGACACAGCAGTGACGACCGTGCCCCACCCTGCTTGTTTATGTA
Organism: Pelochelys cantorii; assembly: GCA_032595735.1. NCBI lineage: Eukaryota > Metazoa > Chordata > Testudines > Trionychidae > Pelochelys > Pelochelys cantorii. Next base: position 1,151,736 of record CM064328.1, read on the forward strand.
AAAGACTGCCGCGGTGTTGTCCAGCGGCACTGACACCAGGGTCCCCTCGAGCATGGTCCGGAAGACTTCGCAGGCCCTCCTGACTGCCCTTAGTTCTCAAACATTTATATGCAACCCCCATTCCTGCAGGGTCCATAGCCCCTGCGTCCTGCGGCCCTGCAGTCGCGCCCCCCAACCATCGTTGGAGGCATCTGTGACGAGTTGCGCCGACGGCAGTTCCATATGATAGGGGACTCCTGAACGCACCTCGTGCTCCAATGTCCACCACTGGAGTGAGGCGAGGACTCCCTGTGGCACAGTAAGGACCCAGTCCCAGCTGTCCCTGGCTTGGCTGAATGCCCCCGCTAGCCACGCCTGTAGCGGCCTGAGCCTCAACCTGGCGTGTTTGACCACGTATGTGCAGGCTGCCATATGTCCCAGCAATTTCATGCATGACCGTGCTCTCGACAGAGGAGACAGCCGCAGGGCAGACACTAGGGTTTGTATAGCCTGGAACCTGGAACCCGGGAGGTATGCGCGCACTGTCCTGGCGCACAGGGTCGCCCCCACAAACTATGTTCTGAGTGGGGGTAAGGGTTGACTTTTCCTCGTTGATCACGAGTCCCAGCATATTGAACAGGGACCGCGCCATCCCTATGTGCGCGAGCACCTGGTCTCTCGAGCGACCTCTGACCAGCCAGTTGTCCAAATATGGGAAGACTTGGATTCCCATACGTCTGAGGTAGGCCGCTACCACCGCCATACACTTCGTAAACATCCTGGGTGCCATAGACAGACCAAAGGGGAGGACCGTAAACTGGGAGTGGCGGTGGGATACAACAAACCGGAGAAACCGTCTTCCGGATCGCCACGTGAAAATAGGCGTCCTTCAAAGTGAGGGCCGCATACCAATCACCCTTGTCCAGAACTGGGATGATTGAGGCCAGCATTACTAACTGAAACTTTTCCCTTTTCACATGCCTGTTCAAGGCCCTGAGATCTAAAATGGGCCGCAGGCCCCCCTTCGGTTTCGGGATAATGAAGTAGTGGGAGTAGAAACCCTTGCCCTCCCAATGAGGGGGGACCACTTCCACTGCCCCCTTTTCTAGGAGCGTGAGGACCTCCTGTTCAAGGAGGGCCTCGTGAGAAGGGTCCCTGAAAAGGGACGGGGAAGGGGGAAGGGATGGGAAGGGCCCCAGGAAGGGGATAGAATACCCCCTTGACACTATGTCCAGCACCCATTTGTCCAAGGTGATGTGTGACCAGGCCTGGGCAAAGTGGGACAGTGTCTCCAAATGGGGGGGAGATTATAGGCAACGGTATGCGGTCCCCGAGCACACCTTCAAAATTGCTGCTTGGATGGGGGTGGAGGCGGCTCAGCGGTGCCCCTGCCCACGTCCTGCCGCGGTCGGTGGCGCCTATTGCGGGACCCCAGGCCCTGCCCTTGGGAGAAGGCCCCAGACGGACCACGCGGCCTTCGCCGCCAATGGTCAGGGTGAGCAGCCTGCAGTTGGCTCCTGTAGGGCTGCCTATGTGGCAACTGCCTGTGTTGCGGGGCCGGCATGTGGATCCCCAGCGACCTCAGGGTTGAACGGGTGTCTTACAGGCTGAGGAGTCTGGAGTCGGTATTCTCAGCAAACAGGGCCTTCCCATCCAATGGCAGGTCCTGGATTGTGGCCTGTAGGGCTAACGGGATCCCCGAGACCTGGAGCCATGCGTTACGTCGCATCACCACGTCCAACGCCATTGTCCGGGCCGCAAAGTCCACCGCGTCCAGGGATGCCTGCAGGGTGGTGCGTGCGATCGTTTTGCCCTCTGTGGTCAGTGCGGAGAACTCCTGCCTGTCCTCCAGGGCAACCTGTTGCGGAAACGGTCCATCGCCTGCCAGGTGTTGTAGGTGTAGCGGGTGAGCATGGCCTGCTGGTTGGCGATCCGCAGCTGTACCCGTCCCGCCCCGTCGCATAGACCTTACGCCCCATCAGGTCCATCCACTTAGGGTCTTTCGCTTTAGGGGATGGGCCCGGTTGCCCCTGCCCCTCTTTTTGTGCGGCCACCTGGACCACCATAGACCCCGTACGGGGTGTGAGTAAAGATGTTCATGCCCCATCTGTGGGACGTAGCACCTCCTCTCCACCCCCTTGAGGGTTGGGAGATGGAGGCCAGCGTTTGCCACAGTGCATTGGTGATTTTGGCCACCCTCTTATTTAGTGGCAGAGCCAACTTCGCCAGGGCATCCTCCGTGAGAATGTCCACCATCGGGTCTGATTCCTCAGACACCGGCTCCACCGGCACCCCCAGATTAGTGGCCAGCCAGCGCAGCAGTTCCTGGTGAGACCTGGCGTCCATAGCCGGCATGGCCGGGGCCAGGTCAGCCAGGGCCTCATCTGGGGACTAAGAGGCTGTCGACTCACGGCTCAGGACTGGTTGTTCCGCCACCTCCTGAGCAGGAGCTGTTTGCTGCAGTCCCACAGGTTGCTGCTGCTGTTGGGCTGCCGTTGCCCGGTCCCCAAGGTCCAAGTGGCCTTTGGGGCTAACTCCCCTAGGTGAAGGAGGGGCTCTGGATAGGGAGGCCGAGGGGGTGGACCTCCGCCGCAAGCCACTCACCGACCCGGCAGGTGGGAGTGACCCCTGCCATTGGTGGTAGGCTGGCCCAGGGTGTCCAAAAAGGCCAGGGTTGCGGGGCCTGTGGTGGCCACGTCTGCTCGAACCCCAACGGTGCCGCCCGGTGCCGGGAACGAGAACGGTACCGAGATGACAACTGCGAGGACCCCCTGGATCTCAGCGACTCTGCCTCCGAGGACAGTTCAGACACCGACCATGGAGGCACCGAAGAGGGCTGACCCTGCACCGCCCCGGGGCGGAATCGCTCCATCGACTCCGGCTTCCCGGCGTGGCGGTATGGTTGCGGGCGTGGAGGCTGCGGCACCAGATCGTGCAGTGCCGTCTGTGGTGCCAGCAGGGCCGGTGCCGTAGGAATCGGCATCTGCGGTGCCGGTAAGTACGGTACCGGCTGCACCTGCATCAGCGGGAGGACGGGCAGCGCTGGTGCGGGCAAGGGCTGCTGGGTCACCGAGGCCGGTTGTGACAACCACGGCACCGAGGCCCTGACCTCCTGGAGCGGCTGGGCAGGAGACAGAGCCCGCGGCACCACTTGCACCAGTACCGGAGCAGTCTGTCCACGCACCACCGCGGTCGGCAATGACGGACGGTCCCTTGACTCTACGAGTGCTGGCCGGGGCTCCGGAGACCACAGGTACCCCCAAGGCTTCCGGAGCCGACGTCGACAACCCCTCCGAGGAGGGGGGGGGAAGGAGGCGAGGCCGTAAGTTCAATAAGGTCCTGAGCGGCCTCGAAAACCTCCGGCGTAGACGGACGCCGTGACACGGCGGGCCTGGGGCTCTCCTTTCAGTGCGTGGCCTGCCTCTTCTTTTGCCTAACAGGTGAGCCCGGTACTGGGGTATGGCTCTGACGGCAGCCTTCCCGGTGGGGCTGGCGCTCGGGCAATCTCCCGCTGGAGTCCTTCACCTGCTTCGGCGCCGAGGATTGGGACTGGTGCCGCGGTGCCTTCTTCCGCGCTTCGGTACGGGGAAGGCCTAAGTGCGAGTCCCGCACCGATGCCGGTGCACTGCGCACCGAAGCCTCTCCGGAAAACACGGGCTGCAGCGCCGACTCCATCAGGAGCAACTTAAGGCGAGAGAGAGTCTCTCTCCCGCTTGGTTCGTGGCTTGAACCCTTTGCAAATCTTGCAGGCGGCGGTCAGATGAGCTTCCCCCAGACACTTCAGAAACTGTTCATGGGGGTCACCCTTGGGCATGGGTTTAGCACACTCCGCGCAAGGTTTGAAGCCCTGTGGGCCTGGCATCACCGACACCCTGCGGGGTTCAAGCACCAACACACTTAAACTAATAGGCACTTAACACCACTTAACAACTACTTAAGCTAACTACACTAAAGAACGGCCAACGGGAGAAGAAAAACACGCTGGGATCAGCAGAAGAGAGCAGCTCTAACGACTGTCACGGGTGGTAAGAAGGAACTGAGAAGGGGGAGGGCCGGCAGGGTACTTATGCCCCGCTATAGCGGCGCCACTCCAGGGGGCGACCTGCCGGCCCGACGGGTACCGCTCGGGAAGAAATGCTCCGGGGAACCGTGCACGTGGCACGCATGCATACTTCGAATGGACACGAGCCATCACTCGAAGAAGAACAATGAGTATCACTGTCTACCTGGGCTTGAAGAAAGACTGTTTAACGTGCTACAAAGCCAATTTCCCCTGCCTTTGACACTCTCATGTTCACATCAAAAGTGCTGAATGGGTTACAACCAGCCACTTAATTAGCTTCATTAACATGGGTCCTACAACTGACAGGTAACTGCTGTTGCTGTTGTATAGATCTTGGATTCTGCTATTTCCACTCCAACTCATCTGACAAAGTGGATTTTGCCCACGAAAGCTAATGATATCATATCTGTTAGGCTGCCTCTAGACAGCAAGCTTTTGTTGGAAGAGATCTTCCGCAAAAACTTCTTGCACAAGAGAGCGTCCACACCGCAAAAGCGCATCAAAAAACAAATGCGCTTTTGCAAAAGATAGCATCCAGACTGCGTGGACGCGCTCTCGCAAGTAAGCAGTGATTGCTATGGACAGGACAGAGTGGCCACCAGGGCACCTGTGCTTTTTCCTCTTCCCTCTTCTTGTGCAAAACCCCCCTCTTCCCCATTCACACATGCCTTTTTGCGCAAGAGCTCTTGTGCAAAAGGGCATTCTACCTTGTAGAACGAGGCTTACCAATTGCGCAAAAAACCCTCTGATCTTTCAATTTACTCGCGCACTTGAGGCATGGACGCTCCGCGAGTTTTTGCCAAAAAATGGCTGGTTTTCCGCAAAAACTCTGTAGTGTAGACATAGCCTTAGTGTCTAAGGTGCCACAGGGCTGCTGGCTGTTTTTAAAGTTACAGACTAACAGCTCCCCTCAGATTTTTTTTCCCAGTGTAAATCATCTTTCAGTCTGCTAGTGGCACTTTCCCTGGTGTTCTGTAGACAGACCCAAAGCCTACACTGAAATGGTGCAGCAGCTTAGCTACATCTTTTCCGTTGATCCAGCTGCCGCTTCTCAGGGAGAGAGATTGCCTACGCGACAGCAGACACTTCCCATCATGCTCTGCCTACACAGAAGCAGCACAACTGTAGCATTTTATAGGTAGCCACAGCCCATGGCATGCGGTGCAGGAGCCTGTACAAGGTGACCTATCAAGGTCCCTTCCAGCCCTACACCTCTAAGACTCTAGACCTGGCAAGACAGGAGACGCCAATGGCGGTAACAGCTCCAAGCGCCAGCGTGAAGGAAGACAGCGCTCTCGGCACACAGCCTGATGGGAAGTGGAGCTGAAGAACGGCGGGCGGAAGAACTGGCTTGCAAGCACGGTGCCGTTTCCTCTTTGGAGAAGCGTTTTGGGCATTTTCCGCAAATAGACCTGGCTGCTGGCAGAGTCGCTTGTCCTTGTGCTGCCAGTCCCCGCAGAAGGGAGGGGCGGGTCACAGGGATGGTGATCATTAAGCAGCAGTTGTCTCCTTCAGTTTGACCTAACTTGCCAGGTCTGCATAGGGGACAGTCGACTCAACAGACTCCAGTCCAGCTACAACAGCAGCGTAGCTGGAGCGGACATACCTTAAGTCAAATTTCTGTGGCATCCCCACTGCAGGAGGTCAATGGGAGAAACTCATGTGTCAATTTCCCTTCCGCCTCACAACCCCATGGAGTACCAGGGTCAAGGGGGGTGCCATCAGCAGTCCATTTAGCAGGTCCTTACTAGACCAGCCAAATCAATCCCCGGAAGATCCCTCTCAAAGCACATAATGTGCCAAGAATCATACGACTTAATATGTAGGAACCCAAAACTATATCCAACTCCACAGCTGAGCAGTGTAAGCCGTTGGTTAAAAATGTCTTCAACAAGTCAAAGCACAAATCATCATCCTTTGCAATCTGCATGTCTTCTTGGGTCACTGCAGGCAGAACAGAAAATCGGAAATCTTGCATTCACAGAGTACTAGAAATGTGTGCAGAAGAGAAATGCTTTTAAGAGTTTGGAACACAGAAACGCAGGGCTGGAAGGTGAAGACGTCACCTACTCCCCTTCGCCCCTCGAGTTAGACAAAGCGTACCTAGACCAGCCCAACAATCTTGTCCCTAAAAACCTCTGCTGTGGATTGCACAACTCCCACTGGTAACCGGTTCCAGTAGTGAACTACCTTTATAGTCAGAACAGGTTTCCTCTTATCTAAGCTAAATCTCCTGCTGGAGATTTCTTCTTACCCTGCCCCAGGACGACTCAAAACAATTGATCATGGTCTTCCTTATAAATAGTCCTCAACATAGTTGAGGACTTCGTCTCCCCTCCCCACCCCCCGCAGTCTTTTTCTCACCAACACCCACCCACGGTTGTTAGGTTTTACATTTTTTCCCATAGGTCAGGTTTTCTGAACCTGCCCTTCCTGCTGCTCTCCTCCAGACTCCTGCAAAAGGCGGTGCCTAAACCTGGCCTGAATTCCCCAACAGCACCTCCCTGTGCCGAGCAGAGCTGAGCAATTACTCACCATGCCTTATCTAACACTCCTGTACTGGTAGGGATGTAAAATCCCGTTAAACAGTGGTTAACTAGTTTCCAGTGGAAAAGAGGAGACGAAGGGGGGATATGCGAGAGGTCTATAAAATCGTGAGTGGTGTGGAAAAAGTGAAGGAGGAAAAGTGATTTACTTGTTCCCACAATATAAGAACTAGGGGTCACCAAATGAAGTTAATGGGCAGCAGGTTTAAAACACAAAACACACAAAAACAAGTTCTTCAGACAGCACACAGTCAACCTGTGGAACTCCTTCCCTGAGGAGGCTGTGAAGGCCAGGACTACAGCACCATTTAAAAGAGAACTAGATAAATTCATGGAGGTGAGGTCCATGAAAGGCTGTTAGCCAGGATGGGTAGGAGTGGGGTCCCTGGCCTCTGTCTGTCAGAGGGTGGAGATGGATGGCAAGGGAGGGATCGCTTGATCTTTACCTGTTCGGTTCACTCCCTCTGAGACGCCTGGCACGGGCCGCTGCCGGCAGACAGGGCACTGGGCTGGATGGACCTTTGGTCTGACCCAGTACGGCCGTTCTCATGTTACGAATTAAGGGGGGTGTGAGCAGTGGGGCGCTGCCTGGCCAGAGCAGTCCCTGCCTCAATGGTGAGCAGGCCTGCCGTGGACAGCAGCTGCAGCCTCACTGGTTAACCGTAACCGGTAAGCCTATTAAGGGTGCGGCTTCCCAGCTTAACCTTCATCCCCCTCATTAACACACCCCCCGGATTTGTTCTGCACCACACTGCTGGCTCACATTCAACACAGGCACCTTCTAAGTCGCACTCTCCTTGCACAGCCCCGGCAACACACAGGCCTTCCTGCCGCTGAGTGGCATCCCCGGACCAATCCCTTAAGAGCCTGATGGCTTTCCTGGTGTATTTCTAACCATGAGCCACAAGGAGCTGTGAACTGAGACACCCTTCGCTGTCCTTAGCCATGGTCCCCTCCGGCAATTGCCATGCATGTGTATTCACAAGGCTGAGGCTTATAAAGTATGGGATCAAGTATTTAGAGCAGGGCCAGCTGGATCGGTGCTTGAGAAAGCAACAGGTCTAACCCTTACTGCCATCCCCTTTCCCAGGCTGGAGGCAGAACCAATTAACAGCTGTGCCTCTGTGCATTCAGCTCTGAGACCTCTCGCACTTGTGCTGTTCAGACAGGGTATGTACAAGCTCTTATAGCAGCAGCCCACACCAGCAGCGAATTTCAGCAAGGTGATTGCCTGGCTTCAGCTGTGCAACTCCTCCTGTCCAAACAAAGTGTGCCAGCCAAGGAACACTGCCAGCTCATCCCTCAGGGACACGCAGTGCTGATACAGGTAGCTGTGGGCAGCTCTTCATTCACGTGCCAGTCAAGGCCTGGGTAAGTAGCTCCCTCCCTGCGAGAAGGGACTAGTGTGTGGTGGGTGCGCACTCCACCCTGGGACAAGCACTGGCACAGCCCACTTGTGCAGGAGGCAGGCAAAGTGAGGCCCTACCACACAAACACACGCTTACCAAAGCCCATTTGACTGGCTCTTGGTAAAAGCAAGAAGGGGATAGGGAATGATGGGTCATTTTATACACGCTGATGCAGTGCACAGGCTAAAGAAATGTGTTTTAAATAAAAAGCCAATGAGTGCGGAACAGCAACGTATCCTAGATCTTCTAACCAGCCTGGATGTTTGTTCATCTGGCTCCAAGTGTCACCCAACTCAGCAGGTTGTTGCTGCAGTGGTCATGGAATCCTAGAATCCCAGGGCCAGCAGAGCCCTCAGGAGTCATTGAGTCCAGCCCCCTGCCCAAAGCAGGACCAGCCCCAACTCACATCCTGCTCCCCAGCTCGGTTTCAGCCGATTTGGCTCACTAGCCCTTGGAGAAGAGGATGTGCGTTAAAATAGATACAAGTTAAATGGGTAACAAACTGAAAATTACAACTCTTGTTGTAATTACCTTTGGCCCAGGCCAAAAGGTAGCAAGCAATATTCCTGAGAGAGCTGATTACATTAAAGACCCCTTCCCGGGCGTTGGGTCATAACATGCAGAGCTGCACTTCAATGTGCCTCGGGTTAATTACATCTGAGCAAGGCCATTGCCATGGGACATTTTAGAATCCAGGCGACTCCATTGCTGTACGAAAAGGGCCCAAAGGAAGCTGCTTTCGACTGGTTTCTACATGGGCCTGAGGCACCATTCAGCAGAGGGGGGGAAAGGAGGTTTCTTCCTCTACATTAATACAAGATCTAGGCGCAGTTTGTTAGAAAGCAGCAATACACAATTACTGCAAATACTCCAGTGGGATTATTTTAACATGTGTGTTTGGAACGATGCTTCCCCCTTCTTTTCAGCCCACATGCACTGTCTTGTACTCCACACGTAAATGAAAGCCAAGCCACACAGGTGGAAATCATGTGTTTATATGAACAGAAGTAGACCAGCTAGAAATAGTTCAGTTTATTTAACTTGTTAAGTAGAATATGAAACTGACTGTGTAGCTAGTTGGATCAGAGAGAGTGGACTGTTCTAGAATTGCTTGGTGTTTAACGAACACAGCTTCTACAAAGGAACCCAACAGACTTACAGAGATGGGGCCAAGCCCCATTAAGCAAATAAAGACCCCAGGTTTTAAACAGACCATACAAAAATCGATGTATACTCCATTTTCCCTTTTTGGATACCGTGAAAAAGTGCAGATTTGAACAAACAGGTAGCCATATTCTGTATTTACAATGCTGATCGATATGCTTAATACGTGAGGAAACAAAAAACAGCGTCAATTTATCACCTAGAGCCCTGGTTTCTTGCCTCTTCCCCAGCTGCCACTCAACGGGCAGGGTTAACGAGTCGAGAGGAGAAACCCTGCCCAAACAGAGAGGACGAGGGAGACATCAGTTGAGTTACTAAATGGCAGCAGGTCAAACAGACGGTCCTTTCATTCAAGTCAGGGTCATTTACTGACTTGACTAGCTAGTGAAGAAAGAGCAAACCACCAAGTGCACAAAGGTCAGGCCAAGCCAGTCAGATTCAGAAAAGCAGATTTTGGGGGTTCTACTGGAACCGGTCACGTGTTCCTTGCTGGAGAACCTGCCTTAACGGTTTACATGCAAGCCAGCTGGCTGTTACACTGCTCGCCTTAACAAGGCCCCTGGCTGAACTCGAGCAGTCTAAAGTAGCGGGAGCCCTCCATTCTCCGTCACATGGCAGGGACGAAGCCATTCAATGGCTGAAGCACAGGTGTCTCTGGGAAAGCAGCGTCGCTAGAACCTCATCTGCAGAGAATGCAGGCAAGCCAAGCAGAGAAGCGAGTTCAATACCCAGGATGCCAATTCTGTCTCCCTGCACGTGGCCCTGCTAGCTTCCAACACTCCATGAGCTCAAGAATGACCATCACGAAGAACAATTCTTCATGCCAAACAATTCACATTGGAGAAAGGGGAAGTTGTAGGGAGGCAATAACTCAACACAACTGCCGGCTTGTTTTGGTTTTTAAAAGACTTGTTTACTTAACCATTTGCTAGGCTACCAAGTGCCCTGTCTGACCAGCTAATGAAGACTAAGTTCTATTAACTGTCGTCAGTTGGGGAACCGCATGTTATAGTCACACACACAAAGTGGAGAACCACATCACCCTCCATCAAAAACTAGTGCATGCAAATACCTCATCCAGATGAGAAAACCCAAAGGCTATGCAAGAGGAAAGAGGGGGGATACTGGTGAATGGACACCGGCTAGAGGGAAATTAGTAGGCATAACATTTTACCTCGAAAGCTAAATCAGTGCTTTGTATTAGCTTTGGCAAATATACGGGGTTGCCATCTTTTCATTAACACATCGCACCATGGAAAGGGAAATAAAAAGCAACATGCAGGCAAAAGGAAAGAGAAAATGGCAGCGGGCCCAGTTCTGAATGGCTAGCTCACCCAAGGGGAGACTTTGCAGATACATTTAAGATATTTGCATCGCCCTCTGTCCTCTATTCACTATACCAACAAATCACAGCAACGCAACCACAAAGGACTGGAACATTATACAATGGCCAAGTGTGGATGGTATGTCTCCTGCACATGCTTCCACCAGAACTAAGGGAAAACAGTTCCCTTCCCACATAAGGCACAGGACAAAACAAACCCCATTTACATACTCCAAGCGAAAATGAGTTTTTTCCTGGCTTTGTTGCTGATGCATGGCTACAGAATATGGGGACTCAAGCATATTATCCATAACAGAAAATTCCACTGTTGTACAAAATAAATTGTTAATTCTAACTTTTATTCTTATACAATTTGCAGAAGAGAGCTGAAGTGATTGCTGTAAGTTTTAATGTCAAGAATGGGACTATAATACAACCAAAATGTAGTGGTGAGTCGAGCAGACACATGAAAAATGAAGTCACAGACATGATTTCTCTATACATTTTGTTGAGAGAATGAGAGTCAGCAAGCTGTCCTAAATGGAAGAACAAAGGGTGGCTGGAGCTCATTAAGATGAGGAACGAAACATTCATTTCAGGTTAGAAGTGGGCAAGTGGTTTATTTCGCAGCAAGAAAAAAAAGGGGTGGTGGATGGCGATTGGTGATCGAGGAGAACGTTCAGCAACACTTGCTCTTCCAGCCCGTCACCCCTCCTCCACTGCTGATATCTACATTTTCACTGTTGGGCTCTTTTACAGGGGTCTGCAATGAAACACGCCAAAGAAATTCCAATTACTTTCTGAAGAGACGCAAGCATTCAGCACTAACCAGACAGCAGCATGGTTTGACATGCTTGTATCAGCAAAAGAAACATGCCCAGAAGTCAGACGTGGTCCTCAACCACCACTAAACTTTGGAGTCAAACTCTGTAGCTGAGCTGCACCAGTTCTACCTTTTCTGAAATCCATGACCCCTGGACTTTGGAGCCACCTTTACAGGTTGAGCCCATCACTAAAATAAACCCAACGTGGCTTCTAGCCCTGGCTTCCGGAGCTACGTGGGCCTTGCTTATCCTCCCAACAGCTCTCAGAAGACTCTAAGACGACACACAGGATATTAGCTTAGAAGAGACTGAGCTACAAATTTGAGTAGCATCCATGAGGGCGGTGCTAAGCATTCTGTGGGGTCCCAATCACTTACTCCAGAGAGGGCTCTTGCAGTATGTTTTGGTAGGCAGCTCAAACAAGTTTGGCTACTGTTCAGGCAAGTCAGTCTCCCCAGCAGCTAAGACTTCATATTTTTTGTGTAAGCCATTTTCTCACATCACACAACCCCCTTGAAAATAGCTCTCTCTGCTCTGCATTTCCAGTTCCACCTTGGGCACTGATCTACTGCAGGAGCTGCCCCCACAAGTCTCACACGCTGGGCTTGCTCTTCTGTTGCAAGTCTGGTGGCTGGCACATTTTCTGTGAAGCACTCGCACGTCTAGTCAGGAGCTGAGAGCCGAATTCTGAGAGAGCAAGACGCCCGCATGTGCAATCTTGGTCAGACCTCACAGAAACATTACGCTCAAGTGGTTTTGCTCAGATGTGAACTTCTATTTTCAGCTGTTTACAATGTGATCCGAGTGATCCACTAGAATATTGCTCTGTCACATCTAGGTTTCTATTTCTCTTCCTCCTTTACCACAACAGCTCTGCAGCGCTAGGAAAATATCTGCAGTTTCAGACACACACAGAAGTCTGGAGCAGCTAAGGGTCCTCCCCAAGGGCAGCAACAATTTAGCATTTTACAGTTCCTAGTCCCCCGGACTGCCTGATTTGTGCAATAAAGATGCAGTCTAAGAAACGGAAGCATCTATAGCTTTTCCTGACTGTACAACGGGGTTGCCAAGCTTGCAGATCCACACCACTTCAGCTACCTTCTCATGGCTTGCTAGCCACGATCTGTATCTGGGATTTTAAGCCATTCTGGCTTTTTCAATATGCAGTCTAGAGAAAAATTCGGTGGGCACTTACCTTTCGAAGAATGTCTTCTGCTAATGTGAGGAATGCCTTCTCAATGTTTATATTTGCTTTTGCACTAGTTTCGAAAAACCTAATACCATGCTCCCTTGCAATCTAAACCAAGAGAGAGACAAGATTAGCACCAGAAATCTCCCATGCACAGTTTACACACTGATGCTCAATGGTAATGATGGTTAGTAAGCAGCTTGCAGTAGCAGGTGCAGTATTTGGTTTTCAGGGCTACTACAGCCAAAGGCAACCCCGGCTAGTGAGTGGGCCTCATGGCTGGCCCTTCCTCAACTCAATGGGCTGTAAGGCTGGAGGGTAGCTTTGCCAACTGAGTTGTGGGCGGTGCCAACAGAACCGTCGCAGCGCTGAGATTGGATGCAGAGGGAGTGCATGGCTCTCAGTCAGTGCTGTGTGCGATCAGCACGCACCTCACCGTACATGTCCTGGCTTTACTACGGGTAGAAAGAGTGAGAGGCATGGAAACCCACAGAATCGGGCAATCCTGCGCAAAATGCCTTGCGGGCCGTACACAGAACCCGCCTGTAGCCCTCGGGCTGTGTGATGCCACCACTGGCTTAACAGTCAGTCAAACGGCTAGGATACGGGTAAAACATTCTAATGCTCCATGAGGACAAAACAGTTTTGCTGCAGGTACGGGGTATGCAGACAATGAATTCCACAGAAGTTACAAAATCTAGCATATGCCACCAACTATTTCACATGGTAATCCATGACTGAAGCAAAAGGATTTGCAGGGGAATGTTAAAAGCTAAAAGAGAGGAACATGACTGACCACCTGAGTTCATGCTACCTGCAAGCTACCTACACGGTAGCTGTTCACCATACAACTCCAGGAAGGACCCTCCTGGGCTACAAGCCATCAGCATGCCCTGCACTAGTCATGGCATTCTTTGGCAGGTGGTAAGATGGAATTTCAATTCTCTAGTTACCTCCCGCCCCAATTTGAGACTGGCCGGTTGGATGATTCCATTCTTGCCATCTTTGCACACAGTGGAAGGTCTCCCGAGTGACGCGCTTTTCATTGCAAAGAAGTTCTTGCTGGACACTCACCTGTTCTCCTTTTGCTTTAGGTACGACTCTCTTATCTTCCATGTCACACTTGTTTCCTAACAGCATCCTCTCCACATCTTCATTGGCATGCTAGAGCAGGGGCAAGGAACAGCTCTTGAGAGGGGTTCTCAGCAGCTCAGAGAACATGCACGTACCGTGTCCACCTTCGTAGCAACTCCCCTTTTGGGCACTCTGGTTCCCTTTCTGTACACCTTTGATGGCGTCAGCAGAGCTGTGCCAAGCGGCACACCCCCTAAGGAGAGGCTCTGCACAGAACTCATACCCTGAAAGCGGGCTCTCCTATGGCAGAACACACACACGTTTAAAGCAACCGTCAGATTTTTAGTAACGAATCTCTCAGTTTGGCTGCAGGAGCCGAGTTCCTCCTAAGCCTCAGGGAGAGGAGGCATTAAGCCCGGCAGGAAAGGGGGACCTCAGTGCTGCAGCGGGGAGCTGCTGCGATTGGAGGGAAAGGGCTCTTCCTTGCCAGCCCCAGCAGGGAGCCGCCCAGCTAAGCCCAAGCCCCAACCTTCTGTCCCACCTTGAGACCCCTACAGCACCCTCATCGCCAGCCCAGCCCCAAAGCCTGCACTTCACCAGAGCTGTTGCGTCCCAGCCCCGAGCCTCCCCCCAGGCTTTGAAGCCCTTGCACCCATTCCTGCCGCAGGAATTCTGTTCTGAGCACTAACACGCAGGTGATGAGTCGCACATCCCATGCGGGGAAGGAAAGGTCAGTGGGGACACTGCGCAAAGGCTTCGGTTGCACCTCATTCCAGGAACTCCCTGCCAGTCTTCCCTCCAATTGCTCCCAACCATGACTCGTTCTGGGGTCAGCCCTGGATAAATGTGCGTTTCTGACACGGTCCTAGGGATAACGACTCCAGCCACAGCAGGCTGGGCACCTCAGGACTCCCTGCTCAGAGCAAGAGCCGACTGAAGACGCTGAGGTGAACAGAGGAGTCCCAGTGCTCTGGAAGAAGGAAGAGCAGCGCCACTGCACAAGCAGGCGTGGGTCAGGAGGGGAGCTCAGACTACGTGTGTGGGGCACACAGGCCCCACAGAGCAGCCGCCCGCTAGCTCCCTCCCTCTCGAAACCTGTCTTGCCCCCTCAGCTCTGCAAATGGGCACCCTGACATTAGTGTCTCCCTCCTCTCCCCAGCAAGCAGGAGGCTCCTGGGGGGCAGCTCCTAGGCAGAAGGCAGGAGCAACACAGCAGTTGAAGTCATGGCCTCCCGGCCAAACCAGCCAGCATCACCTGTGAGTGGCTCCCGATGGCTGGCTGGTGACCACTGCTGGAGGAATGCTATCTCCCAGGGCAGTTGGCGCTGTGGGCACCGCTCTCCCCCTTACACCTAACACTGAAGCCCTGCCACAGCACCAGTGCTGGGGGAGAGCTCGTGCAGTAGGTAAAGGGGAGTAGCTCCCAGCGCTGGGAGCCCATTTACACTGGGGCTCTACAGCGTTGTGACTTGCTGTGCTGGGGGGGTGTCCACACCCCGAGAGAGGAAGTCGCAGCTCAGTAAAGTGGCAGTGTAGACGGGGCGTGAGTGTCAGCTGGGTGCACTGACAGGCTACTCATCTGAACCCTGACTCCTGGGTTGGGGGCGGGTTTCACTCCAACCCAGGGATGCAGCCAAAGGGCACCAAGAGGAGAACAGACTATCACATCGCTGCTCAGACAGACACACCAACGTGCAGGGAAGGAATTTCAGAATGCACATCTGAAGGGATCTAACTGCTTTATTGCATGTCTAAGGAAGCAATTTCCAAAGCCTGTAATAGTGAATACTGAGAAAGCTTCTAGACCAGGCCTGGGCAAAGTACGGCCCGTGGGCCGCAGCCGGCTCGCCCCAGGCAGGCTCCCCTGCTTGCTCCACACACCGCTCAGAAAAGTAGCTTTAAAAACTGTGAGCCCAGAGAGGAGGGGGGAGGCTTCAGGCATAACTCCTGCCTCCAGCACAATCCCACTGGCCGGCTTCTGGCCAGAAACAAGAGGCAGCACATGAAGCACCACAACCCCTGCCCTGCTCCCAGTTGTTCACACAAGCACATGGCTCTGCAGGCTGGCTGAAAAACTTTTTAGGCTCTGCAAGCATTTAGCTCTGCTGGCAGAAAGGCTGGTTGGGCTGCTGGCTGGTAAGTCTCCTGGCCAGAGCCTGCCTCTGACACCCCAGCCCCTCTCTTCCCCAACCCTCAGCCCCCCTTACACCCATACCCCCTCCCACATCTGGCACCCCAATCCCCTGCCCCAGATCACAATCCCCTCCTAACCTAAGTCACATCTCAAACCCCTGCACCCTAGCCCCTGCCCTAGGTCACAAGTGCCTCCTTCACCCAAACTCCTTCCAAGACCCCACTTTCTCCCCTGCACGCCAACCTTTACCCCGACCTCCATCCCAGACCTCGCACCTCCTCCATTAGTATCATGGAAGAGTGTGGCCCTCAACCACTTTCCAACATCCTGGAGCACCCCCCTCTTGCAAAAATTATGGCCCCCTGGTCTAGACAGTCTGCTAAGAGAATTACCTGTTCGTATTGAACAGAGACATACATATGTGTTCACTAATATCGGCTTACACAGTCGCCCTCCCCACTTACACTGCAGTAAGCAATAATGGTGCCAAACTGCCATCTCCGGAAGTCCTCGTGGACCAACACAACATCAGTAAGGCTGAGTGTGTCATGGAAGTCAAGGAATCCACGACTGTTGCAGCAGCCAGGGTGGCTGGCCTGGGGGCCAGCTGTGCCGGCACTGCTGCAGCAGTTTCTGGCCAGTGCCACACCCCCCGCCCCCAGCCAAAAGCAGCAGCAGGAGTTTGGGTGCAGGAGGGGCACAGGATAGGGCGAGGACTCTGGCAGTGCTCATCTCCAAGGGGTGCTCCTCCAAAGCTTTATCATGTCCACTGGCTCCTCGGTGGAGACACAGCCCCTACAGTTCCCGCTGCTGCGGCTCTGCACTTTAAACGTAGTGAGAGCTGCTGGGCTCATGCTACATTTAAAATGCAGAGCCACAGCACAGGTGGATCCCGAGCCGGCATGAGCCAGGACCGAGCAGTCCGGCTCACAGTGCCTCATTCCAAATGCAGAGGCACAGCGGTCCTGGACTGATGCAAGCTGGGACTGCTCGGTCCTGGCTCGCACCAGACTCCTTGGCGGTGCCCGGGGATGGCCATGACAGGGGGTGCTGCTGGAGCAGCCTCCCTTATTCCCCCCCACTGCCTCTGATCGAGCTGGCGGAGGAGTGGGGGACAGGCGACACTGCAGCGACTGTGCTGGGGGAACCAACTTTTAAGCCAGCCCCCCCCCCACCCTTTTGTAGCTCTCCTACAGAGGCAGCGGGGAGGAGTGAGTAGTTGAGTACTCCACTGACATCCCTAATACAGTGTGCTGGCTTTGGGGGAGTTTTGCCAATGGCTGGGGCAGAATGGAGCCACGCAGTGCTGACTGGGAGCATGTATCGGTAGCTATTCCGCAATCTGTGTGCCTGTTTTCAATGTCCCACAAACCCATGCAGGTCTGTCACTGTCGGCCATCTGGTCAGCAGCCTGTGCTGCCACGAGACTGGTACAACCCTCTGGCGTCTGCAAAGCCCCAAAGAACCCCGGCAGAGAACAACTACACGCAGGTCAGTTTACTGTTGGACTGCAATGGAACAGATTTTGGGGGCACCACTGAGAGGTCAAATCGGGACAAACTGCTTAAAGACATGATGGGCACGTGTGTCAGTGGGGGACAAATGTCAGTGTAAACATGCACACAACTAGAATCCTAGACCACTAGAACTGGAAGGGCCCTCGAGAGGTCATCGAGTCCAGTCCCCTGGCCTCATGGCAGGAGCACACACTGTCTAAATTAGGGATGTAAGCGACTAATTGACTATCTGATAAGCAAAAGCTTATTGCATAGTCGGCACACTAGTTGACTAGTCACTCTATCAAAGAGGCAGCAAGGGGGGGAAGAGGAGGCGGTGCTGGGGGGAGCCGGGTTAAAAGCCAGTCCCCCCAACTCCAGCTCTTTGCGAGGGGGCAAGGGCGCAGCGGCAGCGTTCCACCTTTGAAATGTACAAGAGTCCCCGCTGGGGCACCCCAAAGCGGAAGGGCCACATGGAGCCTGGGGGCAGCGGGAGACTCAGAGTCCCCTGCTGGCCCAGGCACCACGCAGCGTTTCAGTCTTTGAAACGTACAAGAGTTCCCGCTGGGGCTCTTACACATTTCAAAGGCATAACGCTGCGTGGCACTTCCGCCTTTGAAATGTAGCAACAGCCCAGCGGGCTCTTGCTACATTTCAAAGCGCTCTTATCAACTAATCGAATAGTTGAAATTCCACTGACTATTCGATTAGTTGATTAATCTAATTTTAACATCCCTAGTCTAGATCATCCCTGACAGGTGTCTGTCCAACCTGCTCTTAAATACTTCCAGGGATGGAGATACCACAACCTCCCCAGGCAGCTTATTCCCATGTTCAACCACCCTGACGGGCAGGAAGTTTTTCCTAATGTCCAGCCTAACCCTCCCTTGCTGCAATTTAAGTCCATTGCTTCTTGTTTTAGGTTGATGCAACGTGGCTTAGACCTAACTCTGTAGTGTAGACCAGGTCTTGAACTGATCATTTTAGCAAAAACTCAGCTAGCATATTTCCATTTCACACAGTGGCAAAACCCAGCTGCGCCAAGAATTCCCATCTCAGTCGCTAACGTCTACTGGCAGCTTCCATGAAGCAGCCATCATTCACATATTCAAATTCCACAGCTGATTAAATGGATCTTGCTTCAAATTTTAGATTCAGTTGGCTGCTGAGGATACAGGGCGCTTGTATCATGGATCATGTGTCTTCTTCTGCACTGTCTTTAGCACCCATTTCCTCTTGCCTCTATGCCCATCCAGCTCTTCCTCTCCCCCACTCCACCCGGGAGGTGTCT
This sequence comes from Pelochelys cantorii, assembly GCA_032595735.1. Taxonomy (NCBI): domain Eukaryota; kingdom Metazoa; phylum Chordata; order Testudines; family Trionychidae; genus Pelochelys; species Pelochelys cantorii. The sequence continues at coordinate 1,170,229 of CM064328.1, forward strand.
CCCCATCAAAGCTTGCCACCTTTATTTCGTTTCTGGGACTGCCTTCACCCTCACTTGCCACTCCCTAAGACCTCGGGCAATGGTATTCATCTCCACACACAGTGCTAAAAAGCAAGTTGTTTTCTGCAGCTTTAGGGTGGTTTTTTTGGAGGGGGGAGAGCGCATGCACCAGATAAAGCAGCTTCTCTTTCCCCAAGGAGCAGAAAAAACCCACACACCGGCTCCATTTAACATGTGGAGCAACAGGGAACGTCATATCAAAGGAGAAGGACTATCAGAGGAGACCCTCCTAGCTGAGTTAAATCTGATGTCGCCGATTTCTCACTGGACAGTGAGAAAATTAAGAATTTTCCTCAAAAATTCGACTCACTGGGAATTAAGTCCATTTTAGGTTTCCATATTGATCAGTTCCACTTCATCAGATCCCTTCAGTAGTTCTACCAATTTCTACTGGTCAACATTCTTGCAGGCTCGAGGGGAGTTACACAACTGGCAACATTAAGCCCCATAGGGAATTAGCCATCCAGAAATATGAAACACAGTTAAGAACTGTGCTCAGTTCCCACAAAATTCAACTTGACATTGAAGGTATCTTCTTTGCAAAACACATTTTAGCTCCCATGGCAGAGAAGCCCATAATCTGTATGAGGACAGGTGCATGTCACCGAGTAATGGTCAAATCTACAAACTACTGTCATTCTTGTACCATGGCTCTCACTGCAACAGTAGCTGCAAGCATGGCAGGCTTGGTGTGCTGATAATTGCTCTCAGCAGGAGAGCCTGTTTATTGGGCAAAAGCACATAATCTGACCCTCTCACCCCATCCCTTGAATGCCAAAAGGAACCCAACACTTTATTTTAAAAAGCCTCTAAAAGTCTGAGAATGAGCATTTAAATCACATGCGTTTCAGAGAGCAGCATACTAGCAACAAATTCTCTACTGCTCTCCCTACAGGGCAGAGGTATGGCCTATGCACACCAGCCTGACAGCTCCCTTGTCTCCACCCTCATCTGGCTCCTTGACAGTAGCACATCTGCAAAGGAGAAACAGCTGGTCTCAGGAGACTCAGCTCTGCAGGGCCTTCCTTCGGCAGCAGGCAGGACCTGCCAGATAACAAGTGCTGTTAGAGCAGAGGAGAGGCGCTCATCGGCCATGCTCACCTCGTCGATGTTTCTGAGCCATTTGCTGATGTTTTCAAAGCTTTTGGCATTAGTGATGTCATACACTAGCATAATTCCCATGGCACCTCTGTAGTAGGAGGTGGTGATGGTGTGAAATCGCTCCTGTCCCGCGGTGTCCCTGTGAACAGGAAGCAAGAGTCAGTACTAAAACTCAAAATGTGTCCACACAAGAGGGAATGTCTGTGTTAGACAAACAGAGGTAAGATCTAATGCAGGTTTATTACCATCTCATTGGTTGGTACTATTTAAGCAGATTCAAAGACAACCTCCCAAAGCAGCCATATGTTCAGCTTTCTTGTCAGAAAGAAGTGCGGCATGAAGACCGAAGAAATGCCTCAAAATTCAGAAGGATATAGCAAGACTAGATATAACAACACTTTCCCACGCCACTAAGCTAGGTACAAAGTTCATTAAAAGAACCCAAGACCAAAGACCCGCTGGTACATAAGAACATAAGAACATAAGAATGGCCATACTGGGTCAGACCAAAGGTCCATCGAGCCCAGCATCCCATCTGCCGACGGTGGCCAATGCCAGGTGCCCCAGAGAAGGAGAACAGAAGACAATGATCAAGTGATTTATCTCCTGCCATCCATCTCCTGCCCTTGTTATGAAGGCTAGGGCACCATACTTTATCCCTGGCTAATAGCCATTTATGGACCTAACCTGCAAAAATTTATCAAGCTCTTTTTTAAACCCTAATAGAGTCCTGGCCTTCACAGCCTCCTCGGGCAAGGAGTTCCACAGGTTGACTGTGCGCTGTGTGAAGAAAAATTTCCTTTTATTAGTTTTGAACCTACTACCCATCAATTTCATTTGGTGTCCCCTAGTTCTTGTATTATGGGAAAAGGTAAATAATTTTTCTATAATCACTTTCTCCACACCATTCATGATTTTATATACCTCTATCATATCGCCCCTCAATCGCCTTTTTTCCAAACTGAAAAGTCCCAGTCTCTCTAGCCTCTCCCCATATGGGACCCTTTCCAAGCCCCTAATCATCTTAGTCGCCCTTTTCTGAACCTTTTCTAATGCCAATATAGAGCACGAATTGTTGGGCAAAAGTCAGCATGGTTTCTGCAGAGGGAAGTCGTGTCTAACTAATCTGTTAGAATTCTTTGAAGGGGTTAATAAACATGCGGACAAGGGGCACCCAGTGGATATAATATACCTAGATTTCCAGAAAGCCTTTGACACGGTCCCACACCAAAGGCTTTTACGTAAATTAGGTGGTCATGGGATAGGAGGAAAGGTCCTTTCATGGATCAAGAATTGGTTAAAAGACAGAAAACAAAGGGTGGGAATAAATGGTAAATTTTCACAATGGAGGAGGGTAACTAGTGGTGTTCCCCAGGGGTCAGTACTGGGACCAATCCTGTTCAACTTGTTCATCAATGATCTAGAAAATGAGGTAAGCAGTGAGGTGGCCAAGTTTGCAGATGACACAAAGTTGTTCAGGACAGTCAAAAGCAAAAGGGATTGTGAAGAACTACAAAAAGATCTCAGCAAACTGAGTGATTGGGCAGCAAAATGGCAAATGAAATTTAATGTGGGTAAGTGTAAGGTAATGCATGTTGGAAAAAATAACCCAAATTACACGTACTACATGATGGGGTCAAATTTAGCTACGACAGATCAGGAAAGGGATCTTGGAGTTATAGTGGATAGTTCTATGAAGACATCCACGCAGTGTGCAGCGGCAGTTAGTAAGGCAAATAGGATGTTAGGAATTATTAAAAAAGGGATAGATAATAAGACAAAAGATATCATACTTCCCCTATATAAAACTATGGTACGCCCACATCTCGAGTACTGCGTGCAGATGTGGTCTCCTCACCTCAAAAAAGATATATTGGCATTAGAAAAGGTTCAGAAAAGGGCGACTAAGATGATTAGGGGCTTGGAAAGGGTCCCATATGGGGAGAGGCTAGAGAGACTGGGACTTTTCAGTTTGGAAAAAAGGCGATTGAGGGGCGATATGATAGAGGTATATAAAATCATGAATGGTGTGGAGAAAGTGATTATAGAAAAATTATTTACCTTTTCCCATAATACAAGAACTAGGGGACACCAAATGAAATTGATGGGTAGTAGGTTCAAAACTAATAAAAGGAAATTTTTCTTCACACAGCGCACAGTCAACCTGTGGAACTCCTTGCCCGAGGAGGCTGTGAAGGCCAGGACTCTATTAGGGTTTAAAAAAGAGCTTGATAAATTTTTGCAGGTTAGGTCCATAAATGGCTATTAGCCAGGGATAAAGTATGGTGCCCTAGCCTTCATAACAAGGGCAGGAGATGGATGGCAGGAGATAAATCACTTGATCATTGTCTTCTGTTCTCCTTCTCTGGGGCACCTGGCATTGGCCACCGTCGGCAGATGGGATGCTGGGCTCGATGGACCTTTGGTCTGACCCAGTATGGCCATTCTTATGTTCTTATGTTCTTCTATGTGCCTTGCAATTTTACTCTTTACTAGTGTTTCTACTAATTTGCCTGGTACTGATGTTAAACTTATCGGTCTATAATTGCCAGGATCTCCTCTAGAGCCTTTTTTAAATATTGGTGTTATATTGGCCATCTTCCAGTCAATTGGTACCAAAGTGGATTTAAAGGATAGGTTACAAACCACTGTTAATAACTCCGCAATTTCACATTTGAGTTCTTTCAGAACCCTTGGGTGAATGCCGTCTGGTCCCGGAGACTTGTTACTATTCAGCTTATCAATTAATTCCACAACCTCCTCTAATGTCACTTCAATCTGAGTGAGTTCCTCAGATTTGTCACCTAAAAAGGCTGGCTCAGATTTAGGAACCTCTGTAACATCCTCAGCCGTGAAGACTGAAGCAAAGAAATCATTTAATCGCTCCGCAATGGCACTGTCTTCCTTGATCGCTCCTTTTATATCTTTATCATCCAAGGGCCCCACTGCTTTTTTAGCGGGCTTCCTGCTTCTAATGTATTTAAAAAACATTTTACTATCATTTTTTGAATTTTTGGCTAGCTGTTCCTCAAACTCTTTTTTGGCTTTTCTTACTACATTATGACACTTAATTTGGGAGTGTTTATGTTCCTTTCTATTTTCCTCACTAGGATTTGACTTCCACTTTTTAAAAGCTGCCCTTTTCTCTCTCACTGCCTTTTTAACATGGCTGTTTAGCCATGGTGGTTCTTTGTTAGGTCTCTTACTGTGTTTTTTTATTTGGGGTATACATTTAAGTTGGGCCTCTAGTATGGTGTCTTTAAACAGTTCCCATGCAGCTTCCAGGGATTTTAGTTTAATTACTCTCGCTTTTAGTTTCTGTTTAACTAGCTTCCTCATTTTAGTGTAATTCCCCTTTTTGAAATTAAATGCCAGAGTGTTTGACCGCTGCGGTGTTCTTCCCAACACAGGAATATTAAAAGTTATTATATTGTGGTCACTGTTTCCAAGCGGTCCAGTAACAGTTACCTCTTGGACCAGATCCTGCGTTCCAGTCAAGACTAGGTCGAGAATCGACTCTCCCCTTGTGGGTTCCTGTACTAGCTGCTCCAAGAAGCAGTCATTTAAGGCATCAAGAAATTTAATCTCTGAATCCCGTCCTGAGGTGACATGCACCCAATCAATATGGGGATAATTGAAATCTCCTATTATTACTGTGTTTTTTATTTTGGTAGCCTCTCTAATCTCCCTTATCATTTCAGCATCACTATCACTGTCCTGGTTAGGTGGTCGGTAATATATTCCTAATGCCATATTCATATTAGAGGAATGAATTGTTATCCATAATGATTCTATGGAACATTTTGATTCCTTTAGGATTTTTACTTCATTTGATTCTATATTATCCTTCACATATAGTACCACTCCGCCACCCGCACGACCTGTTCTGTCTTTCCGATATAATTTATATCCCGGTATGATAGTGTCCCACTGATTGTCCTCATTCCACCATGTTTCTGAGATGCCTATTATGTCAACTTCCTCCTTTGATATGAGGTACTCCAGTTCACCCATCTTATTAGACAGACTCCTAGCATTAGTGTAAAAGCATGTTAGAAAACTACCACTATTTATATGTCCGCCTTTCACAGACACATTGGATTTTTTTATGCACGATTGTTTCACATCTGATCTTGCCCATATATTATTTCCCACGTTCCCTATCTGACTAACTTCTAGGGAATCCCTATCTATGGAGCCTCGTGTAAGAGAAGTCTCCGTCCGATCCAGGTGCTCCCCCGCACCAATCGGCTTTCCCCCACCTCTTAGTTTAAAAACTGGTACAGTTAAATAGACCAGTGTTCCTCAAATTTTTTTTTTTTTTTTATAAAGTACCCCTTTTTTTAAAAAAATTCTAAGTACCCCCAGTACCTACAGTTTTCAGACACACAATTTTTTTCTACCATTTCAACACATTTGTTTAAACAACTTAATTGTAGTCACATGGGTGATGTAATTTTTGGGTGTAAAAAGTACAAAAATAATAAAACCCTGTAAGAATTAAAACAAAAATTCAGTTTTCGCCAAATTTCAGTTGTGTTGACGTACCCCCTAGACTTCTCTTGAGGGTACTCGTACCACTGCCTGAGAAACACTGAAACAGACCAAAAATCTAAAGGTAGAAGCTGAAGTTCCTAATGACCAGATCAGTAAGTTACACCAATTATTTTTGTAGCTTATGATTTTACAACATAAGCCAATCTCTTTCCAAGTCATGCAAAAAACACTGTGCTTTCACAAAGACTGACTCAAGTCAAATAAAATAAAATAAAATGTAGATCTGAATTAAATAAAATGAGGCACGAGTAGAGAGTCTTGTAAGTGGTGTTAAGGAATTGAAATTAAAGGTACAACAGCAGCATCTATAATTATAATTCTGCAACACAAGAACCTCTTGATGCTAACTGGCAGAGCGTACAAAAGTGCACGTGAGGGTAACAGGGATCTTGTGGGCCTGGTATTTACACTCTAGTTTGCCAAAAAGAGGGACATGTAAGGTCTGTACTGGAAGCCTGTGTCACACTAATCATAAGGGGCAACTGGACAGTCACAGATCATATCCGAGAAGGCTCTTTAATCTAGCAGATCAAGGCACAACAAGATCCAATGGTTGGAAGCCAAAGTGAAAATTTCAAGGGAAAAATAAAATTTGTCCTTTAATAGTGAATGTAAGTAACAAAAAAAACCCAGATTCCCAGATGTGGCACTCTTCATGGACTGGATAGTTTAAGATCAAGATATGCTTTAGTTCAATCAATTACTGGGCTTAATGCAGGGGTAGGCAGTAATTTTTGATGGGGCCACACCAAGATTTTGGAAAGTGACCCTCGAAGAGTGTCTCCTCTGTGGCTCTTTGAAGCGCATGAAAACACTGTGATTTAATAAATAATCAACCATGATGCTTTTACTACATTATTAACTAATTGTAGTTGATAAAAACACTGTCATTTTCGTGTCAAAATAATTGTATATATAAATATTTCCCATCATACTGTGCAAATATGAATATGCATTTCTACAGTAAATTCAACTATGAGATCCCACTACTGTTGCTCTTTTGGGTAATTTTGATCCTGAACCACAGAGGTGTGAGTATCACTGATCTAGAATTACAGCTGCTAATGCTAAGATACCGATATGGCTACAGCTACAAGGCATACACACACTGATACTGTAATTCCATCTGACGAATAAGCCTGCTTACAAAGTTATAGGGGGCTTTGTTTGGTTTCATAAAATATGTTTTCTCTTAACCTGGACTTAAAAAAACCCCCAAACATACATCCACACTCCAGGTTTTCAAGACGGGAAGAAGTCCTGCTCCTGAGGATTACCTGAATCAAGACACTCCTTTGCTGCTCCCTTCTTCTTCAGGCCCTCTAAATACTGAAACTACACAACTCTTCTTTATCTTTAATAAACCAGGCAGTTTTCTTTCCTGCCATGTCCCCTTTTTCTCTCCATCAGAATAAACAGGAATGTGCAATGTTCAGGTTATTTAAGGATTGTTATTCCATTGGTTGAAGGCACAAGCTTCTATTCACCTAAACTTATTTTAACCAACTGATTCTTAAAAAATAAGTGACATTGTATGAGAAAGTTGAATACCTGCTTCTACCTGGGAGTTAGTGTTGCCTTTGGCAAATGCCAAACAGCACTCTTTAGAAAACTGCTTCTTGCCTCATGAGTCATCTGTCTCATCACAAAGGGGTTGTCATTGCTAGTGGGAGATATGAAACCCCAGACTTACAGTAAGTGGTCATACCTGATCCCAACTCTAAGTACAGCATTGTTTCAGAGACTCGGCTTCATGTAAGACAATGTAAGCCTAACAGGAGTGGAAGGTACACAAATGCTAAGTCTTACTTATCTCCTTCCCTACTAAAACGATGTTCATGTATGAAACTGATCCCTCTTTCCCCTCCAGTCAGCCTCTCCTCTCACCCTGTCTTCCTGTCTTCAATGGAACACCTCATGCCTGGCCTACAGTTTTTACATGCAGGGCTTGACAAACCGCGGTGAAATCTACTCGCCAGCCCCGCACTGCGCATGTGCCAGACCCGCATTGCGCATGTGCGCGCCGCTGGTAAATGGGGCAACCGGCTGAAATCTACTCGCCGCGGGCGAGTAGATTCACTGATTTGTCGAGCCCTGTTTATACGGATGCAATTATTTTGGTTAAGAGTGATTTTACCATTGTAGTTACACTGGTACAACCCCAATTGGTATAAAGGTGCCTTCAACGGTCATAACCGCACCCACATTAAGGCCCAGTCCACACTAGGAGTTTACACCGAAATTAGCCTGTAAGGTCGATTTTCTAAACAATGTGTCCACACTACCAAGTCTGCCTCGTTGACCTTAAAGGCCACTGAAATCCATGTTGGGTACCCCTGATTTCACAGGGAGTAATGCTATTTCCAGCCTTGCCTGGTCGAGTTTACGACAGGGTAGATGCAGTGTTGGTGAAAGTCAACGTTCTTGGCCTCCAGGAGGCATCCCATAGTGCCCCTCAGACTGCTCTGGCCAGAACTTGCAGCTCTACTGCACTCCATGTGAACAGGAAAAGCCCTGGGAAAACTTGAATTTCATTTCCTGTGTGGCCAGCACTTTAAGCACACCTGAGAGCAGGCGGCACACATGGCCATAACCTCTAGCACTTCCAGCCCCATGAGCGCCAGTTCCCAGGGGTGCAGAGGAGTGCCAGTGTGGAGCATCCAGGACATGTTGCACCTCATCAAGACATGGGGAGAGGAATCCATTCTCTCCAAACTCCAACCAACAAAAGAAACACTGACATTTATGCAAAGATCACAAACTTCTTGGTGGCCAAAGGACACTCCAGGGACGCCCAGCAATGCAGAGTCAAAATAAAGGACCTGAGGCAGTCCTACCACAAGACAATGGAGACAAATGGACAGTCTGGTGCATCACTGCAAACAAGCCAGTTCTACGAGCAGCTGCATGCAATTTTAGGGGGACCCAACCAGCTTCCTGAGCATGACCATGGAGTCCGGCCAACACACTCCTGGCATCAGCATGGAGGACAGCAAGGTGGCAGAGGGGGAGAAGGAGAATGGCCAGCGGGCAATCAGCAAGAACCAAGAACTTTATCACTTTGGAGCCAATTCCCTCCTCCCAGGATGTCTCCCAGCTGAGCACTGATCCCGGAGAGGGCACTTCTGGCGAGTTCACAATTGTTTTCTTCCTGCCAGTGGGGTAAGGCAATTGGGTGTGATGTGCAGCGCACTCTGTGCCTACACAGCATGGGGGGGGCCTGGAACAGCTTGTTAAGGTGTCTGGAGATGAAACAGGAGTTTCCCTGCAGAGCTCCATGAAGTTCTCAGGTAGGAACTCTCAATCTTTTCACAAGGTTCTGGGGAAGCCAGCTTATTGTCCTTCCCACACCAAACCACTGGTAAGGGGTTTGGTGCCACTGAACCACACAGCACTGCAGTCTAAGGCCCCGGTGTCTGGCCAGTCAGTCAGTCATTCGCAGTGACTGGGAGCAGACTGCTATGCCATACGGCATCCTGGATGGAGGAGGGGAAGCTATTAGCTCTCTCCCCAGGAAGCATGTGTGCCAGACACAAGGAAAGCTGCCCTGCCTCATCCCCCTCCCCTCCCACCTGCAGGCTCCTGTTGGCTGGGAAAGTAGCACTGTTCCAGGAGCCAAACGTGCGGGACACCGTGCAGCCCACCGGCATGACTGGATGCTATCTCCCACCCCCCACCCACAGCACTGCGCCCGGGCAGGCCCCTTACCGTGCCTGCTTCCGCAAGAGTCCACAGGTCCCCTTGAGAGCCCTGCTGGGCACCTGCTGTAGAGTGGCTGCTTTAGAGCAGAGCCTTGGCCTTGCACACAGCACATCCCCATTGTCTTTATGGAGGCCTTGGCTGTAGGTTACCAGACTGAGGTTAGGTTTAAGCAGTGAGTGCCCTTGTAAACTTTCACCGCAGCAGGACACTTGTGGGAAGACAGCAAAGGAGACCATGCAGGGAGTGCAGGCCAGACACCAGGACAGGATCTTTCCTCCCTGCCGACAGTAACGGAGCGCCTGGCTGCACACCTGGAGAACCACCCCCCTCCAAAAGCCCCATCCAAAGTAACTTTCCTTCCTCTCACAGTTCCATAGCCTCCACCCCCAGGGGCCATAGGACACAGGAACGGCCGGCGGGGGGGGGGGGGGAGAACAACCTCAAGGGCAGCCTTAATTTCCAGGACCTCAGGAAGCAAAAGGCTGTCCTTCTCATGTTTGAGACCCTCCTCCTCTTCAGGTTCCCACCATGGACTTCTTTTATGATTTCTGAACAGTTTCTTTATTGCTTGTATTGCAGTGGTGGGGTGCAGGCAAATACAGTGAATGCAGGGGCACCTTGTTGAAAGAAACATTCATGAGTCTCAAAACTGGACATTCATAAAACTTTCCTTCAGAGCCTCTCTGGTTTGTGCTGCCCTGCACTGTGCTCTCCGTATGGGCCTGATGTCTGATTGTTCAAAAGCTGGCTAGCCCAGGGGTGGCCAACCCGCAGCTCTTCACCCCGAAAGTGCAAAGCCACCCCATGCGCCCCTACTAACGGCCCCCGGTCCCCTGTGCTTACTGGGCGCAGGGGAGCTGTCCAGCAGGGCAAAATGGCATTGGCAAGATGGCGGTGGCCAGCGGGAGCCTGATATCACCAAAAAGCCTAACCCGTGGTTTTTAAAGGGGCAGTGTCCTTTTTTCTTTGCTCAACAGCTCTGGATGGTGGGGAGCTCTTCCCTTTTTTTTTGGCTCAACAACTCTGGTGCGGCTCTTTGCACTTTTTCCACTGCTATTTTGGCTCTCTTTAATGGGTTGGCCACCCCTGGGCTAGGTGTTCTGCCTCAGCCCCTCACCCTACCAGATCACTTTTCCCCTTCCTTGCTCTTGCAAAGATTATGGCGCACACAACAGGCTGACACCACATGTTGCATTTGCTGAGATCCAACATAGTCAACAGACTCCTAAATTTCCCCTTTAAATGTCCAAAAGCACATTCAGCCACCATTTTGCACATGCTCAGCCTGGAGTTGAACTGCTTCTTACTGGAGTCCAGGCTGCCTGTGTATGGCTTCATAAGCCACGGGAGCAAGGGTAGGCTGGGTCGCCAAGGATCACCATTGGCATTTCCACTTCTCCCACACTAATCTTTCGGTGTGGGGAAAAAAGTTCCTGTGTGCATCTCTCTGAAGGATGCGCGCATCATGCACCTTACCCTACCATCCCATGCTGAGGTCAGTGAAACGGGCCTTGTGATCCACCAGCGCCTGCAGCACCATTGAGAAGTACCCTTGCGGCTTATGTACTCCTTGGCTAGGTAGTGGGGGGCCAAGATGAGGATGTGTGTTCCATCTCTCACCCCACCAGTTAGGGAACCCCATCATGGCAAAGCCATCTACTATGGCAGGGGTGGCCAACCCATTCTGGGCAAAGAGCCAAGATAGCAGTGGATCCAGCGCGAAGAACCAGGGCAAAGTTGTTGGGGGGGGGGGGGAGGACTGCCCCTTTGAAAGGAGCTCCCCCCCTTCTCTAAAAAAAGGCTCTGCCCCTTTAAGAAACCACAATTAAACTCGTTTTGAGGCTTTTTGGCCACAGCAGGCCATCTTTATTTCTGCAGCTTTCATGGCTGCGCCAGATGGCTCCCCTGCCCAGGCCAGCACAGGGAGCCGGGAGGAGAGGGATGTTTTTGGGGGCGCGGGGGCGGCTTTCGAGCCATGGGGGGGGGAGAGAGGCTTCGTGAGCTGCATGAGGCTCGCGAGCCTTGGGTTGGCAACCCCTGTACTATGGTATCCACATTTCTCAGTCACAACCCGCTGTAGCAGAATGGTATAGACCACCTTGGCTACTTGTCGAACGACAGCCCACTCCGTACTGACCCGAAGTGTCTGGCATTGCAAGCTTCCACAGGGCAACTGCCACATGCTTCTCCACGGTCAGAGTGGGTCTCGTTCTGGTACTCTTGAGCTTCGGGAGGGGAGGGAAGGGGAGGGGAGGGGAGAGCCATTTGCAAAGTTCCCAGAAGGTAGCCTTGCGCATTCAGAAGTTTTGCAGCCACTGCTGATCGACTCATACCTGCATCACAGTGCGGTCCCACTACTCTGTGCTGGACTCCTGGCACCAGAACCGATCTTCTACTGTATCCACAGGACTGACTGGCAGCTGTGCTGGCATCAGTGCAAGGGCTTGCATGAACAGCAAGTCCATGTGATCCTGAGATTCGTCCTCTTCCTCACACAGACACATGCGTACGCTCTCAAGGCGGACATCGACATCACAATGGTTTGCACCAAAATGGTATCCATGCTTTCACTGCTAAGGTGTCTGCATGCACAACCAGGGCCAAAAAAGGCGTGAAAAGACTGTTTCTTGTTGATCTCAAGCAAAGGGGGGAGGGTCTAGATGAATGAATTATGGGATGCTGACAACATGAACCCATAACTACCCGTTGCAGTTTTGGTCCCAGCATGCATCAGGAGCATAACCCAAAATGCACAGCAGCACAGGCACCGTGGGATAGCTACCCATAGTGCATCACTCTCAAGACGGCAGGCTCTGTAATGGGGATGTGCTACTTCGGTGTACATTGAATTCTTCCCCACAGTGAGGACACGGACCTCTGACTTTGCACACAGGTCACCCAGTTTTGCATCGACCATAAAAGATTTGTCCTTATGTTGTAGTGCAGATGTGGCCTGAGGGCTTGCTGGGGTACAGTTAAAGCAGTACAACTTGCGTTTACACAAGTGACACTCCACTGAACGTATGCCCTGCTTAGCAGCTGTTGTGGTAGGAGTGCGTTGCAAGACTGTAAATCAAGTATGTAACTAAATACAGATAGGTGTTTCAATGCAGGGTGTGGCAATCAAATGTAGCTATACAAAGTGATCTTGCTCAGCCAAACATTACAGCAGCAGCCCCCACTGGAAGGAAACGTATTAACCTGGAAAGAAACTCACGTTTACAGACAGCATCCAAACAAGTCCTAAATAAAGCAGGGAATGTCCTGGGAACCCAATCCATTTGAAAGAGAGCTTATCCTTTGATTTTGATCCTCTCCTGTTGGGTCTTTTCCAGTTAGATCATAAACCCTTTGAGGCAGAGACTGTAGATGTGTACAGAGAACAGTGCACAGAATCGAGTCCTGATGGGGATCTTCAGGTTCTATAGGAACTATGCACTACCCTTACTAAGCAGTAACATCTGCTGAAAGGACCCTTTGTTTTCAGTAAGACAAGTGCTCCTGGAACTCTGCTGCACACAATTCTCTTGCAAGACCATTTCAATGTACTCAGCATGAACTGAGAAAAAACTATCAGCAGCTTGTATTACAGGGAACAAAGCCACACAACTATCAGGGCTGGCAAGTTTCTGGGAGGCCATTATAGAGAGTTGCATCAGGAAACAGTTGCCAAACTGGAAGACACCAAGAGAAAAGTTAACAGACAGTCCCACCGACTAGAGATAAGAATCCTGCCCAGCCAGTTAGGTTCTTCCCATTCCCTTAACTCCCTTCAGCTACCAAGATAGTATCTAGTCTGTAAGCCTAGCAGTGAAGAACAATTCTGTACATTTTTATTGTTAGATCTAGAAACTGAGGCCCATCGTACTGAGTGCTGTAATACTAGCACTGAATCCCTCAAGGCAGGGCTAAGCAGACAAGACAAAATGAGTTAAAGTGACAAGTAACACAACAGCATCAGAGCTAGAAACAGAATCCAGCTCTTCCAAACCCTAGCAACGAGATCTAAGCCACTAAAATCAGACTGCTTGGAGTTCTGGCCCGTCTTGCTTTGCGTTTCTCTAGACTTAGGCTTTCCACCTCTGCAAATATAGCTCTACATTTTCACCATGATCTGCCTACAGGGTTTTTTAACCCAAGTGACCCTAAGTCTTTAAGAACAGTCATCCCATTATTATTATCCCCTCATTCTAGTTTACAAGTGTAGCTGTCCCTCTCCACAGGCTTCACATGAGGTCATGTACACACTGAACTGATACACCTGGGCTCATCGGTTAATCTGCATGGTTACATACACCCCCACTTCCCACAGAGGCGGGAGGGGGCTGTCTCCCTGCGAGCACTGGCTCTGGCAGAGCTGCCTCCCCCCATGCTGCTGCCTCTACACGAGAGGCAACAGCACAGGGGCAGGCAGGAGCCAGTGTACACGGGGAGTCTGCTTTTAAGCCAGCTCCCTGCATGTACCTATGCTGCACTTAAAATACTGCCTGGAGCCACCTGCGCCCACACTGCTACGGCTAAACATGTAGCCACTAATTTTTTCAGCAGTTCCACATGTACACAAATACACATTTTAACATTCCTAATAGAAATGCTCAAGAGATTTACAAGAGGTTAGTGTTTCTGCAGCCACTAGCTTTGTACATCTATTTAAAAGAAGCAATCAACTTTATAAAGAACAGATTATACCAAACAACTGTTTATTGCTACTGACCCTGCTATCCTAGATATGCACAGCAGTATTCCTACAAAACAAAGGCATTTAGACAAAATGTTGGAGAAGACATTGCAGGTACAAGGAGAGGGTGATGGTTCAAGATACAAATTACACTAATTAGCAGGATCATCTGTTTATTGGGTTCACATACAACATGATAAATATGAAACTGACTACATTTCTAGATATTCTTCCCAGCACAGACACTTCCCTCTGACTTAGAATCCAGCAGCAGGGAAAACCCTGAATCTGAAAAGTGCTGTGTGAGCTAACTAGGGATGTAAAATCCCAGTTACTTGGTTAACCAGTTAAATGTATTGTTGAACCGGTTAACTGATTAAAGCAGGGGCAGGCAGGGGCTGCTCCAGATGCCTGGAGCAGTCCCTGCCTGCAGTGCATCCCTCAGGACTGGAATAAGCCCATACCCACAGTGGGAGGGGAGTTGCTCCAGTCCCCACAGGAATCAGTAAGCATCACCCATTAAGGGTGCCTAACGGTTAAGCTTTCACATCCCTTGTGCCAACTTCAGTCATTAAAATGACAATCTTTACAGCAACCCCGTAAGGTAAGTGACTGCTTTCACTTTGTCTCAGGAAATGCAAAGAAGAATGCACACTCCATACTTGGGTGCAAAACCTGTTGCAGCTTACACAGAAGTAGCAGACAGCTGCCAAAAGGAAACAAGATTCACTCTAAAGTAATGGTACATACAAAAACTGATGAGCGGATTAATATGCCTCTGCTAAACCAACACGTGTGAGAGAAGTTTTAGGCTCTCTCCCTTCACCCACCCATCTTACATGTATCCCTTTGGCCCAGGCTAGGGTTAGTTACAGGGGCATCATTTTCATTTTTTATGCACTTGCTAAGGAAGTCCTTTGCAATCCAGGCATGCGGCAGAGATGTAAAATCCTGGTTAAGTGGTTAAATGTTAGGTCGACCTAACCTTTAACCAGTTAACAGACTAAGCTAGGGAACCACTCCAGCCTGTCTGGAGCAGAACCCAGCCTGCAGGGCTCCCACTCTGCTATCACCCAGGCGTCAAGCGGGGGCTGGGGCTGCCACTGGCTCCCAGCCCCCTCCAGAGCAGCCCCTGCCCATGGGGCGCCCGGGCTTGCGGCAGACAGATGCTGCTCTGGATGCTGGAACAGCTGCTGTCTGCAGTGGACCCCCTGCAGGGCTGGAGCAGCCCCCAATGGTTATTGGAACCAGTAAGCCTCACCAGTTCAAGGTGAGGGTCAGCTTAAAGGGTTGGTTGCAGAATGGGGAAGTGGACAGGTTAACTAGAAGTGAGACAACCAAAGGAGCAGGGAAGGCACTTGGCAGAGTCCAAGCAAAGTGACTAGAGAAGGCCATCAGAGCCCCCACAGAATCTAGATCACCTTCCTTCTAGCCTCATGTTTAGGAGAGCTGCTATAGATGAAAGAACTACCCGCTAGAGTCAGAGGAGTGGATGGGGAAACTGCCTCCTAAGGAAATGACTGGTTTAATAGAGTGTTTGCTTTACATAGGCATTCGTATTAAATCATGAGCTCACCACCCAATGTATATTATTTGTATTTATATTTATTATTTACATGCCTTATTATACCAGATAGTATATGGGAGGTCACACAATTACACAGACATCTTACAAATGCTTGGTGACATAGAAGTCTGCAAGTATTAACAAAATCCTTGATTTACAGAGTCTCCAGTCATGGCTTTACTTCATCTACACAAATCTCAAGTACAGAATACAAGCCACCCCAGTGCACTACACCAGTGTTTCTCAACCAGTGGTATGAGTACCCTCAGGGGTACTCAAGAGAAGTCTTGGGGGGAGTGGTACATCAACACAACTGAAATGTGAAGAAAAAGCGCTGTAAAACTTAAACAAAAAATTCAGTTATTTTTGTACTTTTTACACCCAAAAATTTAATCACCCGCCCGGCTACGATTAAGCTGTTTAAACAAATGTGTTGCAATGGTATAAAAAAAATGGTGTGTATCTGAGAACTGTAGGTACTGGGGGTACTTACTTTTTTTTTTTTTGAAAAGGGGGTACTTTATAAAAGAAAAGGTTGAGAAACACTGTACTATACATTAATATGGTTCATTGTTGAAGGATCATTTTTAAATACTTCCCACAAAAACATGGACTATCAACAGTCCCAGTTTTCAAACATTCAGAGAAGAGTTGCCAATAACCTGTAAATGAAATGCAGCAAGCTTTTAACATACTAACTAAGGTCTAGTTTGCCTCAATATTGCAGAAAAGTATATGAATTATTAGTGCTGTGCAACTGTTAACCAATTCAAAGTTTTAATCACTTTATCTTTCCATTTAAGAAAATTCCATAAGCCTACTGAAAAACCTCCGCCACTGTATCAGATATACACAATACATTAATGACATTAAACTAAAGATAGGCAAAATACCTAGACAGTAAAACTCTACTGATTATAATGTTCTCCCCCTGCTCTAAAAGGAGTTTAAGCAACAATAATATTCAAATAAGACAATTAGTCTTGATAGGACTGGAAGCCAATATGCAATTTAGCTGAGCTAACTATCTTAGGAGCCATATTGCAATTATGATGGCAGCACAAGTTCAAGGATGTCACTTACCAGATCTGAAGCTTGATCTTTTTTCCTTGTAATTCAACTGTTTTGATCTTGAAGTCTATCCCTACAAATCAATAAAGACAAAAAGCTTCAGGGCTACTTGGAAAAAAACAATACCACATTTGGACAGAGTTGTCAGAATTGTTCTAGGCAGAGGGAATAGGTTTAATAAACATGATGAGGAAGATGAGAGAACAATGGAGCCTTTTCTAAAAAGGCCAGAGAGCCACCAGTACTGCTTGACTAATAGCTGCACTGCTGGGCGCTCTTAGTAGATGCACAAGATTCGAGCTGTATTCATTTTATACAGCTGCTCGAAGGTGGTGTGACATTCTCTACCTTGGGGAAGCACAACACCTACATTCCTCATTTATAGACAGATATGGTCTTGTATATAAAACATGCCACATGAGGTATGGGAAAGGTTGTGATCTGCTGAAACCCGCCATTCTATCTAAACACATAGATCATCAATCTGAGAGAATGCTGTATGGTTTTTATGATAGCATGCAATGAGTTGGGGAATCAGCCAGATAGTAGTTCCTCAGAGACCACAGCAAGGAAAGTGACCAAGGCCCTTAGGTGTCAAACAGCCATCAGCAGCCCTTATCCAGCAAGGAAGCTAACATTCAGTAAAAACAAGGAGTCTTGTGGCACCCTGAACACTAACACATTTATGAAGGCAAAAGCTTTTGTGGACTGTAGCTCACTTGCTCAGATTTGGGGTGTGCTCAGCCTTGTCTGGGGATTGAGCAATGTCCACCAGCCATACCTGGACTTGTGTTCTCCAAGCACATGGACTAAGGGTATAAAACAGCACTCACGGGGCTATGCTTGGCCTTCCTCCTCCCCCCACCTTTGCTGCAAACAATAAGGGTGCTCAGAAACTCTGAAGACGTAACCAGAGGAGACTAGCCCCAGTTTAAGGGGCAGACCTATCTATTAAGGACTGCAATAGCTCATGTGGTGAGAAAAGCTGTTACCCTACATGTTGCCAATTTAATAGGATTTAAAGGTTAGACTGCATATTTAAATATATTTTATTTTAGTAATCATCATTCTGACCTTTTGCCTGCTACTTGTTGTCACTTAAAATCTATCTTTTATAATCAATGAACTTGCTTATCTTTACCAGTGAGTTGGCCTGAAGTGTTTGGTATCTGCTTATATTTACTGAGGCTGATGTATCCACACACTCCATCGATGAAGCGGTGGACCAATTAATAAGTCTGCACTGCTCAAGACGGTTTATTCCTGGGGTACATTGCTGGGAGTTGGGAGGATATGGTTGGTGCCTTTCTCTAAGTGATTCAGCAGTGGCTCTGAGAGCGTTCCTTTTTTAGAGTAGAAATCTCATTGTTCTGATTTTGCTGGAGAACTTCTTGGAGACCTTGGATGCTGGAGTTTTAACACCTTAAGTACAATGGCCAAGAAGGTCTGCATTAAACAAAGGCTTTCTTTATTTGAAAGGCTAACGATTCAAGTCATTCAGGTGTTAAACAATGAAGGGATTCCGAGTCAACTGCACACTTACACTTATGGTTTTGTGAGGTCACCATTTCACTAGCTGTGCAGGTTAACACCTAATCTGGTCAGAACCTGAGTTTCTAAAGTAAAACAGATCAGAAGTTATAAATCAAAAGATATTACCTAAGCTATCTAAGCTACAGAATAAGGGCAAGCTTATATATCTTTGCTGGTTAAAGTCGAGTAACCTACTTGTACTACTTGGTACAATTACAAGGCCTTCATACTTCTTACAAGGTTGGCCTACCAAGTATTGTCTTGTCTACACTACTGCTTCTTTAACTTACACAATTCTTCAGTGTAGTCTCTGGGCACTGACTAGTATTAGAAATACCCATTTAACTTCTGAAACTGCTGATACAAGTTAGTATATGGCACTGATATTTATGTCATTGCAAAACCCAAAGTACACGAGAAAGTCATTTTATACACATTACACTGAAGTTGCTCATTTTATAGGACATGCATATATATTTCCTATTTTCAGCTAGCCATAACCCAATACAAGTGATCTCTGGAATGGCTTTGGAAACCAGACATTGGGTAAAATGAGTAACCTGGAAACCCTGAACGACCCATCATCTCAGGCACTGGCACACTTACAGCAGGAGAGTGGTTTGTTATATTGACTCTCTTCTCAGATGCTATGCTACCAGCACTCCTAGCTACCTTTGAGACACCACCGACATCCTGAGGAAACTACAGCGCATCAGTAATCTTCCTGAAAACACCATCCTGGCCTCCACGGGCGTAGAAGCTCTTTACACCAGCATTCCACACACAGCTGGATTACTGGCTGTGTCCCTGACGATACCACCGCACAACTGGGTACTGAGCTCTGTGACCTCACCCACAACTAGGTAAGGGGTAAACAGTGAGGTGGAAAAATTTGCAGATGATACCAAACTGCTCAAGATAGTTAAGACCAAAGCAGACTGTGAAGAGCTTCAAAAAGATCTCACCAAACTAAGTGATTGGGCAACAAAATGGCAAATGAAATTGAATGTTGATAAGTGTAAAGTAATGCACATTGTATGTATAGTTGGGGTTATTTTTTCCAATCTGATGGGGACTAATTTGTCTACCATCAGAGAGATGTTGGAGTCACTGTGGCTAGTTCTCTGGAAACATCCACGCAGTGTGCAGCGGCAGTCAAAAAGCAAATAGAGTGCTAGGAGTCATTGAACAGAGAGTAGCTTATTGCTGCGATATAAAACCATCGTACGCCCACAGCTTGAATACTGCGCTGCTTTGGACAGAAGTCTGAGGGGTAGCTGTGTAAGTATTACACGGTGCCTGCCACGAGGCACGCAGACAAGTGCCCCTCCCCTCATGCCCAGATCCCCCACCCCCCTCACTCACTCACCCCCAGCCAGACAGCCCCTGCCCAAAGCCCCTTACCCAAAATCCTCACTACTCCCTGCTCCTTGGCCAGACACCCCCTGCCCTCAATCCCTCTTGCTCCTTGGCCAGACACCCCCTGCTCAAAATCCCCACTACCCCCAGACTAGACCCCACCCCCCATCCCCTGGCCAAAATCCCCACTACTTCCAGCCCCCTGGCCAGACACCCCTCCCCACTGGCGAGACATCCCCTGCCTTCACCCCCCCCCAGCCTCCTGGCCAGACACCCCCTGCCCTCCACCCTCTCACCCACCTCCCCGGCTAGAATCACTCCCCAGCCAAGCAGCCAGCTTCCTACCCCCTTGCCAGGCAGCGTGCCCCAGCCCACTCCTACCCCTGCCGTGTGGCCAGTCAGCCTGCCCTCTGGCCAGACCTCGCACCCTCACCCTCTCCTACACCCCACGTCCTCCCACCCAGATCCTGCACTCCCATCCCTATCCCACTCACTGGCAGCCCTGTCTCACAAACTTAACCTCTCACTTTTGATCCCACCCCAGAGCCTAGGTGGGCCCACAAAATCCACTAACCCCGGAACCCCAGAAGAGTAAATCTGGCCTGAGGCCTTGAACCTCACTCCCCCCGGCCCTCTCCCCACTATAGAGCACCAGGGGAATGAGGTGTTTCAGGTGCAGGTTACATCAATGAGGGTTGGGGGTTTTTGGAGGGGTTTTTTTCTCCTTTCCTTTGCTTCTCACTTGTGTGGTCCCCAACTGATTTTTCTGTGGGTCAGTAGCCCCCGATCCAAAAAAGATTCCCCACTCCTGCCATAAATCAAGATAATGTTGAAATCTTTTGTTTTGGACATAATATTTTACTTGGTTTAAATATGAAGCCTGGCCAACAAGCCCCCATCTGGGGCCCAGCCCCCAACTGGCCGCAGCATCATAACACTCCTCTGCAGCGCGCCACCCCACAGCAACCCTGAGCCCATCATACACCTGAACCCCCTGCCTTGAGCCTCTCATATCCCCACTTCCCTAGACTCCTGCCGTAACACTCCTGCACCGCCACACACCCCGGCCTTGTTCCCTGAGTCCATCATACACCCAATGTCCCATCCTGAGCCCCTTGTACACGCCAACCCAAACTCCTGCACCCCCACATCACCAACCCTGCCAAAAGATTGACAGAAGACAGCCTGATTGCATGGCTGAAGTTGGATTTGACTAGTTATGATTAAATGGGTAAAAAGATGCAGCAGGAGAAGTCCAATTAAATAAAGTCTGAGAGTACAATGTTTAATGGATGCTACTATTAATCATTATGTCAATTAATAACATACGTGGTATATTTTCTGTCATGCAAATGGACATTCTAAGACGGCTCTTTGTTGACCACTTGTTCTGAATGTTGATGTAGTCTGGCTCTTTGGTTTGAAAAGGTTGGCAACCCCTGCACCAACAGATCTAAAAGTGACTATACTGTTACAAAGCAAGTTCAAAAACCAACTGGAGAGAGAAGCTGAAGAACTTGGTTTCCTTTACAACTTTGAACAAAGACCTGGCCTGGATGGGATGCTACATTTCACACCCTAATGAGTAATGGCATCAAAAGCCAAGCACCAGGCACTTACAGCCCATTCTAGTAGCACAGACACACTGATAAGATTCTTTTCCTCACTCTTTCCCTCCCCATTCCCTCTCTTTCTCTGCTATTAATTTGTACCCTGGACCTTTACTCCATTCATCTGAAGTGGGGTGTGCCCATGAAAGCTCATGATCCCATCTACATTTGTTGTTAGTCTATAAGGGTATGTCTACACAGCAAAGTTATTTTGAAATAACAGCTGTTATTTCAAAATAACTTTACTAGTGTCTACCCAGCCAAACCACTATTTCGAATTTGGTAAACCTCATTCCACAAGGAATAACGCCAAATTCGAAATAGCTATTTTGAAATAAGTGTTGTGTAGACACTTATAGCGAAGTAGGGGGCCTCCAGCCTTCCCAGGGTGCCCTGGTGGCCGCTCCAGCCGCAACCAAGAACACTCCTCTCCCTCCCCGGAGCCCTTAAAAGGGTTGACTCTGGCCACAGTGCCTGTGCCAGCTCCAAGCCTTCCGGCCCAGAGCCAGCAGTCACCTCCCTGACCCAGTGGCCCCAAAACATGAGCCAGCAAGTCACTGGCAGCCAGCCCTCCACCGCTCCCCAGGAGCAGTCTGCCAGCTCCCAGGAGCCTGCCAGGGCCCGGAGAAGGCGGGCGCCTTCCTGGTCCAGGGTGGAGATCATGGACCGTATGCAGGTTTGGGGGGGGGGGATGCCCCTAACGTCCATGATCTCTGCACTAGACGGAGGAACGCGGCCATCTATGGCAGGATAGCTGCCAGCCTGGCCACCAAAGGCCACATGCGAACTCAGGAGCAGGTCTGCATGAAAATCAAGTTGGTCCAGCGAGACTCCCAACCCTGAGCTTCCCCTCCCCCTTCTTCCCCTTGCTTCTGCCTTCCAGCTCCCTCCTCCCAGGTTTCCCCCTCCTCTCTCAACCTCTCTCTTCCCCTCTCCCACCTCCTTTCCCCACAGAGCTTCATTCCCCCCCCCCCCCGTTTTGTTAAATAAAGAGAGTTTGTGTTCATGAAAATACATGTATTTTATTTGACATCAGGAAGGGGGGTTAGGGAGGCGTAAATGGAAGGACGTGGGGGAGGAATGAGGCACAAGCCCCCAGTGGGGCAGACCAGGGAGGCTCGTAGTGCTCCTCAGGGTGGAAGCTCTCCCACAGGGCCTCCTGGATACTGACAGCCCCCCGATGGGCCTCCCGGATGGCAGCCTGCAGACAGTGCAGCCAGGCTCGCAGTAATGTGTCCAGGAGAAGCACCAGAGTGCCCAGGGGCAGCTCTGGCTCCATGTTGCCAGAGGGATAGCTCAGTGGTTTGAGCATTGGCCTGCTAAACCTAGGGTTGTGAGTTTAATCCTTGAGGAGGCCATTTTGGGATTTGGGGCAAAAATCTGTCAGGGATGGTACTTGGTCCTGCTGTGAAGGCAGGGGACTGGACTCGATGACCTTCCAAGGTCCCTTCCAGTTCTAGGAGATAGGCAATCTCCATTCATTTAAAGTAACTCCTGACCTGATGCCCTGCCAGACCTGGTTCCAGCCGGCCTTAAATGCAATTCAGCATCCACTCAGTGTGGACGCGCTATTTCGAAATGCATTTTGTGTGTAGACAAGTTATTTTGAAATAAGCTATTTCAAAATAGCTAT
Source organism: Pelochelys cantorii (assembly GCA_032595735.1). Taxonomy (NCBI): domain Eukaryota; kingdom Metazoa; phylum Chordata; order Testudines; family Trionychidae; genus Pelochelys; species Pelochelys cantorii. The sequence continues at coordinate 1,193,100 of CM064328.1, forward strand.
TTCAAAATAAGATATTTCGAAATAACGCTGTAGTGTAGACATATCCTAAGGTGCTTGCAGAAATATTGGTTGTTTTATATTTTTTAAATTTTTTCAGTTACAGACTAACATGGCTACCCCTCAGACTTCTGTCCAAAACAGCACAGGTCATCTTTGGCAGTAGAATGGGAAGGGTTTTGTAGACGTGTTTTGTTTGTTAATATAGCAAAAAGAACTAAAGCCTGATTCACAGAAATTAAGTGATGGCAAATGCATGAGTATTTAGAATTACACTTGACTGCCAAAATTGACAGGGTGGCAGAGAAATGTAGTCTCACTGAAGGCTTCAAGTGGTAAAATAGAAACAATCACCAAGCAAAAGAGAGAAAAGCATAACAAATCAATACTGATAAATTTAGCATAAACACTGACATAACTGAAAAAAATATAGAGCTTTAATGCTGCAACAAACCCAAAAACACCCACCAGCTTCCACCCACCCACCAAGTTTCAGAGAGAGCAGGTTCAGCTTGTGTGTTTAAAAAGGCAGGCATGTAAGGCAGAAGAGTCAAGGTATCCAAAATCCACTAGGGAGTTTTCCACTGTCAGTAGATTTAATGTGGAAGCTCTCATACAAATGAGTAAGTTTAGGTTTGGTTCATGCCTGTGTTTCTCCCCGCAAAGATAAGAGCAAAAAAATGAAATAAAAAAGGGAAATTAAGTGAATGCAAAACCATGACATTGGTTTACTTCATACTCTTGTGGGGAAAGTCCTAAATCTAATCCAGTATGCCAATTCCTCTAACACTGATCTTGACAGCTGATTTTTTTTTAAAGACTCAAGATTTTGTTCAAAAGAAAACTTCTAAAATAAATTGCAGCCCCAAAAGGTCATACAAAATGCAAATCATTTTTTTCCACATTTCAGTTTATAATTATGGAAATCATTAAACTTATCTTGATAAGAAACCTGGCAGTTCAACAGACAGAAGTATTTCACTGAAGTGATGATATTAGTCGCTGCAAATTAAGTGATCCTTCACTCCTTATCGCTCTCAAGGATGGTCTAATGGAAGAGGTCTTAAGCATGAATATTGGAGGACACTCACAGCATCATGGTCAGTGTTGGCACAAGCTGGCATGGCTGTATAGTATTGTTAGATCGTCTCCTACGGATAAGGCAACCAAATCCAGAATTTCTTCATTCACAAAGCAAGTTTTTACTCCACAGTCTCAAACTCCCAATTTCCATTAATACCCACATCCATCTCATACAACCAGCATTAAGAAATGTGAGCTGGGACACTGACATCTCCTGTAGTACTTTTAGATAAATTCCAGATGTTTATTATGAGTAAGAGAGAGCAAGAAACCTGAAGTTCCACTTGCAATTCCCAAAGAGAGGTTCTTAGCACTCTGTACCAGGCTTTCCATGAATGCTCACATTCTCTGCTGCCGTTACAAGGTCTTTTTACGCTACCAAAAATGATCAAGATGTCCCAAAAGGTTAGCAGATGTGCTGTACATGTTATATGCACTCCATTACACACCATCTGCTTAGTTATACGACTAGCACATTTGTTGTGGGTTCTTTACAAATTAGTGCTGCCTATCAAAACCTATCAACTTCACAAGGGAGCCATCCAAAAGGGGCCAGTTTTTAGTTTTAGAATCTGATCTCTCTGAACCATTCCAAAACAATGCAGCTTTGAAATGAACTTCACCTGGCTGCTCCAATTTTACCGTCTTTGCTAAGCGGAGAAGTGAAAAAGTACACAGATCTCGGGCATCAGCCATTTCAAAAGAACTGAAGTTGCTTGTGCTTTCTTTAGGATATGAGAACAATCCAGACTTCAGATAAATGGTAACTTAAGACCATACAAGAGTATTCAGGACAACACTGAGACCAGAGTAGGAATACATTTTAGGTTTGTTTCTGAGTAGGAATGTAGAAATTACACATCAGCCAATAAAAGCTATTACCTAGACAAAAGATGGCCACCTCTCTCGTTGCACTGCTTGTGTGTCACCCATCTTCCAGCCTGCGGACTGCAGTACAATTATGTTGAGAGGTTTCTAGATTGAGATGTGTAAACTTAGAATTAATCAGAGGGAGCAGTGCGTGGGGAGCTGGCTTTTGCCTCCCCTGCTGCTTCCCATGGGGGGTTGACAGACGGGAGCAGAGCCACTTGCCCCGCTCCAGTGCTGCTACTTCTGATACAGAGGCAGCAGTGCAGGGGAGGAGGGGAGGCAGGAACCAGCACATGTGGGGAGCCAGCTCCTACGGAGCTACCAGCTGTCCCCCCACCACATACACTGGTGCCTCCCACAGAGGCGGCAGCACAGGAGGGAGGGCAGGCAAGAGCCAGTACTTGTGGGGAGTCTGCTTAAAAGCCAGCTCCCTGAAAGCACTGGCTTCCCCCTGCCCCCCACCCCTCTCCACATGCAAAAACTGAAAAATTCAGCAGCTACACATTTACACAAATAAATGCATTTTGACATCCCTAATGCTTACGAGGCACTGGGTAACTGGGGCCTGTGAGCAGCCACCCCACATGTTGCCTGCTTGCTGCCAGCGGGTGGCCCGGGGATCCCGCTTAGTCGGTTAAACGTTAGGTTAATTGATTAATTGGGATTTTACATCCCTATTTTCTACCAACAATTACAACTCTGAAGATTAGGTTTATCAAGAAAAGGACAAAGCAAGCATATGTTTTGGCTTTGTTAGGAGTTTGAAATATAGACCTAGTCAGATATTTTATGCAACATAAAAACTCTAGACAGAGTTAAAGAAGGGATGTAAAAGGTTAACTGGTTACCTGATAAAGCATTAGGCTTACTAGAAGGTTTACTAGGTAACCAGTTAACTGGACTGCCAGCCACACCAGGCCATGGCAGCCTTGGCTGCATTTGGATGGCCAGTGGGACCCCCCTGGCTGTGTCAGAGTGGCAGGCAAGACTGCACCAGAGCTCCGCAGAGGGACTGGAGTGAGCAGGGAGGACCCTGGCCCCAGCAGGTGGGCAGGACTGGGATATAAAGGGGTAACCAGTTGCCTGGTAAGCACTGCCTTATCAGCATGCTTACCAGGTAACCAGCACCTGGCCCCACCAAAGCAGCCTGCCACCCCGCTGGATTGGTGCACTATGGCAGACCCTGCCCAGCTGGAGCAGGCCCCTACCCACGATGGCCTGGTTAGCCTGTTAAACATACAGTTTAACTGATTAACATTTTAAACATGCTTTTATATCCCTAGGCGCAACACTTGTCACGGTCATGCCAGAGCGGCCCCAGGAGGCAGGCTGGCCTGGAGCAGCACCAAGCATGCCTGTCCCACAGACACAGCAGGATCACAGTCCCAGTGAGACCCATGCCCTGGCTGCCCTGCGCCAGCCCACCAACAGGTAATAGGGATGTTAACTATCGGTTACTTTACTAGTCAAGTAGCTGATGGAATTTCCATCGACTAGTCGACAGGCACTTCCGCATTGCTCTGTTGGGGCTCTTGTACATTTCAAAGGAGGAATGCGGAACTCAGCATGCAGCCTGGGGCCAGCGGGAAGTCCTGCTGACTCTGGGCTGCGTGCAGGTGCCAGTTTTGAAATGTACAAGAGTCCCCAGCAGGGGCTCTTGTGCATTTCAAAGCGGAAGCGCCCTCGTGGAGCCTGGGGTCATCAGGGGACTCAGAGTCCCCCAATGAACCTGGGCTCCATGCCGCGCTGCCGCTTTGAAATGCCATATGGTGCCCGGAGTTAGCCGGGGACTCCCCAGCTGATCCCAGGCTCTGTGTGGCATTTCAGAGGAACCCGCGATCATCTGGGGACTTCCCAGCTGACTGCGGGTTCTGCGCAGCATTTCCCCAGAATCCAAGGTCAGCTGTGGACTCCCCCACTGATCCTGGATTCTGCGGAAATGTCGCGTGGAGCCCCGGATCAGCTGGAGTCCCCAACTGACCCCGGCTCTGCGCGGTGCTGCTGCTTTGAAACACCGCCTCTGATCTGGGGATCAGCTATGCAGCGCTGCCACTCTGAATACCCCCTTTCCCTCCCCTTTGCTGCCTCTATCTGATAGAGGCAGCAAGGGGAGGGGAATCAACTAGTCTACTGACTATCCGATAAGCATTTGCTTATCGGATAGTTGACTAGTCCTTACAGGTAACCAGTTAAACACCACAATTTTAATCATTTAACTGGTTAACTGTTTCGTTTGATATTTACATCCCTAAGTTAAAGCCTTTCGGAAGCAGATTTCAGCTACCCATATATTCTGAAGCACTGGTTCTAAAAGACACAATGCCACCTACAAAATCCAACTTCTTCCTGCAACACCCTGAAGATTTCTCTCAACTCTCAGAGAAGCATAGGAAAGAGTACAGCCTACTCCCATGAGAAGGGGCAGCATTTCCATTGCCAGTATTCCACACAGAGTTAAACGTTTGAGCTTGATGTCTGAGACTTCAAAGGGCAGAAAAAGTTACCAGCAGCCAGGTAGCCTATTTTAACATCTTTAACTTGTCCCAAATGTGAAACAGGGAGCAAAGAGGGCTCCAAGATACATCCAGATCTTTAATTTACCAATGAATAGTGGCTGAAGGCCCATGTGTGGGTTAGTTCCCGAAGGGTTAGGATACTAGGTTACGACAATTCCCCATATTCTTAAACAATGCTTCCCAAATACTTCCAAAGCATAGACAACTACGGTCTTACCTCCCTTCCAAACCACCTTCCTATCACAGGTCACACTGGATGCCACCATGATCAAATGTCTAGAACTGGAAGGAAGCACAGTTCCTGCTAAGGTGCACGCCTGCATGGCTGTGCACAAAAAATTCCTTCCCTGCCCAGCTCCTCCAAAGAGCCACGCAGCAGCACTGCAGGGCTGCTCCGGCGAGCGGGACTGGCTGAAACGGCGTACTGAGGGAGCCACTGGGGTGGGGGGCTGGGACCTGGCCTGTGATGGGGAAAGGCCTGCTCCGGTGGCTGGAGCTACCACGTGGCGGGGGGAGGGAAGGGACCTGTCCTGGAGGCTGGGGCCAGGAATGGGACCTGCCGCAAGGGGAAGGGTGTGTGCATCTGCTCCGGCCAGAGCAGCCCCTGCCTGTGCCTCCCCGCCCAGGCCCGACCCAGCGAAAGCAGCTGCTGCCCGTGGTGGGCTTTGCAGAGCTGGAGCAGTGCGGGTGAGAAGCTGTTGCAGCCCACCCCTTAACAGGAACTAGTAAGCACCACCCGCCAACCTTTCACATCCCTACTCATAGCTCATGTTCTCTAGACCTTTAATCATTTCTGTTGCTCTTCTCTGGACCCTCTCCAATTTCTCCACATCCTTCCTGAGATGTGACACCAAGAACTGGACACAATCCCCCAACTGAAGCTTAATCAGCGTATACAATTAATTCCAGCTTACTTACAACACTCCTGCTAGTCCTGCCCAGAATATTTGCTTTTGAAACAGTATCATACTGCTGACTCTCATTTATCATGTGATCCACTATGAGACCCAAATCCCTTTACTCAGTTCTCCTTCCTTGGCAGTCATTTCCATTTTGCATCTGTGCACCAGATTCTGCGTAAGTGAAGTACTTTGCATTTGTCCTTATTGCATTTCACCCTAGTTTCTTCAGACTATTTCTCCAGAGCATTCTGAATTTTAAGTTGTTCTCCAAAGCACTTACAACCCCTTCCAGAAGCGGTAATGTATTTGTAGAATGTCTGCTTGCTGCCCTTTGTCTCATTAGTTTAATCTCATTTTGCTCTTTGGCCTCTAATTTTATCCCTACATACTTGTGTTGTTTGTATTCATCCTTCAATATTTGACTCAATGTCCACTTTTTGTAGGTCTCTTCTGCATTTCAGATCACTGAAGACCTCTTGGATAAACCAAGGTGGTCTCTTGCCATACTTTCTATCTTTCCAACCCAGTAATATGGTTTTCTCTTATGCTCATAATATTTCTCATTAAAATAACAGTCAACTCTCAAACTGCTTTTCCCCTTATGCTTGCTTCCCAGGTAACCTGTTCAACATACTGTTTAACTAATTAATCGATTACAGAGGGAGACGAGTGGGTATGGAGCTCCAGCCTGGAGGGGGGCTGATCCAGCCCAGCGAAAGCAGCCCCCAGCTGCAGGACACCAGGGAACTTTACTCACCAACTCCCTGAGTTGGCTCAAGTCTGCCTTCTTGAAACCCATTCTGTTCGCACTGTTTTCCCATGCAGCATTAAGAGGAATGAACTCTACCAATTCCTGATCACTTTCACCCAAGCTGATTTCCACTTTCAAAAATCTCAACCAGTCCTTATTTGTAAAAATCAACCTTAGAACAGACTCCCCTAGTAGCTTGCTCCCCCCAAAATAAAAAGCTCTCTCTGCTGTACATCCCAAGAACTTGTTGGATTATCTGTGCCTTGATGTGGCATTTCCCCAGCAGATGTCCATGTTGCTGAAAGTAAGGATGTAAAATCCCAGTTAATCATTTAACCAGTTAACCAACTAGGCAGAATGCGGGTGGGGGACAGCTCCAGCCTGCGGAGCTCTCACCTCCAGCCCCATCAGTTACCCTTTTACACCCCATCAACACTAATATTGGCCTAGACCAGCAGTTCTCAAGCTCCGGAGCCCTTTACATGCGTAAAAATTTATGCAGCGCCCCAGAGGTCCACTGATTGTATGTGTTGTACCTATCGATGTTTCCAGTTTGTCAACCTCACGGAGCCCCTGGAGATGTCTCGCAGAGCCCTGGGGTTCCGCGGAACACAGTTTGAGAAACACCAGCCTAGATAACAGACTACTGTTCATACCAGCTAATGGAGTTACTTCTTTATCTAAAGATGATGAGCTCAACCACTAACTACTCACAAGATCAGTGAACTACATTGCCATAAGAGAACACTACAGTGGAAGCATTACAAAATTCTTTAAATCCATGCCCGATCTGGCTTTATTTCTGAGGGCACACGATTAAAATTATCATTGTAAAATATAAATGGTAAGTATTTTGTTTCAAAGGATGGAAAATAAAGTTAAACTTTGCTTCTTATGTGAACTGTGGAACCATTTTCACATGGGGAAATGAACCTGTCCTCCATGACTTTAAACCCATTTCATTACAGGAATGCCCTACACAGACACTGACTTGCTGAGGAAGCATATTAAAGGACATTTACCTTCAGAGGATACTGCTAAGTGAGTTGACAGCAAAAGCACAGACAGCTGAAAGTATTCAGTTTCTTTTCGTTAAGATGAGTCATGACCAAGAACTACTCCGGCTAAGCGTTAAAAGGATTCCTTGAGACACTGGTATGGTGTTTCAATTTGAAAAGAAAATCCTCTAAGACATTAACAATGAATATTTCCCACCATGCCTGTCCAAACTAAGACAAGTTATCCACAGGGGACAACCTCTTAATTGTATGACAGACATAATTGGATTGCTGCAAAACAGTTTTGTAACGTAACAATAACTACCATTCCATAGATTCATAGTATGCAACACTCACTACTAGCTGAACCTCTGTTATTTGCAGGGGTGGCCTGCGCGTATAGGCCGACTCGGCCGTCGCCTAGGGCGCCGCGTTAAACGGGGCACCCAATGAGGACGTCACGCCATTGAGGGCTGTGGAGGCGGGTGCGCCAATCACGCATTCCACCTGGGGCACGGGGGCACCAATCGCGCATTCCGCCTGGGGCGCCAGCTGCCAGCAGCCCGCCTCGGGCCACCCCTGGTTATTTGGGATGCTGGTCCAGCAGGAGCACATATTGCTGGACCACAGTGGAGAACCAGCCAGGGCCAACAACTGGGAGAGGAGCTTGGGAGCGGGGCTGACAGCTGGGAGAGGGGTCCTGACTTTCTCTGGTCCAATCTGGAGTAGACCATTACAAGCAAATGTTCCATGCAACAAAGTTAGTTCCATCTGGATGGAAGCCATCTGAATAATTTCTCCTCTGAGCTGGAGACTTATTTCCCTTAACCTAGTGTTTTAAAGTCTTTACAGTACAATAATGCTCTAGTTTATTCCAAATTCTATTCAGTTTTCACCCCAGATTATGTACTGGTACTAATTCATACAAGAACCATTACCACAATATTCCTATAATATGTCTTTATTAGATTTAAGAGACTGAAGATGTGAATTCTTGCACAGTCAGTTCTAACACACTAATACTTAAGTGCCACCCAGATTTAAATTCACCTAGTAGACGTTTCAGTTCAGAAATGGACACGGAAAAGCAAATGAAGCCATCACTATAGAAACTGAGTGCTTCACAAGCATTAAATACAATTTTCACAACCACCGTGAGAGATGAGTGGGCGGTACACTCAATGTACAGACAAGGAGCTGAAGCAGAGAAAGGTTAAGGGCAAGAGTATTCACTAACTTAGAGGTTTTAATCTGATACCGAAGGACCTGAAATTTTAAAATACTTGAACAGAAATTCTGTATGTTTAGACCCAGGTCCCATTAACTTTAATTTGCATTGCAAATGCTCAACAACTCCGCAAATCAGACCCGGAGTCCCTTGCCAGGCTCCACAAAGTGAGGCACAGAGTTCAGTCAGCTTCAAGAGTCTGATAAAATCAGTAGTTCAACTTTCCAGATGTCTGTACTGAGGGTGTTAAAATGCGGTTAATTGACTAGTCGAAGGAATTTCCATCGACTAGTCGACAGGCACCTCCGCAGTCCTCCTTTGAAATGTACAAGAGCCCCGCTGGGGCTCCTGTACATTTCAAAGGAGGAATGCGGAACTCTGCATATAGCCGGGGCCAGCAGGAAGTCCCGCTGACTCCAGGCTGCACACGGGTGCCTGCTCTGAAATGCACACAAGTCCCAAGCAGGGACTCTTCTGCATTTCAAAGCCACGGAGCCCGGGGTCAGTGGGGGACTCAGAGTCCCCCGCTGACCCCGGGCTCCATGCTATGCTGCATGCTGTTAGGAGCCTGGTGTCAGCTAAGGACTCCCCAGCTGACCCCAGGCTCCACTGCCCCTTTGAAACACCGCCTCCGTGCATTTCAAAGGGGCAGTGGAGCCCGGGGTCAGCTGTGGTCTCCCCAGCTGATCCTGGGCTCCGTGCAGCACTTCCCCAAAACCCGGGGTCAGCTGGGGACTCCTCAGCTGATCCTGGGTTCTGGGGAAATGCCGCAGGGAGCCCGGGGTCAGCTGGGAGTCCCCAGCTGCCCCTTTGGAAGGCATACGGGCAGCATTTTAAAGGGGCAGCCACCACACAGCTGATCCACGGATCAGTTGTGCAGTGGCTGCCCCTTTAAAAAGCTGCCGGGGGGTTTCAAAGTGGCAGCACTGCCACTTTGAAGTAGTCCTCCCTCTCTCTCCCCCCCCCCCGCCTTTGCTGCTTCTATCTTATACAGGTAGCAAAGGGAGGGGATATTGACTAGTCAAAATACTATCCAATAAGCAAATGCTTATTGGATAGTCGACGAGTCTGTTACATCCTTAGTGAAAGTCCAGGTAAGTCTGCTTCCCACGTACCATTTTAACAGGCATGTATCTGAAGTTTCTTGCTGACACCACTTGCACAACCCTGCCAGCTCTATAAAAAAGGCAGTTTCAACTGCGAAGCGACTGATTCCTTTGGGGGATAAAATCCTAGCCGTTTTGGTATTCAAGAGATTAAGCCATATATTAATGTTCCCACAAACAAGACAGATGACTAAGTAAAGCAGGTATTTTCTGTATTCATTGCTTTTAATGGCATTTTGGTTATAGTGGAGAACAACAAAATATTTTGTTCATTAAGGCGGGAAGACTAAAAAGAGCTCTGGGCAAGAAAGTGCCAGCTGAAACGGCTACAACTGCTTGCAATTTTTACATAGGTGAGCTCATTAATTCCTTGCTGTTCCTTCTGTCCCCCTCCCCAAACTGATTTCCATTTCCTAAAATTGACATTTCTACTTCCCTAGACTGGAAGTAAGCGCAGGGCAGCAAACCTCTTATCCATGTATGTTCTGAAGTTGTTTTCATGGGAGGCAGCCAAGCCACACCAAAGCTGGCTCCTGATGAGGAGAGGACACTTGTGTTTAGAACCTCTCAAAAATCACTGTAGGGAGAAGTCCAGAATCCAACACAGGGAACAGACTTATTTAGTTCAAGCTTATTGCTTTCACCAGTTTAACTGGACCACAAAGTGAATTATATGCACGCACCAAAATTAGTCATTAGTTTGTGTCTCTCTCTCGAGGCACTTAATGTACAAGCATGGCACATAATATGCAAGTAACTTGACAGAATTTACACTGTTGGCAGAGCACTGAAAATACCTGCTTCTGCTACCTAAACAACCGCTAATTCTGGCTTCAGGACACAAGCCAAACATAACACACTTGTGAGAGGGCACCCTAGCTAGTTTAAGCCCCCTAAGCTGGCAGCACTTTTTTTTTTTTTTTTTTTTAAAGTAATCAGCTTGCTTGTCTGTCTAACATTGCCAACACATCAACCAGCACAATGTGGAGGAACCAGCACAATGTGGAAGCCAGGAAATCATGTAATGTTCGAAACCAAAATCAAAGCCTTCTTCCTTACCAGCTTAAGCTGCAGTGACACAACCTTGCTGAACATGGGTGCTCCCAGATGCTGGATTGCTAGCAAAGGCAGCAGTAAGCCAATGGAGAAAGACCATACCGTCTTCACAATGCACAATACACTTACTTTAGGACAAAAGCATTAGAGAAGTCATAATACAACATCTACCTTTAAGTTTGTTAGGTTTCTCCCAAAACCTCTTATGGAGACTGTCAGGATCCACTCTTTAAAGATTAGTCCTTGTTTGTCCTTGTTTAATGGCTCAGATCAGTTACTGGGTAACTCAGAACCATGGGATCTTGAATACATATGGCTCAACGTGCTAAGTAATGAAGTCCAGGCGAACGTTCTGGTAGCCATCTGTTACAGACCACTGAATCAAAATGGCAAACAGAATGGATTGCTCTGCAAGCCCTGTCTAATGTGTAGTAGGAAAACTTATGGGGAAACTTCAATTTTGCAACTGGTGGTTTCAGGCAGCGAATCACAAATTTAAACAAAGTATTGCACCCAACATGAGAAAACTATTTTGAACCTCATTATGAAGAAAATAGATGAATTAGTCACCAGACTAGAAGTTGGTGAATTGTTCAGGGACCAGTTCTGACCTGATCACATTCAATATGGAATATTTGTCCTATCCAAATATTGCATGAGGATAATATAGTACTTTCCAATTTATTAATAAAATAATATTTATCATCAGCTACTAGGGATAAGTGTTTTAAAATCAGCAGGTCCAGATAACTTTCATACAAAGGAGTCCTAAGAGTTAGCTGAGAAGATCTCTGAGCTACTGCTGTTAATATTTAATACCTCCTTGAACACCAGGGAAGTTCAAGACTAAGACTGCTAATGCACTGCAAATATTCCACGAGATTTACTTGCAGAGCTACAGGCTGGGTAACCTGGCTTCCGACTAAGGATGTTAAGTAATGGTTAACTGACTAGTCGAGTTGTCGATAGGCACTTCCGCATGCAGCCCCGGGCCAGCGGGAAGTCCCGCTGACTCTGGGCTGCGTGCGGGTGCCAGCTTTGAAATGTACAAGAATTCCCAGCGGAGCTCTTGTGCATTTCAAAGTGGCAGCGCAGCATGGAGCCCAGGGTCAGTGGGGGGACTCAGAGTCCCCTGCTGACCCTGGGCTCCATGATGTGCTGCCGATTTGAAATGCCACGCGGAGCCGGGGACTCCAAACACTGCAGTAAACTAAATCTAGCGTTGCCGGCTGCTCGTGGGTGTCATTTTCTTAATTTATATTACATAATATATGCCTCTTATTTTGGAACATCATGGTCACAGACCATAATGGTGATGCCATAAGTCTGTTCCCTATTTTACTTTAGCTTTCCCAAGGGTGTTTTATACCAAAATTCTGTGCACTCTAAGTGCAGTCAGTCTTAACTTTCTTGGTAATTTGAGACCAGATCTACATCCTTGCTGAAAAAAAATTAAATGAGTAACTGAATAACAGAGTAGGAAGAATGACTATTCAATATTGGTTTTTAATTTTGTTTCAGGGTCCTATCTATATTTTAGAGAGTCTGTCTGATCAAAAACTCCTAAAAGGCAAGAGCTAGGACCACCAAATTTGGTACACAGCTTCCTCATATAATTTAAAGCACGCTAAGGGTTTAGTTGTAGCAGGGGTGAGCAGGATGTACCTGGAAAGGAATTGTTTCTCATAAAACCATACAGGAAAAAAGCGACAATCGCGAAATCAAGTACAGTCCTCAAAATTGACATAACTAAGCAAATGTTGAAAAACTGAACCAAGATCAGCAAGAAACATAGGATGAACCTGAAATAGGATTGCTTCTCAATGAACCTTACAGAAAGAGATAATTTGGAGAAGTGCTCTGTTTTGACACAGCTAACTCAATACTTAAGATCTGAAAACTAGAATGTTATTGGAAATCAAGTTCACGACAGCCCCTTTTTTTTGGTTAAAACATAGCAAATAATCATCATCCAGTAAAACCGCCACCATCATGAGGACGAGCAGACACCATCGATAAAAAGACCAGCTTCATTTATGCCCCAGTCTCTTTTTCGCATTATTACCCAACACCTCATTGACATGGCTGAGTCCCTATGACCACACTCCACTCCACCTGGCAGAGCGGACGCTGGTGGAAGGCTGCTAGATACAGTGTACGAAAAGGAACATGAAGAGTGTGCAAGAAATACTGATGGGAAATTGGCCAGTTTAAGCCTTGATAGAAGATGGGGTTACAGAAACAACAGAATATTATTAAAAGTGACAGTGAAAGCTGTAATCAACTGAACACAAATTCAACTGCCACGTGCACAGTTGTGTCAGACAATGCTATAAATATGGAAAATAAAAAAACCACACTTAGAAAAATAAACAGAAGAAACAGAATGGGCTGCATGCCCATTTAATACATCTTTTAGCTAAAGACTTAAGTATACCTACTCCAGAAATAAAATAAAGTGTTGCTGAAGTCACAAAATACTTCCATAACAACCATTTTGCTTCTGCGTCACTGAAAAGACAAAGAGGATTCAAACTAATTCTCCCTCCAGAGGTCTGATGGAATTATGTGGTTGATTGTTTCAAATCATTTATTAGGAACTGGTCTATTCTCATAAAACTTTGAAAAAAACCCATGATAAAATAGATTGAAGTATCTATCTAAAATATCTAACACTGGATTACAGAGCAATGTAGAGGATGTGCTCAGTATACTAAAGCCTATATCCATAGCCTTAAATTTCAGAGAATTGCTGCTCCATTGCTAATGCAGTCAAAACTTGGAAGGCATTTCAAGAGTCATTGATGAAATACCTCACCAGAAAGTTACACTGCGAGCAAAAAAGAAGCAAATGGATCAAGTACTATTTCCATCACTGTAGTAGAGTCTGACAAAGGTGCATATTTAAGTTTAAAAAGCAGGCTGATGACAAGCTCTACTCCAGAAAAACAATCCTCGTATCAGCAACATTCTTAAGACAAAGGGTCTCTGCCTCCTCCACATCCACGATTTTACAGAACAGGGACTGAAGTTATTGGACCCCATACCTCTCAACTTCATAGAATCATAGAACACTAGGACTGGAAGGGACCTCGAGAGGTCATCGAGTCCAGTCCCCTCCCTCATGGCAGGACCCAGCACTGTCTAGACCATCCCTGACAGACATTTATCTAACCTACTCTTAAATATCTCCAGAGATGGGGATTCCACAACCTCCCCGGGCAATTTATTCCAGTGTTTAATCACCCTGACAGGTAGGAACTTTTTCCTAACATCCAACCTAAACCTCCCTTGCTGCAGTTTAAGCCCATTGCTGCTTGTTCTATCCTCAGAGGCCAAGATGAACAAGTTTTCTCCCTCCTCCTTATGACACCCTTTTAGATACCTGAAAACTGCTATCATGTCCCCCCTCAATCTTCTCTTTTCCAAACTAAACAAACCCCATTCTTTTAGCCTTCCTTCATAGGTCATGTTCTCTCGACCTTTAATCATTCTTGTTGCTCTTCTCTGGACCCTCTCTAATTTCTCCACATCTTTCTTGAAATGCGGTGCCCAGAACTGGACACAAGACTCCAACTGAGGCCTAACCAGCGCAGAGTAGAGCGGAAGAATGACTTCTTGTCTCTTGCTCACAACACACCTGTTAATGCATCCCAGAATCATGTTTGCTTTTTTTGCAACAGTGTCACACTGTTGACTCATATTTAGCTTGTGGTCTATTATGACCCCTAGATCCCTTTCTGCCGTACTCCTCCCTAGACAGTCGCTTCCCATTCTGTATGTGTGAAACTGATTGTTCCTTCCTAAGTGGAGCACTTTGCATTTGTCTTTATTAAATTTCATCCTGTTTACCTCAGACGGTTTCTCCAATTTGTCCAGATCATTTTGAATTAAGACCCTATTCTCCAGAGCAGTCACAACCCCTCCCAGCTTGGTATCATCTGCAAACTTAATAAGCGTACTTTCTATGCCAATATCTAAATAGTTAATGAAGATATTGAACAGAGCTGGTCCCAAAGCAGACTCCTGCGGAACTCCACTTGTTATACCTTTCCAGCAGGATTGAGAACCATTAATAACTACTCTCTGAGTATGGTTATCCAGCCAGTTATGCACCCACCTTATAGTAGCCCCATCTAAGTTGTATTTGCCTAGTTTATAGAACAGGGACTGAAGTTATTGGACCCCATACCGCTCAACTTCAGTTGTGAACACTGTCACAATGGAGCATGTGTATGGTCTCAGTAGGCACAGGTTTCTGAAGCTCAAGTCTTAGGCCCAGAGCATCCTAGATATCAAGACACACAGCTTCCACCTACTCTTTGAAGCAGCCAGATTTTAATAATGAAGAAGCTTCTTTTGCCAAGGGCAGTATATTTTCCCCAATGCTAATCAGTGCTTTGGCATTGGGGAAAATATGGCATATGGAGGTTCCATAACCTGCACCCCTTTCCTAGGGCCTCTTTATTGAGGTAAACTAGGGATGTAAGTGACCAGTCGAGTAGTCGATTACCCAATAAGCATAAGTTTCTCAGATAGTCAAGTGAGTACCTGATTAGTCACTTTCATCTCTCCCCTCCTCCACTGCCTCTGTATCAGAGGCGGGGCGGGGGGGGGAGGGGGGGGGAGCTGGAGGAAGAGAGAAAGAAGCAGAGCTGGTGCTGGTGGAGCCAACTGGTCTGACCCTGGATTTGAGAACCCTGGACTACTCAGTTAGTTGATGGGGGGCCGCTTCCGCTGCGGCTCTGCACTTCAAATGTGGTAAGAGACTGGTGGGCTCTTACTACATTTAGGGTATGTCTAGGCTACATGGCTCCGTCAGTGGAGCCATGTAAACTAGTTTACCAGACATAGTCAATGAAGCGGCGATTTAAATAATCCCTGCTTCATTAAAATAAAAATGGCCGCCGCGCTGTGCCGACCATCAGCTGGATCCGGCACAGCGCGGCAGTCTAGACACAGATCGGTCGACAAGGGAAGCTTTTGTCAACCGCTCCCTTATGCCTCGTGAAACAAGGTTTACAGGAGCGGTCAACAAAGGCTTCCCTTGTCGACCGATGCGCGTCTAGACTGCCGCATTGTGCGGGATCAGCTGATTGTCGGCACAGCGCGGTGGCCATTTCTATTTTAATGAAGCGGGGATTATTTAAATCGCCGCTTCATTGACTATGTCGGGTAAACTAGTTTACATGGCTCCACTGACGGAGCCATGTAGCCTAGACATACCCTAAATGTAGTAAGAGCCCACCAGTCTCTTACCACATTTGAAGTGCAGAGCCGCAGCGGAAGCGGCACCCCCTCCCCCCATCAACTAACTGAGTAGTCCAGGGTTCTCAAATTTGTGATACCGCGACCCCCCTCTAAGTTGCTCCCAACCCCCCGGGGGGGTCAGGACCCAGTTTGAGAAACGCTGGAGTAGTCAATAGAAATTCCATCAACTACTTGATTAGTTAATTAACTGATACTTAACATCCCCAAGGTAAGCCCTTCTTCTGAAAGGGAATGGGCTGCAGAAAAGAGGGTATGTGTTTTGGTGCTACCAGTGCTGAGTAGGGATTTAATAGTATAGCTGATTAACTGATACGCAAAACCTTATCGGTTAATGCTATACATTACACACATACCTCCCTCCTACCAGCCAGGACATTTTTTAGCAGGCTGGCCAGCAGCCCGGGTCAATCCTGGCTTGTTCCTGGTCTGGGATCTATCCCCACTGCAGCTCTGCATTTAAAGTGTATTAGGAGCCAGGCAGCCCGGCTCAGTTCTGGCTTAGAGATGTAATAGTGCAGCTGATGCTATAGACTACATGCACTCCCCACCACCTGTCAGTACATTTTTTAGCAGCCTGGCTCAGTCCTGGCTTATTCCGGGTCTAGGATCTACCCCGCTGCAGCTCTGCTTTTAAGGTGTATTAAGAGCCGGGCGGGCAGGCAGCCCGGCTAAGTTCTGCCTTGCACTGGGTCCGGGAGCTCAGGCTGTTAATCCAAAGGCAAGTAAGGATCCAGGATTGTACAGCCTCCATTACAAACTTGCCCTAGTCATATCAAACCCAAGGTGCTGGTGCTTAGATCTGAGCACTGATCAGGGCAGCAAGACCCCTGCTCAGCCTCAGTACTCTCAGTGCCAACAAAGGTCAGGATAGTTTAACTACACAGGAGGTTAATTTAGTGCTGTTATCTAACTTACCCACTACACTAAGTAGGCAGGGGAGGGTGGTGGGGGAGAAACACAAGTAACCTCTTCAGGCATGAAAAGAAAAGGTCCCCACATCTATAGCTAAATGCACAAGGGAAACATGCAGCATGGAGCTACAGACCCATGGCAACCTCTACCCCAAGTGTCCCTGCACAAGAAAAGGGTTTTGGCAGCACCAGGCTCTTCCTTCCAGAAGGCTGCTCAGGCTCAGTGGCAAATCTTATAAGCAACAATATGCAAAGGCAATCCACAAAGGACACTTCACATCTGGAAGAAATCGGCCCTTCTCCATCCTCCAGCTCATTTACCAACTGGCCTGATCTTGCTTTCACGGTTACTTGATTCTCCCTGCACCCAGTTTATTCCTTGAGTTTCCCTCTTGCAGGAGTTCCCAAGACTAGTATCTTCTGTGGAAATCTTGAGACAGAATTTCTACATTTTCCACAGTTTAAATTTTCAAAACCTACACAGAAAGTTGTTTGGGTTTTTTTTTTTTTAGTTATTAGCAAACTGCTGCTGGAACCATCTATAAATACTTTCATTTGTTGTCAATGACTGGGGGCGCAGGGTGAGGGAAGTAAAGTTAGCACTGCTGGATGTGCTCAATGAATAGAAGAATGCAAGTCAAATCACTTCTCCCCATTTCCATATCCAAAGTTGAATACAACCCTAAGTAGTAAGATACATGGACAGAGACAACACAGTGAAGAAAAAGCTGCTGCCATCTTGCCAGAAGACATTACTTAAAAGGCAGAAGCTGGTGATTGCAAAATACGATTACCTTTTGGGTAAACAGACACTTTACAAATGTACACTTGTGACTTGAGAGCACTTACAATCTATATTAGCTTAACTGCCTCGTGCTCTTGGAACAGCTCCTCCTTTTCCGCTCTTTTAAAAAACCTTCCCACCACATCACCTAAAAGCCACGAGAGGGTTTAATAGGGTTTAGTAGGTTCTCCTTTAATTTGCCTTTGAAGTTTACCAAAAGCTTGTGATGAGGCCAAGCTCCTCTTTGTGCCTATTACAAAACAACCCTGAGACTGTTTTCAAGCCTAGAGTAGGTGAGTCAAACTTACAGCCTACCCGACATCTGGGATAGCTAGGATTCCGTTTGGGGACGGGGACATAAGAGTCCTAGTCCTAATGGCTGCTGAGTGCCTTCAAGATGTGAACCAATTATAACAAACCATGGTCTCTGTCTGCAGAGACCCTGAAAACAATGCCTTAGAGGTGTGAACTCTCCCCCACCCCTCATTATCCTGAGTGGGCTCAACAGCAGCTGAATGGCTATGTTCACAATTTGATCTGAATGGAGATATGGCAGGTTGGAACTACTGAAAGGAGGGATGAGAGGGACCAGGCCAGGTCAGAGCACAGCCCAGGGCGTCCGCTCAGGGCGAATTGCTCAAATTTGGGGCTCCTTACAGCCCCCAGACTGGAGACCTTCCCAAAAAGGCCACAAACCAGTCCCACAGAGCGCTTCAGCTGCCTGCCTGGCCAGCCAGATGCCTCACTCACAGACACACGGCTATCTGCCACAGGCAAACATTTAGAGACACTTTTCTTTCAGTTACAGTAAGATTGACTAGCCTCAGAAAACTTCCCAGAGTCACCTGTACCCCCCTCACAGGCCCCATACATGCTTTGGGGCCTTGTTACCACATCAGCTGGGTTAAAAACATTTGTCATGTTATAGTTACACCGCATACCCACACAGTTATACACTGAACCCCCAGGAGGATAGAGTTTCTTTTGTTCTTCTATTCTCTTAATCCATCTGGCAGTTTCCTCCTCATCTTGTCTGGTCTGACTGTCCAACTCTGCCATTCTCGCTGCATGTCTTGCTCACTCTCGATCCATCTCCTTCCTTATTTCAGCAATTTTGTCCTCTATCTTTTGCCTTCTTTCAGCAGCTTCTCTGGCTATCTTCTGCTCTCTTTCAGCCATATCTTCGGCTACTAACATACATTCCAGTTCTGGTTTAGAGGCTCTCTCTCTAAAGATAATGCCTCTTTCCCAGCACAAAATCCTCAGAGCCCTTTTGTCCAGACTCTTATAGTCTTTGGCTCATTGCAGTGGCTCTTTAACCCACCAAACTCTCAACACCAAAAATCAAATTTAGACAGCGTGGGGTCCTGATCCAAAGCTCATATTAACCAAGATCTGTGGATCCTGCTGACTATGCCACTGCGACGGACCGGGCCGGGTCTGGGCACAGCCGAGGGCGTCTGCTCAGGGTGAACTGCTCAAATTTGGGGCTCTATAGCCCCCAGACTGGAGACCTTCCCAAACAGGCCACAAACCAGTCCCACAGAGCACTTCAGCTGCCTGCCTGGCCAGCCAGAAGCCTCACAAGCAAAACCCCTCCAACACCCCAGCTATATCCGTGCCCCAAAAAGCCTGGGGTCTAGCACACAGGTGAGGGGTTTTAGAACCCACTCTCACCTACCCCGAACAGGTTCTTGCGGTCCCAAGAAACCAGCCACAGATCCCAGGTCAATTTACCCTCTGGATCTTACCCACAAGATCACGCTGAGCCAATCCTTTAGAATCTAAACTCTAAAGGTTTATTACTATAAGAAAGAAAAGCATGAGAGTAAGGTTGTTAAAGTATCATACATTACATGCATCAAATCTCCCAGTTCTCGATGCAGGCTTGCAGCAGAGATGTTATAGCGGCTGGCTTAAAAGTCTTTGGTGTACTTCCTACATCAGGATGGGTCCACAGTTCTTCCCGGCTCCTCGATCCCTGCACTCGTGCCTCTGGGATGAAAAGCTGAGCTGAGCACCAAATGGAGGATGCCACATGGCCCCTATATACCTCCTTCCTCCTCTCTTCTTGGCTGCAGCAGGTCACCTGGCCAGTGGCCTATCCCTATCCCTGTGTTCTCTGCTGGTAACCCTTAGGTATCAGTCACCATTCTTGAGGTGTGTCCTTGCCCTAGAGAGGGCTATTGTTCCATGGAGACTTGCTCATTAGCATGTCCATAGGCTGAGCGTCTTCACCCATTGCTCAACCACATACAGAGAAACATTCAGTATCCACACACAATACATATTCATAATTCCACACCCAGATACTATACAAGTATATGGACAGCATATACAGAACCAGTAGAAGGAAAGCTTTCATTTGACACCTTACATGGCCCCCTTTGTATCAATTTTTGGGGCCAACACCCCCCCTCCCCCGGGTGCAGCAGTGATCTGGCTGCGCCCCTCAAAATCCAGTAACGTGACAAGGGAAACAAGAGAACAGAGAATAATTAGATATCGAAAAGGGGGGATGAAGGTTTTGTTAGTCTATAACAGGGGTGGCCAACCCGTTCCGGACAAAGAGCCAAGATCCACCTGGATCCAGCGCGAAGAGCCGAGACAAAAAGTTCTCTCTAAAACTAAAACCAAAAAATGGCCCTTTAAGAAGGCTTTTTGGCCTCAGCAGGCACCTGTCGGCGGCCACCATATTGGATCCGCCATTTTGATCCGGATGGCTCCCCTGCCCCGGTGAGCACAGGGGAGCTGGGAGGCATGGGCCGTATTCAGGGGGCGTGGGGGTGGCTTCGCGAACCGCACTGATGGAGGGGGAAGAGCCACATGTGGCTCGTGAGCCACGGGTTGGCCGCACCTGGTCTATAAAGTGCTACCAGACCATTTGTTGTTTTTTAAGTTTATCCCGTAGAGACTAACTCGGCTACCCCCTGAAGCTTCTGAATTCAGTGTGGTAGGCTTTTAAGGGTTTGTCTACACAGGGAACTATGGCTTCATAACTCCCTATGTGCAGCTGTGTTGCAAGTCCCAGAGTAAACACTCTGGTTGTGTCGATATGGCTGCAAAGTGATGTACTTAGTAGCAGTCATATTGGTCAAATTTCCTTGGAGGCTTACCTTGAGACACACAGCTTCCCCCACAGTTCAGTGTCAATTGAGCTTGTCTGGCATAGGTGGATTTGTTTGGGGGAGGCTGAAGGAGCATTTAATGGCAGATGTAAGATCAGTAAGCCACAAACTGGAGGCATGTATTCAAGTGGTACTTAAATTTTCAGAGCCCACAGACAACTTACTGTTTTCCAAAATTCATTGCACAGTTTCAACAATCAAAATGAAGTTCCCCCACCCCGGTTCCTTCTCTCTCCCCAGTTCTTCCTGAGGCTCTTCCCTCACAAGTGCTTAGAAAGCACAATGGGCGTAAGAAACCTAAGATGGAAAAATCATTATGCTCATTTGGTTCTGATATCCAGGGATCATTGTCTAGATACAAATTCTCATCAAAGTTTAGCTTGACACCAAAGATGATGCTTGACAATTTTGGAAAGCAACTTAAAGCAAGCTATGTGTTTAGTTTTAACTCAGTATCTTCTATGAAAGAGCAAGAACTCCGTATTGATAACATACAGCTACTTCATGAGTATAGACTAAAGCAGGGCTACTCGACATGTGGCCTGCAGCCTGTTTGTTTGCGGGCCGCAGGTGGGAGCTAAAACAAAAAAAGCAGTCAATAGAATGGTCTTCTGTTGATATGTCTTTTAGTAGTTAAATTCTGGGACTGTCATTGATCATTAAAAGTGCTGTCAAATGGGTGGAAATCGGGTAAATATTGCATTTTGTTAATATCAGAAGAACTGACAAATGGGGCCTGTGTGTTGTGTAGTCTTGCCTTCATTTTTGTATTCATGCCCCTCAGTGTGAAAGAAGCTATTTGCATATATATTTGCATGTGTATGCAACCACACTTAAGTTGCGGCCCTTGGCATGTGCTGTGAGTAATACTGGGGCTTCCAAAGTTGAGTAGCCCTGAACTAAAGAATGGCATTATGTGGAATACAATTCTGTACACTACCTAATGCTGTTGCTTTAGAACAGTGTTTCCCAAATGGTGCTCCGCGGACCCCCGGAGTTCCGCCAAGTGAAAGTAAGGGTCCCCCGAGAACCCGATCACTCCCCCTCCTTAAAGAGACAGAGAGGAGCCAGCGCACAAAAATGCTGGCTTCTTCTCTGGTTTCCTGACAGCTTTCGGACACTTCCCTTCCCCTGCGGCCACTCTGCGTTTCCAAAGCCCGCTCGGGATATGCATGACTGCATTTTGGTCCTCAGATGTCCCTAGTTGTGGGGGGCTTTGGGGGTTTTTTTTTTGCTCAACAAGTTTTCTCCCTGGCTGTAGGGGTTCCTCAAAATTCTTCTGAGTTTAAAAGAGTTCTTTGGCCAAATAAAATTGGGAAACACTGCTTTAGAACAATCAGTACTGTGCTTTAGTTTTCAGAATGTAGTTTAATACATGTTTACGTCCATCTTCACTTAAATTGGAGGTATGGTTTCTTATGATAAATTGAGCCTTTCAGGAAACTCCCCTCACTGCAAATAATTCACAGAGGAAGAAAAGAACATCAAGGGAAGCATTTTCATTAAGATCAATGCTAATTTTATCTAGACTAACACATTTTTAAGAGCTTCAGGGAGTAGCCGAGTTAGTCTGTTACAGAAAAAAACAACAAATGGTCTGGTAGCACTTTATAGACTAACAAAACATGTAGATGGTTTTTTAAGAGGCACTACTACATTTTTAAGAGGCACTCACTCACAAGGGGATACTTATGTTTGGCTTGTATTAGCACAACCGATTATTAAAATTAAAGGTTTCCCCCAGATTCGTTTTTTGTTGTTGTTCATGTGCAGTTTGCTAATGCAAAAATATAAACTCTGGTCAGTTTCACTGTCAGGTTCCCACAGTTAAAAATGCCATTATTTAACAGTTAAAAATCCTAGCAGCTACAAGTGCTCCGGGTTCTGCAGTTTGAAGTTTACATATAAGCTTTTTACTCCAGACCTTGCAGCAGGAGGCAGCAGCCAACTCCCCAGGAGCCCGCATGTAACCGTAACAGAAACTGATAAACCAGGAGTGGGCAATAATTTTTGCCGGGGGCCACTTACAAAATTTTTGAAGTGGCTCCTGGAAGGGGCGGGGCTTAAACAGGAAAGGGCAGGGCTACCCCACCTCCAGACCATGATTGGTCTGAGGATGGGGGAGCCCCTTTGCCCCCCCTTCCCACTAGGCACCTATGCCCTGGAAGAGGCTTGGCACGCTCCTCCACCCCCCAGGCCAATCTGGGGCGGGGGAGCGCACGAAGCCCCCTCCTGCCCTGCGAGGAGCACGTGGCACTTTGAAGTGTTGCGGGCTCCTCACAGGGCCGGGGCAGGACCAAGGAAGCTTCACGCAGCTCCCCCGCCCCCAGGCGCTAATTGACCTGGGGGCGGGGGAGTGCGCGAAGCCTCCTCCACTCCCCGCCCCCCCGCCCTGCAAGCAGCACGTGGCACTTCAAAGCTCCATGTGCTCCTGGCAGGGCAGGAGGAGGCTTTGTGTGTTCCCCTGCCCCCAGGCCAATTAAGGCTTGGGGGCGCGCAAAGCCTTCTCCCTTCTGCCCCTGCCCTGCAAGCAGCGCACGGTGCTTTCAAGTGCCATGCACTGCTTGCAGGGGGGGGGAGGGGGGCAGAGCGGAGAAGGCTTTGCATGCTCCCCCACCCCCAGGCCCTAATTGGCCTGGGGGCGGTGGAACAGCAGGGCCTCCGCGGGCCAGATCCACCTCGATCCAGCCCGCGAAGGCCCTTTTGCCCACCCCGTGATAAAACAGTTAAACTGATGCTTATTGGTTAACAGTTACATTTTTACATCCCTAGCTCTTAGGTGCACCAGGTGCAAACAGAAGTGGAAGTGCTAGCACAGATCAGTCTCTAGGAAGTGGTTAAAACTTTAAACATTTTTTTAAAATCTTGCTCAGAACAGTTCTACACTACATGACAGCTTACAGCACCAGAGAGCACCATCAATTCACATATGCCAAACATGGATATTACTAATGGGGCTGATCCAATAGTGCGGAGTTTGGGAAAAGAATGAAAATAAAGCAAAGTTATCAGGAGACATACTCTGTTACAGTAAAAGTAGTAATCACTGCACTGAAGAATACAGGACTGTTTAAAAAAATAAAGTACTTTGATACATTTTTACCCCTTACGTGGGATATTCACAGCCTACTTTAAGTCCCAAAGCTTTTGAAGCCAGATTCCCTGCTCTATTCAGGGAGGTTATGATGACTTAGGAATTCTGCAGGAGAGCCTTGTGGATTATTTATAGCACCTCTAGCCATGGTAATTAAGTCACTGATTCACATATGTACAGAAGTTCAACTGTTGTGAGAATGAACGAGATTGCATTTAGGAACTGACTACAAAGCACTCAAAGTATGCAAAATTATGGTCAACTTGCTACCTGTAACTATTTTATCCACTCAGAGTAAGGCTCTGATATAATTTAAGTAAATATAGATAAATAAGTGATAGCCCACCTTACTACATTGATACTAGGGATGGAAGTGACTAGTCAACTATCCGATAAGCAAAAGCTTATCGGATAGTCGACTAGTCGCTTCCCCTTCCGCTGCCTCTATTAGAGGCAGCAAGGGGGGGGGGGAGAGGAGCCGGTGCTGGGGGGAACCGGCTTAAAAGCCGGCTCTCCCCAGCACTGTTTCTGTGGAGGCAAGTGGGGACCAGGCGCAAGCCAGGAATCAGCTGTCCTGGAGTGCGCAGAGTCCCTGTCAGCTCTTAATACATTTAAAAGGCTAAAGCGCAACAGGAAGGAGCCAGTGCAATCCGGAAATCAGCTGTCCTGGCATGCTCAGGGTCCCTGCCACGAGCCAGGAATCAGCTGTCCTGGCTCACGCTGGGTCCCTCCTCCGCAAGTCACCCCTTTAAATGTATTAAGGCTAACCTCACTGCGGCTCCCCTGCTTATCGACTAATCGACAGAAAATCCATCCACTAGTGAATTACTTGATTAAATTAAATTTAACATCTCGAATTGATACATACTGGGAATGCACCTGTTACTTCCTTTGACATAGTGCAACAGCACTAAGATTTAGTGAAAGTCTCCCACCTCTGCTGCAGAAATGATACAGCACCTGTCAATACCAGAAGCAGAAGTTTTCACAGAGGCTGGCAGCATCATAACCACCATGTCACAAATCTGTCACACACTTATGGGCATCACCAGTGGGCAGCACTATTTTACCAACGGAGGAGATTTTCAGAATCATTCGTGCAGGCAAGGCCTAGAGGCTACAACTGAAAATGTTAGTGCGTGAGAATCCATTTTCAGACAGATTACTCAGTCATTTTACATGTAACCCAATGCACCCTTCAGAGTTGTGCTTGAGCAAGAGTCAAAGGATCATTTTTTTCCATAGTATGAGTTGGCCTCATCTTAAAAGCAAGTCCTATAATCCATGCCTACTTTTTTTTTTTTTTTTTTTACATTCATCCAGAGTACATCCCTTTCGTGATTTCATAACAGCCAAGCAGTAAATAAATGTTTTAGATGGAAAATTCATTTTCAGCCATTTTTACAGAATTTAGCAGTCAAAAGCCAGCACTGTGCAACAAGGCAGCTTTTCACAATCCATTAGCAACTATTTTACAGACCAGTTTGAGAACTGACTCATATGGTCATAAAGGAAGCTCTGAATGCCACATAAAACCTGCATTCTTAGTTCACAATAGCTTCAAGACCACATACCAATTCTTTAGAGCTCAATTTTGTTCCAAGAATTACTGTTTTATGCATTCCAGGAACACAAATTAGATACAAAAGTTTGGGATTTTTAGAAGCCACCAAGAGATAATGGGGAACACGCACCCCATTATCTTCCAATGGGATTTGTGTTTTCACTCCACGCAGTTTCTGTGTTCTAGAGTTCAAGAACAGGATTTTTAAAATGTGCTTAAGTCACTCTGGGCATAATTAAAAATCCCATCCATGGATTCTAGAACATAGCTATGGTGCAGCCAGAGAAACACAAGAGAGCCCAATGCTATTAATCCCCAGTATCCCAAAACTAACAGAAGATTTGCTTCTAAGGATAAACTTTTGCCTACACTCAAGCTACTCGCAGTTTACAGTCTCATTTATCAGTGTCTGAACATCATTAATAATGCATATTCTCTGCGCATGGCTAAGGCAGTATCACCACTACACACCACCAATTCCTTAAACGAAACATTAAAAGACTTGAACTTGAAACACAGGTTCAACAAACTCTACATCCCACCACCAGAGAAAGCAACCAATGCTTAGGCTAATATAAACTCAGACAAATGCACATCAAGTAACAAATACAAGTTAAACAATTAAGTTATGATCCTTATAATAAAACAAAACATGTCATCCAACACGTCTACTTCCTCTTGGATGAGGTGTTATGAAGGTTCAAGTGGGAAATATAAAAATAAAGAAGCTAAGAGCTCCAGTGCAAGATAACTCAGTTGCTAGCCACCAAGTATTTCTGAACTATCCCAAATTGATTAGTAGACTTAAATACCAAATATATCTTCCTACATTTCACAAACTTCAATGATTAAGAAAGCACTATTTCTTCCAGGACTTTTAGGGCCACATTTGGGCTTACTGATAAGAGATATAGCAGACTGGTCACCACCACGGGCTAGAGGTCCCCAACTACTGATACTTCATGTTTGTACGACTGCTACTATATGCTCCCTGCCTTAGAAGGGCAATGCGCTGTCATTCAAGTTGGCACACTAAGTCCTACAGAGCTCGATCCAATCCAAACACGTCGCATTTCCAATACTGAACTTTTGAATCAATTAACTTCTGCTACATGCAATATACACCTGTACACAGTGCCTGCAAAGATACATTGGCACAGTGCTTTTTTTTTTTTTGGTAAGAAAAAAGGTGCTAGTGCTAGAAAAAAGGGGGGAGGAGGGGAGTTGAGCAAAAAAAAAACCACACCCACCAGAACCTGCAGCTCCTTTAATAGCCGCATGTCCTGAGCGGGCTTCCGTCAGGAGGCCCAGCCACCCCAGGAAAAGAGACACCAGTACACCCGAGGGGAATGCAATTCATTTAAGTTATGCAGGGGCGTGCCGTCACAAAAAAGCAGGTAGTTGACCGGTGAGGTTAAAAGTTCCTACAATGGAGGGTCAGGCATTCTTCCCAAGAGAATACATCCAGATGATATAAGAATGGCCATATCAAGTCAGACCAAAGGTCCATCTACTCCGGTGCCCTGTCTTCCAACAGCAGCCAATGACAAGTGCCCCAGAGGGAGTGAACAGATAATCATCAAGTGATTCATCCCTTATTGCCCAGGCTCAATTGCTGGCAAACAGAGGCTATGAATACCATCCCTGCCCGTCATGGCTAATAGCCACTGATGGATATTTCCTCCATGAAAATATTAGGGTTTTTTTAACCCTGTTATACTCTTGGCCTTCACAACATCCTCTGGAAAAAAGAGTTCCACAGTTTGACTGTGTTGTGTGAAGTAATACTTCCTGCTGCCTATCAATTTCATTTTGTGACCCTCTGGTTCTTGTGTTAAGAGAAGGAACACTTCCTTATTTACTTTCTCCACACCCATAATGATTGTAAGCCTTTATTACTGATATATAAAGGGGTAACTGGTTAACTAGTTATGCTGGTAAGCATGCCAGTAAGGGCGCCCGGGGAACAAGGGGCCTGCTCCAGCCGGGTCCACTATGCCACGCTCCAGAAACCCTGCACCCACAGCGCAGCAGGCCAGTTAAACATATAGCCTATGTCTACACTGCAGGCTTTTTGCGCAAGAACAGCTGTTCTTGAGCAAAAAACTTGCAGAGCGTCTACACTGCACGCGCGTTCTTGTGCAAGTAAATTTACAGTAAAGCGTCGGAAAACAGGGCTTCTTGCGCAAGAGTTCTTCCTCTCCCCATGAGGAATAAGCCCTCTTGTGCAAGAGTTCTTCCACAAGAAGGCAGTGTAAACAGGTAACAGGGGTTTCTTGAGCAAGAAAGCCCTATGGCTAAAATGGCCATCACAGCGTTCTTGCGCAAGAGACCGTCCATACTTCCATGGACACTCTTGCGCAAAAGCACATCTCTTCCACAAAAGCACATGGCAATGTGGACGCGCTCTTGTGGAAGACCTTTTGCACAAGAACTCTTGCGCAAAATGCTTCTTGCGCAGGAAGCCTGCAGTGTAGACGGAGCCATAGTGTAACCAGTTAACATTTTAAATGGGATCTTACATTCCTACTTTATCCTATTCTACCGCAGTCATCTCTATTCCAAGATGGTAAGTCCCAGTTTTCTTAATCTCTCCTCATATAGCAGCCATTTCTTCCACTTACTCACTTCTGTTGCCCTTTTCTAATTCCAATGGGGGCAACACCTGCACACAGCACACAAGATGTGGGGGTACCACAAATTTATATAGAGACAATGAAACTTTGTGATATCTACCCCTTTTCTTAAGGAATCCCAACATTGTCAGCAAAGGAAGAAAGGGATGCATGCATCCATCACTAGACAAACACAATGGGACAAAGCTCCTGCAAGCTGAGAAAGACAGGTACTTCAGCCAACAGGGGGCTGAAATCTCTAGAAACTCAGTGGGGAGGGGGAAGCAGGGGAATCTATTGAGAACAAACCTGTTTAATGAAAAAGGGTTTTGAGACCAAGATCTGGTCAAGAGCACTGGGAGATGGGGAAGGCAGATCTCAGAAAACACCCCTTTTTTCCTTAACAATGGAAATAAAAGCCATTTTGAAAGAGGAATTGCCTCTCAGATACAGGCTTACCGAGCTACTTGTGGGGAATTCCACAGCAAAAAATTAAAGGCTGTGTAAATTCTGCATATTTTGTCTAAACAGCAGAATAAAATCACATCAGTTTCAATTATTATGGCAGTTTATTTCACAATACTGGTCAGCAAATGTTGTCTTTAACAATAGAGACAAGAAAAAGACTGAGGAAATATAGCCCCATCATGCCCAGCCTGACAGGTTGAGCAGGTTCTGGAATTTGTGATTTGCACCAAAGGTACACTGAGGTGAAAAATCACACATTCATCAAGAAAAAATAAAATTCCATAGGGGAACAGTAATTCTGTGCAAGTTCTGCATTGGAGTAACTGTGTTGATAGGACCCCCAGGGGGCTCACGCACTAACAAAGAGTGGGTCCCCACAGAATTCACCTGGCCTTACCAGTCACTAATGGAGTAGATGTTGGGGGGGATGAGAAGAGAATTCAGGTTCGCAAGGGCTAGAAAGATTCCCCAAGGTGCTGCACACATACTGGAGATGAGCCTGACATGAGGATGCAAGTGAAGAAGTGTGAAGTCAACCCCTGGCAGGGGAGTGGTCAGAGTCCCTCTGGAACCACCCTCCGATGATGGAGAGAACCAAGGATCTCATCAGGATGGAGGGGGCAGGGGCAGGGGGGCAACTGAGCGGACAGCGGCATAAGATGTGCATGGCAGAGGTGGGGGCCACATGACCAGGTTACGGTGGCGGGGTAACTGCAGAAAGGGCGGTGCCCTGGGGCCCCTCACTAAGAGTGGAGGCAAGCATGGGGGTTGCGGCCCATCACTCGCTAGCAGCGGTGACAGAGCGGGAGCTAGCGGCGCAGGGGCCGAGGCCCAAAGGCTGGCCGTTCTCCGTGGCGGAGGGGCAGGCTCAGGGTCCGCAGGCCGGGCACTCGGCGGGGGCGGGGGCTGAGGCCCAAAGGCTGGCCATTCTCCGCGGCAGCTGACGGGCGGAGGAGCGCGCCAGGCCGGCAGACCCGCGGGCGGAGGAGCGCGCCAGGCAGGCAGACCCGCGGGCGGAGGAGCGCGCCAGGCCGGCAGGCAGGCAGGCAGACCCGCGGGCGGAGGAGCGCGCCAGGCCGGCAGGCAGGCAGGCAGACCCGCGGGCGGAGGAGCGCGCCAGGCCGGCAGGCAGGCAGGCAGACCCGCGGGCGGAGGAGCGCGCCAGGCCGGCAGGCAGGCAGACAGGCCCGCGGGCGGAGGAGCGCGCCAGGCCGGCCGGCAGGCAGGCGGCCCGCGGGCGGAGGAGCGCGCCAGGCCGGCGGCCCGCGGCCACTCACCGATGGTGGAGATGAAGGTGGTGTTGAAGGCATCGTCGGAGAAGCGGAAGAGCACGCAGGTCTTGCCCACGCCGGAGTCGCCGATGAGCAGCAGCTTGAAGAGCAGGTCGTACGTTTTCTTCGCCATGGGGCCCTGCGGGCTGCCCGAGGCCGCTCTCTCTCAGGGCCCCGCGGGGCGGCGGCGGCGGGGGCGGGGGAGGGGCGGCCGGGGCGGCACAAAATGGCGGCCCGGCCGGCGCCTCTCGCTCGCGGGCTCGCTGGCTCGGGGCCGCGCACGCGCCGCGCTGCTCACGGGGGCCCGGCGGCGGCCGGCCTCATGCCCGGCAAGGCGGCTCGACAAGGCGGCTCCCGCGCGGCGCGGTGCGGTGCGGTGCGGCTGCTCGGCTGCGCGCGCCGCCCGTTACACGCACAGGCCGCGAGGCGGGGGCAGGGCGACGCGCGCGCCGCGGGGCCGACGGGCTCGTGCTCGCCGGGGCCGGGGCAGCGAGCGGCGCGCGCGGTGACGTCAGCGTCCTCTCTGTCGGGGGCCGTGCGCGTTCGCGGGGCCAGGGCCGAGGCCGTCCTCCCTCGTCTCCGCACAGCGCGCGGCAGTCCCGCCCCCCTCCCCGACTCCGATTGGCTTCGCCAGCGCAGACGTGGGGCCTGATTGGCGCGAGGGGGAGGGGCGGGGCCGGGGAAAGGATGATGTCAGCGAGGCGCAGGCGGGGCGGGGCGGGGCGGGACTGCCGTGGGGGAGGGGCCCTCCGGAGTCCCTGCCCCCCACGCCCACCTGGGTGCGGGGCCGGCCCACGCTCCCCGCAGGCTGGAGGCGGCGGCGGGACGGGACGGGACGGCCCCGCTAGGCGCCAGCCCCCCGAAGGGCCGGGCCGGGCCGGGCCATTGACCGGGGGCGCCGGGCCCCGCCGCGTGCTCCTGCGGGGCAGGGCGGGACGCTGCCCTGAGCCACGCGCGGAGGAGCCGCTCCCCACGGCCTCCCAGGGCGGAAGCGCGTTGCCCTGCAGCAGCCCCTCTCCCGGTTCCCGGGGGTCGCGAACGTCAGCCCGGCCCGGGGACTCGAACCGCGGCCTCCGAAACAGCACGCGGCGCGTTGTGCGGATCCGAGTGCTGCCCCCCGCAGCAGCTGGGTGGCTGGCCGCGCGGAAATCCCAGTGTCCTGCTGTCTGGAAACATACCACGACTGTGGCTGTCCGCGCCTGCCTGTGGTCACGGTCTGCACAAAGGACTTTGTCTCTTAATATCGCCCATTGCAGGAGCACAGTCGTACCAATGATCCACGGTCCAGCTGGGTTCTGCAGAGGACAAACACAGCATCCAAGATGTCTTGTTCTGGCCTTGGAGCGTGGACTTCACAATGAATACAGGGCCACCATTCAAATATACGTGCTGCCTAGGCGAGATACCTGATCGTCCACGGCTGGAATGGATCTATTCAAATTAAATGGAAAGATTACCTTATTAACAGACTCAGAGCAATCAGGCTCCTCAAACATCATGAGATTGGCTTAAAGTTGTGATATTTGCAAAATAATGAATGTGGGTTCCTTTTGGGAGATGTGCAAGAACATAAACAGCTGAAAGGCCTTTTCCAGGCTTTGACAAATCAAAACAGTAAGATCTACATATCAGCTTCCTGGCAGAAGAAGCAGAGGACGGCCTAAGGAGCACCAATTTGCATCTTGCCTACAGAGCTGTCATGAGTCTGACAGGACCCATGAATAGCCTTCTAACATCCTCTTGTTTTCAAAATGGGTTTTCTGTCTGTCCAGGACCTTGTCTGTCAATGAGCAGGTAGAGCGGCCTGCCTGCAGAGTGAGCACGCAGAACAGCAGACCTGCTGCCGACAGTCTGAGCTATGGGACCTGGCAAAATGCACAGCCGCAGACAGGGACGAACGCTGTTCTCCTGTCACTCAAGGAAGTACAGAAGACCATCCAAAAGTAATGTAATGGACGTGCTGCTGCACCTGATGGTATTCCACCTGATGCTGTGGAACCAGTGAACATCAGTGCACAGCAGCTGTTCTTAAAGGAACAGGCGACAGATGAAGTGCCACAGCAGAACAGAAAGACAACATCTTAATGTCCCCATTAGGGACATAATAGGATAATTGTTAACACAGTTAACCAATAAGTCTGGGTATATCATTACTGTAAATGGTCACACACGCAGGCTACCAGCCTGCTCCCAGGGAGCCAGCTGCCATCCCACACTGCAAGCTCTGTATCAGATCCTGCAGCACGGGGTGGCAGCTGGCTCTGTGGGAGTGGGGCGGGTGCCGGGAGCCGGTACGCACCAGGAGCCAGCTTAAAAACTGGCTTCCAGTGCACACCGGCTCCTGGGGAGCCAGCTGCTGCCCCAAGCTGCTGCCTCTGATACAAAGCTGGTGCACACTGGCTTCCAGGAAGCTGGCTGCCTCCCTGTGCTGCTGCCTTTGTATCAGAGGCTGCAGTGCGAGGCGGCAGCCAGCTGCCCTGGGAGCAGGGCCAGCAGGTGGGAGCTGGTACGCACCAGAAGCCAGCCTTTAAGCCAGCTCTCAGTGTGCACTAACTCCCCGGGAACTGGCTGGTGCCCCAGGCAGCTGGCATGCACCTGTGTAACCGTTGAAATGTTCAGCGGTAACACAGCTACCCAGTTACCAACATTTTATCATCCCTCAGTGAGTGAGCCAACCACAGGTCAGTCTCATTATTGGTCCCTGAAAAGGTCTTGGGTCATGACATGTCTTGGGTTATGGATGAAAAAACCTTTGTGCTAAGACAAAGTTCAGAATTTATCAAACTTACATGCTAGGTCAGAAACCTGGACTCTCTTATAGGTTGCCTCAGCCTGCTTAGAGGCGTTCCATGTGTGGTCTCAGTACCACATCCTCAGCATACAGTGGTTTGACTCTGGGCAAAATGTCAGACTCCTGCAACTGTCTGCTCTTTCTTCAGTCACTGGTTCTCTCTGAACGCAGCGTGGCATGCTCTGTAGCTATGTGGCCAGAATGGTCAAGACACCCTAGCATAACAGGTTCCCCAACTTCCTAGTGACGTTCAAAGGTGCACCCTGGCCCAGCTTCACACCATAGGCACCAACTTTCCCTCTAGCTTGGGAGAGGGGAAGAGAGGTGATTGACACACACCCCTGCCCCACCTCTGCCCTACTTCCTCCCCAAGCTCCTGAATGCCATAGGCGGGAGATGCTGGGAGGGAGGGGTTGGGCCAGAGCCATTGGCAGGCAAGAGGCACTGGGTGGAGGGGCTAGGGCAGGCTTGGCTGCTTATGGGTGCTGAGCACCCACTAATTTTTTTACAGTGAGTGCTCCAACTCCAGAGCACCTATGGAGTCAGTGCCGATGCTTGGCACTGCTCATGAGGCCACCCCAGAGATCTGAGCATTCACAGGACGGAGTCAGATTTGGCAAATGCAATGCAGGGTCACCCAGGCTGGAGCAACAGTCCTTAGAGGAGTACGCTCTGGGGGGGTTCCATTGCATTCTGCTTTCTGAGCTCTCAGGGTGCACTCACATTTTTCAAGCTTTTTCCCACAACCCACAGGACTAGAAACTTACTTGAAATGAAAAGCTGCAACATCCACAATCCCTTGTGTCTGGGAGCTCTAAGCAGAGCACCAAATCTTGTGAGGATTAGCAGCCTCCTATGCCATTTGTGTAGCAGTTCTCTGTGAGCACAGCATGCCAAGTCCCTGTGCACAGTCAAAGGGGTCCGCAGAAATGTCAGTGCAAATCCCAAAGAACTTAATAGAAAAGCGGTAGATGACAATCCACGTGTTGCATTGTTAGTACTGCTCAGTGCTCTTCTCCATGCTTTAATGGGATCAGCTGTGTGGAGATTTATGGGCAGAAGATTAAACCCTTGGTAGCAACAAGCTTCTTACGTCTTTAAGGTTAACGGTCTTTGGCTTATCTGCCAAGAATCTGGACTAGAAATGCTATGGAAAGCATGTGAAACACCCCATTGCAAAGATGCCATCTGCTCTGAGGTTATAAGGTAAAACCATCCATTGGGGCAGTCCTACAGGAGAAACAGACATCTCATCACAACCAATAGTAGTTTCCAGAATGCAACTGACAGTGTTCATGTGCTGACAGAAGCAACCTTTGCCCACCCAGTCACTGGCTATGAAAAACCCCTGGAACCAGCAAACACAGGTGGCAGATGGCAGATCCACCTCATCAACCAAACAGGCCATGGTAGAAGGAATTGCGTTGTAATCAGGAAGTGGATGTGTGATCAAGCAGCTCAGTTCCACCTGCTTCACCCAAACAACCAGTGCTGAATGGCCAGATCCCCACTGTCCATCTGACCTACGTGCCCAATGCAGACAACCTAGCCATGGGAGCAAGGGGAGTTCACATGGTCACTCAGAGCTGCTCCAGAACCTTCTAGAACCATCTGTCCAGTTCCACCTGACACCTGCAGCTCCCTGCTCCTACATGCTCCAGAAGCTTTTGGAACTTTCCAATTGCACCATCCCAGCCCTTCCCCAGTTAATGAGACATCAGCTTTGGGCATGTATAAAACGGGTGCTTGCCTACCTGCCCCTAGTCTGAGTAGCAGGAGAAAGGAGACGAACACCACTGCGTACACATCTTCATTACATTTCCCTTGGACTGGACCAACCCAGCATGGCGGCCACGTCCGCAGTGCATCCTGCGAAGTGTGTAGAGCCCCTTTGCCTTTTCACGCCTCTCCAGCCAGGGCAACAGCTCCAGAGCAGCGTGGCACGCCAGTTTACAGAACCCGGGTTTCATCAGCAGGTATGGCTGTGGGGTCAGATGCCACACTCCCGTTTTTTCTGCGTGGAACCTGAGCATCAAGTTATTCCTGAGCTTTGGTGACATGTTTAGAGCATCTCAGACGGGAAGCCGGGTTAGTCTGTCACTTTAAAAACAAGGAGCAGTCCGGTGGCGTCCTAGAGACGGACAAATATCTAGGAGCGTGAGCTTCTGTGGGTGAAACCCACTTCCACTCCATCTCATCAAACGAAGCGGGTTTTACTGACAAAAGCTCATGCTCCTACCTACGTGTCAGTCTCTAGGGTGCCACCGGACTGCTCCTTGTTCTTTACATTCAGAGAGCCATTTGAATGGGAAGTGCTATATAAATGCCAGGCTGTTTGAATTTCTGAGGAAGGCAAGGGCTGCAGAGAGTGGGGAAAGACAGGGTGGAGACCAACTGACAAGCTCAGGCACGCACCTTTCCCTGCTCACGTATGGCTTTACGTCTTGGCATTGCTTTGCCATCCCTTCCGGCCATCCAAGCTTTCTCCTGGTTCCATGGCAACCCTAACAGTCGCCAGATGCTGCCAGGGTTTTTCTAGCAGGACATTTTATCAATGACAAACTAACCCCTTAGATGAGGTGTGACAGGGCGTCCCGGCCCCGCACTGGCAGAGGGGAGGCTAACCAGGCCTGCTGGGCTGAGAAGGCCCCTCCCCGCGGCCTTGCTGGGCATGCTCCAACTGCAGGCCTGATATAAAGGCCAGAGAAGCAGCTCAGTTGGGGCTGACCTCCGAAGGGGAAGGAGCTCTTGCTGGAGCACAGGAGCAGCCACCCGGGCTGTCGGAGCCCAAAGCACCGCCCCAGCCAGAGCTACAGCCACAACCGCCGTGCCAACAGCAGCCACCATGCCCACCGTGGCTTGCAGCTACCCTAGCCGCCATCGCCGCACCAGCTGCCGCCGCGCCAACTGTCACCACCTCACCAGACACTGCCGCTGCACCAGCCACCGGACCAGCTGCCGCTGCTGGGCCTGCCAACACCGCTACTGCAGCGAGATCTGCATGCACAGGTGGGGCCTACGCCGATCAGGGGGATGGGGTAGGAAGCAGCCCAGGGTGGGGAGCAGAAGGTGCCCCGGAGGGCTCGGCGATTTCGGGGAGGACTCCCCGCCGAGTGAGTGGTGGGAACCACCCACCACTGATAGGGCCTTGGGCTGGGGCCTGGTGGAGAGGGAGGGCCCGGGCTCGGACGCTGGGCCATATTGACCACAGACCGGGGAGAGTTAGAGACTCGGACGCTGGGCCATATGGACCCCCGACCGGGAGGAGTTAGAGACTCGGCCGCTGGGCCATATGGACCCCCGACCGGGGGGAGTTAGAGACTCGGCCGCTGGGCCATATGGACCCCCAAGGGGCGTGAGGCTCAGCAGCCCCGTGACATGAGGAAAGAATAGCCCTTCGCAAGCTCCCACACGATTGCCACCTTATTCTCTTTGTTTGGAACACACTTTCTGCAGCAGCTTTACCACTGCAAGCCATCCTCTTAAGACAGGGCTGGCGATGGCGGGAACCCACAGGGAAGAAAGAGCCGTGCAAGGTCTTTGAACAGTGACCCTGACTTTGCAGCAAACTCTATGAAGCCTGTATTCCTTGGAGCCCAAGAGATACAATCCCGCTGAGTTGGCTGTGTGCTTGCTGTGGGGCGAGGTTACAGACAGTGAAGTCACAGAGGATTTAATAGTCAAATAGAAGGCAGGAAGGGCCCGTCACAGGCCATACAGAATCCAGGCGGAGTTTGACAAGGGGGCTCAATTTCCTACGCCCATAGTTCTGCATAGTCATCTCCCTCTGACTCCTCAAGAGGAGGTTCTCTGGCAGATCTCCCTGCGGACAAGCATCTTGTTGGAACACGTTTCCGGAATTTTCTGTGCTCCACGTCTCCAGCGCAGAAACCTCCAGGCGGGACAACAGGAGCACCTGGAAGAATAAGACGGGGCTTCTTCCCCGGGATTCAAGACGCCAGGGCCTGCATGTCCCCGCATGTCTCTGTGCCGAGAGCTGTAGCTGCAGGGTCACTCCCAGGCAAGACGTTCCGATGCTTTTGCTGTGGGTGCAAATCCCTGCCTGTGCTGCTGAGAGGAACAGCACATCGTGTTCCCACAAGCTGCCGGCAAGTGGAGGAAGAAGCTGAGCATTGTTATGAGTGGTGCTGCTTAGCAGAGCCAGTCACTGCCTTGTGCTCTGATGTTTGCACCCCGGAGGGAGAGTGACCTAGTGATAGAGCAAGAGACAGAAACACGGCTGCTTAGGCCTGCCTCTCTCTGCCCTTGCTCTCCAGGCCAGGGACAGCATGACCTCTCTGGACACGTCTAAAACAGGGGCTCACCTACCTCACAGAGCCAGTGTAAAATGAGTTCTCGTTTGTGAAGCACGTTGAATTCCTTCGATGGACGGGTCGGTATCAGTGCATAGTGGTTATCATTAGCTACAAACGGTTACCTGAAAATAGGGCGCTAAAACCTAACCCCAGAACGACGGAGTGAAATGGAGGGTGCCTGGAATAAGTAGCATTGAAAGGGTGATAGCCACTAGAGTTGCTGATGGCAAAAAGAATCAAGTCCTGGCACAGGCTGAAGCTTGTTCAATCCTGAAAGCCATTGGCAGGGAGAGAATTCATCTGAAATTCCCTGGTTATGCCACACTTTTAAATTGCATTCCGCCTCTTTAAAGTCCATCTTGCCAGGAGAGGTGGTATACCCTTTCATCTCACGTGGCAGCCATGCTGACCGAGCCTCCTTGCAGACATTGCTTGCATCTGCCTTGAAACCCCGATCCAGACCGAAGCCAGGGGCTGCCGCCTGCTTTGGGATGGTGAGGAGCGAAACAGTAGAGCGCAGTGCAGCTGCAGTAGACTCACACGGCCTCTTGCTAAGGGTGCCTCCATGCCTATAGCGCGCGTCACGCACACAGCCCACGAGGACAAACGCAGCCTTAGCAGGAGCAGTAGTAGCTCCATTTCTTTCTGTTTATGCCGCTGACACACGGTGACCTCGCTGTGCGTGTCCAGTGAATACCACTCAGCGCAAGCCACGCCGCCAAGCCAGTTGAGGTCACACATAGTTGACAGACCCATTCAATGTAGGCCTACATTTAGCTCCTCAGTGACTTTGGCTCAGACATTTTTAAATTGAAACTGATTAGACTGATCCCTTCTTTGAAAAGGTTTCCATTGAACTGTTCCCAACCTCTAGAGAATAAGAAATCCTGTGGGCGGTATGGGTAAAGCTGTATAATGCAGAAAGACTGCAGGCCTGACCCTAAAAAGAGGCACCACAAACAGTCATTCCTCATGCAATTCTAAGCATTGAAGAGCATTTCCACAGTGATGTGTGGTTTCCTCTAATTCCATGTCTCTGGGTGGCTAAGAAATTGGAATTCGGTGCTCCAACGAGGTGGCTTCCTACCGAAGACATCCTCTAACTCTAGAAAAGCAACTACCTACAGAACTGATCCATCATCAAGCCAGGTCTTTGTCTAACTTCAGTACCGGGCAAATTAGTCGAAACAATAGTAAAGGATGAAATTGTGAAGCATGTAGAAGAACATAATTTGTTGGACAAAAGTCCACATGGTTTCTGTAAAGGGAAATCCTGTCTCACTAATCTATTCGAGTTCTTTGAAGGGGTTAACAAACATGCGGACAAGGGGGATCCAGTAGATATAGTATACTTAGATTTTCAGAAAGCCTTTGACAAGGTCCCTCACCAAAGGCGCTTGTGTAAATTACATGGCCATGGGATAAGAGGGAAGGTCCTTTCATGGATTGAGAACTGGTTAAAAGACAGGAAACAAAGGGTAGGAATAAATGGTAAATTTTCAGAATGGAGAGGGGTAACTAGCGGTGTCCCCCAAGGGTCGGTCCTAGGACCAATCCTGTTCAACTTATTCATAAATGATCTGGAGAAAGGGGTAAGCAGTGAGGTGGTAAAGTTTGCAGATCATACCAAACCGTTTAGGATAGTCAAGACAGAAGCAGACTGTGAGGGACTCCAAGAAGATCTCACCAAACTGAGTGATTGGGCAACAAAATGGCAAATGAAATTTAATGTGGATAAGTGTAAAGTAATGCACATTGGGGAAAAATAACCCCAATTATACGTACAGTATGATGGGGGCTAATTTGGCTACGACAAATCAGGAAAGAGATCTTGGAGTTATCGTGGACAGTTCTCTGAAAATTTCCACGCAGTGTGCAGCGGCGGTCAAAAAGGCAAATAGGATGCTAGGAATTATTAAGAAAGGGATAGAAAATAAGACCCAGAATATCTTACTGCCCCTGTATAAAACTATGGTACGCCCACATCTTGAATACTGTGTACAGATGTGGTCTCCTCACCTCAAAAAAGATATTTTGGCCTTGGAAAGGGTTCAGAAAAGGGCAACTAAAATGATTAGGGGTTTGGAACGGGTCCCATATGAGGAGAGGTTAAAGCGACTGGGACTTTTCAGTTTAGAAAAGAGGAGACTGAGGGGGGATATGATAGAGGTGTATAAAATCATGAGTGGTGTGGAGAGGGCCGATAAAGAGAAGTTATTTATTAGTTCCCTAAATAGAAGAACTAGAGGACACCAAATGAAATTAATGGGTAGCAGGTTTAAAACTAATAAAAGAAAGTTCTTCTTCACACAGCGTATAGTCAGCCTGTGGAACTCCCTGCCAGAGGAGGCTGTGAAGGCTAGGACTATAACAGAGTTTAAAGAGAAGCTAGATAATTTCATGGAGGTTAGGTCCATAAAAGGCTATTAGCCAGGGGATCAAATGGTGTCCTTGGCCTCTGTTTGTCCGAGGCTGGAGAGGGATGGCAGGAGACAAATGGCTTGATCATTGTCTTCGGTCCACCCTCTCTGGGGCACCTGGTGCTGGCCGCTGTCGGCAGACAGGCTACTGGGCTAGATGGACCTTTGGTCTGACCCAGTATGGCCGTTCTCTGCATTGTTGTTAACAGGGCTGCGTTTGCCCCTCTGATAGCTCCCCACCCTGAGCAGAGGAGACCGTGTCTGGGATAAGAACATTGCACATTGTGTGCTAGGAGGACCACAACCTCCCCTCCAGAGCCTTGCTCTTTGGTTAGCGAGCAGGCGTGCATTAGCAAACACCAGGCAGTTTGGTACACGCTGACAGCATCCCAGCAAAGATCCCCCCAAAGAGACCACCGAGAGAGCCCCCAGAGTGTGTCCAGCCGAGGGTATTGCACTGACACCTTACTAGCCGCTTCAGGACCATAACTCACTTGCAGTAGTGGCACCGACTGGGGGAGGCGTGGCCCGCAGGCCTGCGGACTCCAGCAGGGAGAGCTCCATCTTGGTGTAAGTGCCAGACGGGGCTGTCGAACGGCTATGCCCTGGGCACAGGCGTCTTCCTCACCTCAGCCTGCTTGTTTGTCTCATCTACCTGTTCTGCCTTGTCTCTGAGAATGACAGTTCTTTGGAGCAGGACTCCCACTCTGTACCGCCCCAGTGCAATGAGGCACTGACCTGTTATTAAGTGTGTGTGTTAATGTTACCAGCCATGCTCGTGGTGGCTCTTTGACTCAGCTAGCAGGGTAGCCAGAGAACGGGTAAATTCACTGGGCTGTACCAGTGCCTGGTCTACACTAGGGCTTCAACTGTTGACAGGCAGTGGTAAGAAAAATCTCAGTGTAAGCAAGGCCATTATTGCGGCATAAACGCCGATCACCGGGGAATCCAAAGAAGGAAATGTTTAAAGCTGAATTCAGCGGTTGGCATGTAGCCAGTCTCTGCCCTTCTGTGCTCTCAGCTGTGTCTCTGAGGGCTGAACACGAGTCCCCTCTTCAAAGGGACTCTGAAAGCCGCCCGGCATGTAGTCTCCCTCTCAGAACACGGAAGGGAGAGCCTCGCTTGCTCATACAGCGTGCCCAGTAGGATACACTTTTCTTGGACCTTTCTGCAAGCGGATCCCAACGTGTTTTGTAATACACAGTCCAGCGTGGCTCTTGAGCAGGCTTTGGAGGTGTGTGCTGTTCAACAGTGCCAGCTACAATGTCCTCACCCACACTCTAAAATGGAGACTGGATTTTCGCCTGTCTTCAGCTCGACTCTTCAGTAGGTTACAGTCTGAGAGCGCTCTGGAACATGCTGCGCACACCTGCTAGCAGGGCACCTTCAACCCCTGGCCAAGGTCAACCCGTAGATAACCTCCAAATTACCCAAAGACCACGCGGAAGAGTGGGCGGATGCTGTGCCCAGGGTGCAGTACCCTCCGAGGCCCCTGGTTTCCCACCTTTCTCTCATCTGCTCATGTTGAGGGTAGAGCCTGCCTGCTGACCAGCTGCCAGCCCCTCTCCCTGCGTGGCCTCGTTTCAGCGGCAGTCCACCTCTGCGGGGGTTACAGTGGGCTGCCGCTATGCACATCCCCAGCCGCTTATCTCCCTGCTGAGTGCAGGCCAACGGGGTTGCCTTTGCCAAGGAGCCTGCCAGCCAGTAGCTCTCTGCAAGGATCCTGCCGATCCAATCTTGCCTGACAAATGCCCAGATGGCATGACATCCATTACCAGCCCTGAGAGAACGTCACCTGCTCCGGCCGAGGCAAGTAGCCTCCTCTGGCCCCCAGCCAGCATCCTGCCCTTCGCCAAGGGCTGGCATTAGCCTTGGGAGAAGGCTGCCTATGTCGGGACCAGGGCCCCAAAGTCGATTTTAGCCAGTGCTGTCGCAGAGGAGGGGGGA
The DNA here is from genome assembly GCA_032595735.1 of Pelochelys cantorii. Lineage (NCBI taxonomy): Eukaryota > Metazoa > Chordata > Testudines > Trionychidae > Pelochelys > Pelochelys cantorii. The sequence goes on from CM064328.1 coordinate 1,234,187, forward strand.
GCCCCCGGGCCCTGCCCCCCATGGGCAGCCAGACGTGCCTCGCAGCCGGCCGGGAGAACACAGCACAGCACCGACTTGTTGTTACAGGCACCAGGAGCAGTCAGCACAGCACAGCGTGGGGAGACAGGGGCCCAGAGCCCCTCCCTGCATCCTAAGCCAGCCCAGACTCACTCACACCCCCAGCAACCGGTCCCAGCCCTGCCGGCAGCCCCATCCCTCCTATGTCCCTGTGGGAATGCCACAGCGGCAGGCCGGACGAGTGTGAAGGGAACTCGGCCTTGTCCTCTCCCGGGGGCGGAGGGGGTACCATGGGCCTCGGGACCAAAGAAGGAGTTTAGAAGAATGGTCGAAGGGGAGGGTCCATTGTTAGGGATTATTCAGTGGGGGGGAGCTTTATGACAAGGAGAAGCATCCACAGCCTGTAAGAGGGGCTGGCCACCCTGGGCATCGTCCCCTGGCCAAGCAGGGCACTGCTGGTGCTCCCTGCCTCAGTTTCCTTCCCCAAGTAGTCTCCTCCATGCTCCCCAAACAGGTCAGTGCTGGACGGGTGGCTTGGCCCTCCAGCCAAAGCACAGACAATGTTAACCCCTTGCAGGACCAGTGCCCAACAGACAGAAAGGCCCCTCCATGCGCCGGGGGCTTCTCTTTAGTTTTCTCTCTGAGCTCTGTTGTCAGCCTCTTCCTGGGCTCCCCTCGGGCCTTCTCACTGCTCCCGGGTTCCTCGCATTGTCAGCTTCTGCGGGGCTCTGTCCTTGGGCCCTTCCCTCCAGCACTCAGCTCCCAGGCTGGGTCCCCCAGAGCAAAGCTGTCTGCTCCCGCAGTGCCGCCCCAGGCCCGGCCTTTTCTGAGGCCCAGGGCTTGGGAGCAGCTGGGGAATTGCGGCCCAGGTGGAGCGGGCCTGCCAGGGGACGTGACTCAGAGCGCTCAGGGCGTGGCGAGCCCGGGCCGGGCTCCGCAGGGGGATGGCAGGAGGCGACGTTTCAGGGCGGAAGAAGGCCCCGGTCTGAGGAGAGGGCCTCAGACGGACCGAGATGAGGAGACGGTAGGGAGGCGGCTGCAGCTGTGGCAGCTGGGCAAAGGCGGGGAGAAGGGCATGAGGACTTTGCCCCCTGGTAGGGAAAAGTCTCCGAGCCGAGCCGCTGGCACGCCACAGGGCAGGTCCCGCAAGCTGGGCTCAGAGGTGGCTTCGGCAGCATGGGCTGCGAGGATCCCCTCTCCTCCGGGCGAGCTTGCTCTGCCGAGGCAACAGGAGAGCACGTGGGCTGGTGCAGTCAGGCACTGAGGACTAGGTGTGCCGGCCTGTAGCTGCATGTCCTGCCCTTCCCGCTCCCAGGCAGGGCTTGGGACTCGCAAACCTCTTCTCTTCCCTGCCAGCTGCCTAGTGACTCCCCCCACGTGCCCAGCCGGCACCGTGGCCCGGGGGCAGGGCCTGAGCCACGAGGAGTGGACACACCCTTCTGGGCAGCTGTGGCCCAGACCGGGTTCGCACCGATGCACTCTGCTGCGGGAACAAGCCCCGTGGGGCCCGGGGAGCAGCTGCCATTGTCTGCAGAAATCCAGCGAAAGTTGCTTTGTCCCCCTGACCGCCCATCAGCGCTGGCCCCCCTTACCGGGCCCCCCAACGTGCCTGAGGCCTCGGCACGGTATCCCTACGGAAACGGAGCCCGAGAGGCCAGCGATGGGTGCCCACGGGCCAAACGGGTCTTTGGACTTGAGCCAAATTCTCCCAGGCTCTTGGATCTGCAAAATCCCGGCTGGAAGAGGGTCTCTTGTCAGAAGCCCGGGACGCACTGCTGCTGCTTGGGCTGGAAATGCTACGTGAGGGGGAGCCTTCCCCACCAAGGGCCGGGGCAGGGGGGAGCCAGCGGGCTGCTGACCCCGTCTAGGGGCAGGCAGATGGTGCAGCCCCAGCCTTGCTGGTTGCTCTCTCATATCACGTCCCTCCTCTCTGTGCCTCTCCCTTTCCGTGTCTAGGCAGTCAGGCCCTTTCGCTGCACTCCCGCTGGCCTGGCACAACCAACCCCTCACCTTGCTGTAAGCCAGCCTGCCAGATGTGGTGGTCCCAGCTCTCACTGTTTAGGGGGAGGGTGACGCAGTGGGGGGCTGTCTGCTCTTGTAATGGTGTGTTCCTGCCTGGCTGTGTTGTTATGTGTGATTCCTGATGACTCACTCCAAATGTGTATTGGGCTAGACACCTGAGGGCCGGGAGGGACAAAGGATATAGGTGGGACTGTCACCAGGCTGGGGCCTAGAAGGGGAGTCAGTATGGGCTGGGCTGTGAGGAGGTTTTAGACCAAGGAAGAGGGTGACCCCCCCGCCCCCCCCCCGAGAGGAATAGGGCTGCCTGCCCTGGCTCCTGTGCTAACATCGCTACTACGCTGCGCTGTGTCTCTGGGAGCCAATAAACCTTCTACGCTACTGGCCAGCAGAGAGTCCCCTCCGGCTGCAGCTGGGGATGCAGGGTTGGGGACCCCCCAATGCGCCATCACAGGGAGGTCTCAGACAAATGGACTTCCAGACAGACTCACAGAAAAACAGATGCACAGATCTCTAAAATATCTACAGAGAGATTTACTCTGCGTGTTTGTGTTCCTCAGGCAAGCGACCCATCAAGCTTTGGATCCTGTTAAGAAAAGCAGGTCTCTTCCCTTTAGATGGGCAGGTCTTCTAGTCTTAACTGTACAAACCAGGTGTGCCGCCACGGCCCAGGCTAAGTAGGAGCAGGGTGTGACCCCGAGGAAGGCAAGAGCCATGTCCGTGGAGGAACGGGAGGGATCTGAGCAAAGGGAAAGCGAAGAACAAACTAGCGGGCCTGCCAACCCGTGGGCTGTGCGTCCCCTCCCACGCCACTCGGTGGAGGCCACGGGGTCTGGGGCATTTAAGTCTCCAGCGACCAAACCAGAGCAGCCTGCAGAAGCCGAGGATTGGAGGGAGGCGCCGGGACAGGTGGGGACCCGGGCCGGGGAAGCCCTTTTGCCTTCTCCGAATCCAGGGCGGAGGGAAAGGGAAGGGCGGGGAGGCAGGGAAAGGACGGCGCTTTACCAAAGGCCTTTATTTGTCCAGGGCCGTGTCCCCTCCCCCGTGGCTGGATGTCCCCTCCCCCCAGCAGTTTCCCCTCATGCCAAGCCGGACCCTAGACTGGGTGGGTCCCAGCCAGGGCCCATCTCAGAGCCCGGCAGCACCAGCCTGGGCCCTGCACAGAGGGAAGGGCTGGGGCTGGGGCCAGGGCTGGCCAGACCGGTTCAGCCAGACCAGGAGTGGCTCTGGGGCTAGGAACAGCCTGTCAGCAAGCTGCCTGCAGCATGGCCTGCCCCACACGCCCCTCCTCCCCATACGCTTGGGCCCCGGTTCCTGCTGCCTGCCCCACATGCCCCCTCCTCCCCGCACACTCGGGCTCCCAGCCCCTGCTGCCTGCCCACAGCCCCAGCTGTCTGGGGTTGGGACCCAGGCCTAGGGCAGGGAGCAGACGGAGAAGCGCTGTCTGACCTAACAGCATTGTGTGCCCTGGTCTAGCCCCCCCAGCAGTGACCCCTGCCTGCTCCTGCCACCCACACTGAACACACACCAGCACTGTACACACACCACCCACACTGTACACATACCAGCCCTGTACACCCAGGAGCCCTGCTTACACGCTGCCCACACTGTACACACACCAGCCCCGTGCACACACAGCCCTGTACACCCAGGAGCCCTGCTTATACGCTGCCCGCACTGTACACACACCAGCCCCGTGCACACACAGCCCTGTACACCCAGGAGCCCTGCTTATACGCTGCCCGCACTGTACACACACCAGCCCCGTGCACACACAGCCCTGTACACCCAGGAGCCCTGCTTACACGCTGCCCGCACTGTACACACACCAGCCCCGTGCACACAGCCCTGTACACACACTGTACAACCAGGAGCCCTGCTTACACGCTGCCTGCACTGTACACACACCAGCCCCCTGCGCACACAGCCCTGTACACCCAGGAGCCCTGCTTACACGCTGCCCGCACTGTACACACACCAGCCCCCTGCGCACACAGCCCTGTACACCCAGGAGCCCTGCTTACACGCTGCCCGCACTGTACACACACCAGCCCCCTGCGCACACAGCCCTGTACACCCAGGAGCCCTGCTTACACGCTGCCCGCACTGTACACACACCAGCCCCGTGCGCACACAGCCCTGTACACCCAGGAGCCCTGCTTACACGCTGCCCGCACTGTACACACACCAGCCCCCTGCGCACACAGCCCTGTACACCCAGGAGCCCTGCTTACACGCTGCCCGCACTGTGCACACACCAGCCCCGTGCGCACACAGCCCTGTACGCCCAGGAGCCCTGCTTACACGCTGCCCACACTGTGCACACACCAGCCCCGTGCGCACACAGCCCTGTACGCCCAGGAGCCCTGCTTACACGCTGCCCGCACTGTGCACACACCAGCCCCCTGCGCACACAGCCCTGTACACCCAGGAGCCCTGCTTACACGCTGCCCGCACTGTACACACACCAGCCCCCTGCGCACACAGCCCTGTACGCCCAGGAGCCCTGCTTACACGCTGCCCGCACTGTGCACACACCAGCCCCCTGCGCACACAGCTCTGTACACCCAGGAGCCCTGCTTACACGCTGCCCGCACTGTGCACACACCAGCCCCGTGCACACAGCCCTGTACACACACCGTACACCCAGGAGCCCTGCTTACACGCTGCCCGCACTGTGCACACACCAGCCCCGTGCGCACACAGCCCTGTACGCCCAGGAGCCCTGCTTACACGCTGCCCGCACTGTGCACACACCAGCCCCGTGCGCACACAGCCCTGTACGCCCAGGAGCCCTGCTTACACGCTGCCCGCACTGTGCACACACCAGCCCCGTGCGCACACAGCCCTGTACACCCAGGAGCCCTGCTTACACGCTGCCCGCACTGTGCACACACCAGCCCCGTGCGCACACAGCCCTGTGCACCCAGGAGCCCTGCTTACACGCTGCCCGCACTGTGCACACACCAGCCCCCTGCGCACACAGCCCTGTACACCCAGGAGCCCTGCTTACACGCTGCCCGCACTGTGCACACACCAGCCCCGTGCGCACACAGCCCTGTACGCCCAGGAGCCCTGCTTACACGCTGCCCGCACTGTGCACACACCAGCCCCGTGCGCACACAGCCCTGTACACCCAGGAGCCCTGCTTACACGCTGCCCGCACTGTGCACACACCAGCCCCGTGCGCACACAGCCCTGTGCACCCAGGAGCCCTGCTTACACGCTGCCCGCACTGTGCACACACCAGCCCCCTGCGCACACAGCCCTGTACACCCAGGAGCCCTGCTTACACGCTGCCCGCACTGTGCACACACCAGCCCCGTGCGCACACAGCCCTGTGCACCCAGGAGCCCTGCTTACACGCTGACCGCACTGTGCACACACCAGCCCCGTGCGCACACAGCCCTGTACACCCAGGAGCCCTGCTTACACGCTGCCCGCACTGTGCACACACCAGCCCCCTGCGCACACAGCCCTGTACACCCAGGAGCCCTGCTTACACGCTGCCCGCGCTGTGCACACACCAGCCCCCTGCGCACACAGCCCTGTACACCCAGGAGCCCTGCTTACACGCTGCCCGCGCTGTGCACACACCAGCCCCCTGCGCACACAGCCCTGTACACCCAGGAGCCCTGCTTACACGCTGCCCGCACTGTACACACACCAGCCCCGTGCGCACACAGCCCTGTGCACCCAGGAGCCCTGCTTACACGCTGCCCGCACTGTGCACACACCAGCCCCCTGCGCACACAGCCCTGTGCACCCAGGAGCCCTGCTTACACGCTGCCCGCACTGTGCACACACCAGCCCCCTGCGCACACAGCCCTGTGCACCCAGGAGCCCTGCTTACACGCTGCCCGCACTGTGCACACACCAGCCCCCTGCGCACACAGCCCTGTGCACCCAGGAGCCCTGCTTACACGCTGCCCGCACTGTGCACACACCAGCCCCCTGCGCACACAGCCCTGTGCACCCAGGAGCCCTGCTTACACGCTGCCCGCACTGTGCACACACCAGCCCCGTGCGCACACAGCCCTGCACCTGGGGCTGCGACCACGGGGACAGAGGCTCCAGAGCGGCCCGTGCAGCAGCCCAGCCGTTGGGTTTCGCAGCAGGCTCGTGTTTCACGAGCAGGTGGGCCCCTCCCTCAGTGAGTCAGGCCCCCGCCCTGTGACTCGGGGTGCGCGGCCGAGGGGGGGTGGAGCGTGAGATCCCGCAGCCGGGCCCGTTCCCCGCGCAGCGCTGTGCGGAGGAGCCGTGTGCCCGAGGGGCATGACTTCGGGAAGGGTGCAGGCTGGGACCCGCAGCCGGGGGTGTCTCCTGCCGACAGCCGCTGAAGTCAGGGCAGGATTGCTCCCTTGCGGCGATGCCGCGGCCCCCGGCAGGTCTCCCCGGCGAGGGTAAGGTCGGGGGCAGCGCCGGGATGGGCCGGAGAAGGAGCTGCGAGCAGAGGGGGGTGAAATCCACCAAACGATCCCGCCCACGCCCCTCGGGATGAGGCGGTCAACAGAGGCTCCTTCTGGCGGGGGAAACTGAGGCACGGAGCGGCCCGCTGGCTCCCAGTCCCGGGCGCGGTGCCGGAGCCAAGCCCCGCGCAGGTCGTGAAGAGACCCCGCCTGGCAGGGAGCCTTGGAGCGGGTACTGGGAGGGGTTCGGGCCAGGCTGCTTGGGGGCGGGGCAGGTCGCTGGGGAAGGGGCGCCGGGGTCCAGTGATCTCAGGTGGAACAGGGGTCCTGCTCGTGTGACCCACACGCCAGCTGGCCCGTGCCCCATAGCGCGGCAGCCGAGAGAGGAGTCGGCTGCACAGCCCGACCTGCTCCAGCGGCAGAGGTCCCCGGTTCGGTTCCCGCTGCCGGCGTTACATCTGTCCCTTCCCCCCCCCCGTTCGGTTCCCCCTGCCGGCGTTACACCTGTCCCTCTTTCCCCCCCCCGTTCGGTTCCCCCTGCCGGCGTTACACCTGTCCCTCCCCCCCCCCGTTCGGTTCCCCCTGCCGGCGTTACACCTGCGGGGGGCCCCCCCGTTCGGTTCCCCCTGTCGGCGTTACACCTGTCCCTCCCCTGCCGGCATTACACCTGTCCCTCCCCCCCCCCCCCGTTCGGTTCCCCCTGCCGGCGTTACACCTGTCCCCCCCTCCCCCCCGTTCGGTTCCCCCTGCCGGCGTTACACCTGTCCCTCCCCCCCCCCCCCGTTCGGTTCCCCCTGCCGGCGTTACACCTGTCCCTCCCCCCCCCCGTTCGGTTCCCCCTGCCGGCGTTACACCTGCGGCCCCCCCCCCCCGTTCGGTTCCCCCTGTCGGCGTTACACCTGTCCCTCCCCCCCCCCCGTTCGGTTCCCCCCTGCCGGCGTTACACCTGCCGCCCCCCCTCCCCAGTTCGGTTCCCCCTGTCGGTGTTACACCTGTCCCCCTGCTGGTGTTACACCCGCCGCCCTCCCCCGTTCGGTTCCCCCTGCTGGCGTTACACCTGCCCCCCCCTTCGGTTCCCCCTGTTGGCATTTACACCTGCCCCCCCTGTGGGTGTTACACCTGCCCCCCCCTTCGGTTCCCCCTGTTGGCGTTACACCTGCCCCCCCCCGTTGGGTTCCTGTGCCTGCCCTCCTCACCCACCCTGGCCTGGCATAACCTGATGGGGGAAGGAGCCTCAAGCAGGACAAGGCCACTGGGCGGGCGCCACCCTGGTAAGCCAGAGGGGCAAGAGGTGAGGGGCAGGGCCATTGCCTGACAGGCCAGGGGGTGCGGGCAGCAGCGCATTCAGTCTGACATGAGAACGCAGCCCCTGCTCGCCAGGCCAGCAGCTAGGGCCCCAGGGATTGCAACAGGTGATTGCTTCTGTGCCAGGGGCTCCAGGTGCACAGGCAGAGCCACCGAACGCCACAAGAGGAGCCAACGGTTGCCAGCTATGGGACAGAAAAAGCTCAGCTCAGCCAAACAGCTTGCTGGAAAACAGCCCTTGTCAGCCAGGTCAGTGTCTGCTTCCGTGCTGGGTGCCCTCTTAGCTAATGCGGCGGGCTGGGCCACCTACTGGTTAGCGTGTGGGGCAGTGCCCAGAGAGTGCCTATAATCCTAGAGCTGGAGGAGACCGCAGGAGTCATCAAGTCCAGCCCCCTGCCCAAGGCAGGACCAACCCCAACTCAATCATCCCAGCCAGGGCTGTGTCAAGCCAGGACTTAAACACCTCTAGGGATGGAGATTCCACCCCCTCCCTAGGAAACCCAGCCCAGCACTTCACCACCCGCCTAGGGAAAGAGTTTGTCCTAATGTCTAACCTGGACCTCTGTCACGTTACTGGATTTTAAAGGGAGAAGCCAGATCACTGCTGCGCCCGGGGGGGTGTTTGCCCCAAAGGCTGTACAAAGGGGGCCATGTGAGGTATCAAATAAAAGCTTATGTCCTACTGATCCTGCGTCTGCTACTCATGTACTTGTGTGATACCTGCATGTGGAGTTATGAACATGGGCTCTGTGCTTATGCTGGAAGATTCTCTGTCCGAGACAGAGCAATGGGCAAGGAATGTTCAGCCAGTGGCCGTGCTAATTAGCGGGGCTCCAGGGACAATGGCTCTCTAGGTGCCAATACACACCTGAGGAATGCATCTGGCACCTGCAGACCAGCCAGTATCTGATGACCGCTGACACGGGACACAGGGATAGGCCACTGGGCCAGGTGACCTGCTCTGGCCAGGACCCATGGACCATGGACCCACCCTGACATAGGACATGCACCAGAGACTTTTAAGCCAGCAGCTATAACATCTCTGCTGGGAGCCTGCATTGAGGACTTGGTGACTGGTGCATGTAACGTCCTCTCCTTAACAACCTCGCTCTCCACCTTTTCTTTTTTTATTAATAAACCGTTAGATGTTAGATTCTAAAGGATTGGCTCAGTGTGGTCTTGTGAGTAAGAGCCAAAGTGTAAACTGAGCAGGGATCTGTGGCTGGTTTCTTGGGACCGGAAGAACCAGTTCAGGGAAGGTGAGATCGGGTTCTATAACCCCTCACCTGTGTGCAGGCCTGGGGCTGACTGTGGCACAGGGAGAGCTGGGGTGTCTGAGGAGTTTTGTTCAGTGTGACTGGTTTGTGACCCGTTTGGAAGGTCTCCGGTCTGGGGCTGTAAAGAGCCCTTGTTCTGAGCAATTCGCCCTGAGCAGACGCCCTCAGCGATGCCCAGACCCAACCCGGTCCGTCACAACCTCCCCCACTGTAACTTGAGCCCATTGCTCCTTGTTCTGCCACCCGTCACTACTGAGAACAGCCTCTCTCCATCCTCTTTGGAACCTCCCTTCAGGAAGTTGAAGGCTGCTCTCAAATCCCCCTCACTCTTCTCTTCTGTAGACTAAACAAACCCCAATCCCTCAGCCTCTCCTCATAGGTCATGTGCTCCAGCCCCCTAATCATTTTGCTCGTCCTCTGCTGGACCCACTGCAATGCGTCCACATCCTTTCTATAGCGGGGGCCCCAGAACTGGACACAATACTCCAGATGTGGCCTCACCAGAACCAAATAAAGGGGAATAATCACTTCTCTGGATCTGCTGGCAATGCTCCTCCTAATGCACCCTAATATGCCATTAGCCTTCTTGGCTACAAGAGCGCCCTGACGACTCATCTCCAGCTTCTCATCCACTGGAACCCCCAGGTCCTTTTCTGCCAAACTGCTACTTAGCCAGTCGGTCCCCAGCCTGTAGCAATGCTTGGGATTCTTCCGTCTCAGGGGCAGGACTCTGCACTTGTCCTTGTTGAACCTCCGCAGATTTCTTTTGGCCCAATCCTCTAATCTGTCCAAGTTACTCTGGACCCTCTCCCTGCCCTCCAGTGTATCTACCTCTCCCCCTAGCTTAGTGTCATCTGCAAACTTGCTGAAGGTGCAATCTATCCCCTCAGCCAGGTCATTAATAAAGATGTTGAACAAAACTGGTCCAAGAATGATCCTTGGGGCACGCCGCTAGAAACAGACGGCCAACCTGACACCGAGCCATTGATCACTACGTGTTGGGCCCGACAGTCTAGCCAGCTTTCTATCCATCTTACAGTCCATTTATCCAATCCATATTCCTTTAACTTGCTGGCAAGAATATTGTGGGAGACCGTATCAAAGGCTTTGCTGAAGTCAAGGTAGATCACATCCACTGACTTCCTCATGTCCACAGAGCCAGTTACCTCATCATAGAAGCTAATCAGATTAGTCAGGCACGACTTGCCCTTGGTGACTCCATGTTGACTATTCCTGATCACTTTCCCCTCTTCCAAGTGCTTCCAAATGGATTCCTTGAGGATCCCCTCTATGATTTTTCCAGGGACTGAGGTAAGGCTGACCGGTCTATAGTTCCCTGGATTGTCCTTCTTCTCTTTTTAAAAGATGGGCCCTGCATTTGCCTTTTTCCAGTCATCTGGGACCTCCCCCGATCTCCACGACTTTTCAAAGATAATGGTCAAAGGCGCCGCAATGACACTTGCCAACTCCCTCAGTACCCTCAGATGCATTAAATCCGGGCCCATGGATTTGTGTATGTTTAATTTTTCGAGCGCAGGACTCCTGGGTGGGGACGCCTGGCTCGGTGCTGCCTGGCTGGGGCCTTGCCAAGTGAGGGCCAGGCCCGCGCGGAGATGGGTGTCAGGGGCCGGGCCCAGGGCAAGTTTCCAAGGCCCAGCCGACCTGGCAGAGGGAACCACGGTGCAGCCCGGACTAAAGAGGCTGGGAAGGGCAGGTAGCGAAAGGCCACGGGGCTGGTGCTGCAGGATCCTGAGTGCAGCCGTGGGCTGGTTTTGCAGCACCCCAAGTATAGCCACGGGCTGGTTTTGCAGCACTCCGAGTGCGGCCGCGGGCTGGTTTTGCTGCACCCTGAGCGTGGCCGTGGGCTGGTTTTGCGGCACCCTGAGCGTGGCCGTGGGCTGGTTTTGCGGCACCCTGAGCATGGCTGCATGTCGATTCTGCAGCTCCCCGAGCGAGGCTGTGGGCTGGTTTTGTGGCACCGTGAGCGCGGCCGTGGGCTGGTTCTGTGGCACCCCAAGTATGGCCGTGGGCCGGTTTTGCAGCACCCCGAGCGTGGCACCCCGAGCACGGTTGTGGGCCGGTTCTGCGGCACCCCAAGTGTGGCCGCGGGCTGGTTCTGCAGCACCCCGAGCTTGTCTGTGGGCCGGTTTTGCGGCACCCCGAGTGTGGCTGCGGGCCGGTTCTGCAGCACCCTGAGCGTGACCGCGGGCCAGTTCTGCGGCACCCTGAGCATGACCGTGGGCTGGTTTTGCAGCACCCCGAGTGTGGCTGCGGGCCAGTTTTGTGGCACCCCGAGCATGGCCATAGGTTGGTTCTGTGGCACCCTGAGCGTGGCTGCAGCACCCCGAGCGTGGCATCCCAAGCACGGCTGTGGGCCGGTTCTGCGGCACCCTAAGTGTGGCCGCGGGCTGGTTCTGCAGCACCCTGAGTGTGGCTGCAGGCAGGTTCTGCAGCACCCCAAGCTTGTCCGTGGGCCAGTTTTGCAGCACCCCAAGCGTGGCCATGGGTCTGTTTTGCGGCACCTCAAGTTGGCCACGGGCTGGTTTTGCGGCACCCTGAGCGTGGTCACGGGCCGGTTTTGCAGCACCCCGAGTGTGGTCGTGGGCCAGTTTTGCAGCACTCCCAGTGTGGCCGTGGGCCGGTTTTGCAGCACCCCGAGTGCGGCCGTGGGCCGGTTTTGCGGCACCCCAAGCGTGGCCGTGGGCCGGTTTTGTGGCACCCTGAGCATGGGTGGCCGGGGGCAGTGGGAGTGCCCTGCTTTGGGACCAGCGAGTGTGCAGACAAGGACACCCAGTGCACTTTGCTTTCCAGACGGCCTTTGACAAGGGCCCTCCCTGGGCTCGCAAGCAAGGGAAGCTGCCGCGGGGTTGAGGGACGCCCCCTCCTGGCTCGGTGGCCAGCGGAAAGGCTCGAAACGGGGGGCAGTGAATGGTCGGTGTCCCACATGGGGAGAGGTGACCACAGGGCCGGTCCTCAGGGCAGCGCTCCAGAGCAGACAGGATCTGCACCAAGGGGCAAAGCTGACAGAGGGTCCAACACTGCCCCTGCTGGTTCAGGCCAAATGGGGCGTTGCGGAGGCATCTTGCTGAACCGAGCCACTGGGCAAGCACAGGGTGGGTGAAATTCAGTGTTGACAAATGCAGAGTAAGGCCCATTGGAAGCCAGAATCCCAGCTGAACGTACAGCGTGATGGGGTCTAAGCCCACAGCTCACCCACACCGTGACTAGTGCGCGCTCTGGTCACCCCATAAGAAAACTGCCTCGTAGCATTGGGAAAAGCACAGAGAAAGGCAACCACACCATGAGGGGAAGGGAACAGCCTCCGCACAAGACAAAATTAAAAAGACTGGGACTTTGTAGCTTGAAAAGGAGAGGCCTGTGGGGCGGGGGGGGGGGGGGGGATATGATAAAAATCTATAACAGTGGTTCTCAAACTTTTTGGGCTCCGGAGCCCTTTACATGCATAAAAATTTATGCGGTGCCCCAGCGGTCCACTGATTGTGTTGTACCTATTGATGTTTCCAGTTTGTCAACCTCGCGGAGCCCCTGGAGATGTCTCGTGGAGCCCTGGGGCTCCACGGAGCACAGTTTGAGAAACACTGATCTATAACATCATGAGCAGTGCGAGAGAGTGAAGAGGGAAGTATTATTTACCTCTGCACATAACATAGGGATCAAGGGTCACTCCATGAAATTAAGAGGCAGCAGGTTTAAAACAAACCTAAGGAAGTTTTTCTTCACACCACACATGATGGACCTGTGGAACTCCTCGCCAGGGGATGCTGTGAAGGCCAAAAGTATAACTGGGTTCAAAAAAAGGCCTAGAGAATTTCCTGGAGGATGTGGGACCTTCCCTGGCTATTAGCTCAGATGGCCGAGGCCATAGTCCCATGCTGTGGGTGTCCCTGCACCTCTGACTGCCAGCACCTGGGACAGGCTGACAGGGGACCATCGCTTGGGGATTCCCTGCTCTCTGCATTCCCACCGAAGCATCTGGCCGTGGCCCTGGACGCAGAGAGGGCACTGGGCTGAGCCAACACGGCCGTTCCCATGCTCGTCATGTGGGGCGGCCTTGAGGCCTTAGCTCTGAGGCAGTTGTGGGGTGGACAGACCCTGTGGGAGGGTCGCTGAGCAGCCCACAAAGGCCAGGTGCTCCTGAGCCCACAGGCAGGCTGTGGGGCAGCCCCAGGGCTCTCCACTTGTGGCAGGAGGTCAGACGAGGCTTGTTCCCAGGGCATCTCTGCCCAGGCAGGTATCTGGGTATGGGATTCGCTCAGCCCGGCCCGCTGGCGTGCGGGTCTCAGTGTGTATGCGGCAGGCCAGGGCTGGGCTCAGCGGCACCGCCGGTGAGGGGTGCACGTTGGGGGGGGCTGCCCCTACACCGAGCCCCCAGGCCAGCTCCTCTCCCAGGGCTTCCCCTCCCACACAGGGCCTGCCAGCCACCCTCTGCCTCTCTGCTGGTTCTGGTGCTGTGGGTGGGGGGCTGGGCTCCAGGGCTGTAACCTGGATGGCTGGGCCAGGGCCAGGGACTCCGGAGACCCCCCTACCTCGGGGAGCACCTAATTCCCGCCTGCGGCCTCACCTTGTGCTGCACTGACACCTGCTGGTGTGACGCCATCATTACAACGAAAAAAACAAACAATGTTAGGAGTCATTCAAAAAGGGACAGAGAAGAAGACAGAGAATATCTTACTGCCTCTGTATAAAACCCTGGGATGCCCACAGCTTGAACACTGCGTGCAGATGTGGTCGCCTCATCTCAAAAAAGCTATATTGGCATTGGAAAAGGTTCAGAAAAGGGCAACAAAAATGATGAGGAGTTTGGAACAGGTCCCAGATGAAGAGAGATTAAAAAGCCTGGGACTTTTCAACTTCGAAAAGAGGAGACGAAGGGGGGATATGACAGAGGTCTATAAAATCATGACTGGTGCGGAAAAGGTGAATAAGGAAAAGTTATTTACTTATTCCCACAGTATAAGAACTAGGGTCACCAAACAAAATTAATAGGCAGCAGGTTTAGAACAAACAAAAGGAAGTTTTTCTTCACTCAGTGCACAGTCCACCTGTGGAACTCCTTGCCAGAGGATGTGGTGAAGGCTAGAACTTTAACAGGGTTCAAAAAAGAGCTAGATAGATTCATGGCGGTTAGGTCCATCAATGGCTATTAGCCAGGATGGGTAGGAATGGTGTCCCTAGCCTCTGTTTGTCTGGAAATGAGTGGCAGGGGAGGGATCACGTGAGGATTCCCTGTTCTGTTCCCTCCTTCTGGGGCACCTGGCATTGGCCACTGTGGGCAGACAGGACCCTGGGCTGGACAGACCATTGTTCTGACCCACTCTGGCCGTTCTTATGTTCTTATTACACTGGCACCCATGTCTCTCCCGTGGCCCCTACTTCCTTTCAGGTTTCCAGTGCAGGAGTCAGCTGCAGCCCGGGGAGCCTGAGGGGGCCCACACCATTGGTGGCCAGACGGGAGCGGATGCTGCTCACTTTGCTCTGCCTCGACCCTCACAATCCTGCAGCACCATGAATGCCACTTGACAGAGAAACTGAGGCAGGAAGGAACGCTGATCTGCCCCAAGCCGGAGCGTGAGCTGGGGTGACAGGCAGCGGAGCTATCTGGGTCTAACTGGGAACTCCAGCTGGTTTGTGGGGGCCTTTCAGGGGTCCGTGAGTTGTGTCCTACATGAGGGGTGAGGGACTCCGGCACGGAGCAAGGTTATCAGCAGGCCAGAGCCCCCCCCAGCCTGCCGTCTCCGCCACCATCCCCCAGTTCTTATATTGTGGGAATAAATAACTTTTCCTTATTCACTTTTTCTACACCACTCATGATTTTATAGACCCCTATCCTATCCCCCCTTTGTCTTCTCTTTTCTAAGCTGAAAAGTCCCTGGCTTTTTAATCTCACTTCATTTGGGACCCGTTCCAAACCCTTCATCATTTTTGTTGCCCTTCTCTAATGTCAATAAATCTTTTTTGAGCTATATATGCAGTATTCAAGATGTGGGCGTACCATGGTTTTATATTGAGGCAATAAGATATTCTCTGTCTTATTCTCGCTCCTTTTTTAAATGATTCCTAACATTCTATTTGCTTTTTTGACTGTCGCTGCACACTGAGTGGATGTTTTCAGAGAACTGTCCACAATGACTCCAAGATCTCTCTTGAGTAGTTGTAACCAAATTAGTCCCCATCATATTATGTGTATAGTTGGGATTATGTTTTCCAATGTGCATTACTTTACATATATCACCATTACATTTCATTTTCCATTTTGTTGCCCAATCTCATAGTTTGGTGAGATCTTTTTGAAGCTCTTCACAGTCTGCTTTGG
The DNA here is from genome assembly GCA_032595735.1 of Pelochelys cantorii. Taxonomy (NCBI): domain Eukaryota; kingdom Metazoa; phylum Chordata; order Testudines; family Trionychidae; genus Pelochelys; species Pelochelys cantorii. The sequence goes on from CM064328.1 coordinate 1,249,549, forward strand.
TCTTAACTATCTTGAGCTGTTTGATGTCATCTGCAAATTTTGCCACCTCACTGTTTACCCCTTTGTCTAGATCATTGATAAATAAATTGAATAGGATTGGTCCCAGGACAGACCCTTGGGGGACCCAACTAGTTACCTCTCTCCACTCGGAAAACTGACCATTTATCCCTACCCTTTGTTTCCTGTCTTTTAACGAGTATCAGTCCATGAGCGGACCTCCCCTCTTATCCCATGACAACTTACTTTACTTCATAGCCTTGTCAAAGGCTTTTTGGAAATTTAAGTCCACTACATCCACTGGATCCCCCTTGTCCACATGTTTGTTGACCCCCTCAAAGAACTCTAGCAGATTAGTAAGGCAGGATTTCCCTCTTCATAAACCATGTTGACTTTCCCCCAACAAATTATGTTCATCTACGTGTCTGACAATTTTATTCTTTACTGTAGTTTCAACTAATTTGCCCGGTACTGACGTTAGACTTACTGGTCTATAATTGCCAGGATCACCTCTACAGCCCTTTTTAAATATTGGTGTCAAGTTAGCTATCTTCCAGTCATTAGGTACGGGAGCCAGTTTAAAGGATAGGTTACAAACCACAGTTAATAGTTCTGCAATTTCCCATTTGAGTTCTTTCAGAACTCTTGGGTGAATGCCATCCGGTCCCGGTGACTTGTTACCGTTAAGTTTATCAATTTGTTCCAAAACCTCCTCTACTGACACCTCAGTCTGGGACAATTCCTCAGATTTGTCACCTACAAAGAATGGCTCAGGTTTGGGAATCTCCGACATTACTGAAATGACAACAAAGCAGGGGTGTTCTTATATTCTTGTGTGTGTGTGTGTGCATTTGTATGTATGTGCGCATGTGCATGTACATGTATGCATGTGTGTTCCTGTGCATGTGTGCGCATGTGTGCCTGTGCATGTGTCTAGTGCATGTGAGTTTGTGCCTGTGTGTGTGTGTGTGTGTGTGCCTGTGCATTTGTGCGTGCGTGTGTGCCTGTGTGTGCGCCCATGTGCGTGCAAGCAGCTGCCAGTGCCTGAGCTCAGGGACCCCCGGCAGGGCTAGGGCCAGGGTTGCTGTGGAGTTCATTGTGACAGGGGAGTGCCGGGAGGGGGGGTTGCTATGGAGTTAATTGTTATGGGGGGGAGGGTTGCTATGGAGTTCATTGTTACAGGGGAGTGCGGGGGGGGGGGTTGCTGTGGAGTTCATTGTTACAGGGGAGTGCGGGGGGGGTTGCTGTGGAGTTCATTGTTACAGGGGAGTGCGGGGGGGGTTGCTGTGGAGTTCATTGTTACAACGGTGTCCGGGGGGGGTCACTGTGAAGTTCATTGTTACGGGGGAGTGCTGGGGGGGGTTGCCGTGGAGTTCATTGTTACAACGGTGTCCGGGGGGGGGTCACTGTGAAGTTCATTGTTACGGGGGAGTGCTGGGGGGGGGTTGCTGTGAAGTTCATTGTTACAGGGGAATGCTGCGGGGGAGGGGGGTGCTTTCTGTGGAGTTCATTGTTACAGGGGAGTCCCGGGCGGGGGGGGGGGGGGGGCTGGCCAGCTGGTTGGATGCCCGGGAGGTTTCCTGAACCAACTTTCTCCGTGGGTAAGGCACCCCCATCGTCACAGCTCCCCCCTCCCAGAGCACAGCCGGGACTTTGGGACTGCCCAGGGGAGCGAGGGGCCCTGTGACCTACTGTCCCAGGGGGTGGGGGAGTCCCCGGTCCCTGCCTCCCACCTGCAGCCCGATGGGACTCTCAGCTGACGGGGAGAACAGATGGGTTTCCAATGGACAGGGACACAGTCGAAACTAAACTCCCTCCCCCCCCCGCCCCGCAACCAGCCCCAGCTCTCCAGGCAGCCCCTCCCCCTTTGTTCAGATTCCCTGGCCCCAGGTGTTCCCTGCTGTCCCTTGGCTCACTGTTCAGTGAGAGACCCAGCCTCCCCCTCATGCAGCACCAGGAAACTGATATGACCTACCCTGACTTCAGCAAAGCTTTGGATACGTCTCCCACAATATTCCTGCCCACAAGCTAAGGGAGTCTGGATTGGATCAATGGACTGTAAGGTGGACAGAAAGCTGGCTAGACTGTTGGGCCCAATGGGTAGTGATCAACGGCTCCATGTCAGGTTGGCGGTCGGTTTCTAGCGGCGTGCCCCAAGGATCTGTTCTGGGACCGGTTTTGTTCAACAAAGCCCTGCAGCACAGTCTCTTTGGTGGGAACGTGTAACTTACAACCCTTGGGTTTTGTCGCATGCCTGCACTCGGGAACTGGGGCGCCTCCCGCCCGTCACTCCGGGCACGTCTGCGCTGCACAGCTTCTAACGCCGCGGCTGCTGTCACGCCGGCCTGTTGCTAACAGCCGACGGTGCAAACACGCTTTGTGAACACAATGCCTTTGCCCCTGCACGAGGCCTTCGCTGTGTCAGCAGCAGAGCACTCCCGCTGACCACGCAGCGCTCGCATGTTCGGCAAAGTGCTGTGGCTCCTGGGGGCAAGCCCCGCGCCCAACAGGGGCTTTGCCGATCAAGGAGAAGGGCAGGCCCAGCCGAAGCCAAACCGGCGTGTTTACATTCGGGGGTAATGCTGCCGGCGTCGGGGGCAAGACCCGCTGGTGACATGGCACATTGGTAGGTGGCGCTGCCAGGAATTTACCACCAGCTCTGCCCCATTCTGCCCCCGCCCCCCCACGCCAGAGGACAGGCTCCCATGCTGACGATGGGCGTTCAGAAAGGTGTTACTGAAAGTTGTGGCTGGACGCCCGAGGCGGGATGCTGTACCCCTGCTGCACGGCCCCCATCTTCTGCCCTGCTGCTCGCCATCCAGCCGGGTGCGGTGGACGTCCGTGGGGAGAACATGGGCTGCAGTTTGGCAAAGCAGAGCCGGGATCCAGGCGAGCTGGCAGAAGATGGCTCCGGCGCCCTGCCCAAGGCAGAAGCACCTTCCAGCAGCTGAGAGGGGCAAGGGGCGGAGCTTGCGCTCAGAAGTCTTAAAAAAGGGGCGCACCCGCCTGTGGGGGGCAGCTCGGACAGCAGTGGGCATGCACCAGCCACGCTGCTGTGGAGCCCGACGCCCACGTGCGCCCACCAGTGGCAGGGCTGGGGCTGGTACAGAAGGGCACCCGGCAGCGCCCCTGCTTCTCTGACCCTCCAGGGCCCTTGAAAGGGAGCTAGGAGCACGGGGCTGCATGACCGGAGCCCTGAGGGCGCTAGTCCAGCGCTGGCACTTAGGGATGGACCCCTGGCTCTGAACCTTTGGGTGCTTGGCCCCCCTGTGTAAATGTGTGGGGCCTGGCGTGGCGCAGCCTTCAGTCGGGGGTGAGGCCTGGGGGTCAGGGTAGGGCACTGGCTCCCGTGTGTGGGGCTGGCTGGACTGGGCTCCTTGCTCCGGGCACGGGGACCTCAGCTCGGGTTTGCCGTGCCCCCAGACTGGGCCAAACTGCGAGAGCAGAGCTGCGACCTGGCTCACTGGAACATGGCGCCGGCCCCCCGCCACCGTGGTGCTGCTGGGTGGCCCTGGGAGCCCAGAGCTTGCAGAGCCTGGGGCCCAAGCCAGGCCCGTCCCCGGGGCTGAGAACCCTGGAGCACTGGCAGGGGTGGCTGCCGAGCCACGGCCCTGGAGCGGCCCAGAGCGGCAAGGCCTTGGCACAGCCCATGCGGGAGCGAAGGGCTGGAGAGTGCGAGGTCCCTGCCCCTGCCCCTCCCCCCAATGCCCCTGGAGCGGGGTCCTTGCCCCCTGCCCCCAATGCCCCTGGAGCAGGGTCCTTGCCCCCTGCCCCCAATGCCCCTGGAGCGGGGTTCTTGCCCCCTGCCCCTCCCCCCAATGCCCCTGGAGCGGGGTCCTTGCCCCCTGCCCCCAATGCCCCTGGAGCGGGGTCCTTGCCCCCTGCCCCTCCCCCCAATGCCCCTGGAGCGGGGTCCTTGCCCCCTGCCCCCAATGCCCCTGGAGCGGGGTTCTTGCCCCCTGCCCCTCCCCCCAATGCCCCTGGAGCGGGGTCCTTGCCCCCTGCCCCCAATGCCCCTGGAGCGGGGTCCTTGCCCCCTGCCCCTCCCCCCCATGCCCCTGGAGCGGGGTCCTTGCCCCCTGCCCCTGCCCCCAATGCCCCTGGAGCGGGGTCCTTGCCCCCTGCCCCTGCCCCCAATGCCCCTGGAGCGGGGTCCTTGCCCCCTGCCCCCAATGCCCCTGGAGCGGGGTCCTTGCCCCCTGCCCCCAATGCCCCTGGAGCGGGGTCCTTGCCCCCTGCCCCTCCCCGCAATGCCCCTGGAGCGGGGTCCTTGCCCCCTGCCCCTGGAGCGGGGTCCTTGCCCCCTGCCCCTGCCCCCAATGCCCCTGGAGCGGGGTCCTTGCCCCCTGCCCCCAATGCCCCTGGAGCGGGGTCCTTGCCCCCTGCCCCTGCCCCCAATGCCCCTGGAGCGGGGTCCTTGCCCCCTGCCCCTGCCCCCAATGCCCCTGGAGCGGGGTCCTTGCCCCCTGCCCCCAATGCCCCTGGAGCGGGGTCCTTGCCCCCTGCCCCCAATGCCCCTGGAGCGGGGTCCTTGCCCCCTGCCCCTCCCCGCAATGCCCCTGGAGCGGGGTCCTTGCCCCCTGCCCCTGGAGCGGGGTCCTTGCCCCCTGCCCCTGCCCCCAATGCCCCTGGAGCGGGGTCCTTGCCCCCTGCCCCCAATGCCCCTGGAGCGGGGTCCTTGCCCCCTGCCCCTGCCCCCAATGCCCCTGGAGCGGGATCCTTGCCCCCTGCCCCCAATGCCCCTGGAGCGGGGTCCTTGCCCCCTGCCCCTCCCCGCAATGCCCCTGGAGCGGGGTCCTTGCCCCCTGCCCCTGGAGCGGGGTCCTTGCCCCCTGCCCCTGCCCCCAATGCCCCTGGAGCGGGGTCCCCGCCGTGCGCAGCCGCCCGGCCCCCCTCGGAGCGGGTCCCTCGCCAGCGGGCGCACGGGGCGGGGCAGCGGGGACACGCCAGCCCCTTGGGGACCCTCCCGAGCGCCGGGCCGGGGCGGGGAGGGCGAGGTGTCCCCGGCGGCTGCGGACCCCCCCGGCTCGGGCGCCGCGTCACCGCTGGGCGCCAGGCCCCGATCCCGGCCCGCCCCGCCCGGGACAAAGCCGGACTACAGCTCCCGGCATGCCCGGGGGGGGGCGGGCCGTGCTTTCCCCCCCCCCCCCGCAGAGCCGCCCCACCCGCCCGCCGCGCGCAGGGGCGTTCCGAGCCGGCCAGAGCCGCGCAGCACCCGGCGCAGCGCAGCGCAGCGCACCGAGCTAGCGGGCGGGGGCTGCGGGATGCGCCGGGGCTGCCGGGCTGCGCCTAGTCCCGTCCGCTCCTGCCACAAAGGGAAGGTGGAGCCGGTGGGCAGGGAAGCGCAGCAGCCGCCGCAGCGCCGCTCCCCAGCCGGGCCCTGCCCCTGCCCCTGCCCCTGCCCCCGCCCCGCCCAGCATGGCCGGCAGAGCCAGGCCCAGCGAGGCCCTTAAGGTCGTGGCTCGCTGCCGCCCCATGAGCCGGAAGGAGGCGGCGGCCGGCGCCGAGAGGGTCCTGGAGATGGACGTGAAGCTGGGGCAGGTCACCCTGCGCAACCCCCGGGCCACCCCCGGCGAGCTGGCCAAGACCTTCACCTTCGACGCCGTGTACGACGGCAGCTCCAAGCAGGCCGACCTGTACGACGAGAGCGTCCGGCCCCTGATCGACTCTGTCCTGCAGGGCTTCAACAGCACCATCCTCGCCTACGGCCAGACGGGCACGGGCAAGACCTACACCATGCAAGGGGCCTGGGCCGACCCGGAGAAGAGAGGGGTCATCCCCAGCTCCTTCGAGCACATCTTCACCCACATCTCCCGCTCCCAGAACCAGCAGTACCTGGTGCGGGCCTCCTACCTGGAGATCTACCAAGAGGAGATCCGGGACCTCCTGGCGAAGGACCAGAGCAAGAAGCTGGAGCTGAAGGAGAACCCGGAGACGGGCGTCTACATCAAAGACCTCTCCTCCTTCGTTACCAAGAACGTCAAGGAGATTGAGCACGTCATGAACCTGGGCAGCCAGGCCCGGGCGGTGGGCAGCACCAACATGAACGAGCACAGCTCCCGCTCCCACGCCATCTTCGCCATCACGGTGGAGTGCAGCCAGGCCGGCCCAGACGGGGAGGACCACATCCGCGTGGGCAAGCTCAACCTGGTGGACTTGGCAGGCAGCGAGCGCCAGAGCAAGATGGGGGGGCCCGGGGAGCGGCCGAAGGAGGCTTCCAAGATTAACCTCTCCCTCTCAGCGCTGGGCAACGTCATCTCGGCCCTGGTGGACGGCAAGAGCACCCACGTCCCCTACAGAGACTCCAAGCTGACCAGGCTCCTGCAGGATTCCTTGGGCGGCAACGCCAAGACCCTCATGGTGGCCACTCTGGGCCCTGCCTCGCACAGCTACGAGGAGAGCCTGTCCACCCTGCGCTTCGCCAGCCGGGCCAAGAACATCCGCAACAAGCCCCGAGTCAACGAGGACCCCAAGGACACGCTGCTGCGGGAGTTCCAGGAGGAGATCGCCCGGCTGAAGGCCCAGCTGGAGCGGCGGGGCATGCTGGGCAAGAAGCGCAGGAGGAACAGCCGCAGGAAGAAGGTGGCGGCGGGAGAGGCCACCCCAGAGGCAGACGGGGAAGAGGACACTGAGGACGGGCTGGAGAAGAACATGGAGAAGTACTTGCAGGAGCAGGAGGAGCGGCTGGAGGAGGAGAAGGCGGCCATCCAGGGGGACCACAGCCTGGTGTGTGAGGAGAAGCAGAGGCTGCTGGAGGAGAAGCAGAAGATGATTGAGGATCTGAGGAGGGAGCAAGAGGCCACCGAGCTACTGGCCACAAAGTACAAGGTGAGTGTCGGTGTGCTTGGGGGCTGTTTCACTGGTCAGGCCGGGCACTGGAGCCTGGGGGCCGGGTGAGGGGCCTGTTTCACTGGGCGGGCGGAGTGCTGGAGCCTGGGGGCCGGGCAGGGTGCTGGAGCCTGGGGGCCGGGCGGGGTGCTGGAGCCTGGGGGCCGGGCTGGGCGGTGCACCTGCAGTGTTGGGCTTGTTTACGTGCTGCGCTGCCGTAGGTCTCTGGACAGCGCCCTGCTGTTGGCTGCCTGGCCCGGCCCCGCTCACTGGGGGCGGGCTGGGGGCACAGCGCGGGCTGCGTTTGTCAGGGGCCGTCGGGCGTCCTGGCCCCGCTCCCTCCTGCCGACGAGCTGGCAGCGCCGGGGCCGCGGGTGCTGCAGATGTGTCCTGCGGGGTGAGCTCCCAGCTGGGCACGGGCCAACCAGTGGGAGCCCCAGTCCCTCTGCCTCCCTATTGTCTCCCCCGCCTGCCTGCCTGCTGGGAGGTGCCGCCAGGCGCTGCCACTCCGCTCTCGGGCCCGGCGTCCTTGCTGCAGCCTGGGGAGCCCAGGGGTCCCCCATGTCCTCCTGCTTCCCTTCCCCCCCCCTCCCCGCCGCAGCTCGCAGCAGTCCTGGGGGGAGGCGGCTCGTGTTACTCAGCCCTGGCCCTGCTGTTGAGCGGTGACTGACACCGACCGCCCCGCTGGGGCCAGAGGCCAGGCAGCTTGTGGCTGTGTGGTAGGGACCGTGTATCTGGGGTGTGGCACATGGCACAGCCCCCCCCCCCTCCCCAGCATGCTGCACTGTGCAGAGTCCTGGGGGAAGAAGGCACATGGCCTGCAGCACAGCGCCCCCCTCCCCCCCCCAGCATGCTGCACTGTGCAGAGTGGGGGGGGGCATGTGGCCTGCAGTACAGCCACCCCATCCCAGCATGCTGCGCTGTGCAGAGTGGGGAGGGGGGTATGTGGCTGGCAGCCCCCCTCCCCATGCTGCACTTGCAGGGTGCTGGAGAGCACCGTGCGGCCCCTGGGGGAAGGGCACTGGAGGGGACCCCCGGTCTGCGCTTTCCAAGGCTAGTACAGCTTGCCTCTTCCAGGCGGAGCGTCATGGCCACCAACTGGGGAAACTGAGGCGCAGAGCGAGGCAGGCACTCCCCCAGGCCACACAGTGAGCCTGCTGCCGAGCGGGGCAGAACCCGGGAGCACGCTACTGCTCTCTGGCTGGTGCCTGACGGATGCCGGGCTCCCGCTCCTCCACTGATGTCCACGCAGTCTCCCTGGCTGGGCCCTCCCCAGAGCCAGCTGCTGTGGTTCCAGTGCAGCGCGACTTCTTCCCGGGCCCAGCGCTTTGCAGGGCGGAGGGCAGCGCGCGTCCCAAGGCAAAGCGTCCTCGCTGGCCTGGGGGAGACCTGCCGGCCCGCGGGCTGGCCCCCCGGCTGCCTCTGGGGGCCACAGGGACTGGCTGTGGCTGGGCTCCCCTTCCCCGCCCTGCCCTGGGAGAGAGCCCAGGGGTGTTTCGGGGAGGTCATGCCTGGTGCCAGACGGGCTGTGATCTCTGGGGGCTGCTTTGGGACCGGGTGTGTTTGCATCCCTAAGGCCACAGCCGCCGTGCTCTGGGGGAGGCTGGGGTGGAAATCAGCTGAGAAACGTTCCCTTCAGCCTGTCCCTGAACCTGGCAGGGCCCAGTGGGGTGCCAGGGCGGCGTGTGGCCCATGGGAGTTGGGAGCCCGAGCCGGCTCTCCTGCGGCAGGGCTGGGTGTGGCAGCAGGCTAGCCCGGCCCCGAGAGGCCCATGTGCTATATCGGGCAGAGATCCAGTGGGGTGGGTGGATGCTGCACTCGGGGCTTGCTTAGACAGCCAGCTCCCTGTCCCCCTCCTGCCAGGACCTCGGCCTACGCCGCGGCCTTGTTCCCTCACTCCCAAACTGCAGCCCAGCAGCAGCCCGGGGGCTGCCGGTGAGGCACGAGGGAGCAAGAGGCCCCTGTATTTTACTCCCTCTGCATGCCACGCTGGCTGGAGAGACAGCCCTGCACTGGGGAGAGCCCTGCAGTGGGGAGAGCCCTGCATTGGGGCGTCCTTTCCCCCAGGGGCCCTGCATTGGGGAGAGCCAGCCCTGCACTGAGGAGAGCCCTGCATCAGGGGGCCCTTTCCCCCAGGGGCCCTGCACCCAGGAGAGCCCTGCATTGGGGAGAGCCAGCCCTGCACCAGGGAGAGCCCTGCATCGGGGGGCCCTTTCCCCCAGGGCCCCTGCATTGGGGAGAGCTAGTTCTGTTTGGGGAGAGACAGCCGTGCATCAGCAAGAGCCCTGCATTGGGGAGAGGCAGTCCTGCACTGGGGAGAGACAGCCGGGCATCGGCAAGAGCCCTGCACTGGGGAGAGACAGCCGGGCATCGGCAAGAGCCCTGCACTGGGGAGAGCCAGTCCTGCACTGGGGAGAGCCAGTCCTGCACTGGGGAGAGCCAGTCCTGCACTGGGGAGAGCCAGTCCTGCACTGGGGAGAGCCAGTCCTGCACTGGGGAGAGAGAACCCTGCACTGGGGAGAGCCAGTCCTGCACTGGGGAGAGCCAGTCCTGCACTGGGGAGAGAGAACCCTGCACTGGGGAGAGACAGCCGTGCATCAGCGAGAACCCTGCAGCAGGGGGGCTCTTCCCCTGGGCCTTGCAGGGCTGGCCAGGACGGGACAGGCAGCTGCACTCTGTGTTCATAGGGATGTTAACTGGTGGTTAATAGACGACTCGACTAGTCGATGGGCTCTTTGGAAGGTACAAGAGCCCCACTGGGAGAGTCCCGCTGACTCGGGCTGCAGGGGTCCCCAGCGGGGGCTCTTGTGTGTGCCACAGACCAACGCAGAAGGGAGCCCAGGGCCGGCGGGGGACTCGTGCTGACCCGGGCTCCGTGCTGCGCTGCCCATTTGAAATGCCACGTGGTGCCCGGGATCAGTTGGGGAGTCCCCAGCCAACGCGGGCTCCGCGTGCGGCGCTGCTGCTTTGCAGTACCCCACTTCCCCCCTTTGCTGCCTGTCTCTCATAGAGGCAGCGGGGGAGGGGCGGGGACTCGCCATTAAGCATTTGCTCATCGGACAGTCGACTCGTCCGTCACCCCCCCAGCGCCCACTGACCTGTGCAACCGCTGTGGGGATGGGGGCCCTGGGCCGGGGCTGGGCAGAGATCTGGGGCGGCAGAGGATGAAGGAGACGGGGGACCAGTGGGAGCAGAGTTGGTTTGTGATGGTTCCCGATATGGAAACAGACAGGGCCCCTCTGGGCACGTTCCCTGCCCCCGGTTGCCCTAGCGCTGCCCTTGCGCTGTGGACCAGGCTGCGGGCTTTGTGCCCGGCTCCGCGGACGGGTGGAACAGGCGGCATCGCCCGAGGGTCAGACTGCGGGACAAGGACTCGGGTTCTGTTCCCCCCAGGCTCCGTGTGGCACAGGGCCGCTCTCCCGCTGCTCGGTGCCTTGGTTTCCCCATCAGCAAACAGGCCTGCCCACTCGCCAGTGCAGGGCTGGGGGGTGGCGGGAGAAGAGCAAAGGGCCACTGTTCCCTGCCCGCCGGGTGCCCCGTGCCAGCCTGCCGGGCAGCTGCTCTACGTCCGGAGCGCTCGCAGGCTCAGCAGCTGCGCGGAAGCGGGGGAGAAAATGGCCCTGGCTCTGCGCCATCACCAGGGACTGGTACAACGGGGCATTGTCTGCGGCGTCTCCTCTCACGGCTGCCTGGGCCCCCTGCCCGTTCCCTACCCACGCACCCGGGGGCCCTGCGCCCGCCCGTGGGAATGGCACAAGGCACCAGGTGGGCCCGGGTGAGGTTGCGTTTCGTGCTCGGCTCTATGAAGGGAGCGTGACAAGTGTCGGCCCCTGTGACCCTGCGCCCCCCCAGCTGCGTGGTGTCCTGTGAGGCCTGATGACTCACTGCAGACATGCACTAGCCTAGCCACCTGGGGCAGACTGCGGAGATAAGGACTCTGTTCCCAGCGAGCGGGACAGAGGAGACAGGCGGGGACCTGGGCCTGGGAGCTGGGGCAGTCTGGGCTGGGCCAGGGGGAGTGAGGAGGTTTTAGACCAAGGAAGAGGGTGACACCCCCCCCCCCCCGAGAGGAATAAGGCTGCCTGCCCTGGCTCCTGTGCTAACATCGCTACTACGCTGCGCTGTGTCCCTGGGAACCAATAAACCTTCTACTCTACTGGCCGGCTGAGAGTCATTTCTGGCTGCGGACGGGGGTGCAGGGTTGGGGGTTCCCCAACACATCACAGTGGTGGCAGTGGTGGTGGCAGTGGTGCTCCTCATGGATGGATCATTCGGCAGTAAGTGACTGGGCGCAGTAGAAGGAAGGGGGTTTGCGAGAGCCAGGCGCTGGAGGCCATGAGAAGTGGTTCCAGGAGGCAGAGGGGCAGGCAGCTTAACCCGAGTGTGTCTGCCGAGAAGCAGTGTCCCCCAGGATGGGCAGTGGCACTTGAGGAGCCTGGCACACTGAGGGGTTCTCCCTGGGAGTCGTGGGCGCTGCAGCGTCGGCCAGTGAGTCTGCCCCGGGGAGCGGCGGGGAGATGGCCTACACCCGACTCAAGGCAGACATTGTGGGGCATTGCAAGGAGAGGGGCCTGGCAGTGGGGAAGCTGACCAAGGCCCAGCTGATTGCCCGTCTGGAAGAGAATGACCAGTCCAGGGGCCTGGATCCTGTCCTGGCCGGGAGCAGCCAGACACCCCCTGGGAGTGTTGCAGGCTCTGAGACAGGAGAGAGGGTTGGAGTCCACCAGACAGACGCGGTGCCCACCAGGCAACAGTCTGCTGGCAGTGGTTTGTCCTGGATGGGTTCTCCCTTGGTGGAGCTACGATGGCTGGAGAGCGAGCTGCAGCTAAAGGAATTGGAGGCACAAGAGAAGGAGTGTGAGGACTGTAGGGAGCAGCGGCAGCATGGGCTATGGCAGAGCTGAAAAGCTGAGGGGCCCCGGCTGCAGTGAGTGGGGAGGGGCCAGGACTGCAGGTCACTTTGAGAGGTTTGTGCTGTCCCAGTGTAAGGACGTGGGGGACATGGATGAGTTTCTTAGCTCCTTCGAGCGAGCCTGTGATCTGCTCCGGCAGCTCACCCCCTTGCTGGATCAGGAGGCCGTGGGGTGCTCAACCAGCTGGAGAATCTGCAGCCAGGGGACTATGAAGGGGTCAAACAGGCCTTGCTGCCCAAGTTCGGGCTGACCCCCGAGACGTACAGGACGAAGTTCCAGGGGTGCTGAAGGGGCCGGGGGAGACCTATGTAGACCTGGCCTCCTGCCTGATGCAATACTGCCGCAAGGGGGTGTGCGGGGCAGGGGCCCAGACCGCAGAGAACCTGGTTAAGCTGATGGTCCTGGAACGGTTCTATGAAATGTGCTCGTCCGACCTGAGGCTGTGGCTGAAGGACAGGAAGCCGGAGGACACACCCTCCCCCCCCCCCCCCCCCGGTGCAGGGACAGCCGGTCCGGGGGTGAAAGGGACCAACCGGGGGGTTCTCAACCGGAGAAGCACCTATGGGGCGAGCCCAGGAAGGGGGGCCAGCTATCCTCCCCCCGGAGGGTCAGCCAGTACCCAGACAGAGCAGCCGGCCCGAGGGGACCCATTGGACCTGACCTGCCATCCCTGTGGGCAAAGGGGCCGCAAATGGGCCCAGTGTCCCAAAGGCCCGGACAGGCCCCACAACCCGAGACTTTCCGGGGTTAACTGGGTGGGGCTGGAGCAGGAGCAGGCTGACCCGGGGGCGGGGGCTGGCAGGTCACTCTCAGCTCAGGGTGGGGAGGCCACTCAGCCCAGCTCCTCGGGGAGACCTGACACTCCAGGGCGGGTGTCTCCGTGTACGGGGTGGGGCAGGGTAGCCCCTGCTGAGCGAGTGCCTCGTGCCCCTGCAGGTGGATGGCAGGAAAGTGATGGGTTTCTGGGACGTGGGGGCGGAGGTGACGCTGGCCTGGCCCGAGCTAGTGGCCCCAGACCGCATGGTGCCCAGTGCCCAGCTGACCCTGAGAGGCATAGACAGGACCCTGTTCAAAGTGCCCGTAGTCTGGGTGCATCTGAAATGGGGGGCCAAGGAGGGCCCTAAGGAAGTGGGGGTGCACCAGCACTTGCCTACTGAGGTGCTGATGGGGGGTGACCTAGAGGAGTGGCCAGATGGACCCCACCGGGCCCTGCTCACCACCCATAGCCAGAGCCAGGGAGGGGCCCTCAGCTCGGACCATGGGGAGGGCTCCCTGCAGGGGCCGCAGGGCCCCATCGGGGCAGACGAGAGGCCCCAGGGGGCCGGGCTCAGCAGAGCTGGGACCCAGGGCCCAGCTGCTGAATTCCAGGCCGAGGTGCAGGCAGACCCCTCCTTGCAGATGCTGAGGGACCGGACTGGCCTTGGCGCAGCTCAGCCCTGGGGGGGAGGCGGCCAGGAGAGGTTCCTGTGGGAGCGGGATTACTGTACCAGGAATGGCTCCTCCCGGGGAAGGTGGGGACATGGGGGGGTCCAGCGGCAGCTGGTGGTCCCCCAAAAGTATCGCCCCAGGCTGCTGCGCCTGGCTCATGACGTCCCATTCGCGGGGCACCAGGGGATCCGGCGCACCCGGCTGCGGCTGCTTCAGGCCTTCTACCGGCCGGGGATATCTGCGGCCGTGCAGCGGTACTGCCGGGTCTGCGACTCCTGCCAGAGGGCGCGGAAAGCCCGAGACGGGGAAAGCTGCCTTGAGGCGCCGGCTCACCATAGAGGAGCCGTTCTGGAAGGCAGCGATGGATCTAGTGGGGCCCCTGAGCAGGGCGACCCGCACGGGGATGAAATACACGCTGGTAGCCGTGGATTTGACTACTCGCCACCCCGAGGCCGTGGCTCTGCCCTCTAGCGAGGCAGACACGGTGGCAGACGCGCTGCTGGCCATTTTCAGCGGGGTGGGGTTCCCCCAGGAGGTGCTCACGGACCAGGGATCCCACTTCATGTCGGCCCTGCTCCGGTGCTTGTGGGAGAAGCACGGGGCCCGGCTCACCTGAGCCCCAGCGTATGGCGCCCGGCCCAGCGGGCTGGTGGGGAGGTTCCAGGGGACCCTGAAGCAGATGCTGGAGGCCTTTATGCACCGGCACCCGCAGGACTGGGACGAGAACCTGCCCCCCCGCTGTCTGCACACAGGGAGGCGCCCCGAGGGTCCCCCAGGTTCTCCCCGACCGAGCCATGGGGCAGAAGGGGGAGGGGCCCCCTGGGCTTACTGAGAGAGCTATGGGAGGGGGAGGCCTCCCCGGATGGAGCGTCGGAGGTGGGGGACGTCCTGGCTTTCCGGGAAAGGCTCGCTGGGCTCGTGGGCCCGGCCAGGGAGACCGTGGGCAGGGCCCAAGGGAGGCAGAAGGGCTGGTGCGACCGCAGCGCATGGCCCAGCGCCACAGGGGGCCAGGGCATGGGCCTCGTCACTGTGCGGAAGAACAGGCGGCCGGGGACGGCCCCCTCAAAATGGTCCTGCAGCCAAACGGGGGGAGCCGGCTCCTGCAGGACGCTGCCATGGCCGGCCCAAGCCAAGGGGAGCGCCAGCGTCACAGCCGATGCTGTACCCAGGGGGTCTGAACTTCCCCAGGCCGCAGGCGGAGTGACCTCGCTCACTTCGGTCTGGAGGGGGGGAGATGGGACGTGGCAGGGGCTGTTGGCCCCTGTGACCCTGCGCCCCCCCCGGCTGCGTGGTGTCGTGTGAGGCCTGATGACTCGCTGCAGACGTGCACTAGCCTAGCCACCTGGGGCAGACTGGGGAGATAAGGACTCTGCCCCCCTGGGGCAGACTGGGGAGATAAGGACTCTGCCCCCCTGGGGCAGACTGGGGAGATAAGGACTCTGCCCACCTGGGGCAGACTGGGGAGATAAGGACTCTGCCCGCCTGGGGCAGACTGGGGAGATAAGGACTCTGCCCCCCTGGGGCAGACTGGGGAGATAAGGACTCTGCCCACCTGGGGCAGACTGGGGAGATAAGGACTCTGCCCGCCTGGGGAGATAAGGACTCTGCCCGCCTGGGGCAGACTGGGGAGATAAGGACTCTGCCCGCCTGGGGAGATAAGGACTCTGCCCACCTGGGGCAGACTGGGGAGATAAGGACTCTGCCCGCCTGGGGAGATAAGGACTGTGCCCACCTGGGGCAGACTGGGGAGATAAGGACTCTGCCCGCCTGGGGCAGACTGGGGAGATAAGGACTCTGTCCGCCTGGGGCAGACTGGGGAGATAAGGACTCTGCCCGCCTGGGGCAGACTGGGGAGATAAGGACTCTGCCCGCCTGGGGAGATAAGGACTCTGCCCGCCTGGGGCAGACTGGGGAGATAAGGACTCTGCCCGCCTGGGGCAGACTGGGGAGATAAGGACTCTGCCCACCTGGGGAGATAAGGACTCTGCCCGCCTGGGGCAGACTGGGGAGATAAGGACTCTGCCCGCCTGGGGCAGACTGGGGAGATAAGGACTCTGCCCACCTGGGGCAGACTGGGGAGATAAGGACTCTGCCCGCCTGGGGCAGACTGGGGAGATAAGGACTCTGCCCGCCTGGGGAGATAAGGACTCTGCCCGCCTGGGGCAGACTGGGGAGATAAGGACTCTGCCCACCTGGGGCAGACTGGGGAGATAAGGACTCTGCCCGCCTGGGGCAGACTGGGGAGATAAGGACTCTGTCCGCCTGGGGCAGACTGGGGAGATAAGGACTCTGCCCGCCTGGGGCAGACTGGGGAGATAAGGACTCTGCCCGCCTGGGGCAGACTGGGGAGATAAGGACTCTGCCCGCCTGGGGCAGACTGGGGAGATAAGGACTCTGCCCGCCTGGGGCAGACTGGGGAGATAAGGACTCTGCCCACCTGGGGCAGACTGGGGAGATAAGGACTCTGCCCACCTGGGGCAGACTGGGGAGATAAGGACTCTGCCCGCCTGGGGCAGACTGGGGAGGCCACGACTGTTCGCAGCGAGCGGGACAGAGGAGACAGGCGGGGCCCTGGGCCTGGGAGCTGGGGCAGTCTGGGCTGGGCCAGGGGCAGTGAGGAGGTTTTAGACCAAGGAGGGGGTTAAGCCCCCCCCCGCCGAGAGGAATAAGGCTGCCTGCCCTCGGGGTCTGCGCTAACCGCTGCTGCGCTGCGCTGTGTCTCTGGGAGCCAATGGCCGGCGGAGAGTCCCCTCTGGCTGTGGCTGGGGGTGCAGGGTCGGGGGTCCCCGACGCGCCGTCACAGGGAGCCTGGCTCCAGACCTGGGGTAGGTTGGGGAGGATCCCCAGGAACCGGAGTGGGCTGGGGCTGCCCTTTGGTGGCTCCGTGGTTCCGTTCCACGGCCCCCGGCGCAGAGGGATCAGGCGCTGCCAGTGGTTAGGGCGGCCCCAGGCAGGCGTGTACTGTGACCCATTTCCGTGCACTGCTCCCCCTCTGCCCCACTCCAGGCCTGGGAGCCTGCGGCAGGGAACGGGGTGGGGAGGTTTCCCTCTGAAAGCTCCTTCCTCATGCCCCTGCCTGAAGACTCCTGCAGAGCAGCCCCGGGGGGTGGTAGTCCCACGCGGCACGGGGGAGCTGCTGGAGGGAGGGGGATGGAAGGGCAGCCCCACATGGCACGGGGGGCTGCTGGAGGGAGGGGGTGGAAGGGCAGCCCCACATGGCACGGGGGGCTGCTGGAGGGAGGGGGTGGAAGGGCAGCCCCACATGGCACGGGGGGCTGCTGGAGGGAGGGGGTGGAAGGGCAGCCCCACATGGCACGGGGGGCTGCTGGAGGGAGGGGGTGGAAGGGTAGTCCCACACGGCACGGGGGAGCTGCTGGAGGGAGGGGGGTGGAAGGGCAGCCCCACATGGCACGGGGGGCTGCTGGAGGGAGGGGGGTGGAAGGGCAGCCCCACATGGCACGGGGGGGCTGCTGGAGGGAGGGGGGTGGAAGGGCAGCCCCACATGGCACGGGGGGCTGCTGGAGGGAGGGGGGTGGAAGGGTAGCCCCACATGGCACGGGGGGCTGCTGGAGGGAGGGGGGGGGAAGGGTAGCCCCACATGGCACGGGGGGCTGCTGGAGGGAGGGGGTGGAAGGGTAGCCCCACATGGCACGGGGGGCTGCTGGAGGGAGGGGGTGGAAGGGTAGCCCCACATGGCACGGGGGGCTGCTGGAGGGAGGGGGTGGAAGGGTAGCCCCACATGGCACGGGGGGCTGCTGGAGGGAGGGGGGTGGAAGGGTAGCCCCACATGGCACGGGGGGCTGCTGGAGGGAGGGGGTGGAAGGGTAGCCCCACATGGCATGGGGGGCTGCTGGAGGGAGGGGGGTGGAAGGGCAGCCCCACATGGCACGGGGGGCTGCTGGAGGGAGGGGGGTGGAAGGGCAGCCCCACATGGCACGGGGGGCTGCTGGAGGGAGGGGGGTGGAAGGGTAGCCCCACATGGCACGGGGGGCTGCTGGAGGGAGGGGGGCAGGAGGGTAGCCCCATGCGGCATGGGGGGGCTGCCGGTGAAGGTGGGCGGGGTGGGGGGAGCTGCCGGGGGGGGGAGAAGGCGCTCGGTGCTCACACAGCGAGGGGCCAGGCAGGTCCCTGCTAACGGGGGTGAAACCGGCCCCGGCGAGGGAAGGCTGCCCCGTCTGCATGCAGACCCTCCCCCCACCCTCACATGCGCACGCTGGCCTCACCCTGCCTAGCCCTGGGCGCTACCCACTAGGCCATCCTGTCTCTTCTGTCACAAACCCAGCGACCCGGCGGAGCGCTGGGGTGAGGGGCCCCTGCCCTGGGCTGGCTGCCCGGTGGCTCCGTCTGCTGCCCAGCCCTGCGCGGACCCCTGGGCAGGCCCCGGGAAGGCTGGCGGGGGGAGGGCCCTGCTGGGAAGCTGCTGGGGGAGGGGGCCGCAGGCGGGGACAAGAGCTGCCCCTGTGGGTGTCACTGCTGGGCGGGGCTAGGCTGTGTGGGTCTCGTGAGGGGCGGCGTTGTCCCTGCAGCCACTGTGGCCTGTGCCTGGGGGCTCCCTTCTGATGCTGGCAAAAGGGGGCAGGGCCCCGCCCTCTGGGGCTGCTGGTCCCGTCCAGCCCCACAGCAGGGACCTGGCAGGCCCAGTGCAGGGGGAAAAGGGGCGCAGGGCCCCGCCCTCTGGGGCTGCTGGTCCCGTCCAGCCCCACAGCAGGGACCTGGCAGGCCCAGTGCAGGGGGAAAAGGGGCGCAGGGCCCCGCCCTCTGGGGCTGCTGGTCCCATCCAGCCCCACAGCAGGGACCTGGCAGGCCCAGTGCAGGGGGAAAAGGGGCGCAGGGCCTTGCTCTCTGGGGCTGCTGGTCCCATCCAGCCCCACAGCAGGGACCTGGCAGGCCCAGTGCAGGGGGAAAAGGGGCGCAGGGCCTTGCTCTCTGGGGCTGCTGGTCCCATCCAGCCCCACAGCAGGGACCTGGCAGGCCCAGTGCAGGGGGAAAAGGGGCGCAGGGCCCCGCCCTCTGGGGCTGCTGGTCCCGTCCAGCCCCACAGCAGGGACCTGGCAGGCCCAGTGCAGGGGGAAAAGGGGCGCAGGGCCCCGCCCTCTGGGGCTGCTGGTCCCATCCAGCCCCACAGCAGGGACCTGGCAGGCCCAGTGCAGGGGGAAAAGGGGCGCAGGGCCCCGCCCTCTGGGGCTGCTGGTCCCGTCCAGCTCCACAGCAGGGACCTGGCAGGCCCAGGGCAGGGGGAAAAGGGGCGCAGGGCCCCGCCCTCTGGGGCTGCTGGTCCCGTCCAGCCCCACAGCAGGGACCTGGCAGGCCCAGGGCAGGGGGAAAAGGGGCGCAGGGCCCCGCTCTCTGGGGCTGCTGGTCCCATCCAGCCCCACAGCAGGGACCTGGCAGGCCCAGTGCAGGGGGAAAAGGGGCGCAGGGCCCCGCCCTCTGGGGCTGCTGGTCCCGTCCAGCCCCACAGCAGGGACCTGGCAGGCCCAGTGCAGGGGGAAAAGGGGCGCAGGGCCCCGCCCTCTGGGGCTGCTGGTCCCATCCAGCCCCACAGCAGGGACCTGGCAGGCCCAGGGCAGGGGGAAAAGGGGCGCAGGGCCCCGCCCTCTGGGGCTGCTGGTCCCGTCCAGCCCCACAGCAGGGACCTGGCAGGCCCAGGGCAGGGGGAAAAGGGGCGCAGGGCCCCGCCCTCTGGGGCTGCTGGTCCCGTCCAGCCCCACAGCAGGGACCTGGCAGGCCCAGGGCAGGGGGAAAAGGGGCGCAGGGCCTTGCTCTCTGGGGCCGCTGGTCCCTATGGCGGGGCCTTGCAGGCCCAGGACAGGAACCTGGCAAAAGGAGCACAGGGCCTGGGCGGGGGACCTGCTGGCTTGCAGGCAGTGAGGCAAAGAGAGACGGGGCCTGAGGCACTGGGTTTCCTGCGCCGGGCCCCAGCTGCTCGGGCCGCGGCAGAGCGAGGCGAAGGCTCCCATGGCGAGCGGCACCAAATGTCAGGAGCTGGATCTAGCCGGCTGGCGCCGAGTTCCCTGCTCGGGGCCAGTGGGAAAAGCCTCCCGGGCGCACAGTGCAGAGGGGATGCTTTACGCCAGCCCGTTGCTCAAATGCAGCCACTTCTGGGGCAGAGCGCGGGAGCCCTGACAGCTGCAGAGAGCCGCCAGCTAGCGGGGTGGGAGAGGCACTTGGGCACTGTGCCGAGACTACAGTGCACGTGTGGGGGCCCAGCAGCGGGGCTGTGGGATCCCCACCGGGGGGCTTGCAGGGCTGCCCATCGCCCGCAGTCATTTCCTTCACTGAGCCCTCCCCCAGCTGCTCCACAAGCGCTGCCAGGTTCCGCCCAGGTGCCTTGCTGCAGCTGGAGCCCGTGACTGTGGGCGCCGCCGGGACCCGCGTGGCTGAGGGGTCCTGCCCCCCTGTGATGGACTGGGCCGGGTCTGGGCACAGCTGAGGGCGTCTGCTCAGGGCAAATTGCTCAAACTCAGGGCTCCTTACAGCTCCCCCGACTGGAGACCTTCCCAAATAGGCCACAAACCAGTCCCACAGAGCGCTTCAGCTGCCTGTCTAGCCAGCCAGATGCCTCACAAGCAAAACCCCTCCGACACCCCAGCAATATCTGTGCCCCAGACGGCCCCGGGCCTCATACACAGGTGAGGGGTCTAGAACCCAATCTCACCTACCCCGAACAAGTTCTGTCCGGTTCCAAGAAACCAGCCACAGATCCCAGGTCAATTTACCCTCTGGACCTTACCCACAAACCACACTGAGCCAGTCCTTTAGCATCTACAGTCTAAAGATTTATTACTACAAGAAAGGAAAGCACGAGAGTAAGGTTGTTAAGGGATCACACATCACATACATCGAATCTCCCAGTTCGCGATGCAGGCTCGCAGCAGAGATGTTATAGCTGCTGGCTTAAAAGTCCTTGTTGCACATCCTATGTCAGGATGGGGCCACAGTTCTTCCTGGCTCGTTGATCCCTGCACTGCTGCCTCTGGGATGAAGAGCAGAGCTGAGCACCAAATGGAGGATGCCACATGGCCCCTATATACCTCCTTCCTCCTCTCTTCTTGGCTGCAGCAGGTCACCTGGCCAGTGGCCTATCCCTATCCCTGTGTCCCCTGCTGGTAGCCCCTAGGTATCAGTCCCCATTCTTGAGGTGTGTCCTTGCCCTAGAGGGGGCTGTTGTTCCATGGAGACTTGCTCATTAGCCTGGCCATAGGCTGAGCTGCTTTGCCCGTAGTTCACATATAGAGAAACATTCAGTATCCACACAAAATACATGCTTATAACTTCACACACAGACATCATACAATCACATGAATAGCATATATGGAGTCAGGATAAGATAAGCTTTCATTTGACACCTCGCATGGCCCCCTTTCTACCAACTTTTGGGGCAAACACCCCCCCATGGATGCAGCAGTGACCCGGCTGCTCTCCTCAAAATCCAGTACCGTGACACCCCTGCGTCCCCATGTGCCGAGCTCGCTGCACTTTGCCGCTGGCCACGCCCCCCCGTGTGCGCCCCGCCCGGCTGCCTGGCAGCGTTGCGCCCTGGCACCTCTCCGGCCCCGCAACTGCTGCCGCGCACGCCCGGCCAGTACTGGCGTCCGGAGCCTTGTGCAGCCACTCGTGCGTCACACAACTCGGGCCCGACCGCGTCTCCAGGCTGGGGCCCGGCTCCTGCCTCCCCGCAGACGGGCCGGGGCTGCTATCCCTGCCAGGCGGCTCAGCAAGTAACTCATGGGGTGCTGGCAGCTTCCAGAAGCCGCTGAGATGCTGGGGAGGGGACCTGTCGGGTTCTCTGAACGCTGCCAACGAGGCCCAGGCATTGCCTCGCCTGGGACATGAAAAGCCCGACGACTGGCTGGTTCCCTGTGCTGCTTGTGCCAGCCCTTCCCTCTCTCCTGCCCTGCCCCGTCCAGGCTGGCTCCCGGCCGCCTAGCACCCCTGCCTGTTCGCTCTAGCACCACGGCCAGGCCCTCGCGTCCCCGGGGAGCTCAACCACCCTCCCTCAGTCCAACCCAGCCCCCCGCGCCCAGCCCAGCGCCCAGGCCGCCCTTTCCTCTGCCAAGACGCCCCCGGCACCCTCAGAGCCAGCCAGCCCCCTCCGCTTCCCACTCCACAGGTCAGGCGCCTCCCCCCCCCCCCGTAACCCCTTCCTGCATGTGAACGTGGGCGAATGGTCTGACCCTTCCCCGCCTCCCCAGGCCATGGAGAGCAAGCTGCTGATCGGAGGGAGGAACATCATGGACCACACGAACGAGCAGCAGAAGACGCTGGAGCTGAAAAGGCAGGAGATAGCCGAGCAGGTAAAGACGCTGCCTTGGAGGGCAGCTGGCGGGGCTGGCGCTGCTCTGCGGGCCCCACAGCCTGCTGCTGGCACCGTTCTTGGCATTGGGCTGCCCCTCGATTCTGCTGGAATCAGGCCGGCTCTGTCTGAGACCCGGAGGGTCGGGTTAGGGGACGAACTCTGGAGCCAGCGTCCCTTAGAGCTTCACGGGGGGAAGCCAGGGGAGCAAACGCTCCCACCGGCTTCCATCGCTTCTCACTCCTGCCAGGAGTACCGGCGCACCCTCGGCGTTTGATTTAGTGGGGCTTCACTAGACTGGCTAAATCAACTGCCTGGAGCTGTAGCTGCGGTGCGTCAGTGGCCTCGGCCGTGCACGTCTCAGGAATGTGCGTGAAGCTTCGTGGTCCTGGGTGAATGTTGCAGAGCCTGTGACCCGGGTAACCGAGCAATAGCGTTAGGCGTCGTGCCCCTGCACACACGGAGTTGCCAGTTCTCCGTGGACGGCGCCCAGATGCCACAGTGATGGGCACCCGGCAGAATGCCCCTGGCAAGGCAGAATTCCCTGCAAACCAGATTGCACATTGCTGTGTTTCTGCTGGGCCCCTGCAGGCGGCATCGCAGGTCCCACGGCATTGCCGAGGCAGGGTGGGGGGGCGGAAGCCATCCTCTGCCTGCATCTTCCTGTCCCTGGCTCGCCACAGCAGGGCGCCAGGAGACAGCGTGGCAGAGAACGGGACGCAGACTGCGGTGTGACCCACCCCCGCAGCCCTGGGCTCTGGGCCAGGCAGCGAAGGCCGCTGGGGCTGGGGCTGGCTGAGCCGTGGGCATCGCCCCGGGGAGGGGCTCCCAACGCACCACCAGAGCCAGCGACTTCCAATCCCCGCGCCCAGCTAGCCCTCGAGCTGTGCGCCGGCGAGCAGCCGCTCATGACCGCGCGGCACATGCAGCCGCCAGCCATTGCTAATTTGCATAGAGCTACCCAGCATGCTCTGGGCCAGCAGGACGCTCCCGGGGCGGGCGGCTGGCCCTGCCATGATTGGCCTGCTGGGCGGGTTGGGTCTTTCCCGGCTGCAGAAGCGCCGGGAGCGGGAGATGCAGCAGGAGATGCTGCTGCGGGACGAGGAGACCATGGAGCTGCGGGAGACCTTCACGTCCCTGCAGCAGGAAGTGGAGATCAAGACCAAGAAGCTGAAGAAGGTGAGAGGCTGCGGGGTCCAGGCCCGGTGCAGTGACCTGGGGGTTGCCTTGCCCCTGGGCACCCAGCGCCCACAGGACCAGCGGTATCGAGGGTCGCCAGGACCTTCCTAAGGGCTGGGAACAGGACCCCCGACACCCCAGCCCTGCCCCACCTCCCCCCAAGGCCTGCCACTCACCCAAGGCCCCGCCCCTTTGCCTCCCTAGACCCGATCCCTGCCCCGCCTCCCCCCAAGACCCCCATCCTGCCACTCACCCAAGGCCACGCCCCTTTGCCACCCCTTCCCCCAGCCCCAGTCCATGCCGCCCCCCAGGCCCTGCCCCCATCGCTCGCTACCCTTCACGGCCCGCTCGTGTGCTGGATGGCCGTGAGGTGCAGGCCCTGGCTGAGCGGGCGGGCCGGGTTCCTGATCTGCGCGTGGCCTCGCCCAGGCAACTGGACTAGGCTTGGTTTTGGGGTTGCCGGGGCCTCTGCAGCCGAACACCAGGCCCCTGGCGACCCCATATGGCATCAGGGTGCGAAGCCAAGAGCCAGACTTCCAGGCCAGGCCCTGGCGGCGTTCCGGGGTCAGACATTCCCGGTGCATGCCCAGAGCCACATCTCCCCTCGGTGCGCCAGGCAGCTCCGCTTGGGGGGCAGGGATGCCCACGGGGGCCTGGCGGCGCCACAGGCCCCCAGATCGAGGTGGCGCTAGAGCCTGCCAGTCTCCATCGGCGCCACTCCAGTGCTACCCGCTGAGCTCTGCCCCCAGGCCCCTGCAAGACTTGCCTTGGTAAGAGCGACACGGCCCACGTCACTTCACCGTCGGCGGGGCACCCGCAAGTGCTCCGTGGGGCTCGGCGCTGTGCCTGTGGATGCTGCAGGGAGATCCCCCTTTTCCGGCCCCACAGCTCCTTTCACCCGGGACAAGGCCTCGGGCCACACCCCAGCCGCCGTGGCCTGGGCCGACGCTAACGGGCTCTTTGCTGGCATCCCCAGCTGTACGCCAAGCTGCAGGCTGTGAAGGCCGAGATCCAGGACCAGCATGACGAGTACATCCGGGTGCGGCAGGACCTGGAGGAAGCCCAAAATGAACAGACACGGGAACTTAAACTCAAGTAAGCACCTGCTCCCCTTTGTGGGATGTGCGCAAGACAGGCCCTGTGGCCACCGTACCATTCAGGCAGGACAGGCAGACGGACGCAGGAGGGGCAATGTTTACGGTGATTGTGGAGCATGGCACTTAGCAGCTAGTAAAGGACACGGGTTTGAATCTGCAGGGCTGGGTCACTTGTCTCCAAGAGTATTTAAATAATTGGCCGAGGAGCGTTCTGAGCCTGGCTGGGCTGCTCCTTTCCCCAAACCTTGAACCTGGGAGGTTCCAGAGGGTGGGAAAACTGAACGTGGTGCTAATATTTGAGGAGGGTAAATGGGTTAAGCGAGGTAACCGGAGGGCTGCAGGCCTGATGTTAATCCTGGGGAGACAGAGAGAGGCGGCTGTGGGTCTCACCCCATACAAAATGGAAGGGGGGGGGCGTAATGAACGCCACTCAGAACGGTTTTATGGAAAGTACCGTAGGGCTCATCAAACGCACCTACTCTTACGTTACAATGAGGTTTCACGTTCGGCCGATAAAGGTGGCCGTGGGGATACAATATCCTGAAACTGTAAGGCATTTGACTTAGTCCCAAGCAACTTTCTGATTTTACAAGATAGCATCATACAAAATCAGAGGAGTCCTGTACAATGGATTAGAAACTGACTAATTGAAGGGTTGCAAAGTGTAATTGCACATGAGGAATCCTCCTCCCAGGGGCTGTTTCTAATGGGGGATCTGTTCAAGGCCCAAAGCTAGTCAATATCTTTATCAACACTGCTGGGAAACATATCGAATCACTCGTGGCAAAATCTCTAGATGACACAAACATTGGTGGAGCAGTAATTAGTGGTGAGGACAGCTCAGGTACACGGACCACTGGTTCGCAAATGGTCAGTCAGGGTGTCATGGCTGGCATTAGACATTGGGGGGCCTGGGACTGGGGCCAAAGCCCGAGCTGCACTCCCTAAAGGAACCCCCGCCCAGGGCTGAGCTTCAGCTCCCCCGCTGGTGCCCCTTCCGGGGCTCATGCAGTAATTGTTGCTGGCAGAAGGGGGTTGCAGTGCAATGAAGTCTGAGAGCCCTGCTCTAGTTCGACCTGGATCTCTTGGTAATCTAGGCTCATTTGAACAGCCAACATTTTAGTACCACCAAATGCAGGGCCATGCATCTGGGAACAAGGTGTGTGTCTCACCCTTATGGGGGGCTGTGTCCTAGAATGTGCCACATTAGAAACGACACCGGTGTCCTGCGGGTAGCTAGGGACAGGAACTGCCTGTGCAATGTTGTAGCTACCGGTCCCAGGCAGTCCCGGGCTGTGTGAACCAGGCGATATGCAGTGGAAACACTGCCTTCCAACACTGTGGCCAGCTCCGCTGTCCGGACTCCAGTGTGCAGCGGCAGTCAAAAAAGCAAAGAGAATGTTAGGAATCAGTAAAAAAGGGATAGAGAATAAGACAGAGAATATCTTATTGCCTCTATAAAAAACCATGGTACGCCCACATCTTGAACACTGCGTACAGATGTGGTCGCCTCCCCTCAAAAAAGATCTCTTGGCATTGGAAAAGGTTCAGAGAAGGGCAACAAAAATGATGAGGGGTTTGGAACAGGTCCCACATGAAGAGAGATTAAAGAGACTGGGACTTTTCGGCTTAGAAAAGAGGAGACTAAGGGGGGATATAATAGAGATCTGTAAATTCATGACTGGTGCGGAAAAAGTGAATAAAGAAAAGTTATTTACTTATTCCCACAATAATAAGTGGGAATAAGTAAATAACGATGGGGGCTAATTTAGCTACAGCTAATCAGAAAAGAGATCTTGGAGTTATTGTGGACAGTTCTCTGAAGACGTCCACGCAGTGTGCAGCAGCAGTCAAAAAAGCAAACAGGATGTTAGGAATCATTAAAAAGGGATAGAAAATAAGATGAAGAATATCTTACTGCCCCTATATAAAATTATACTACGCCCATATCTTGAATACTGCGTACAGATATGGTCCCCTCACCGCAAAAAAGAAATTTTGGCATTAGAAAAGGTTCAGAAAAGGGCAACAAAAATGATTAGGGGTTTGGAACGGGTCCCATATGAAGAGAGGCTAAAGAGACTGGGACTTTTCAGTTTAGAAAAGAGGAGACTGAGGGGGGATATGACAGAGGTATATAAAATCATGAGTGGTGTGGAGAGGGTGAATAAAGAAAAGTTATTTACTTGTTCCCATAATATAAGAACTAGAGGACACCAAGGCTGTGTCTAGACTGGCAAGTTTTTCCGGAAAATCAGCCGCTTTTGTGGAAAAACTTGCCAGCTGTCTACACTGGCTGCTTGAATTTCTGCAAGAACACTGACGATCTAATGTATGATCGTCAGTATTCTTGCGCAAATACTATGACGCTCCCGTTTGGGCAAAGTCCTTTTTGCGCAAAAGGGCCAGTGTAGACAGCTCAATTTGTTTTGCACAAAAAAGCCCCAATCGTGAAAATGGCGATCGGGGCTTTTTTGCGCAAAAGCGCGTCTAGATTGGCACGAAAAGCGTCCGTGCCAATCTAGACGCTCTTTTCCGTAAATGCTTTTAATGGAAAACTTTTCCGTTAAAAGCATTTGCAGAAAATCATGCCAGTCTGTACACAGCCCAAATGAAATTAATGGGTAGCAGGTTTAAAACAAATAAAAGAAAGTTCTTCACACAGTGTGCAGTCAACCTGTGGAACTCCTTGCCAGAGGAGGCTGTGAAGGCTAGAACTGTGACAGAGTTTAAAGAAGAGCTAGATAAATTCATGGAGGTTAGGTCCATCAATGGCTATTAGCCAGGATGGGTAAGGAATGGTGTCCCTCGCCTCTGTTTGTCAGAGGGTGGAGATGGATGGCAGGAGAGAGATCGCTTCATCATTCCCTGTTTGGTTCACTCCCTCCGGGGCACCTGGCATTGGCCCCTGTCGGCAGACAGGACACTGGGCTGGATGGACCTTTGGTCTGACCCAGTACGGCCGTTCTTATGTTCTTATGCTCTGTCTGTCTGTCTGCCTGACTGCTCTGTCTGCCTGCTTGCTCTGTCTGTTCTCCTGCCTGACTGTCTGCTCTGTCTGTCTGTCTGCCTGACTGCTCTGTCTGTCTGCTGTTTGCTTGCTCTGTATGTCTGCTTGCTCTCGCCTCCCTTTCTCTGTGCGTTTGCCCCTCCTCCCCCATCTCTGGCTCCTCTTTCCCTACTCTCTCTGTTTGCTCCCATTCTTCCCCCTTCGTCCTTCCTGCCCCCGTCGCCCCGTCACCCCCTTTGCCCGGCCACTGCTGCTCGCTTCCTGACTCCCGCTCGCCCTGGCTCTCCTGCAGATACTTGATCATCGAGAACTTCATCCCTCCGGAGGAGAAGAACAAGATCATGAACCGCCTGTACTACGACTGTGAGGAGGACCAGTGGAAGTTCCAGCCGCTTGTGCCTGCCGGGGGGTAAGGCGGCAGGGTGGGAAGGGCGGCAGTGCCCCCTAGTGGCCGCAGGGAGCGGTTTCCGAACGGAGAGCATTAGTATTCTGGGATGCAGAAGCAGGCGGAGGCTGTTGTTGAGCCATTGTCTCATGGAGCAGAGACCCCCCTTCCCGCCACAGCCCCGTGGCGCTGCCCGGCTCCCGAACACCCCCGGGGGCTGGGCTCAGAGGGGGCTCTGGTGACCAGGCCCCGCAAAGAGCAGCCTCTGGGTGCGGCGCAGGGACACGGAGTGGGGGGCGAGGAGTCCCTGGGGCCCGCCCAGCCGCTGGCCCGAGCGCAGCCTGTCCTCGTGTTCAGGGCGCCCGCGTCGGCACGGCCAGAGCCCAGCCCCAGGAACCGGCGGGGAGGCAAACAGCCGCCGCGACGGTCTGAGCGGGCTGGACCGGGCAGGGTGCACCAGGGTGCCCGCAACCCCTGCTGGGGGCAGGGGATCCAGGCCAGTTGCCCCAGTCTGCTCCAGCGCGCACAGGGCGAGGGCCTGGCTGGCTCTGCCTAGGGCCCGGCCCCGAGCTGCTGCTGGTTTGGGGAGCCCTGTTTGAGCGCCAGGCCCAGGGCGTAACGCCGCACTCAGGCCGACAGACCCTTTGGGCACCTCCTGGCGCTCCCGGGCAGGCTGGGGGCGCAGGGAGTGGGAGAGGCGCCCGGCTGGGTCAGACCGTGGCCCCCCGCCGTGGCCTGTAAACGCTTCCAGGCAAGCGTGCAGAAGAGAGCGAATGTGGAGCCTCTGCCCTGTCCGCCCCCAGCCTCCGGCAGCCAGAGGGCTCACGGGCCCCTGACTGGACCCACCTCCCAAGAACGCCCCAGCCCCGGGGGCCGGCCGCACGGCAGCGCTCTTCTGAGTAACCCGGCGTGGCCGCGCAGCCAGCCACGGGCCTGGGGCCGAGGGGAGCTGGAGGGCTGCTTGCACCGCTCCCCTAGGAGGGAGGGCAGTGTGGGGAAGAGCCGGCTTCCCTCGGGCCTGCTGCGTGGCAGCGCCGGAAGCCAAGTGCGGCTATTTCCACGTCAGCGTCGCAATGGACGTAACAGCAGCTGCGCAGCTTCATGAGGACCAGGGCGGAGCCGGGGCAGGCGGGGCGGAGCAGGGCGGGGCCAAGGCAGGAGGGGCGGAGCTGGGGCAGGTGGGGCCGGGGCAGGAGGGACAGAGCAGGGCGGGGCCAAGGCAGGAGGGGCGGAGCAGGGCGGGGCCAAGGCAGGAGGGGTGGAGCCGGGGCAGGAGGGGCGGAGCAGGGCGGGGCCAAGGCAGGAGGGGCGGAGCTGGGGCAGGCCGGGCCGGGGCAGGAGGGGCGGAGCAGGGCGGGGCCAAGGCAGGAGGGACGGAGCAGGGCGGGGCCAAGGCAGGAGGGGCGGAGCAGGGCGGGGCCGGGGCAGGAGGGGTGGAGCTGGGGCAGGCGGGGCCGGGGCAGGAGGGACAGAGCAGGGCGGGGCCAAGGCAGGAGGGGCGGGGCAGGGCGGGGCCAAGGCAGGAGGGGTGGAGCCGTGGCAGGAGGGGCGGAGCAGGGCGGGGCCGGGGCAGGAGGGACAGAGCAGAGCGGGGCCAAGGCAGGAGGGGCGGAGCAGGGCGGGGCCAAGGCAGGAGAGGCGGAGCTGGGGCAGGCGGGGCCGGGGCAGGAGGGACAGAGCAGGGCGGGGCCAAAGCAGGAGGGGCGGAGCTGGGGCAGGCGGGGCCGGGGCAGGAGGGGTGGAGCAGGGCGGGGCCAAAGCAGGAGGGACGGAGCAGGGCGGGGCCAAGGCAGGAGGGGCGGAGCAGGGCGGGGCCAAGGCAGGAGGGGCGGAGCAGGGCGGGGCCGGGGCAGGAGGGGCGGAGCAGGGCGGGGCCGGGGCAGGAGGGACGGAGCAGGGCGGGGCCAAGGCAGGAGGGGCGGAGCAGGGCGGGGCCGGGGCAGGAGGGGCGGAGCAGGGCGGGGCCGGGGCAGGAGGGACGGAGCAGGGCGGGGCCAAGGCAGGAGGGGCGGAGCAGGGCGGGGCCGGGGCAGGAGGGGCGGAGCAGGGCGGGGCCGGGGCAGGAGGGGCGGAGCAGGGCGGGGCCAAGGCAGGAGGGGCGGAGCAGGGCGGGGCCGGGGCAGGAGGGGCGGAGCAGGGCAGGGCCAGGCCGGGCAGGGCGGACGTTTCTGAGGCGGGTGGTTGTTCTGTCTCGGTGGAGCTGTGTGTGCATCGGGCTGCGCCGGAGTGAGAGGCGGGGGGGGGGGGTTACAGAGTTTTAATTCGCTGTGTGGTGGCTGTGGGACAGGGGGGCTCACGCCCAGCGGCACTGCCCCAGCGGTTGCTGCCGTCCCACGCCGGGAGAGCGCAGCGTGTCAGCGTCCTCATCCAGCCAGCCCCTCTATGGCCCCCCCCGGGCAGCCTGGCTCCGACGCGGCCCAGCTGCTGGCTCAGGAGCCCTGGGGGCTAGGCTCTGGTGCTGAGCGGGTGGCGGAGGCACTGGCGTCTGCCGCCCCTGGCACTGCGCAGCCGACCCTCCCAGCCTGGCTCCTTGGGCGCCTGGGGCTGGGGACCCCGCGCGGGACATGCCTGGGCGGGCTTGGATGAGTCCTGCGGCTTCTCTCAGTCTCACTCCTCTGCCCCCGCTGCCCCTCGCTCTCACCCCCACCCGCACGCTCCCTCCTTGCGGAGCCTCCTTTCCAAGGCTCAGCGAGCCGACACTCCCCCCCTCCGTGCTGCTTTGTTCCCCCCTCCTCCCCCTGAGCTGCCTTGTTCCCCCCGGCTCCCCCCCCGGTGTTTCCTTCTTCCCCCTGGGTCCCTCCCCCACGCTTCCTTGTTCCCCCAGGTCCCCCCCCCCCCCGGTGTTTCCTTGTTCCCCCTGGGTCCCTCCCCCACGCTTCCTTGTTCCCCCAGGTCTCCCCCCGCGCCGCCTTGTTCCCCCAGATCCCCCCCCTGCGCTGCCTTGTTCCCCCCTGTGCTGCCTTTTCCCCCCCCAGGTCCCCTCCTGTGCTTTCTTGTTTCCCCCCAGTGTCCCCCCCGCACTGCCTTGTTCCCCCCGGGTCCCCCCCCATGCTGCCTTTTCCCCCCAGGTCCCCTCCCGCACTTGTTCCCCTGGGTCCCCCCCGCACTGCCTCGTTCCCCCAGCTGCCCCCCCCGGTGCTTCCTTGTCCCCCCTGGGTCCCTCCCTCATGATTCCTTGTTCCCCCAGGTCCCCCCCATGCTTCCTTGTTCCCCCCAGGTCTCCCCCCGTGCCGCCTTGTTCCCCCAGGTCCCCCCCTGCGCTGCCTTGTTCCCCCCGGATCCCTCCCCGCACTGCCTCATTCCCCCGGGTCCCGCCCCCGGTGCTTCCTTGTTCCCCCTGGGTCCCTCCCCCACGATTCCTTGTTCCCCCAGGTCCCCCCCTGCGCTTCCTTGTTCCCCCAGGTTCCCCCCTGCGCTGCCTTGTTCCCCCTCGGTTGTCCCCCCTGGCACTGCCTTGTTCCCCCAGGTCCGCCCCCCCGCACTGCCTTGTTCCCCACAGGTCCCCCCCCACGTTGCCTTGTTCCCCCCGGGTCCCCTCCCATGCTGCCTTTTTCCCTCCGGGTTCCCCGCCATGCTTCCTTGTTCCCCATAGGTCCCCCCCCGCGCTGCTTTGTTCCCCTGGGGTCCCCACCTGGGCCTCCTGACGGAGTGAGGGGGGAGCTGTGCTGCCAAAATGTCCGTCTATGTGGGGAGCCGAGGGGGGACCGACTCCTCCAGGGCCACCTCGGCGGGTGACGTCTCCTTGTGCCTGTCTCCTCAGCAGCAGCCAGATGAAGAAGCGGCCGACGTCGGCCGTGGGCTACAAGAGGCCCATCAGCCAGTATGCGCGGGTGGCCATGGCCATGGGGTCCCACCCCAGGTACCGGGTGAGTGCGGGCGCTGACGGGGGGAGGGGACTGGTGGCGGCTGGCCCGTGGATGCAGGTGGCACCGTCGAAGGAACGGCTCCTCCGTTCTCTGGTGCATCGTCCAGCAACGGGAGACGCTCGGCTTTGGGCGCGGAGCCGGGGCAAGTCGGCTCGGACCGTGGATCTCTCAGCTGTGGGGGAGGGGTTTTCGTCCGCCCGGTGCCTGATCGCGTTGGCCTGGAAAGAGGAGTTGCCCCCGAGCCGTGCCCGGCTCCTCACAGATTGCACTGTCAGAGCTTCTGCCCCACAGCCCTAGAACCTCAGCACAGCCCCGCCGGTCAGACAGAGGTCCATCCAGCTGGGTCCTGTCTGCCCAGTGGCCAGTGCCAGAGGGAGGGAACAGAGCAGGGAATCACCACCTCATCCCTCCCCTTTCGCCCATTCCCAGACAGACAGAGGCTAGGGACACCATTCCTACCCAGCCTGGCTAACAGCCATTGCTGGACCCAACCTCCATGAGTCTATCTAGTTCTTTTCTCAACCCTGTTAAAGTTCTAGCCTTCACTGCATCCTCTGGCAAGGAGTTCCACAGGTGGACTGTGCACTGAGTGCAGAAAAACTTCTTTGTGTTTGTTTTAAACCTGCTGCCTATTCATTTCATTTGGTGACCCCTAGTTCTTATATTGTGGGAATAAGTAAATCACTTTTCCTTATTGACTGTTTCCACACCAGTCATGCTTTTATAGACCTCTATCCTATCCCCCCTTAGTCTCCTCTTTTCTAAGCTGAGAAGTCCCAGGCTTTTTAATCTCTCTTCATATGGGACTCGTTCCAAAGCCCTCATCATTTTAGTTGCCCTTTTCTGAACCTTTTCCAGTGCTGCCAGCCAAACTCCCCAGCAGTAGTGTCTTTGCCCCCCCCACCGGCCCTCTCCTGGGTCAGGACAGGGAACAAAGCACAGGAACTGGTAAGAAGCAGGAAGCTGATGATTTGTATCGACGGCACGACGAGTTGACCGGGGGCCCTGCTGCGGCTCTGCAGTTTAAATGTTATAGGAGCTGGGCAGGCAGGCAGCCTGGCTCCTACTACACTTAGGGTGTGTCTAGACTACAGGGTTTTGTCGAGAAAAGTGGACTTTTGTCGACAAAACTATACCTGCGTCTACACTGCCGCTGCGTTCTGTTGACATAACATCGCCAGAGCTCGGCAGTTTTGTTGAGGGCGGTAAACCTCATTCCACGAGGAATAACGCCTTTTGGCGACAGAGTTCTGTGGACAGAAGGCGTTATTGCAGCTACACTGTCCATTGCGTCTACACTCTCATGTCGACAGAACTGGCTGGAGTCTAGACTCTCTCTGTCGACTGTCGACAAAAGCCTGTAGTCCAGACGTACCCTTGCACTGCAGAGCTGCCGCAGGGGCGGGTCCGGGACCCGGCCCGGGCTGGGACTGAGCAGTCCTGGCTCCCACCAGGACCCAGTCTACTGCGCCTCTGCCTCCCCTGTCCCCCCACGCTGCGCAGATGGTGCTGGGGGAAACCTGCTTTTAAGCTGGCTCCCCCCAGCACCGGCTCCTGCTCCCCCCTTTCTGCGTCTGAGTGAGTAGTTGAGTAGTGACTAGACTAGTCGCTTCCGTCCCTAGCAGCACCCCGCGCTCAGTGCTCAGCGTGGAGCCAGGAAACAGCGCAGGGCCGGGACTGGCCCAGGGCCAGCAGCGTCTTCATCTCCCCGTTCCCGGGCCCAGGGACGACCGGGCAGGAGGCAGCGTTGGCTGATGATACCAGGAGACGGGCGCGTGAATCCAGAGCAGGCTGGGCGGCTGAGGAGCGGGCAACAACCCGGCACCTGGAATCGAGGGCGGCCGCAAGCAAAGTGACTTCAGTTGGAGAAGAGAATTCCGGCTTGCCTGCCAGCCGGCGGGGTCCCCATTAGCTCTCCCCGGCAGGAGAGACCCTGCACCCCTGGGGGCCGCGCGTGGGGCACTACCCAAGTGGGGGGAGCAGCTTCCGTGT
Source organism: Pelochelys cantorii (assembly GCA_032595735.1). Lineage (NCBI taxonomy): Eukaryota > Metazoa > Chordata > Testudines > Trionychidae > Pelochelys > Pelochelys cantorii. The sequence goes on from CM064328.1 coordinate 1,282,540, forward strand.
GAGGGGAGATTTATGAGACTGGGACTTTGCAGCCAGGGGAAGAGAGGACTAAGAGGGGGCGTGGAAGAGGAAGTGGTTGCTGGTGGGAGAAAGTGAATATGGATGTGTTATTTGCTCCTTCTCACAACACAAGAACCAGGAGCTAGCCAGGCAGATGAATAAGCAGCAAGTTTAAAACAAACAAAAGGAAGGTTTTTTTTCACACAGTGCATGGTCAACCTGTGGAACTCCTTGCCAGAGGATGTTGTGAAGAGCAAGGCTATAACAGGGTTCACAAAAGAGCTAGATACATGGATGGGGATGGGTCTATCAATGGCTGTTACCCAGGCTGGACATGGTCTGAGTGTCTTTAGCCCGGGCTGGGAACCTTTTTTGGGTCGGGGGCCGTGGACCCACAGAAAAATCAGCCGGGGGCTGCACACCAGTGAGAAGCCCCAACCGAGAAGGAGAAAGACCCTCCCCACATTCCCCTCGCTGGGGGGCAGGCTGTAGAATCTGTGTACTCCTGCGGGTGGGTCGGGGGCTGGAGCTGAGCCTAAGGGGCCAAGCCGGGCCTGCGTCCAGCCCCCAGGCTTGAGGTTCCCCCCCCCACTTTAGCCTCTGTGTGTCAGGGGCTGGGACTGGGTGGGGGGGGGAAGGGTCATGTGGTGATTCCCGGTTCTGTTCCCTCCCGCGGGGCCCGTGGCACTGGCCACTGGATGGGCCGAGGTCTGACCCCGCCTGTTGGACTCAGTGGCTCGCGGGCCTGCGTGCAGTGCGCCCGGGGCTGCTCGGCCCTGCCCCCGAGGCACTAGCCCCTCCCCCGCGGGCAGGCGGCGTTTGAACGGCCCCGGGAGGCAGCGTGTCTGGGGAGTTTGGCCTCCAGCCGCCCCCCTGGCGGAGCCCCCAGCGCGGCCCTGGCCCTCACAGTGAGTCCGGGCGTCACTCTCGGTTTCTCCGGGCGGGGCAGGCTGAGAACATCCTGTTCCTGGAGCTGGACCTCTCCCCGCCGGCCGTGTTTGAGTTCGAGCTGACCGGGGACCCAGGCGAGCAGGACCCGCGAGCCCAGCACCTGGAGAGACTGATGCGCCTGGACAGCCTGCTGGAGCGGCCGGCGGCCTCCCGCGTCAGGAAGTCCCGATCCTGGTGAGTACTGCTGGCTCCTGGAGGACAGGGGTGCCGAAGGGAGGCGGGACGCCCACGGGGTGCAAGGGCACAGGGGCGGGCGCAGCTCGGAGGCCCACCCTGGCCTGGCAGGGATGCCCAGGAGGTGCCAGGGCACAGGGGCGGGCGCAGCTCGGAGGCCCACCCTGGCCTGGCAGGGAAGAGTTTACGCCCAGCAGCACTCAAAGGAGGAGCCCTCTGTTCTGGGCCTAGCACGGTGCTTGCCCCTGGGGCGTCTGTTGCAGAGAATCAGAGTGAGGAAGCTCCAGGCATGGAGGTGGAGAGAAACACGTCCCGCTGGTCCCCGCGCTAGGGATCACCTCCCTGCTGAAGTCTGGGGCAAGGGACGGGCTCCCTGTACGACTGTCACAGAACCATGGGATGGAAGGGTCCTCGAGAGGCCATCGGTCCAGTCTCTGCCCTCCCAGCAGGGCCCAGCACTGTCTAGACCATCCCTGGCAGGCGTCTGTCCAACCTGCTCTGAAATACCTCCAGAGATGGAGATTCCACAACCCCCCCAGGCAATTTATTCCAGTGTTTAACCACCCTGACAGGCAGGAAGTTTTTCCTAATGTCCAACCTAAACCTCCCTTGCTGCAGTTCAAGCCCATTGCTGCTTGTCCTGTAATCACAGGCCAAGGAGAACAATTTTTCTCTCTCCTCCCTGTGACACCCTTTTAGATACTTGAAAGCTGCTCTCATGTCCCCTCTCAGTCTTCTCCTTTCCAAACTAAACAAGCCCAATTCTTTCCGTCTTCCCTCATGGAGTCATTTCTCCACCTCTTTCTTGAAATGTGGCACCCAGAACTGGACACAAGACTCCAACTGAGGCCTAACTAGCGCAGAGTAGAGCGGAAGAATGACTTCTCGTGTCTGGCTCACAACACTCCTGTTCATGCCGCCCAGAATCATGTTTGCTTTTTGTGCAACAGCATCACACTGCTGACTCCTATTTAGCTTGGGTCCCCTCTGACCCCTAGATCCCTTTCTGCCGTACTCCTTCCTAGACAGTCGCTTCCCATTCCGTGTGTGTGAAACGGATTGTTCCTTCCTAAGTGGAGCACTTTGCGTTTGTCCTTATTCAACTTCATCCTGTTTATCTCAGACCATTTCTCCACTTTGTCCAGATCAGTTTGAATTATGTTCCTGTCCTCCAAAGTACATGCAGCCCCTCCCAGCTTGGTATCATCTGCAAACTTAATAAGCGTACTCTCTATGCCAATATCTAAATCGTACAGATGTGGTCTCCTCATCTCAGAAAAGATATACTGGCATTAGAAAAAGTTCAGGGCAACTAAAATGATGAGGGGTTTGGAACGGATCCCATCTGAGGAGAGATTAAAGAGACTGGGACTTCTCAGCTTGGAAAAGAGGAGACGAAGGGGGGATGTGAGAGAGGTCTATAAAATCATGAGTGGTGTGGAGAAAGGGAATAAGGAAAAGTTATTGACTTGTTCCCACAATAGAAGAACTAGGAGCCACCGCATGAAATGAACAGGCAGCAGGTTTAGAACAAACCAAAGGAAGTTTTTCTTCACTCAGCGCACTGTCAACCTGTGGAACTCCTTGCTGAGGAGGCTGTTGTCAAGTCACAGGGGCATTGTGCCCAACAGGGTTGTGGATTCGCTTCAAGACAGAGTCGATTCGGGATAGATAGTTGCTTTTATTAATCTCACTACAAAGACAAACTCAATACTGCCAAACGATTACACAGCTACTACAAAATACAAATCTGACTACAGCACTACCATTACAGGCTTAATACTGGCAAATACACAACTACTGCAAACTCATCCAAATAATTAGCATAGGCAAAGCAAAACATATAAATAAGCAACACGCACTTGGAAATGCTTATGCCTCTTCAGGTATGCGAGGCATCCCATTCCGGTCACCTCGCACCAGGCCGCAGTGGACGTGGCTCCAGCTGGGGAACCTAGGGCACCTTGCGAGGGAAAAGGTCTCTGGTGGAACTGCCCGAGGGGTGGGACCCCCGGCAGGTGTTCGACTCTGGCTGTTTACCGGGTGTGCACGTCCCTGGCCCAACACCATTCTTATCACTCTCATGGGCTGAGACCGAGGTTTGCTTGTTTGCTGCTCAGTGATTTCCCAGCTCAAGGCCCGGGTTAGAGCTGATAACGCCCAGCTGCTGTTTGGGCTTGCAGGGTCCCAAGCTGTGCTGAGCTGGGTACAGCAGGGATGGAAACTTCCATCCCAGGCCTGCGAAGCTGCAGGACCCACATAGGACTTTCATGTGACGGTTGTGAAGGCCAGGACTGTAACAGGGTTTAAAAGAGAACTAGATAAATTCATGGAGGTTAAGTCCATTAATGGCTGTTAGCCAGGATGCGTAAGAAATGGTGTCCCTAGCCTCTGTTTGTCAGAGGGTGGAGATGGATGGCAGGAGAGAGATCGCTAGATCATTACCTGTTCGGTTCACTCCCTCTGGGGCACCTGGCATTGGCCCCTGTCGGCAGACAGGGTACTGGGCTGGATGGACCTTTGCTCTGACCCAGTCTGGCCACTCTGATGTTCTTATGTGGATGAAGATATTGAACAGAACAGAGCCCTGCGGAACCCCGCTTGTTCTGCCCTTCCAGCATGACTGTGAACCGTTAATACCTACACTCTGAGAACATACCAGAGGGGTAGCCGTGTTAGTCTGAATCTGCAAGAACAACGAGAAGTCCTGTGGCACCTTATAGACTAACAGATGTATTGGAGCATAAGCTTTCGTGGGCAAAGACCCACTTGGTCAGATGCATGGAGTGGAAATTCCAGAGGCAGGTATAAATATGCAGGCATGAGAAAAGTGTTCCAATCAAGAGTAAGGCTAGAGAGAAAAGAAAGATAAAAATGTAAAATAAAGATAAAAAAGCAGATTTAAAAGTAGCCATCCTGCCGCAAAAAAACTTCAAGACCAGACTTCAAAGAGAAACTGCTGAGCTACAGTTCATCTGCAAGTTTGATACTATCACCTTAGGATTAAACAAAGGCTGTGACTGGCTAGCCAGCTACAAAAGCAGTTTCTCCTCTCTTGGTGTTCACACCTCCACATCAGCTGCTAGAAGTGGGCCTCATCCTCCCTGCCTGAATTGACCTCGTTATCTCCAGCCTTACTCTTGATTGGAACGCTTTTCTTATGCCTGTATATTTATACCTGCCTCTGGAATTTCCACTCCATGCATCTGACCAAGTGGGTCTTTGCCCACGAAAGCTTATGCTCCAATACATCTGTTAGTCTATAAGGGTATGTCTACACTAGCTCGTTAGTTCAAGCTAGGAAGGCAACCGGAGTTGCAAATGAAGCCCGGGATTTAAATATCCCGGACTTCATTTGCATGTTCCTGGGCGCCACCATTTTTAAATCCCCCTTAGTCTGAACTCCGTGCCCGCAGCTACACGCAGCATGGAGTAGGTAGTTCGAATTAGAGAGAGACCCCCAACACTGAGCCAAACCGCTATTTCGAAATTAATAGCGGGGTGCTTATTTCAAATTTGGTAAATCTCATTCCATGAGGAATAACGCCAAATTCGAAATAGCTATTTTGAAATAAGTGCTGTGTAGACACTTATAGCGAAGTAGGGGGCCTCCAGCCTTCCCAGGGTGCCCTGGTGGCCGCTCCAGCTGCAACCAAGAACACTCCTCTCCCTCCCCGGAGCCCTTAAAGGGGTTGACTCTGGCCACAGTGCCTGTGCCAGCTCCAAGCCTTCCGGCCCAGAGCCAGCAGTCACCTCCCTGACCCAGTGGCCCCAAAACATGAGCCAGCAAGCCACTGGCAGCCAGCCCTCCACCGCTCCCCAGGAGCAGTCTGCCAGCTCCCAAGAGCCTGCCAGGGCCCGGAGAAGGCGGGCACCTTCCTGGTCCAGGGTGGAGATCATGGACCGTGTGCAGGTTTGGGGGGGATGCCCCCAACATCCATGATCTCCGCACTAGACCGAGGAACACAGCTGTCTATGGCAGGATAGCTGCCAGCCTGGCCACCAAAGGCCACATGCGAACCCAGTTTGCATGAGAATCAAGTTGGTCCGGCAAGACCCCCAACACTGAGCCCTGAGTTTCCCTTCCCCCTTCTTCGCCTTGCTTCCCCCTTCCAGCTCCCTCCTCCCAGGTTTCCCCCTCCCCTCTCCTGCCCTCTTTCCCCAGTCTCACCAGAGTTTCATTCCCCCCCCCCCCGTTTTGTTAAATAAAGAGAGTTTGTGTTCATGAAAATACACGTATTTTATTTGACATCAGGAAGGGGGGTTAGGGAGGGGTAAATGGAAGGACGTGGGGGAGGAATGAGGCACAAGCCCCCAGTGGGGCAGACCAGGGAGGCTCTTAGTGCTCCTCAGGGTGGAAGCTCTCCCGCAGGGCCTCCTGGATACTGACAGCCCCCCGATGGGCCTCCCGGATGGCAGCCTGCAGACAGTGCAGCCAGGCTCGCAGCAACGCGTCCACGAGAAGCACCAGAGTGCCCAGGGGCAGCTCTGGCTCCATGTTGCAGAGTGCTGTGGTGTCCCGAGCGAGGGCAGCCAGAGCACGCAGAGACAAAATGCTTTGCTGTCCCTCGGCGAGGTAGGCAAGCAAGCAGGGAAACCTGAGAACTGGCTGTCCGGGGGGGTCCCTTTAAGCACAGACCTCAGATAGCCTCAGACAGCAGCCACACAAAGTAACTCCTGACCTGATGCCCTGTAGGACCTGGTTCCGGCCAGCCTTAAATGCGATTCAGCGTCCGCTTATTTCGAAATAATGCTGTCGTGTAGACATACGCTCAGTCAGAGTTGGGGCGGGACCGGGCCCGTGGTCAGAGCCGGCGTGGGGCGGGGCCAGGCCCGTGGTCAGAGCCGTCGTGGGGCAGGGCCGGGCCTGTGGTCAGAGCCGAGGCGGGGCCGGGCCCGTGGTCAGAGCCGGCGTGGGGCCAGGGCGGGAGCCGCTCTCCCGGTGGGTTTCGCAGCCCCAGGAGGAACCTGGGAGCAGAGCTGTCGAGTTTGGCCCCTGCAGCAAGCGAGGAGCCTTGTTCCTGCTGGATGAGGCCGGGTCCCTGTCATACTTGGCACTAAGGCAGCGTTACAAGCTGAGTCTCCCCTGGGCCGGTGCACAGCGGGGCACACGTGGGCGCGGGGCAGAGGTGCCCCTGCTGTGACTGCAGCCGTGGCTCATGGGGAGTTTCCGCCCGGCCCCGCTAGGTGCCGCGCCTGCACTGGAGTGTCCCACGCCCCTGGGGCGGGGAGGGGGGCAACGGGGGGGTTGGACACCGAGACCGGAGACCAGTTTTTCTCTTTTTCTCGTCCCCCTTGCAGGTGCCAGACACCACGGTCGCTGCCCCCCTCAACAACTCACGTTTCCCTGGCACCTGCGCCCCCGCGCCCCCCCGCCATGCCAGCGCAGGAGTGACGCCCGGAGCCCGGCCCTGCCCTCGCCGCACCGCCACGCCGCTGCCCAGCACCGGCTGCTTCGGAAAGCGCCCGGCCGGGAAGGGGATCGCCGCCAGCAGCCGCCCCGCCCCCCTGCCTCGTCTTGTCCGGCTACTTCTCGTGTGTGTGTGCTCGTGCGACACGCGGCGCCCCTCCCCCCGGACCTGCCACCTTATTTATTTCTCTATTTATTTCATTAGGAGGCGCTGCCGGAGCTGGGGGGGCGCCGGCAGATTTCCGCCCCTCCCCGTGGGCGCTGCGCTTTCCTGGTGCCCGGCCTTCCTGGCGCAGAGGCCTCGCTCCCGAATGTGTGAGAGGAGGCCAGGCTCCCTCAGATCCCCAGGCTGACGGCCGGGCCTTGCGCTTGCTGGCCACGGACAAAGGGACGCCTTGCGCCCCGGGCCCGCCACTCCCTGCGTGCTGGGCGCCGCTGCCACCTGGGGTGCCCCGGGGAGGAATGAGCCAGACCAAGCCTGTCAGAGAGCTACCGCTGCTGGGACTTGGCTCCCAATGGCGCCTTTTGGCGATGGCTGGGCCCTGCGCGCCGACTCTGACCACGGGCCCGGCCCCGCCCCGGCTCAGGGTGGGCTGAGGGCAGGCGCGGTCCCCAGAGACCTCGGGACGGGCCAGGCCGCTGGGGGCACGACACTTGTGGACTCTTGGGCAGTTCGCACGTGGGGGGCCGGGTCCACGGGGAAGCGGTTTGCCTGGTTCACTCAGCTGGGCTGTGAGATGGTCCTGCCGCCGGGGGGGACGAGCAGCACCTGAGGGCTGGCCCCAGCGAGTGCTCTGTGCCCAGGCCCAGGGAGTTTCCCCTTGGGCCTTGGAGCCTTCGGCCCCTGTGGGTGCTTCCCGCTCCTCGCCCGGCCCGGCTCCGCCACGCGCCACCCAGCTGTGCAGGGGCCGCGGTCGGGCACCCCAGCCTGGGATCTACCCCCGCCTCCGGCAGCACAGCGGAGCCCAGGGCTGCGCTGGGCTCCTTGGGGGTAGCAGCCCCGCCCCCGCCTGCTGGGACCTGCGGGCCCCTCTGGCCACGCGCCTCTTCCAAGCTAAAGGCAGCGGCTGCTTTTTCCACGGCGCAGGGAGGCCCCAGCCAGGCGGCGTGGAGCTGCCACGTGGGGCCGGCTCTGGCACCTGCCCCGCCCGCCGTGGCCGGGAGGGAGGGTGGCCAGCATGCAGTGCAGGGGTGTGGGCAAGGCTGGCGAGGGAAGCGGCCGGTCTCTGTGGAGGCTGGACACTGGCTCTGGGGCGGGGGAAGAGTTCCCGGCAGCCTGAGGAAGGACGTTCTGCTGGTGGCCGTGGACCCGCCATCCGCCAGGGATGTGGCTGGGTCCCAGGGGCACGCGTGGCAGGAGGGGACCGTCCCCGCCCCCAGAACCAGCCCTTTGCCTGGGAGGGGCGTGAGCAAGCAGAAGTGGCTGCAGAACGGCTCCTCCCACCCGCCGGGCGCTTGGGGCGCAGCCAGCGCTGCTGGACTCTTGCAAGCACGCTGCAAGTGTCTGCACCAGGCACGCGGGTCCCCTCCAGCTCCTGCCCCGCCCTTCCTAGGGCTCCGGGCCAGGAGTGCAGGGGCCCAGCCCCGGGACTAGCCAGGCCGAGGGCTCTTCCTGCCCCCCCCCCGCTCTCTCCTGCCGCATGGTCTGTGGGGAGAGGGAGCCAGACCGTTTGCTGCCGGGGTGTTCCTCTGGGCCAGGGCGCTGCACAGCCAGACGGAGACCCTCGTGATGGGGCCCATGTGCCAACCCTCCCGCTGACTCCCCGGGGGTTGGGCATTGGACACAGACACTTGGGGGTCACATCTTGGAGCGTGGGCGTTTCCGGGTTTGGCAGCCGCAGGGCGCGCCCCGATGGCTGGCGAGCTGGCCACGCCGTGGTTTGCATGCGCGCCGGGCTGCGTTGCTCCCAGTGCCTCAGTGCCGCTTTGACGCCCCTCCTGCGCGCAGACAGAGGGGGATCGCGCGCTCGCTGCCGCTGCCAGTAACCTCAGCACACGGCCGAGGCAGGCTGTAACTAAACACCCCTGGCCTGAGAGGAGAGCCAGGAAGCTCGCAGCGGGGTCTGCCCTCTGCCTCGGTAGGATGGGCCGGTTGTTCCCCAGCCACACTGCGCTGCTGCAGCAACCTGGGGTGCCTGTTGCTGTTCGGTGTCCGTGGACGGGTGTGCGAGCGAGTGTGCTGGTCACCCCAGGGACTAGTTCCCTTCCGTGCGAGGGACGACGGGGCAAATTCCAGAGGGGTTAGCAGGTTGGTTTTTTTTACTTTGATCAGCTGATTGGCTGGCCAGGGGAGGGCCTTGATTAGGACCAAATTTTTGTGCCTGTTGTTATGGTGATTTTATTTAGGAATCAGAAGCTGAGTGTCTGGTGGCCGCCCTTGTCGCTCTCTCCATAGGTGTGCACGGACATACTCTCAGCCTAGGTATGTTGCACACCCTGGCCCAGCCCTTGTCCTCACGCCCCACTGGCTTCGGGCGGGCACCTCAGCGCCGTAAGGGCGCTTGGGCGCAGCACTGCACCCTGCAACATGCCAACCAGGACAACAATAAAGGAACGCGCATCACTGCAAAGAAAGCTGCCTCCTCCTTCTTTGGTTTGCTTTGCCAGGTGGCCCCCCAGCACTGGGGCAGGGCGACCCAAACCAACCCTGCAGAACAGCTGCAGCCAGCTCAGGGGGAGAGGGGGCTGACTCTGCAGCACCAACGACGAGAGCCAGGCCATGGGATTAGGCTGCCGGGCTCCGCCGTCCCTTCGCAACGGTCCCTGCTAACATGGGTGCTGCAGCGTCTGTGCTGGGGCGCCCTATAGCGCTGCTGGGGGAGCCCCAGCCCTGCCCCCGCAGGCTTGGCCCCAGCACAGCAAGCTGCCCCAGGCGGGGCTCGCAACGCAGGGCAAGGAGCAGCCAGCGCAGCGAGGCAGGAGTAGCCCAGGAGTGAAAGCAAAGAGCAGGAGGAAGGGGATCTGAGGAAGGGTCAGGAGACACCTGGGCAGGCCGGAGAGGCTGAGGCACAGCAGTGAGACACAACTGGACTGGATTCAGGGAGCAGCAGGATCAGCTGAGCGCCTGGCTGGGAGGAGGGAAGGCAAGTTACCTACTAGTCCTATCGCTCCCCAAGCACAGTGCACTTTGGGGCTGGACCCATCTCGTCAATAGGTGAGAATGCAGGACCGAAGACAGTGGCACCGTATCACCTGCACCACACGTAGCACTGGGAAGCATCTGCCACGGCTCCGAGTGCAGTGATTGGGAGGACAGCGCAGTGACAGGGAGGACAGTGCTGCGAGCGCAGTGACTGGGAGGACAGCGCAGTGATTGGGGGAACAATGCAGTGATTGGAAGGACTGTGCTGTGAGTGCAGTGACCGGGAGGACAGTGCCACGAGTGCAGTGATTGGGAGGACAGCGCAGTGACCGGGAGGACAGTGCCACGAGTGCAGTGATTGGGAGGACAGCGCAGTGATTGCGGGAACAATGCAGTGATTGGAAGGACTGTGCTGTGAGTGCAGTGACCGGGAGGACAGTGCCACGAGTGCAGTGATTGGGAGGACAGCGCAGTGACTGGGAGGACAGCGCAGTGAGTGGCGTGACTGGGAGGACAGCGCAGTGTTTGGGAGGACTCTGCTGTGAGCACAGTGACTGGGAAGTCATCAGACCGAGGGTGCGGCCCCACTAATTGTCGTGGGCAATTAGAATCTCCTGCCACACATGCTTAAAAAACTGCTTTTAGCGTCTAACCCAGTGGTTCCCAAACCTTTCGGCATCACGCCCCCTTTTTGATTTTTGAGAAACACACACACACACCCATAGCAGCAAAACTTGTTGAGCAAAAAAAAAAAAAGAAAACTGACCAGGGCCGAAAAACAAAAATAGCAGCAAAACTTAGGGGGGAGAATTGATGGGGGGGAGGGGAGCTGGGTCATCTTGTGCCCCCCCGGAGTTTCTTCACCCCCCCCCCCAGGAGGGCACGCCCCCCCAGTTTGGGATCCCATGGTCTAACCAAGTGTCTTCATGGCCAGTTCTTGCCTTACCCAACCCTGGTCAGCAGTTTCAGCAGTATCACTAGCTCCGCTTCCCCCCCGTGTATTTCTAGTGAAGTTGCCGCAGCCCTTTGCTTCGTTGGGGGAAACAAGCCAAGTGAGACTGGCCCCCTAGTCCCAGCTCAGCCCAGCAGCTCGTCTGTTCCTGGTCCAGGCCATGTTCATCCTGCTTGCGCTGGGCTGGGCAGCCCTGCACCCACGATTCCAGGCAGCTCTGCCTTGCACGGGCGGTCGGGCTTCCCTGCCTCTGCCGCACCAACCTGCCCTGCTGCATACTTTGCTCACACTGGCCTTTCCAATGCAGCCCCACCTGGGTATCTGTAATGGGACTAGGCCCTAAGGCCAACAGGGCCATAGAGAAGTCCTCCAGGCAGCTAGAGTGGCTAGGAGGAAACCAGCCAATCAGGGAACAGGAGGGATTATATAAGAGGAGCTGCCGCACTAGCAGCAGCTCGGTTGCAGCCCAGACCCTGAAGGGAGAGGGTCCGGGCAGGTGGGCAGGCAGGCCGGGAATCAGGCCAGCCAGCCAGCGGGTGGGGAAATCAGTGGGCGGACAGGCAGCACCAGGGAGAGCTGAGAATGGGGAAGTCTTGAGACACTGTGGAAGTGCGACAGGGAAGGGTGAGGACTTGTCTCCAGGAGGGGAAGCCCTGGGAGCACCACTCTCAGAGTGAGGGAGCGGCTTTGAACAAAGAGATGCTCTACAGAGGGCACTGGGAGGGGCCCCCGGTTGGAGGCGTACCCCGGGAGGGGCCCCCGGTTGGAGGCGTACCCTGGGAGGCCTGTGGGACTCGGCTGGAGGGCTGAGTAGCCGCAAGGCTTTTGCGACTGCCCAAGTGAGGACCCTGCACTTGGCCAAATGGCGGTGCTCGCATGAGGTGGGTGCTGACCTCACTGCAGTGACTCAGTCGTCCTGGATCAAGCAGCCCGCTCAGGACTCACTCCGCCTGCCATTTCCCGCTCACGAGCCCCCAGCTTGTAGCAGACATTCCTGGTAATCCCCAAGTGCCGGCCCTCGGCCAGTGTCATGTGAAACTTCCTCTAGTCCTGCACGTCCGTCAGGGCTGTCTGCACGGCGGGCCGACCCGCCTGCTACCACTAAAGCTGCCAGCTTGGTGTTCTCAGCCCTCTCCAGTGTTACAGCCGGGTCCCAGGCTCCTGCGGCCGGGTGGCTCAGAGACGCGCAGCTCTCGGCGGGATACAGTTCCGAGGGGTTTCACTCGAACCGGCGGTGTCCTTGCTAATTCCAAACCCAGTGGCCACGAGATTCACCCGTAGGTGCTCAAGTGAGACTGCCAGGGAGAGAGCTGGTTTTCAGAAATGCTGCTTCCATGCAGCTCCTAGGCAGAAAAGTGTCCGCTGCCTCTGGGCACATCAAGCCCGACGGCTGGGCCGAGAGAGCTGCCGTTATGGGGGCAGGTCCGTGGAGGGCTCTCAGCCAGAATGGGCAGGACTGATGTCCCTGGCCTCCGTGTGTCGGGGGCTGGGAAGGGGTGGTGGGGTCACGTAGGGATTCCCTCTTCTTTCTGTTCACTCCCTCTGGGGCACCTGGCACGGGCCACTGTGGGCAGCCAGGACCCTGGGCTGGATGGGCCTTTGGTCTGACCCAGCCTGGCCACTCAGCTGTGCAGTGACCAGCCCACGACACGGGAGCTGAGCGTGAGGGGCCCTGTCAGGACGTGCTGTGGGCAGCCGATACAGCAGCGCACACGGGCACATGCAGGCTGGGGAAGCTGAGCAAATGGCTGTGCATGGCCTGGCAGCGCTCGTGAGGACACCCCAAAGCTGGCACGCCAGGGCGCAGTGAGGGGCGCTCGCTGGGTGTCTGGCAGACTAGGGGAAGTTGCTGACCCTACAGGGCGTGATCATGGGCAGCAGGTTTGTATAATTTTTGGTGGTGCCCCATTAGCCACACCCCCTGGCCCCTGTTAGCCACGCCGCTGGCCCCATTAGCCACGCTCCCTGCCCCCCCCCATTAGCCATGCCTCTGGAGGTAACACACTTGGGGCAAGATGGACACATGACCAGAAGTAAAAGGTGTCATGTCACCCCTCTCGAAGGACTTTTCCCACCATCCTCCTACCAACAGGGATTAGTTTGGCCCCCACCAAACCTCCCTCAGCAACTATCCTGCAGCTGCATTAACCCAACGTGTGTGCCATTAACCCGGGGGCGGAGAGGCTGGGGGGAGTGTTCCCTCTAAGGCTATGTCTACACTCGCGGCTTCTTGCGCAAGTCCAGCCATTCTTGTGCAAGAACCCACAGAGCAGCCACACTGCCCGCCTGCTCTTGTGCAAGGAAATTTCCAGTACGGCGTGGTGAGAGAGGGCGTCTTGCGCAAGAGCTACGCTCTTTTCTAACAGGAGTGAGCTCTCTCACAGCTCGCACATGGCCGTGTGGACGTGTTCTTGTGCGAGAAGCCGCCAGTGTAGACATAGCCTAAGAGTTCCCTCCCACGAGCAGAGTGGATTTTGTGTTGTGCTCCAGTACTGAGTTCAAGTGGCTTGTTTGGACGTGCCACTGAGGTTTAAATATTTTTAAACCTTTACCTTTTCTCTCTGCTGCCACGTCTCCTCCCCTTGCTCCATCAGCTCCCCTGGTGCCTGCTGCCCCCCAACTCCTCACCTTCCTCTGCTGTCCTGACTCCTGCCCTTCTCACTGCCCTCAGCCCTCCTGCGACCTGCCCCCCTCCACCAGCCCTTCTCTGCCCCCTGTGCCCACTCCTCCAGTAGCCCCACTCTGATCATGTGAGCTACCCCTCCTCATCCCCTCTCCTAACACCTCCCTCTACACACCTGCCCTGCCTCTCTCCTCTGGTGCTGGTCCCTCCCCTGCAGGTGTCTGCTCTTCTGCTTCACCCCAGAATCCCCTGGCACCTGCACCTTCCCTTAGCCCTGCACCCTCCTGGTGCCTCCCCCTTCCCTCACTGCCCCTGCCCCCTTTGCCCTCTTTTTCTCTGATGCCCACCCCCTCACCACCCTCTGCCCCAGTTCCCCTCCTGCCCCTCTGTGCCCTCACACATGACTTGCTCCATCTCCGCCTTCCTCATACCCACCCCTTCTGTCAAGCCTTCTCCCAGCACCTCCCCTTCTCCCCTCTAGCCCCCAAAGCCCTTCCCCTCTCCTCTCCTAGCATCATCCTGTCCCCCCTCCCACTGACACCTCCCCTCCTGCCCTTTTCCTCATTGTCTCCCCCCCCCCCGGCATTTGTCTCTCCTCCACCCTGTCCCTTGGTGCCTTCCCCTGACCTGCCCCCCTCCCCTCAGCACAAGCCCCTTCCTCTCCCGCCCCTTCCCCCTATTTTTCCCCCTCCCCTACCTTCTGCCTTCTAGTTTGTAGGGCTGGAGTCTGCGATCACCCCGCTGTCCGTCGAGGGGGCATAGGCCGCTCCGGCGTCCGCTGTCCGTTCCTTCTGGGGCTGTGGAGTCTGGGCGTCCACCCCTGCTGGGTCCCAGCTGCTGCAGGAGGGTGGGCACTTCCCCAAGCTCACCGCCCAGGCCCCGGATGGACTCCCTCCCCCTTGCCTGCCACGCCGCCGGCATTTAAAATACCCGGCGTGTGGCATGAGCATGCACCTCAAGGGTGTGGGGGCGGGGCTGGCCTGCCACGCCTGCTCGCTGCAGCGTCCGCCCAGGGGCAAGGCCTTCGCATCCCGTCACCCCTGTCTGGCGCGCAGTGTGCGCATGCGCTGTGGGGGCGGGGCCGGCCTGCCGTGGCAGCTTGCCGTGGCATCCGAGGGGGCCCAGGGGGAGGCAGGTGGGGACCGGGGCCGAGGGGGATGCTCTAGGACCAGGGTGGGAGGACGCGCGGGGGGGCCGGCAGGTGGGGGCCGGGGCCCGCTCCAGGCAGGGCCGGAGGAGAGACCCAGCTCCAAATACTGCTGGAGCAGGGCCCCCGGCTCAGACTATTGGTGGAGCCTGGGCACCACGAGCCCATATAACTCGCCGCCCGTGGGTGTGAGCACCGTGCACACTCCCTGCAGCCCAGCGGGCGATGCCCAGACTATTCGGGTGGGGAGAGGCATTTGCAGGTCGCTGCTGTGTGGGCGGGTCCGTGGGAGCTGGGCACAGCGGTGACCGACGTGTAGAACACATCTGCCTACCCAGGCGGGGCGGGCTGCCTTGGCAACAGGGCGTAGCTGGGCTCCCCGGCGTGGCATGCCACGTTTCCCAGCTCCGGCTGTGGCACGGGAGCGGCCTGGCTGGCGTGCAGCGGCACGCTGTGACTCCCTGGTGTCAGAAAGGCGCAAGCCACCTGGGTGCACTGGTGCTCAAGCCGGGCCCTGGCCCCATCACGCTCCGTGCCCATTATCCGAGGGCGATGCCTCCATCACTCGGCCGAGAGCAGAGCCAGTGAGCTGCACAGGCGACGGGCCCTGGGCTGGCGAGGAGGCAGGTGTTGTGCTTGTCAGACGCACTCAGGATCTTTCCTGCGGGAGAGGCAGTCGCTGTGGTTTTGTGACAACCGCATAGAAATTGGCGCATGTGTCCCCCACACGCACAGGTTCTGCAGCGACCGCTCTGCCGCAGCTCCTGCCAGCCCAGTGGCCACTGCGCTTGAACAGGAGCGAGGAGCCGGGCTGTGCTAGGCACGGCTCAACGCTCCGAGGTACGGCAGGACGGAACCCCGAGCTTCATTGTGACACACCGGCTTTCGGAGCCGTGCGCCCCAGCTGCCGTCCAGGGGCTTTGCGGGGCACGCTGGACGCGTCGGATTGCTGATTGGTGTTTACCTTGAGGCGACTCCCGTTGTCATGCTCCATCAGATGCTGGGAGGGCTGCAGCTGGTTCATCCCGTTCACATGTGTACACCTTTGCTTTAGGGTCCCCAGCCTGCCTTTGTCTGTGTTCACAGCCCTGTGCTAGCCATTCTGCCCATCGGATGCTGGCATCTTTGGTCTCCGTCTTCACGCGCTCCTCGCTTCCGCGAAGGACAGCTCGTCCCGCGGCAGCTGTGTCCCTTCCCGAGGAACAGGCAGGATCTCTCACAGACTTATAAAGTGAAGAAGAACCAACTGATCCAACGTCTTCCTAACCGGTAATTGCTCATATGCAACAGATCTTTTAATGCTATAAAACACAGCTTATGAAACCCCAGCTCTATAGCTACACAAAACGCAGCCATGAACTACAGCCTGTGTAACCGCTGCTGTGTGTCAGGCCTGCCCAGGCGCACAGCGGGACACGCACCGGTCGGCCTCGGCTCCGTGTCCCCTGTCCCTGGAGCTGGCTGTGTGGGCCAGCTCCGCCGCTTGTTTGGTTCCATTGTGTGAGTCCAGAGCCCAGGGGCGAGTCCCAGCGAGCGGGCGGAGCGAGGCCGTCCGGAGTCTGAAGGACCCGGGTGAGGAAATGCGCCCGCCGCAGCCTGCTGCTATGGATGCGTCTGGGGAAGGGTTATGTAGTTACACGCCCTCCCCCTTGCTCTCAGATGAGCAATGGCCTCTCCCCGGCTCTGGGAGGTCTAGCCCCCCCCCCCGGGTAGAAGCGTGCGCGTGGTCCCAAGCCAGGAGAGCCCAGCCCGGGCACGCACACCATGGCCCGAGGAGGAAGCTCTGCACGAACCTTCACATGCAGCAAGGAAGCTCGTTTGGTTTTGTCCTTTGCTGCTCCCTGGCCTGGGGCAGTGGTGACCCCCCGTGGACTTTCTCCCGCCTTGCTGCCCCCCGCAAGGCTTGTGCAATCCCTCCTGCTAGCTGCCTGGATCTGCCTCTCTCGAGTCACGTTCTCGACTTCCGCCTGCTGCTCTGTGGTGCTCCTTTGCGCTTCTCTCACTTCTTTTACGCCCTTAGTCACCTTCCCTGGCCCTCCCCCGCTCGCACTCTGCCCTGGGCTCGCTCTTCATTGGGGGGCCCGCTCTGCTCCCATGCCAGCTGTCACGTTACTGGATTTTGAGGGGAGCAGCCAGATCACTGCTGTACCCATGGGGGGGGTTGGCCCCAAAAGTTGGTACGAAGGGGGCCATGTGAGGTGTCAAATGAAAACTTACTTTCTACTGATTCTGTATCTGCTCTTCATATATCTGTATAATGTCTGCGTGTGGAGTTATGAACATGTACTCTGTAGGGATACTGGAAGTTTCTTTCTATGTGGTTGAGCAATAGGCAAGAAAAGCTCAGCCTATGGACATGCTAATTAGCAAGCCGCCAGGGGCAATTGGTCTCTTAGTACCAGAGACCCACCCGGGAAGGAATCTAGGTGCCTGGCCAGAGATCATGTGACTCTCTCCAGCTTGGAAGAAGCCAGGGAGGGATATAAATAGGCCATGTGGCCGACTCCATCTTGGTGCTCAGCTCAGCTTTTCATGCCATAAGAACATAAGAATGGCCGCACTGGGTCAGACCAAAGGTACATCTAGCCCAATAGCGTGTCTGCCGACAGTGGCCAGTGCCCCGGAGGGGGGGGCACTGAAGACAATGATCAAGCGATTTCTCTCATGCCATCCACTTCCAGCCTCTGACAAACAGAGGCCAGGGACACCATTTCTATCCCCTGGCTAATAGCCTTTTATGGACCTAACCTCCATGAAATTATCTAGCTTCTCTTTAAACTCTATTATAGTCCTAGCCTTCACAGCCTCCTCTGGCAAGGAGTTCCACAGGTTGACTGCGTGCTGTGTGAGGAAGAACTTTCTTTTATTAGTTTTAAACCTGCTACCCATTAGCTTCATTTGGTGTCCTCTAGTCCTTATATTATGGGAACTAATAAACAACTTTTCTTTATTCACCCTCTCCACACCACTCATGATTTTATATACCTCTATCATATCCCCCCTCGGTCTCCTCTTTTCCAAACTGAAAAGTCCCAGTCGCTTTAACCTCTCCTCATATGGGACCCGTTCCAAACCCCTAATCATTTTAGTTGCCCTTTTCTGAACCCTTTCCAAGGCCAAAATATCTTTTTTGAGGTGAGGAGACCACATCTGTACACAGTATTCAAGATGTGGGCGTACCATAGTTTTATACAGGGGCAGTAAGATATTCTGGGTCTTATTTTCTATCCCTTTCTTAATAATTCCTAGCATCCTATTTGCCTTTTTGACCGCCTCAGCACACCGTGTGGGCGTTTTCAGAGAACTATCCACGATAACGCCAAGATCTCTTCCCTGATTTGTTGTAGCCAAATTAGCCCCCATCATATTATATGTATAGTTGGGGTTATTTTTTCCAATGTGCATTACTTTACACTTATCCACGTTAAACTTAATTTGCTATTTTGTTGCCCAATCACTCAGTTTGGTGAGATCTTTTTGGAGTCCCTCACAGTCTGCTTCTGTCTTGACTATCCTAAACAGTTTGGGATCATCTGCAAACTTTACCACCTCACTGCTTACCCCTTTCTCCAGATCATTTATGAATAAGTAGAACAGGATTGGTCCCCATACTGACCCTTGGGGGACACCACTAGTTACCCCTCTCCCCCACCTTCCCTCTTATCCCATGGCCATGTAATTTACACAAGAGCCTTTGGTGAGGGACCTTGTCAAAGGCTTTCTGAAAATCTAAGTATACTATATCTACTGGATCCCCCTTGTCTGCATGTTTGTTAACCCCTTCAAAGAACTCTAATAGATTAGTAAGACAGGATTTCCCTTTACAGAAACCATGTTGACTTTTGCCCAGCAAATTATGTTCTTCTACGTGCTGAACAAATCCCAGTGGCAGCAGTGCAGGGATTGAGGAGCCGGAAAGAACTGTGGACCCATCCTGACATAGGATGTGCACCAAAGATTTTTAAGCCAGCAGTTATAACATCTCTGCTGCGAGCCTGCATCGAGAACTGGGAGATTCGATGCATGTAACGTATGATACTTTAACAACCTTACTCTCATGCTTTTCTTTCTTGTAGTAATAAAACTTTAGAGTTTAGATTCTAAAGGATTGGCTCAGCGTGGTTTGTGGGTATGGTCCAGAGTGTAAATTGACCTGGGATCTGTGGCTGGTTTCTTGGAACCGGACAGAACTTGTTCGGGGAAGGCGAGGTTGGGTTCTAAGACCCCTCACCTGTGTATGAGGCCCGGGGCCATCTGGGGCAGGTGCTTGAACCATGTAAGCAAGAGTTACAGTGTGAGTAAGAGACAGGCCATGTCACAGGCAGATGTTCGCCTGCCAATTGGTGTCTCTCGGCACTAGAACTGCCTGCATGGATAGAAGCACACAAAGTCTGGAATACCTGCCACCAGGGCAGGACACCACGCCGAGCGCATGATAAAACAGTCTGAAACAGGAGGAGTGAAGGCAGAACACTGGGCAGGGAAGGTTTTTCAGGAAAGTCCAAGAGGAGGCACCAAACGTGTCATTGGTGCGTAGGATGTTCCGTACGGGGCGCATCACAGATTGTTCATGTCAGTCTATAAATACTGGGGTACCTCGACTTAACTCTTTGGCCGGCTGCCAGGGCGACAGTGAAGTCTGTACTATCAACTAAGCCGGGTCCATTGTAGGGGCGTGGAGGCCATCTGGCTACCGATGACTATGAATGTCCTTCATTCAACAATAAACCTGACTCGGGTGTCTTTGTATCTTAGCTGAGTCTGTGGTCGTTGGGGGCTCTCGTGAAGTCTATTGTGCTAGCTGCCTGTGCGGAGCTGGCCCAATATACCGAGGGAGCCTACGAAAACGCCGCAGCCAAACGTTTACCATCACTGAGGGAGCAGGAGACCTCTCAGGACGCCACAGCAGACTGCGGTGTGTCCCAAACTGGCTTAGGACTGGTCAGGGCAGGTGCGGTGAGCACTTATGAAACTGTGGCCTGGTCTACATGAGAAAATTAGGTCAGTTTTACTATATTGGGCAGGGCAGGGGCACCAACAGACTTGCCAGGTCCTCGGGCAAAGTATGGGGAGACCGGCTCCATAGTCCTGGAAGGTTCTCAAGTAGAAGGGGTCGCCAAGAGCTGGCCACACTGTTCCCAAGCCCTGAGTGCTGCCCGGAGCCTGCCACGCTGCCCCCAAGCCCTGCCCGGAGCGTGCCAGGCTGCCCCCCCCGAGCCCTCAGTGCTGCCCGGTGCCTGCCACGCTGCCCCCTAACCCTGAGCACTGCCCAGAGCGTGCCACGCTGCCCCCCCCAGCCCTCAGTGCTGCCCGGAGCCTGCCACGCTGCCCCC
The DNA here is from genome assembly GCA_032595735.1 of Pelochelys cantorii. Classification (NCBI taxonomy): domain Eukaryota; kingdom Metazoa; phylum Chordata; order Testudines; family Trionychidae; genus Pelochelys; species Pelochelys cantorii. The sequence continues at coordinate 1,302,212 of CM064328.1, forward strand.
TAGCCCTCAGTGCTGCCCGGAGCCTGCCACGCTGCCCCCTAGCCCTCAGTGCTGCCCAGTGCCTGCCACGCTGCCTCCAAGCCCTGAGTGCCACCTGGAGCCTGCCACGCTGCCCCCAAGCCCTGAGCACTGCCCGGAGCCTGCCACGCTGCCCCCCCCAGCCCTCAGCGCTGCCCGGAGCCTGCCACGCTGCCCCCAAGCCCTGAGCACTGCCCGGAGCCTGCCACGCTGCCCCCCCCAGCCCTCAGCGCTGCCCGGAGCCTGCCACGCTGCCCCCAAGCCCTGCGCACTGCCCGGAGCCTGCCACGCTGCCCCCCCCTAGCCCTCAGCGCTGCCCGGAGCCTGCCACGCTGCCCCCAAGCCCTGAGCACTGCCCGGAGCCTGCCACGCTGCCCCCCCTAGCCCTCAGCGCTGCCCGGAGCCTGCCACGCTGCCCCCTAGCCCTCAGCGCTGCCCGGAGCCTGCCACGCTGCCCCCTAGCCCTCAGTGCTGCCCGGAGCCTGCCACGCTGCCCCCTAGCCCTCAGTGCTGCCCGGAGCCTGCCACGCTGCCCCCAAACCCTCGGTGCTGCCCAGAGCCTGCCACGCTGCCCCCAAACCCTCGGTGCTGCCCGGAGCCTGCCACGCTGCCCCCAAACCCTCGGTGCTGCCCAGAGCCTGCCACGCTGCCCCCAAACCCTCGGTGCTGCCCAGAGCCTGTCACGCTGCCCCCAAGCCCTCAGCGCTGCCCGGAGCCTGCCACGTTGCCCCCCTAGCCCTGAGCGCTGCCCGGAGCCTGCCACGCTGCCCCCTAGCCCTCAGTGCTGCCCGGAGCCTGCCACGCTGCCCCCCAAGCCCTGAGCGCTGCCCGGAGCCTGCCACGCTGCCCCCAAGCCCTCAGCGCTGCCCAGAGCCTGCCACGTTGCCCCCCTAGCCCTGAGCGCTGCCCGGAGCCTGCCACGTTGCCCCCCTAGCCCTGAGCGCTGCCCGGAGCCTGCCACGCTGCCCCCAAGCCCTCAGCGCTGCCCGGAGCCTGCCACGTTGCCCCCCTAGCCCTGAGCGCTGCCCGGAGCCTGCCACGCTGCTCCGCGAGGGTGGGACTGTCACGTTATTGGATTTTAAGGGGAGAAGCCAGATCACTGCTGTGCCCACGGGGGGGGGGGGGGGGTGTTTGCCCCAAAGGCTGTACAAAGGGGGCCATGTGAGGTGTGAAATGAAAGCTTGTGTCCTACTGATTCTGTGTATGACAAGTATCAGAGGGGGAGCCATGTTAGTCTGGATCTGCAAGAACGACGAGGAGTCCTGTGCCACTTTATAGACGAAGGGTATGTCTACACGGCAAAGTTAATTGCAGTGTAGACATTTATTTCGTTATTTCGAATTAACTTCAATAGCGTCTATACATGCAAACCGCTATTTCGAATTTAATTCTAACTAGCGGAGCGCTTATTTCGAATTTGGTAAACCGCATTCTACGAGGAGTAACGCCAAATTCGAAATAGCTATTTCGAAGTAAGTGCTGTGTAGACACTTAATTCGAAATAGGGGGCCTCCAGCCCTTCCCAGGGAGCCCTGGTGGCCACTCTGGGCACAACCAGGAAAACTCGTCTGCTCCCCCCCCCCAGCCCCGGAGCCCTTAAAGGGGCAGACTCTGGCCACAGTGCCTGTGCCAGTTGCAAGCCTGCCAGCACCCAGCCGGCAGACTGTGCACCTGGCACAGCATGAGCCAGCAACCTGCTGCCACCCAGCCCTCCACCCAGGGCCGACCTGAGCCATTTGCACGCCCCAGGCCCCGGGAGCGCGGCACCGCCCCCGGGAGTGCACAGCCCCACCCCGGGCGCCCGGTGTATGTGCGGCCTCACCCCGGGCTCATGGAGCATGTGCGGTGCCCCCCGACCCCGGCCCAGCAGCCCCGCGCGGCACCCCCTACAATGGGGTGCCCTGGGTGGTAGCCCGGCTGGCCTATACCTTGGGCCGGCTCTGCCTCCACCGCTCCCCAGGACCAGGCTGGCAGCTCCCAGGAGCCTGCCAGGGGCCACAAAAGGCGGGCGCCTGCCTGGTCTAGTGCGGAGATCGTGGACCTCGTTGAGGTTTGGGGGGAGGCCTCCAAGGCCCACGCTCTCCGCACTAGGCACAGGAATGAGGCCGTCTACAGCCGCATGGCTGCCAGCCTGGCCACCAGAGGCCACATGCGCAGCCAGGAGCAGGTGTGGACTAAAATTAAAGAACTGCAGCAGGCGTATGCCAGGGGCTCCCAACCAGGAGCTGACCCGGACACCTGCCCGCATTATGAGGCCCTGGACCGCATCCTGGGGGGTCAGACGGTCCGTGCCCCCCCCGGTGGTCATTGACCCCTGGCCAGAGGGCCCTGCCCCGACACAGGGGCAGAGGAGGAAGAGGAGGAGGACGACAGCCAGGAGTCACAGGAGCCTGCAGGGAGCGTGGCCTGCACCCAGGACCCCCGAGCCGTACCAGAGAGCCCGTCAGCAAGCTCATCTGAGGCCGGGGAGGCCTCCACATGTGAGCGCCATCACGGTCCCCTTATGCGGGGCGGAAGGGGGGAGGGGGAGCCCGGGGACCGTGCGCGTGGGCCTTGCCGACCACGGAGCAGGCGGCAACCTGTGCATCTGCCATGCCAGCCGGGACCTGTGGCCCCAGCTGGGCGCCATGCGGGGGCCCTGGCCTGTTCCCCACACGTGTCTACGCGTGAAGGCACATGCCAGGCTCCTGACCCCAGGGAGAGACACTGCACACTGCCCTCCCTCCAGACACCCCCTCTACACAGAGGCAGGGCACATCTCCCCCTCCCCCCCACACTATAGGCAGCACAGGGGCTGGGTGCAGTCCTGGGCCAGCTCACACTCCCGGGGACAGCAGGACGTGCTGGTGCGGAGACCTGCCGGCCTCGCCTTGCAGAGGGGGGCTGGGTTTCACCCACTGTGTCCCCAGGGAGAACTGACCACTGCTCTTGTTTCACCACAGCCACAGCACCTGCGAGTGCAGGATGCACCACCCTGCCTGGACCCTCCACCCGCACCCGGGCCGGCAGGCGCACCCGCAACCAGGAGGGGTTCCAGAGGCAGCACCTGCGAGTGCAGGATGCACCACCCTGCCTGGACCCTCCACCCGCACCCGGGCCGGCAGGCGCACCCGCAACCAGGAGGGGTTCCAGAGGCAGCACCTGCGAGTGCAGGACGCACCACCCCGCCTGGACCAGCCACCCGCACCCGGGCCAGCAGGCGCACCCGCAACCAGGAGGGGTTCCAGAGGCAGCACCTGCGAGTGCAGGACGCACCACCCCGCCTGGGCCATCCACCCGCACCCGGGCCAGCAGGCGCACCCGCAACCAGGAGGGGTTCCAGAGGCAGCACCTGCGGTTGCAGGGACGGCAGGTCCACAGCCAGGAGCAGCGGGTGCAAGAAGACCTGCAGCTGCGGCGGGAGAGCTTGCGGGAGCTGCGGGAGCAGGGCCATGGCCTCTGTGAACACCCGCAGGCCCTGGCGGACCGATTGCTGCCTCCTGCTGCTCCAGCCCCTGCGGCCGCCCCACCTATCGCTCCTCCTCCCACCCTTGCTCCCCCTCCCGCTTCTTCCGCCCCCCTGTCCCTCCTGCCCCACCCTCCATACCCACTCCCCCCCGGGATGCCGAGGCCCCCGCACCCGCAGTGCTGTGAGACAGGAGGGCTGGCAAGACCCCCAACCCTGAGCTTCCCCTCCCCCTTCCTCCCCTCGCCTCCCCCTTCCAGCTCCCTCCTCCCAGGTTTCCCCCTCCCCTCTCCCGCCCTCATTCCCCCCCGCCCCCCCACCCCAGTTATGTTAAATAAAGAGAGTTTTTTGTGGCAACACGGGTGTTTTTATTGTATATCGGGAAGGGGGGTTAGGGAGGGGAAAGGGGAAGGAGGTGGAGGTGGAATGTAAGGCACAAGGCCCCAGTGGGGCACGCCAGGGGGACTTCAGTCCTCGTCTGCCTGGAAGCTCTCCCGCAGGGCTTCCTGGATGCGGACAGCCCCCCGAAGGACCTCCCAGATGGCAGCAGGGCTGTGCGTACTGGCCAGCCAGGCGGTCAGCCTCTGCCATCCAGCCTGGCAGGAAAGCCTCCCCCTTCCTCTCACATACACAGCACGCTGCCACCACGTGAGGAATATTGTGCTCAGTGAGGTCGAGGCGGGTGAGGAGGCATCTAAATCGAGCTTTCAGCTGGCCAAAGGCCCCCTTGACCACAATGCGGGCCCTGCTGAGCCTGGCATTGAAGGCCTGCCGGGAGGGGTTGAGGTGCCCTGTGTAGGGCTTCATGAGCCAGGGCTGTAGGGTGTAGGCCACATCCCCCAGCAGGCACACTGGCATGTCCATGTCCCTGACCCTGATGTGGCGGTCGGGGAAGAAAGTCCCGGCGTGCAGCCTCTGGCACACGGAGGAGTTGCAGTACACCCGTGCGTCGTGTGCCTTGCCAGACCAGCCCACACTGATGTCCGTGAATTGGCCCCAGTGGTCAGACACGGCCTGCAGGAGCACAGAGAAGTACCCCTTGCGGTTGATGTACAGGGAGGCTTGGTGTTCCGGGGCACGGATGGGGATGTGTGTCCCGTTGATTGCCCCCCCACAGTTGGGGAAGCCCAGGGTGCCGAACCCCTGGATGACTGCGTCCAGGTCGGTGAGGCGGACGACTCTGCGGAGCAGCACCCTCTTGATGGCCTTTACCACCTGCAGAGAGAGACACAAAACTGAGGGTCACTGGGGTGCCTGGGTGACTGGGAGTGTTCATTCCCCGCCACTGCCCTGCGCCCCACTCCCAGGAGCAACCCCCACTGCAATCCTGGCCACCGCGGGTGGTCTGTAGTGTGGCCGGGACAGACCAAACCCTCCTGTGGAGGGCGCTTCCACCACCTCCCCCCCCATTTTCCCTGGGGCAGCCCATCTCCTCCTTGCAGTCCCCCCGTCCTGGCCCAGTGGCCGGTGAGTGCCATACCTGCATGAGCACTGCTCCGACGGAGGATCTCCCCATGCCGAACTGGTTGCCAACGGCTCAGTAGCTATCCGGCGTGGAGAGCTTCCATAGGGCGATGGCCACCCACTTGTGGAGGGGAATGGCGGGCCTCATGCGAGTGTCCCGTCGCCACAGAGCAGGGGCGAGCTACTCGCAGAGCTCCAGGAAGGTGTCCTTCTTCATCCTGAAGTTCTGGGTCCACTGTTGGTCTCCCCAGCGCTCCAGGATGATGCGGTCCCACCAGTCGCTGCTGGTGTCCAGACGCCAGATGTGGCGGGGCACGCTGGCATCTGGGCGCTGCTGCTGCTCCTCCACGGCCCCCGGGGGGGGCAGGGGGAGGGCCAGGGGGTTGGCCTGCAGCAGATGGTGCCAGGCAGCCTCCAGCAATTGCTGCCAGGCTTGCAGCAACACATTCAGAATGAGCACCAGAGTGCCCAGGGGCAGCTCTGGCTCCATGGTGCTGAGTGCTGTGGTGTCCCAAATGAGAGTGACCAAAGCAGGCAGAGAAGAAAATGCTTTGCTGTCCCTCGGCGAGGTAGGCAAGCAAGTGGGAAAGCTGAGAACTGGCTGTCCGGGGGGGTCCCTTTAAGCACAAGCCTCAGACAGTCTCAGACAGCAGCCACACAAAGCAACTACTGACCTGATGCCCTGCTGGAACCGGTTTCAGCTGCCCTTCAATGCAATCGAGCGTCTAATCAGTGTGGACGCGCTATTTCGAAATAGATTTTGTGTCTAGATGCGTTATTTCGAATTAGCTTAATTTGAATTAACTATTTTGAATTAAGTTAATTCGAAATAGTGCTGTAGTGTAGACATACCCTAACAGATGTATTGGAGCAAGCTTTCTTGGGCAAAGACCCACTTGGTCAGATGCATGGAGTGGAAATTCCAGAGGCAGGTATAAATATACAGGCATAAGAAAAGCGTTCCAATCAAGAGTAAGGCTGGAGATAACGAGGTCAATTCAGGCAGGGAGGATGAGGCCCACTTCTAGCAGCTGATGTGGAGGTGTGAACACCAAGAGAGGAGAAACTGCTTTTGTAGCTGGCTAGCCAGTCACAGCCTTTGTTTAATCCTAAGGTGATAGTATCAAACTTGCAGATGAACTGTAGCTCAGCAGTTTCTCTTTGAAGTCTGGTCTTGAAGTTTTTTTGCGGCAGGATGGCTACTTTTAAATCTGCTACTGTGTGTCCAAGGAGATGGAAGAGTTCTGCTACAGATTTTTGTAGATTGCCATTCCTGATATCTGATTTGTGTCCATTTATTCGTTTACGTAGAGACTGTCCAATTTGGCCGATGTATATGGCAGAGGGGCATTGTTGGCACATGATGGCGTATATTACGTTGGTAGATGTGCAGGTGAATGAACTCATGATGGTGTGGCTGACGTAGTTAGGTCCTGTGATGGTATAATTCTATATTTGCTACTCATGTACTTGTGTGACGTGTGTGTGTGGGGGGGGTTCTGACTATGGGCTCTGGGCTGGTGTTGTGAGTGTCTCTGCCTGAGACAGAGCAGTGGGCCTGCACTGCCTGCTGTAAGGAAGGAATGGCCAGTGAATGACAATGCTCACGAGCAGGGCACCAACGACAGTGGCTCTCGAGATGCCCAATACATATCTGAGGAATGTGTCTGGAAACATGCAAACCAGCCAGGGCAGAAAGGCTGCTGACATGAAACGCGGCCATGTGACCTGCTCCACTTGGAAGGTACCAGGGAGATATATAAGTGTCATGAGGCAGACTCCAACTTGTCTTCAATTCTGCCACTGATCCCAGCTGCAGCCTTGCGAGGGACAGCGCGCCGAGAAGGATCGTCCACCCGTCCTGACATAGGATGGGCACCAGAGACTTCTACGCTGGCAGTTTGTAACATCTCTGCTGAAAGCCTGCAGCAAGCACTGGGTGACTGGTGCATGTAACGTATTCGCCTTAACAACCTCACTGTCAGCCTTTTCGTTCTTTCAGTAATAAACATTGAGATTTAGATTCTAAAGGATTGGCCCAGAGTGATTTGTGGGTAAGATCCAAAGTGTAAATTGACCTGGGACCTGTGGCTGGTTCTTTGGGACCAGAAGAACCCGTTCGGGGTAGGTGAGATTGGGTCCTATAACCCCTCACCTGTGTGCATAGGCGTGCGCAGCACATTTCATTAGGGTGTGCACCGAGGGAATTTTATTTATTTATTTTTTTTTAAAGGCGAACATTTATTGAACACTCAATCATAAAGGACATTATTTTTATTCATCAAACAAACTAAAGAAACTAAAACTTAACTAAATTTTTTTAAATTAACAACTAAACTTTACTTAAAAGAGCGCATCATGTGATTAAATTAAAATGCAAAGCCACTTTTTTTTGAGCCATTAGGGTGTGCCTGGGCACACCCCCTGCGCACGCCTATGCCTGTGTCAGGCCCAGGGCTGACTGGGGCACAGGGAGAGCTGGGGTGTCTGAGGGGTTTTGCTCAAGAGGCTTGCTGCTGGCCGGATTGGCAGCTGAGGCGCTTGGTGGGACTGGTTTGTGACCTGTTTGGGAAAGGTCTCCCGTCCAGTAGCCCTGGTTCTGAGCAACTTGCCCTGAGCGGACGCCCTCGGCAGTGCCCAGACCCGCTCTGGTCCGCCACAGGGGCTCAGATGAGTGACAGCCAGCAGGGTGGGGCGGGACCCGGGTGAGTGGCAGCCGGCGGGGCGGGGCCGGGTGAGTGACAGCCAGCAGGGTGGGGCGGGACCCGGGTGAGTGGCAGCCGGCGGGGCGGGGCCGGGTGAGTGGCAGCCGGCGGGGCGGGCCCCGGGTGAGTGGCAGCCGGCGGGGCGGGGCCGGGTGAGTGACAGCCGGCGGGGCGGGGCCGGGTGAGTGGCAGCCGGCGGGGCGGGGCCCGGGTGAGTGACAGCCGGTGGGGCGGGGCCGGGTGAGTGGCAGCCGGCGGGGCGGGGCCCGGGTGAGTGGCAGCCGGCGGGGCGGGGCCGGGTGAGTGGCAGCCGGCGGGGCGGGGCCCCGGGTGAGTGGCAGCCGGCGGGGCGGGGCCCGGGTGAGTGGCAGCCGGCGGGGCGGGGCCCCGGGTGAGTGGCAGCCGGCGGGGCGGGCCCCGGGTGAGTGACAGCCGGCGGGGCGGGGCCGGGTGAGTGACAGCCGGCGGGGCGGGCCCCGGGTGAGTGGCAGCCGGCGGGGCGGGGCCGGGTGAGTGACAGCCGGCGGGGCGGGGCCCCGGGTGAGTGGCAGCCGGCGGGGCGGGGCCGGGTGAGTGGCAGCCGGCGGGGCGGGGCCGGGTGAGTGGCAGCCGGCGGGGCGGGGCCCCGGGTGAGTGGCAGCCGGCGGGGCGGGGCCCGGGTGAGTGACAGCCGGAGGGGCGGGGCCCGGGTGAGTGACAGCCGGCGGGGCGGGGCCCCGGGTGAGTGGCAGCCGGCGGGGCGGGGCCGGGTGAGTGACAGCCGGCGGGGCGGGGCCCGGGTGAGTGGCAGCCGGCGGGGCGGGGCCCGGGTGAGTGACAGCCGGCGGGGCGGGGCCGGGTGAGTGGCAGCCGGCGGGGCGGGCCCCGGGTGAGTGACAGCCGGCGGGGCGGGGCCCCGGGTGAGTGGCAGCCGGCGGGGCGGGGCCCGGGTGAGTGACAGCCGGCGGGGCGGGGCCCGGGTGAGTGACAGCCGGCGGGGCGGGGCCCCGGGTGAGTGGCAGCCGGCGGGGCGGGGCCCCGGGTGAGTGACAGCCGGCGGGGCGGGCCCCGGGTGAGTGACAGCCGGCGGGGCGGGGCCCGGGTGAGTGACAGCCGGCGGGGCGGGGCCGGGTGAGTGACAGCCGGCGGGGCGGGGCCCCGGGTGAGTGGCAGCCGGCGGGGCGGGGCCGGGTGAGTGGCAGCCGGCGGGGCGGGGCCCCGGGTGAGTGGCAGCCGGCGGGGCGGGGCCCGGGTGAGTGACAGCCGGCGGGGCGGGGCCCGGGTGAGTGACAGCCGGCGGGGCGGGGCCCCGGGGCCGGGGCCGGGCCCCGGGTGAGCGACAGCCGGCGGGGCGGGGCCCCGGGTGAGCGGCAGCCGGCCGGGCGGGCCCCGGGTGAGCGGCAGCCGGCGGGGCGGGCCCCGGGTGAGTGGCAGCCGGCGGGGCGGGGCCGGGTGAGTGACAGCCGGCGGGGCGGGGCCGGGTGAGTGGCAGCCGGCGGGGCAGGCCCCGGGTGAGTGGCAGCCGGCGGGGCGGGGCCCGGGTGAGTGACAGCCGGCGGGGCGGGGCCCCGGGTGAGTGGCAGCCGGCGGGGCGGGGCCCCGGGTGAGTGGCAGCCGGTGGGGCGGGGCCCGGGTGAGTGACAGCCGGCGGGGCGGGGCCCCGGGTGAGTGGCAGCCGGCGGGGCGGGGCCCCGGGTGAGTGGCAGCCGGCGGGGCGGGCCCCGGGTGAGTGGCAGCCGGCGGGGCGGGGCCCGGGTGAGTGGCAGCCGGCGGGGCGGAGCCGGGTGAGTGGCAGCCGGCGGGGCGGGCCCCGGGTGAGTGGCAGCCGGCCGGGCGGGCCCCGGGTGAGTGGCAGCCGGCGGGGCGGGCCCCGGGTGAGTGGCAGCCGGCGGGGCGGGCCCCGGGTGAGTGGCAGCCGGCCGGGCGGGCCCCGGGTGAGTGACAGCCGGCCGGGCGGGCCCCGGGTGAGTGACAGCCGGCGGGGCGGGCCCCGGGTGAGTGACAGCCGGCGGGGCGGGCCCCGGGTGAGTGACAGCCGGCGGGGCGGGGTCGGGTGAGTGACAGCCGGCGGGGCGGGCCCCGGGTGAGTGACAGCCGGCGGGGCGGGCCCCGGGTGAGTGACAGCCGGCGGGGCGGGCCCCGGGTGAGTGACAGCCGGCGGGGCGGGCCCCGGGTGAGTGACAGCCGGCGGGGCGGGGCCGGGTGAGTGACAGCCGGCGGGGCGGGGCCGGGTGAGTGACAGCCGGCGGGGCGGGCCCCGGGTGAGTGACAGCCGGCGGGGCGGGCCCCGGGTGAGTGACAGCCGGCGGGGCGGGCCCCGGGTGAGTGACAGCCGGCGGGGCGGGCCCCGGGTGAGTGACAGCCGGCGGGGCGGGGCCGGGTGAGTGACAGCCGGCGGGGCGGGGCCGGGTGAGTGACAGCCGGCGGGGCGGGGCCCGGGTGAGTGGCAGCCGGCGGGGCGGGGCCCGGGTGAGTGGCAGCCGGCGGGGCGGGGCCGGGTGAGTGGCAGCCGGCGGGGCGGGGCCCGGGTGAGTGGCAGCCGGCGGGGCGGGGCCCGGGTGAGTGGCAGCCGGCGGGGCGGGGCCCGGGTGAGTGGCAGCCGGCGGGGCGGGGCCGGGTGAGTGGCAGCCGGCGGGGCGGGGCCCGGGTGAGTGGCAGCCGGCGGGGCGGGGCCGGGTGAGTGGCAGCCGGCGGGGCGGGGCCCGGGTGAGTGGCAGCCGGCGGGGCGGGGCCCGGGTGAGTGGCAGCCGGCGGGGCGGGCCCCGGGTGAGTGACAGCCGGCGGGGCGGGCCCCGGGTGAGTGACAGCCGGCGGGGCGGGCCCCGGGTGAGTGACAGCCGGCGGGGCGGGGCCCGGGTGAGTGACAGCCGGCGGGGCGGGGCCCGGGTGAGTGGCAGCCGGCGGGGCGGGGGCCGGGTGAGTGACAGCCGGCGGGGCGGGGCCCGGGTGAGTGGCAGCCGGCGGGGCGGGGCCCCGGGTGAGTGGCAGCCGGCGGGGCGGGGCCCGGGTGAGTGACAGCCGGCGGGGCGGGGCCTGGGTGAGTGGCAGCCGGCGGGGCGGGGCCCGGGTGAGTGGCAGCCGGCGGGGCGGGTCCCGGGTGAGTGGCAGCCGGCGGGGCGGGGCCCGGGTGAGTGGCAGCCGGCGGGGCGGGGCCGGGTGAGTGGCAGCCGGCGGGGCGGGGCCCGGGTGAGTGGCAGCCGGCGGGGAGGGCCCCGGGTGAGTGGCAGCCGGCGGGGCGGGGCCCGGGTGAGTGGCAGCCGGCGGGGCGGGGCCCGGGTGAGTGGCAGCCGGCGGGGCGGGGCCGGGTGAGTGGCAGCCGGCGGGGCGGGGCCCAGGTGAGTGGGAGCCGGCGGGGCGGGGCCGGGTGAGTGGCAGCCGGCGGGGCGGGGGAGGGGCGGGCCGCTCCCGCCAGCCGGGGAGGAGCTCGGGGGCCGTTGCGGGGAGGGCAGTGGGCGGGGCGCGTCAGAGCGAGGCGGCGGGGGCGGGGCCGCTCGTGCCCCGGCCAGTACAGTAGGTGGCGTCACGCGGGCCGGGTCACATGACCGCCGCTCCGTACAGTAGGTTCCCAATATGGCAGCCGCGGCCGCAGGGGCAGCCGCCGCCCGGAGCGCTCGGACCTAGGCCCCCCGCCGGGGCGGCAGGAGCGGCCGGGCGCGGCCCGCGCGTGCGCCATGAGGGAGAAGGGCCGCCGGAAGAAGGGCAGGACCTGGGCCGAGGCCGCCAGAACGGTGCGCGGGCCGGCGGGAGCGGGGGGCGGCCCAGGGCCCGGGGCCAGGCCGCGCGGGGGCTGGGAGCGCGGGGACCTGAGCCCCGCGGGCCGCGCCCTGCCGGGGGGCTGCGGGGGGCGGTGCGTTCGCCGTGTCGGGGTCCGCGCTGGCAGCGCGTGTGCGGAAAGGGCTCGCTGGGGAGCCCGGGCTCTTCCGTTAACCGTCACCGTCCCCCCCGTGTCGGGGGGCTGCCTGGGAGCCGCACCGTGTACCTCGGAGAGCTTCGGCCCGCGTTTAGCACCCTGCTCTGCGTCGGGCAGCGGCCCCGGGCGGCGGGGGAGCGGGCTTACAAGCTGTGTTCACGTGTAACGGCTGTTCCGCGCTGTCAGCAGTTACACGGATACTGCGTTACACTCGTTTTAACACCCCTAGGTTCCCCTTGCTGTCTTAGGCTTCGTCTACACTCGTGCTTTACTGGGCAGTAACTTCCAGGCCCAGGGGTGTGAAAAATCACCCCCGCCCTTGAGCGCATAAGTGACAGTGCTGAAAAGTACCAGTGTGCACCAGCGGTGCAGACTTTTTAAGTGTAGACAAAGCCTAAAGTTTGTCTTAGCTTGTAAGTTCTTTAGGGCAGGGCTGCCTCATGTTCTGTATGTGCAGAGCTCAAGACAGTAGGACTCTGGTGTCCAGGAAGGATGGCAATGAAAATAAATGTGCATAAGAGGGCTCTACACTTTATAAATGGGAGTCTGAGACCGAAAGAGGCTAAGAGAATTGTCTAACCAGTCACTGCACACCTGGGAATAGAATTTTGGGGTCCCAGTTTCCTAGTCCAGTGGTCTGTTACATTATTTCCCTTGCAGAACTCTGGGTTGCGTTTGGGATATTCCTGTCGTAGAGGATGGATGGAGGGAAAGGGGAGTTCATTGATTTCTGGGTTAGTCAAATGTGAGATAACAGCAAAACTCCATAAAGTGTAAACTGTAGTCAGAGTAAGCATTGACTCAACTGGACTCTTCCAGTTAACTCCAAAGTTGCCTGTGAAGACTTACAAAGGGATTACACTAAGCTGAGTGATTGTGCAACAGAGTGGTAGATGAAATTCAATATTAAATGCAAATTAATGCACAGGGGAAAATCCCAACTATACATATAAAATGTTGGAGTCTAAATCAGCTGTTCCCACTCTAGAAGGAGATAGTGGAGTCATTGTAGATAGTTAGCTTTTTTTAACTGCCCTTGCACATTGAGAGGACATTTTCAGAGATCTATGTTATGAGCCATTAGGAAAAAGGGATAGATAAAAAGTCATAATGTCACTGCTAAGTCTATGACATGCCCACACTAGGGATGTTAAGTATTGGTTAATTGAATAGTTGAGGAACCTCATGAATTTTTATTGGTTAGTAGTCCCCAGGGGTGGGGCTGGAAGCTAGTGTATCAGGCAGCAGCATGAGGTGCCAAGTGGGAACTGATCTGCAAGGGGAGACAGTTTAAAACTGTCCAGAGGAGGGGCTGAGCTGGACCTGGCATGAGATGGAACTGAGCCAGGCTGCCTGACCATCTGGCTCCTAATACACTTAAGCTAGGTCTATGTTATAGGTGTTTTTTTTGAAAAAGCTATGTAAATTGTGCTCTGTAGCTTTTTCCAATTGCTTTTCTGGAAGAGGCTTTTCTGCCGTTTGGCCCCGTCTAGAACGAGGTATACAGGGCTCCCCGAAAGAGTGCGTTTGCTCTTCCACAAAAAAAAGTGTAAAAGCAAGCACATTCCTTGGATGCGGTGGAGTTTTTCGCGGATACCTCCTGGAAACCTCCCACAAGTGTAGACGTACCCTTACGATGCAGGGCCGTAGCAGGGGTAGGTCCCGGTCCGGCGCGAGCCGGGATTGAGCTGGGCTGCTAGCCAGTCTGCTAAAAAATTTACTGGCTGGTGGTGGGGGAAATGTGTGTAGTTTATAGCATTAACCTATAAGCTTTTGCTTATCAGTTAATCGATTACACCAGCGGTTCTCAAACTTCTTGGGCTCCGGAGCCCTTTACATGCGTAAAAATTTATGCGGCGCCCCAGCGGTCCACTGATCGTATGTGTTGTACCTATTGATGTTTCCAGTTTGTCAACCTCACGGAGCCCCTGGAGATGTCTCGTGGCGCCCTGGGGCTCCGCGGAACACAGTTTGAGAGACACTGGTTTACACGATTACATCCCTAGTTTGGAGTGTGGGAGGGGCTCTAGACTGAGCCTGGAGCAGAGGGTTGGGATTCAGAAGGAGGTTCCAGGTGCAGGCTTTGGGAGGGAGTTTGGGTGATGAAGCATGTAGTGGGGTTCAGGATGCCGGCTCCGGCTGGGCACTGCTTACCTCAGGCAGCTCCTGGGCAGTGCTGCAGTGGGGCTAAGGCAAGCTCACCTCCCCCCGGCCCTGCACCACTGTGCAAAGTGGCCATCATGTCCAGAAGCTGCTCCTACGTGCAAAGAGCAGGTGGGTCTGCACACTATCCCCACTCCATAGGTACCATCCTCACACCACCCATTGGGCATGGTTCCTGTTCCTGGCCAATGGGAGCTGTGGGGGCAGTGCTGCAGGCAAGCACAGCGTGTGGAGACCCCATGTCCTGCCTCCTCCAGGGCCCTCAGGGACGTGCCAGCTGCTTCCAGGAGAATGACAGAGATTCTCATTGCCTCTAAGTATGCTGGGTACATTTATACATAGGAGCAGCTTCCAGCAAGCTCCCTCTATCTCCAGCTGTTTTGTGTCCCACCTCTCTGTGGAGATGGGGTATAAGGGTGGGGAACATCGGTGGTCCCCCCTCTTCTGCCTGCCCCGCTCTGCGATTTGTGTCGTCTTTCACTGTGCAGAAGTAATGCTGACGGTAGGCTGCTGATGCCAAGTGATCTAGATCACACTGTAAGCTGAGTGGGAACGAACAATATGTGCTTTAATACAGCTAGATGTAAATGTATGTATTCAGGAACAAAGAATGCAGGCCATCCTTACAGGGTGGAGGACTGCGTCCTGGGAAGCAGTGGCTGGGGTGGAAGGTAGGGGGACTGAAAACAAGGCATCCGTTTTTAACTGTAAGGGTAATTAACCACTGAACAACTTACCACGCTTTGTGGTGGATTCTCTATCACTGGGAACTTTAAAATGAAGTCTGGATGTGTTTGTGACATGTAAGCTGAAATTCAGGGATGTCCTGTGTCAGGCAGGAGATGCGACTAGATGGCCACAGTGGTGCCTTTTCTCCTTATCTTAGGTATGAAATACCCCACCTCCTTTTAACTAAGCTTCAGTTCTTCTCTGCATCCACAATACTTATTTGGAACTGAATTACCTCCACTCTGTAAGAAGGAAGAGCCTGTGTGGAGATAGTTCATTCAGATCATAAGAGTTACTGCAGGTGAACTTTTTTCCTGCTTCCTGACCCTCCTTCAGTAGGGCACTGTAGCTGCTGAGTGGGTAACAGTGACGTTCCGCAGGAGAAGGGCTGAGGAACCCTGCTAGTTGAATAGAGGAATTCATGAACGTAAGCCAGATACCACATGCAGCAAGAGGTATGAGCTGCAGTATGCAGAGAGCCCTGATAATACGCTTCAGAAAAGGATAACTGAAGAAAAATCTGACCCCTTGTGCGGTGCAGTTGGTAACTCAAGGTGAGAGTTATTAGGATTAAACAACCAGGTAGGTTTGTACGCTGGTCTTTGTTCTTCATGAAGTTCTAATGGTGAATTTGGAATGCATGGTGGACATTTGTGTGTAACTACTGATGGTTTTGAAATGTGGGGTTCCTTGAAATTGCATCTTGTTTCTTGCTCAATTTAAGGGTGTTTTTTAGCAAGATGTCTTGTGAACCTGGAAGGAATCCTCTGTATATCAATATGATCATTTATCCTTCAGCCAGTGTTCCCTCTTATCTCTGTAGGCTGCGTAGTTGAAAATGCTATCCAGATGTTTTGTGGGCTCATTCTTAAATCCAACACAGAAATCTTGTTGGGGGGGATGATAGGGGCCTTTGGTAGGCCATTTTGTGCTCCCAGTTGTGTAGGGAGAGAATACAGGAAACCCCCGTGTTACGACAGCCTGAGTTGCGACCCTCCGCACTTATGATCATTTATGTAAGTGCGGAAGGGGCTGAAAACCCCCGACCTACGTCCTCGGCCCGCATTTACAATGGCGCACGGTGCCTATCGTAAATGTGGGTTCGAGTTGTGATGCTTCCTCAGGAACTGATCACATCGCAAGTCAGGGGCCGTTTGTATAGAGTTTGAGACAGAGTTAAGAAACTTGGTAATGTATCTGATCATGCATTTTCTGTGAAGGACCACTGCCTGATAGAAAAGCTTTTTGTCAGCTGCACAGTTTGCAGTTAATCAGTAAGCAGTTCCAAAGCACCTGGTAGGGATGTGAAAGTGTTACTGTGTAAATGGTTAACTGATGAGCCTGTACAGACTAACTTGGCTACCCCCTGAAGCTGCCTGTTAAGAGGTAGGCTGACTTGTAAATTGGACCTGGTGAGTGTGTTAAAGCTTTCAGTAAGCTCAGGGTACTGTGCATTTAAATCAGAGGTTCACCAAAGTATTGGATCTGAGGTCTCAAAGTGCAGCCACCAACTCTTGCTGGTGGCTGGTCTTGCACTGTTCCCGAAAATATTTAATTAGCTTTAAGGAAAAAAAATATACATACCCAAATCCTTGTAATTAATTAATTTTATTACTAGCTGATAAGCTTTCTGTGAGTAGTACATTAACAAACACACACACATCATTTGTCATAGCAGGTTTTCTCAGCCCTGCCAAGCCTGGGGACAAACTGAGTAGTGGTGGGTGGGGAGGAGGATCAAGGCAGGCATCAGCCTGAAGTCCCTTGCAGCTGGAGGATGAAGCCTGAAGCTGCACAGCCAGAGCCCAGGGCCGGAGCTCATGGCCAGAGCCTGCACCCTGCCACTGAAGGGCTGAGAGTCTAGAACTGGAGCTCTGTGGGTAACTCATAGCAGGGAGAAGCAGGCACCACTTAACAGGAGACTGCCTCTAGCCACTATAACATCAAATCCGAACGCTGTCTTCAGGGGTGTGATAATGGCACAGAATTGGTGTGATCAGACCTGTGTCCTAGAGCTGATGGAAGGAACAGTGCCGCTCCTCTGTTAGCCAGCATGATCATGACTATTTCCCATTTCCAAAGGGTTTGTACAGCAGGGCGGGAAGGAACACATGAGGGAGGGATTGCACGCCTATGCGCAGAAGCATAGACTCCACTTGTCCCGCTTCATATACAAAGCTGCAAATGTTTAGGGCTCAAAGTATATTGTAAACACATGTACAGAGAGTTAAAAGGGCATTGTAACCATTACTTGTGGTGGTCTTGGACATAATATGGGCTGGCTCATTTGCCTGCAAAATGCAGGTGAGAGAAACTGGTGGATCCCTGAAAGATGGGTGAATGAAGATAGGAAAAGGCTGGAGAAGTATTTGGAATGTAAGCAAGTTCTGTCTGTCTGATGGACCTTAAATTGGTAGTATTGGGTTTTAAAGCCAGTCTTTGATTTCTAGATTGCCAGCATAAAGAACGCAGGGTCGTAGTAGCTCAAACCAGCGAGCAGCATGTTGCAGGATTCTGCATCTGCAAGTGATGTATAGTGCCTTTAAGAGGAACTACAGTAAATGAGTCTTGTGGTTCTGAGCGTATGTATTTCTGTTTTGAGGCCCCTAACTAAATAAGGGCACATCCTCTGCGTGGTTTGCATTTGGAAAAAGTAACTTTATAGCCCCGCAGAAGCAGATAATGGGGATGTTTCTTGGAAAGAGCATGGCAGAAAATGAAGCTAGGAATTTTAATGTGGTTGGCTACTTCAGAAAGAATCCCTTTAAGTATGATCATGGTGTCACCTTTATATAGCAAGGAATTTAAGGGCAAGCTGTGATTGACCTATTGGTAATAAGAATGGCCAGGCTGGGTCAGACCAAAGGTCCATCCAGCCCAGTGTCCAGTTGGCCGACAGTGGCCAATGCCAGATGCCCCAGAGGGAGTGAACAGAACAGGGAATCAAGTGATCCCTCCCGTCTCCCATTCTCAGCTTCTGATAAATAGAGGCTAGAGACCCCAGCCCTGCCCATCCTGGCTCATAGCCATTGATGGACCTCACCTCCATGAATGTATCTAGCTCTTTTTTGAACCCTATTATAGTTCTGGTCTTCACAACGTCCTCTGGCATGGAGTTCCACAGCTGTGCCATGTATGAAGAAATGAAGGATGTTAAATATCAACTAATAGACTAATGGAATAGTGGATGATTTTTGCATCGGCTATTCAATTAGTCAGTAGGCCGATTCCACCTCTGAAGCGTAGCAGCAGCCCTAGGGCTGTTGCTACACTTCCAAGGTAAAAGCGCTGCATGCAGCCTGGGCTCAGCTGGGGACTCCAGCTGATCCTGGGCTCCACGTGGCGCTGCCACTTAGAAATGCCATGTGCAGCCTGATGCTAGGCTCCCCATGGCATTTCAAAGCAGCAGCACTGCATGCAGCCCGGGGTCAGTGGGGGAGTTGCCAACTGATCCTGAGCTCTGCTCAGTGCTGCCACTTGGAAACACTGCATACAGCCTGGGGACACGGGCTGCACGTGGCGTTTCAAAGCGGCAGTGCTGCGTGAAGCCTGGGACCGGACCCCGGGCTCCAAGTGGCACTACCACTTTCTTATAGAAGCAGCAAGGGGAGGGGAAACAACTAGTCGGCTAGCATGTCAGCTATCTGATAAGCAAATGCTTATTGGCTAGTCGACTAGTCCTTCACATCCCTGGAAGAAATACTTCCACCGGTTTGGTTTTTAAACCTGCTACCTATTAATTTTGTTTGGTAACCTCTAGTTCTTGTGTTACGGGAACTTACTTTTCTCCACACCAGCCATGATTTTATAGATCTCTATCATATCCCCCCTCAGTTCCCTCATTTCCAAGACGAAAAGTCCCAGTCTTATTCATCTCACATGGCAGCTGTTCCAACCCCCTCATTTATGTTTGTTGCCCTTTTCTGAATTTTTTTTTCGATGAAAAGATACCTTTTTTGAGATGAGACGACCACATCTGTCCACAGTTTAAGTTGTGGGCGTACCATGGATTTATATAGAAACAATAAGATACTGTTTTATTTTTCTCTTTTTTTTTTAATGTTTCCTAACATTGTTTGCCTATTGCTGCACATTGAGTGGATGTTTTTGGAGAACTATCCACAATGACACCAAGATCTCTCACTTGAGTGCTAATAGCTAATTTAATCCCCATCAATTTGTATGTATAGTTGGGATTATTTTTTCCAATATGTATTTCTTTGCATTTATCAACATGAAAACTCATTTGTCGTTTTATTGCCCAATCATTTATTTTTGCGAGGGTCCTTTTGAATCTCTTTACAGTCTGTTTTGGACTTAACTGTCTTGAGCAGCTTGGTATCCTCTGTAAATGTTGCCACCTCACTATTTACCCGTTTCTCTAGATCAGTGGTCTCCAACCTGTTTACACCCAAGATTGCTTTTTAAATGTCAGTGCAAGCCAAGATTTAACCCATCCTTTCCCCAAAACCCCACCCCTTCCTTGAGGCCCCACCCTCTCTTTTCCCCTCCTCTCCATCATTTGCTGTCCCTAGTCCTTACTCAGTCTCACTGGGTTGAGACAGGAGGTGCAAGCTCTGGGAGGGAATTTGGGTGCAGGAGGAAGTAGAAAAGGGGATGCTGGCTCAGGAAGGGACTCCAGGCTGGAGAGTGGTGTGGGCAGGTGGAGGGTTGGGGCAAGGTGCAGGCTTGTGGATGTGGGGGTGCAGGAGTTTGGGTTGGGGGTGCATGAGGGGCTCAGGGCAGGGAGGTTGGGAGTATGATGGGCTCAGGACACAGATTTGAGGGGTGTGGATGGTGAAAGAGTGTTGTGGCAGAAGATGGGGGATGTGGGGGTGCTGAAGTTTGGGGATGAGAGGCTCAGGATGGGGTTCAGGTGTATGATGAGCTCAGGGTTGGGGTTTGGGGGGGATGCAGGAGTGTTATGATGCAGGAAGTGTGGGCTCCTTCTTGTGGGGGGGGCTGGAACACCTCGTGATCAACTGGTGGTGCCCCCAAAATCGACCACGGCTCTAGATGATTTATGAAAATGTCCTAACTTTCTTTCAGAACAGATGTAATGTACAGGGTCTGAGGGGGTGAGAGGGATTGTTGATTGCCCTGTATTTAAACATCTGCTAGAGACCTCATTTGTATTGAACAAAACAATTAGCACGATGCTTTGGGGAAATGCTGCATAGTGTGTCTGACAGGTCAGTGTGGTGTTGTGGCTGTCCATAGCAGTGTGTCTGTAGGTGAATGGCTTAACGAGACCAATTTTGTTTGTACTTCGTATTTGCAGAAAATGTACTGAGCACACATGATACACTGATGATAGGACACATCTTTTCCCCCTGTCTGGCAGGAGTTTTGCTTTATCTTAAACATTACAAAATTGGCATTTTTCGTAGAAGAAAACTAATATTTTGTAAATTATTCTGGTGTTCTGAATTCTTTATGGCAGTATGTGTGCAGTGAGTATTTCTTATTTTTTGGCTTCATATTCCACAAATCTGGAAACTGCCCACCAGGCCATCTCTTTGACTGCCTTTTAGGAGTCAGAGTGATGTGCACATTGCATTGAATAGAACCAGTTGGAGCCACTGTGTGGGGAAAAAATTGAGTTCCAGCATGCAGCATGGCTTCTGTTTGTGAACATCGTTCTCTGAAAGATGAAGTGATGCGTGCAAGATTCTGTAGTGTCCCCTGGCTGCACTGCTGTGATCCAGTAAATGTGAAGAACTGTAGGTTGCCGTTTGTCTAGCCCTTCTTATTCCTATATTTCAAAATTAATCTGGAAGATGACACTGATCTAATATACCTGCCAAGTGTTTTTACTTTTAAAAAATCACTAATGCACGAAAGGGGTCTGATGTAACGAATGCTTTGCATGTGGTGGTAGTCTGTGTCAAGACAGTCTACCCCTTAAATAAGTGAACTGTATTCTTGTAGTTATGTGAATGACACATGGGGATGTTGGCAAGATGCTTAGTGTCACTTGCAAAATCCTGCTCTTTCCAAAACTTAAGTCTTTTGTGTTAAGGCATTTTTCATAGCAGGCATACTGACAACTGTGTTTAAGTGTGTGGCATAGATCTAGGTTAAAACAGAGTTTATCCTATATTATGTTTGCATAGAAAACTTAAGTGGCTTATTCCTCCTTCTTTCCCCTGCTGAGAATAATTTGCAGTGAGGCTGAACATGCTATGACTCTAATTTCATTTTGTGCAGAATTTTTTACAAAGTGTCCTTATAAAAAGGCTCAAATGCAAGTTGGTTAACAAAATCAAGGTAAGTGAACCCACAGAATGTTTCTTCTGGCATCACTGATGTTTTGTTTTCATGCAAATTAGTTTTTCCTGGAACTGGAAACATCTGTTCCCCAAAGCCTCATTATTGAGGTCTCCTCAGGTGTTGGGATATGACTGGGTCCTGCTGGAGATTAAATCTCTCCTTACTTCCTAATTCTCAGGAGAAAAGTGTGGTTTTCAAATACATGGGCTATTTCTGTGTAGATTCCTGTGACATGGGTAAAAGACACTTGAGTGACTGCGTTTGAAATGAATTTAAGATTTATTTCTTTTAAAAACAGGACCTGGAGCTGAGAGAAGCAAACTCAACATAATCCCCATCTTTGACATGCAGAGCTAGTTACTTATGTGCTGCAAAGGGGGAGGAGGGGTCAGTCCTCTCCTTTAGTCCTGCTGTGTGAGCAGAGAAGGAAAGTGAATCTGAAGATACAGTGTGTATTTACCTTGGTTGAACTGCACACAAGTTAAAACAGCTCTTCTCCTGCCAAGGTTATGTCTCAGATTCCAAGGCCAGAGGAGGCCATTGTGACAGGCCAGACAGCTTCCTCAACATTTTTAGACCAGATCTTTTAGAAATACATCCAATCTTGATGTTAAATTCAGTAGTATGAAGCCCACCACAGCCCTTTGTAAGTTTGTTCAATGGTTGATTACGCTCATTGGTACACATTTATCCTTTATTTCTAGACTGAGTTTGTGTAGCTTCAACTTCCAGCTGCTTTATCATGTTGTACCTTTCTTTCTCTACTAATCAAAGAGGCCGTTATTAAATATTGGTTTCCATGGACATACTACAGACTGCCGTCAAGTCACTGCTTAAGCTTCTTGGTCAAGCTAAATGAATGGAGCTCTTTTAGTCTCACTATAAGTTATGGTTTCTAAGCCTTCCATTTTCCTTGTGGCTCCTCTCTGAACCTTCTCCACATTATCAATATCTTTCTCAAATCCGGACAATTTTTGCACTGGTGTCAAATATTAGAGGTAAAATAACCCTACTCCTACACAAGAATCCCCTATTCGTGTGTTCAAGGATTTTATTAGCTCTCTTGGGCACATTGACACTGGAAGCTCATGTTGAGATGATTATCTACCACAACCCCAAATCTCTCAGATTAACTGCTTCCAAGGGTAGTCATTTATCTTGTAAGTAGGACCTACATTATTTGGTCTTAAATTTGTACATTTAGCTGTACTAAATTTAGCTCAGACCCTCATGGGCACGGGCTGCTGCCACCCCCTGCTGCTGCCTCTGTATCAGTAGCACAGGGTGACAGGGAGCTGGTCTGTGCGGGGAGCTGGTTTTTAAACTGACTCCCCTTGCAGACCAGCTCTGCCTGCCACCCCTAAAATGTCATGCGGCTACATGACTATTCAGTTACCTGATATCTAACATCCCTGGTATGGATTAGGGATGTAAAATCCTGTTTAAAATGTTAAACATAGTTTAACCATTTAACGGGTTAACTGGCTCGCAGTGTAGCATGGTGGGCCCAGCCGGGCTGGTGGGGGGCTGCTCCAGCCTGGCTGGAGCCCCCTGCTTGCAGCACGGTGGGACATGCTGGGCGGGAGCAGCCTCCCACCCACAGTGTGGCTGGGCTGCGCACTGGTTAAGCAATGCTTACTGGGTAACTAGTTAACCCTAGTACAGTCCTAATGTGGATATACAAGTGCCTGAAGACTTTGCTAAGTACAAGGGCTTCTTTACAGAAACACTTTGGGACAGAACTCAGTGCCCCCCACCCCCAAATACTTTTCAGTGAGTGTGCAGCAAATTTTTAATTATTTTTTTAATGATCCAGTTTTGGTCCTCATATCAGCCAACAGCGCCACGAATATCTTTCCAGAGAAACAAATCCCGAGAGAAAAATGTGTTCCTAAATCGTAGGGAGGTAGTGTTATGCATAGCAGAACAAAGCGTGGAAACACTTTATGCTCTCGAATAATTTTGGTTCAATTGGTGTGGGTGGTACTACATAGCTTTTCAGTATACAGAAGGTTCTTGCTTGTATATGCAAGTGTTGGGGAAATTGTATACTGAAATAATGACTTACATTGTGGGCGTGCTATCTTCATAGAAAAAGTTAACTGTATTAACATTAAATCTTTTCGTATCCTCAGTTTTCTGGCCCTTTTCTTGAGCAATTGATGTTATTAGCCTGGTGGAGAGATCAAGCACTATGTTTGAAAGTGGAATATGTACCACTTCTCCACTCTGAGAGAAGGTCACATTTATTAAGGTCCATTTTCTTGCAACCGATTTTGTAAAGTCAGTAGTGCATGTCCCCACTGTGTGCAACAGGTTGACATAGTAGGGATGTAAGCGACTATTTGACTAGCTGACTCTCGGATAAGCAAAAGCTTATCGGGTAGTGGACACACTAGTCAACTAGTTGCTTCCCCCCCCTTGCTGCCTCTATCACAAAGAGGCAACAAAGGGGAGTGGGGAAGAGGAGGGGGTGCTGGAGGGAGCCAGCTTCAAAGGCTCCATGCTGTGCTTCCTCTTTAAAATGCACAGGAGCCCCCACTGGAGACTCTTGTACATTTCAAAGCTGCCACACCAGGTGGAGACTGGAGCCCCCGGGGAGTCCTGGTGGGGCTCTTGTATGTTTCAAAGGCGGAACGTGGAAGTTCTTATTGACTAATCGAATAGTCGATAGAAATCCTATCAACTACTTGATTAGTTAATTGATTGAAATTTAACATCCCTATGACAGTCACCCTACAGGGGATTCACTACCTTCGACTTAGACAATGATGCACTATGGATAGCTATCCCACGATTCCTTTCACTCTTTTGCATTCTGGGTTATGCCCCCAGTGCCTGATGTGACCAAAACAGTGTAATGGGTGGTTTTGGGTACATGTCTTCAATGTCCCATAATTATGATTTTTAAAATACATTTTGAAATAAGTTAGCAATGCTCAAATCTGAAAAGGATTATGCTAGATGTTGGGTCTGATTGTGAGTATTCGTTAAAGGAGTTGCCTGTTTAGCTTAGGTTAAATGTCTTGTATTCATGTAGTATTAGCATGCATACTTTATTTCTTCTCATGTGTGAGGCAGGGAAATGCTATTTTCACCACTTTGGAAATGAGGAGCTGAGGTACGGAGTCTGAGTGATTTGCCAAAAGAAGTGGCACAAGGAATTGACCCCGGTCTCAAGTCACAGGTTAGTGTCCAAACCACTGGACCATCATTCCCTTTACATTTGTAGATGCATACTGGAATAATGAGCTAATTTATTTTTAATAGATGGGACTACCAGCCCTTCAAACAGATTCCTGTGGTAAATGTAGTTGTGTGTCCAGCAAGCTTGTGTATGGCTTTGTTATGGGGTTGGTTGGCTTTTTAAAACATAAAACCAAAACTCATCGATAAGGGTCATGGAGTTCCTAAATGCTAATACTTTATTTTTGTGTGCCATAATCAATTATGATGCAAAATATTTTGTTTGCCAGCACTACTTACTTTTTTGGGAGCGGGGAGAAGAGACTATTGCTCAGGATAACTTTTTTGTAGGCAAAAATTTGGTGTTGAAAGTTCTTCATTCAGTGACATGACTTCCTTTAGAAATCCAAATAAAACTTCATTGAAACAGGTTTTGCTTCTTAGTTTGTCATTTGTCCTTAATTTCTCTCTGTCCATTGTGTGTTTGGTACTACTGGAGGAGTTTCTTGTGGGCTTGCTGGCACTTAATAAGCCTTACTAAGGAAAAAAAGTCAAACATGACAGGCTTAAAAACATATGGGATGGAATCCTCCTGGATCTTTTGAAGGCAGAGAGAGAATTAAGTAACTGCAGAGTTAGGGTCTTCACTACTAACTTTTCTCATGCAATTGTGAAATAGCTCACTAGAGAATTATTTATATTAGGTAAAGTTTCCCTAAAGTGAGAGTTGAAGCTCCCATCTGATTATTTAGTTGAACATGCCTAATGCCGTATTTGTGTCCAGTATTGTTCCTCATGTTTTAACAAAAACACACTTCATCTCATAAAAATATTTTGCTTTTTACTGTCTTGCTTGACCTCACAGACCAGCCAATTGAAAGTAATTGCTGCTGCTGCTTTATTGCTCTTTGAATAGATACTTAGAAAAGGACATGCTAGAGTCAGTACTTAAAATTCACTTTGTTAGTGTTAGGACGCTTAAGAAGTGATTTGCTCTGAACATTGTTATTGTCGAGACTAAGGGGGGGATAGGATAGAGGTCTATAAAATCATGACTGGTATGGAAACACGGAATAAGAAAAAGTTATTTACTTATTCCCACAATATAAGAACTAGGGGTCACCAAATGAAATTAATATGCAGCAGCTTTATAACAAACAAAATCAAGTTTTTCACTCCGCGCACAGTCAACCTGTGGAACTCCTTGCCAGAAAATGCGGTGAAGACCAGGACTTCAGTAGGGTTCAGAAAAGAGCTAGATAACCTCCATGAATCTAAGTCAATCAATGGCTATTAGCCAGGATGGGTAGGAATGGTGTCCCCAGCCTCTGTTTCTCTGGAGGTGGGTGAAGGGAGGGATCATGTGAGGATTACCTGTTGTGTTCCCTCCTTCTGGGGCATCTGGTATTGGACATGGTTGGCAGACAGGACACTGGGCTGCACGGACCATTGGTCTGACCCAGTCTGGCTGTTCTTTATGTACTATATAGCTTAGAAATGAGTGTCTGTTTGAGTGTGTTTGTCCAAGAGTCCTCCTACACTGTAAGATCTAGGACCACTAAATTTGGTATGCATCTTCCTCTTATCCTAATACAGAAGCAGCAAGGAGTGGGGGGGAAATGTGAGCAGTCAGCTTGACCACACGATAAGCTTAGGCAGATCAGGTTGTCGACTAATCGACTACTTTTTTACATCCCTACTATCTACTCCAGGGGTGGGCAATAATTTTTGGCCGGGGGCCATGTCAAAAATTTTAGAAGTGCCCCTGGGCTGGGCCTAAACCAGAAGGGGCGGGGCCAGGATGCTTCTGGACTACCCCACCCACAGACCATGGTTGGTCTGGGGGTGGGGGAACCCCTTTGCCCCCCCTTCTACTAGGCACCACCTGCGCCCTGCTGCGTGCTTCTTGCAGGGTGGGGGTAGGGCGGAAGGAGGCTTCAGGTGCTCCCCCCACCCCCAGCCCAATCAGGGCCTGGGGGTGGAGGAGCGCTTGAAGCATCGTCCCGCTCTGCGAGGAGCACGTGGCACTTTAAAGTGCTGCACGCTGCTCGCAGGGCGGGGGCAGGATGAAGGAAGCTTTGCGCAGCTCCCCCGTCCCCAGGCCCTGATTGGCCTGGGGGTGGGGGAGTGCCCAAAGCCGCCTCGCACCCTACCCCCACCCTGCGAGAAGCACGTGGCACTTTGAAGTTCTACACACTCCTTGCAGAGCGGGAGGAGGCTTCGGGTGCTCCCCCACCCCCAGGCCAATCAGGATCTGGGGGCAGGGAAGCTGGGTGAAGCTTTCTTCGCCCTGCGTGAGCATATGGCACTTAGAAGTGCAGCGTGCTCATTGCAGTGCGGGGGGAGGGTGGAGGAAATTTCTCACACTCCTCCTGCCCCCACGCCAGTCAGGGAGTGGGGTGGGGGAGTGCATGTTGTCTTCTCCTGCCCTGTGAGGAGGGCGTAGCACTTTGAAGTGCAGCATGCTCCTTGCAGGGTGGGAGGGCGTCTTGTCAATTGGCCTGGGGGTGGGGGAGTGGCAGGGCCTCCGCGGTCCGGATCCAGCCCGCACAGGCCCTTTTGCCCACCCTGATCTACTCACAGGTTGCAGAAGCAGAGCCCTGGCTTGCTGGGGGTGGGGAGGAGGAAGAGAGGGAGCCCAGTTGGGTGGCAGGGCCAAGGGGTGGGGGTCAACAATAACCTTCCCCGTCGGGCAAAATCCCTCCTCCAGGACCAGTCAGATCCTGAGGATGCCAAACCAGGGAGGTCCAACCTATCTATATTTTAGAGAGTTCCCCCAGCTGGGGGACATGTACCCCGCACCTGGTGCTGCCTGCTGCAGTGGCCATCGTAGAACCATAGAGCTGGAGGAAACCTCGGGAGTCATCGAGTCCAGCCTCCTGCCCAAGGTAGGACCAATCCCAACTCAATCAGCCCAGCCAGGGCTTTGCCAAGCCGAGATGTAAACACCTCTACGGCCGGAGATTCCACCCCCTCCCTAGGTAACCCGTTCCAGCGCTTCCCCACCCTCCTAGTGAAATAGTTTTTCCTAATATCCAACCTGGACCTCTCCCACTGCAACTTGAGACCATTGCTCCTTGTTCTGCCATCCGTCACTACTGCGAACAGCCTCCCTCCATCCTCTTTGGAACCTCCCTTCAGGGAGTTGAAGGCTGCTATCAAATCCCCCCTCACTCTTCTCTTCTGCAGACTAAACAAACCCAAATCATTCAGTCTCTTCTGATAGGTCATGTGCTCCAGCCCCCTAATCATTTTGGTCACCCTCCGCTGGACCCTCTCCAATGCGTCCACATCCTTTCTATAGTGGGGGCCCAGAACTGGACACAGTATTCCAGATGTGGCCTCACCGGAGCCGGATAAAGGGGAATAATCACTTCTCTGGATCTGCTGGCAATGCTCCTCTTAATGCAACCTAATATGCCATTAGCCTTCTTGGCTACAAGAGCGCCCTGTTGACTCATCTCCAGCTTCTCATCCACTGTAACCCCCAGGTCCTTTTCTGCAGAACTGCTGCTTAGCCAGTCGGTCCCCAGCCTGTAACTATGTTTGGGATTCTTCCGTCCCAAGTGCAGGACTCTCCACTTGTCCCTGTTGAACGTATCAGATTTCTTTTGGCCCAATCCTCTAATTGTCCAAGTTACTCTGGACCCTCTCCCTGTCCTCCAGCGTGTCTACCTCTCCCCCTAGCTTAGTGTCATCTGCAAACTTGCTGAGGGTGCAATCCATCCCCTCATCCAGGTCATTAATAAAGATGTTGAACAAAAATGGTCCAAGAATGATTCTTGGGGCACTCTGCTAGAAACCGACCGCCAGCCATACATCGAGCTGTTGATCACTACCCATTGGGCCCGACCATCTAGCCAGCTTTCTATCCATCTTACCGTCCATTTATCCAATCCATATTCCCTTAATTTGTTGGCAGGAATATTGTAGGAGACCGTACCAAAAGCTTTGCTAAAGTCAAGGTATATCACATCCACTGACTTCCCCATGTCCACAGAGCCAGTTACCTCATCATAGAAGCTAATCAGATGTGTCATGCAGGACTTGCCCTTCGTGAATCCATGCTGACTATTCCTGTTCACTTTCCCCTCTTCCAAGTGCTTCAAAATGGATTCCTTGACGATCCCCGTCATGATTTTTCCGGGGACTGAGGTAATGCTGGCTGGTCTGTAGTTCCCTGGATCGTCGTCCTTCCCTTTTTTTAAAGATGGGCACTACATTTGCCTTTTTCCAATCATCAGGGATCTTTCCCGATTGCCACGAGTTTTCAAAGATAATGGCCAGAGGCATTTGCCAACTCCTTCCGTACCCTCGGCTGCATTAAATCTGAGCCCATGGATTTGTGTATTTTTAGCTTTTCTAAATAGTTCCTAACATGATCTTTCTCCACCAAGGGCTGTCCACCTCCATCCCATACGGCGTTGCCTAGTGCCTTTGTCTGGGAGCTGACCTTGTCCATGAAGACAGAGGCAAAGAGTACTTCAGCTTTCCCCACATCATCTGTCACTAGGTTACCTCCCTCATCCAGTAAGGGTCCCACACCCTCTCTGAGCACCCTCTTATTGCTAACATGCCTGTAGAAACCTTTCTTGTTACCCTTCACATCCCTTGCCAGCTGCAATTCCAATTGTGCTTTCACCTTCGTGATAACTCCCCTGCATTCTTGAGCAGTATATTTATACTCCTCCCTAGTCATCTGTCCAAGTTTCCACTTGTTGCAAGCTTCCTTTTTGCGTTTAAGCTCACCATGGATGTCCCCGGTAAGCCAATCTGGTCGACTACTATATTTGCTTTTCTTGCTGCGCATCAGGATGGTTTCTTTCTGTGCCTTTAATAAGGCTTCTTTTAAAATACTGCCAGCTCTCCTGGTCTCCTTTCCCCTTCATGTTAGCATCCCAGGGAATCCTGCCCATCAGTTCTCTGAGGGAGTCAAAGTCTGCTCTTCTGAAGTGCAGGGTGTGTATTTTGCTACTCTTTTCTTCCTTTGGTCAGGATCCTTAAATCTACTATCTCATGATCACTGCTTCCCAGGTTGTCGCCCACCTCTACTTCCCCTGCTAGTTCCTCCCTGTTTGTGAGCAGCAGGTCAAGCTGCGCATGGCCCCTGCTTGATTACTTCAGCACTTGTACCAAGAAGTTATCCCCAGCATTCTCCAAAAACTTCCTGAGTTGTCTGTGTACTGCTGTGTTGGTGTCCCAACAGATGTCAGGGTGATTCAAGTCCCCCATAAAAACCAGGGACTGTGATCTGGAAGCTTCTCTCAGTTGTCCAAAGAAAGCCTCATCTACCTCATCCACCTGATCCAGCGGGCTATAGCAGACACCAACCACAACATCACTCCTGTTGCTTCCACCTCTAAACTTAACCCATAGACTCTCAACAGGCTTTTCTCCCTCTAAATACTGGAGCTCTGAGCAATCATACTGCTCTCTTACATACAGTGCAACTCCTTTTCCTTTTCTCCTCCGCCTCTTCTTCCTGAACAGTTTATCCCTTCCATGACAGTGCTCCAGTCATGCGAGTCATCCCACCAAGTCTCCATTATTCCAAACAAATCATAGTTCTTTGACTGGGCCAGGACTTCTAATTCTTCCTGTTTGTTTCCCAGGCTTCCCACATTGGTGTACAAACACCTTAGATAACCAGTTGATCGCCCTTCTTTCTGTATCCGAATCAGGGGTCTTCCGTTGTTGCTCGTTCCTCCTTGTGATTCTTCCCAGTGTCCAACTTTCTCACCTCAGGGCTTTGGTCACCTTCCCCCAATGAACCTAGTTTAAAGCCCTCCTCACTAGGTTTGCAAGCCTGCCTGTGAAGATGCTCTTTCCTCTCTTCTTTAGGTGGATCCCATCTCTTCCTAACAATCCTTGTGCCCAGAATAGAGTCCCATGGTCGAAGAAACCAAAGCCCTCTCTGCGACACCACCTGTGCAACCACGCATTTACTTCCTCAATTCGACAATCCCTACCCGGACGTTTTCCTTCAACCGGAAGGATGGACGAGAACATCAGTTGGGCTTCAAATTCCTTGATCCTTCTTCCCAGCGCAGCATAATCTGCTGTGACCCGGTCTAGGTTATTCTTGGCCATATCATTAGTTCCTACATGGAGAAGCAGGAAGGTGTAGTGATCCAAAGATTTAATCACTTTCAGAAGACTCTCGGTCACATCCTGAATGCGAGCTCCTGGTAAGCAGCACGCTTCTTGAGATTGCAGGTCTGGACAGCAGATGGGTGACTCAATCCCTCTTAGGAGGGAGTCCCCGACCACCCCCCCCCCGTGTTCTTTTGTGGGAGGGGTGTTCGTGGAACCCCCATCCCTAGGACTGCGCATCCCATGCCTTCTGGTAGATGTTGTTCCCTTCTGATTTCTTCCCTGAGAGGTCCCTGCCAAAGCATTCTCCATCGCAGTGCCTGTGGAGAGAGCCTGAAAGTGGTTACTTACCTCTACAGGAATGGGGGATACCTGAGTTGGCCGCTTTCTCCTTCTAGAGGTTACGTGCTGCCAGTTTTCTTCCTTGTCCTGTGCTGCCCTGACTGGCTCTTCAGCCTGTTGTAGCTGCAGGATTAAATGCTGCCTTCTATCGAGGAAGTCTTCATCCTCTCTGATAGAACATAGGGTCCGTACTTGGGCCTCCAGTCCTCTGTTTTCTTCCAAAATTGTGGCCAGCTTGCACTCAGTGCAGATGAAATCCCTTCTTTCTTCTGGGAGGAAGACAAACATGGCACATGCTGTGCAGGTAACAACAGCAGAGCTATCACCATCCATATCTGCCTTCCTTCTGAGAGATTCCTCAGTTGTTATTCAATGCCTCCTTGAAGGGCAGGAGTGTAGTGAAAAGATTTGAAAGAATGGTGAGTGTATCTCCCCTCCTTCCCACTCCCCTTCCCACCTCCCTGTTAGCAGCCCCTGTTCACCAGCTCCCTGATTGCTGACTCACTCCTGTATAAGGCCCTGCACTGCCTGATAGCCCCTCCCCCTGATTAAGGCTCAACCAATGAGCAGAGGCTTCTAGATTGCAAACCCTGATTAGAAGGTCACAGCTTCCACCTGCCAGCCACAGCACACACTCAGTGGGGGAGGAGGAGGAGCAGGAGGCCGGGGAAGGGAAGGAAGGAAAAAAAACAAAACCCGAACAGCCAAACACAAGCTCAGCACACTGCGAGAGAACCCCAGGCACAAACACACACTACAGACAGACCACTTCCCTCAAGGGTCCTGTATTAGCTTCCTCCTTCACCTGGAGAACTCCCTCTCCGAACTCCCTGTTAACAAGCCCCGTTCGCAAGCACTTCTCCCCTGGCCCAAAGCTGCTGCTGAGAGAGGGGACTGGGGCTGTCCTTTCTCTTCAGGCACCCTGCGGACTGCATCCCCATCCCCAGCCCAATGATTTAAATGAAGAAAAACAAAATGTATTTGAGCTAAGGAGCTGAGCAACCTGGGTCAGTCTTTTGTGTAATAGTACTAATTCGTTTCATTGTGGGGTTGGATAATTTGTGTCTGACACAATGGGCGGGAGGGATAGCTCAGTGGTTTGAGCATTGGCCTGCTAAACTCAGGGTTATGAGTTGAATCCTTGAGGACAGGATTTGGGGCAAAAATCTGTCAGGGATGGTACTTGGTCCTGCTGTGAAGGCAGGGGACTGGACTCAATGACCTTTCAAGGTCCCTTCCAGTTCTAGGAGATAGACAATCTCCTTTCATTTCAAAACTTGAATTTTAGAGAGAATTTAAATTCTTGCCCAGCAAATTTAATCTGGGATTAAATCTGCCTGTGCTCTTTATAATTAACACATTTGTTGTTAAAAATTGTACCCAAATTGTGTCCTTCTCTTAGCTATGTTGTCTTCAGGGAGGTTACACAAGTATAACACAGGGCAGAATTGTTCCCTGAAGTGGGAATTGAGGGAGCATTGCTCATGTATGAGCCACCCTAGATCCTGTGCCACTCCCGGTAGCCGTGCTGGTTCTGTAGGGCTCCGGATATAAAAAAGTGACTTAACTTATTTATTTGTTGCTAATGTGTGCTGATCAAACTGAATAAATAAGTTAACTTGAATTTAATAAGGTAACTTGAATGCCACTTTGTGTGCATTTTATATTTAGTAAAATTTATATGTTCCCCGGTTGCTCTAACAGAGTGCTTTCTTTGGGTTTTCCTCTTCCTCCTTTTGTCTAGGGAAATCTGAACCGGCTCTTAGGTCTGTCCAGAGACAGGAGTGAACATTACCTCTTGTGGATTGTACAAGTATTGTTTAAAAGCAAAGTTTTGCTGAACTGCATTTACGGTGCCTTGCCGAATCTGGGAGTGCTGGAGAGCAAGGAAAGAGCCGTTCAGCTTCTCCTTCCCCCTCCCCATGGTTTCTGGCACACTTTCCAAGCTCTTTCAGTTTGTGGGTGTTGTGGCTGCTGGGACACTGCAGTAAGTTGGTGTTCTTGGCAGTTATGTCTCATGCCAGCTGAGTAATGGTCATACAAACCCAACTTGAAAGGATTTTTCAATCCATCTGTGTTCAACGTGTGTCGACTTCAGTGTCGCCACCGGGGATGGATGCTTCACATATCCAGTTCTGAGGAGACAGGTTGTGCTGGTCATCCTGTAAGGTTACCTGTGCATGTGTCTGTACATCTGAAGGCATTCTAAAGGGGGAGACTTTCAGAGATGAGCTTCAGAAGGGTGGCTTAGGGGTACTGAAGCCAAGTGGCACAATTCCTTAAAGGCACATAGATGTGTTGTGGTTTGATGAGTGAACTCTCTTTGGCCTTTCTCTCACACTATACGTGCACTTTCTAAGTGACAAGCCTACATCTGCACTTCTGAGTGAAATACTGCAGTTCATCCCATGAGAGATTGAAAAACAGGCATGACCTCCTGATGGCCCAAATATTCAACTAGGGATGTTAAAAGGCGTGCTTTTTGTAAAGGTGTAACCGCTGAAATTTTCAGTGGTTGCATGTTTATATTAGGGATGTAAGCGACAGATCAACTAGTCGACTATCCGATAAGCAGAAGCTTATTGGATAGTCGACTAGTGATGTGACTAATTACTTCCCCCCCTCCTTTGCTACCTCTATCAGAGAGGCAGCAAGGGGGGGGAGCTGGCTTAAAAGCCAGTTCCCCCCAGCACCGTCTCTGCAGGGGGCAGGGGCGATAGAGGCACAGTGTGAAACGGCACAAGTGGGGACTGAAGCAGTCTCCCTCATGCTGCTTCGCTGTGATTCTGCTTTCGAAATGTACAAGAGTCCCAGCGGGACTGCCCTCCCTACAGGGCTTCTGCTTTTGAAATGTACAAGAGCCCATGTTACAATTCAGAGGTGGAGGTGCCCTTATAGACTAATAAATAGGATTTCCATTGACGGTTACATTAGTCTAAATTTAACATCCCTAGTTTACATGTGGGGAGGGGAAGGTGGCTCCGGTCTGCTCCTCTGATACATGTACTCATGAAGGTTAACCAGCGAGCCCAGCTCATCCGTTAACTGTTTAGATGTGTACACTATTACATCTCTTACCCTCATTACATATCAGTGTTGAATATAGTTTTGTACAAAGTGTGTCTTGTGAGGTATCCATTTAAAAGCCTGATGAACATTAATATCTTGTTTGGAGTGTATGTGAAGTTATGAAGTTTGGCTGTGTATGTGTATATGTTACTGAACTATGTTGTGAGGTTCAAAACACCTACAAGCAGCCTTTCAGTACAGCCGTAAAAAGGTCAAAGGATATGAATGGGCTTATTGAGGCACCCAAACACAAGGATCACCCTAGGAACTGAGTATAATAGAAACATCCCAGAGATAGCTCTACACAATGGGAACTGTTTGACCCAGGTCACAGCAAAAGAGCTTTTCAGCAAGTGAGAATTAGATATAGACGGGGACAGTGACATCATGGGGGACCTCATGCTCCCTACAGCCACACACCTAGAAGCACCAGAGGAACAAAGACTGAACTGTGGGGAGCTGATGGTCCCACGCTGGAAGGATTTTTTAGCCTGTGTATGAGAACCTGGGAAAGTTGAGGTAACTTGGGCCTTAAACTGTAACCCTGTTTAGCAAATTCTCACTGAGTGACACTGCATGTCCTGTCTATCTAGCGCAGGGGAGGGCAATAATTTATTATCAGGGGCCACTTGCAGAAAATTTTGAAGTGGCCCCAGGCTGCACCGGAAGAGACAGGGCCTCAAGTGGAAGGGGCGGGGCCAGGATAATTCCCTGCTTCTCCATCCACAGACCATGATTGGTTTGGGGGTAGAGGAACACATGAAATCTTTGCGTGCCCCCCCCCCCCCGAGGTTCCCCCTAGGCGACTTCGTGTACTTCCTCTTCTGCCCCCAGACCAATCAGGGCTTGGGGGCGGGGGGAGCGTGCAAAGTCTCCTCCTGCCCTGCCAGGAGCACGAGGCACTTCTATGCGCCGCATGCTCCTTGCAGGGCAGCGGAAACTTTGTGCGCTCTCCCTTGCCCCCAGGCCCTTATTGGTCTGGAGACCGGGGAGCGTGCGAAGTCTCCTCCCGCCCTGCCTCCTGCTCCTGGCAGGGCAGAAGAAACTTCATGTGCTTCCCCCCGCTCCCAGGTGCTAATTGGCCTGGGGGTGGGGGAGCGGCAGGGCCTCCGCGGGCTGGATCAACCTCCTTGGTGGGCAGGATCCGGCCCATGGAGGCCCTTCTGCCCACCCCGATCTGGCATAAGCTTAGCTTGTGTGTGTTTGTTTATTTACTTGTGTAATCTGCTTTGTTCTGTTTGCTCTTTTATGACTACTTAAAATTTACCTTTTGTAGGTATAACCTTGTTGGTTTTTAAAACTTAGTTTATGCATTTCATATCTGGGGAGAGGGTGAATTCTTACGAGCTTGTGCTGTGCAGGTCTCTCTACCTCCCAAGATGATGTTTTGGTTTATCTCCCAGCAGGGGCGTGCATGTGAATGCTGGGTGAGTCCTCTCACACAGAGGTGACTTCAGACAATTTTGGCAGCTGGCTGTGGCCCTACATGGGGGTGTGTGCTGCAAAAGGCCAGATAGCGTAATGCAGAAAAGCAGGGAGAAGAAATCTTGACTGGGTGGAGCAGGAGAGGCTCAGCAAACCCCCAGTTTATCAGGTGGCATCATGGACTGAGGATGGGGGTCCCCAACTTGTCATTACCGGGCTGCATTACTCTTGAGACATGAGTGGCTTTGGAAATGCTATCCACTGCTCTCCAGGAAGTGGTGGCAGGTATCAAAATGTAGTGACAGAACACCTTCTTCAGACAGGACAATGATTTATTTACCTCTTAGGAGCACCAGGGAGTGAATTGTTAAAAATAACAAACCTAAACATGCATTGTCTCTGCTAATGATAGCATTTGCCTCATTGAAGTAGGTAGGCCCCAGTTCAACTCTAGTGCCCCATTCTCCTTTGAGTGATGTCCCCGTGGCCGTTTCACTCTGGGTGCTAGTGCGTCCTTGTGCCGGCATCCAGAGATTTTTCTAGCAGTGCCCTGCCACGCCTCCTCATGCCATTGGTGTCCGTTAGGTGCATGTGTGGCGTGGCTCCCTCAGTTCCTTTTCTACCATCCTCAGCGGTATACGGAGCTTTGTTGACTCACCTTTTTCTCATCTAAAAACCAACAATATTTGTTAATTCTCCTCCGTGTTCTTCTTAATTCCAAGTTTTGACTCCTACGCTAACTGCTCTCCCCCAAAAAAAACTTTTCCTCAAAACCAAAACCCAGTTCTTCAGTGTTTGTTATCCTGTTATTCCCCATGCCTGGCTCTCCAGAATTCAAACAGTGATTCTTGCCAGGAGGCTATGCCCGTCTCAGACGGGCATGCCTCCTGCATAAGGTGTCTTGGGGAGGCCTGCTTGACGCAGAAGTGTGTGCACTGCTTGAGTCCCATGGCCAGAGCATGATGCGACCGTGCTAGTAGGCTGAAGACCTACTTACATGAAAAATCGTTTCAGCCACCGTGTGAGGACTCACTCCCCAGAGGCAAGGAATTGGTCAAATCAAGAGGTATGGACAAAGGTCATCCCTCTATCTTGTCTGACAAACTGAAAGCGAAAACCTGGGTTTCCCCGGTGAAATCGCTACCTCCAGCACTGAGCTCACTAGAGTGAGCATAGGTGATAAGCCCGGCACCTCTGGCATGGCACCACTTAAACACTCGGTGCCACAGAGGAGAGCTGATTCGGAGCTCAGGCAGAAACCATCAGCACCAGCCACGCTGTCTGAGTCCACGGTGCCAGCTAAACACCACAAATCCATGCCGAAAATGACACAGGAGGTGGCACCGCATACAGCCCCTAAGAAACCCCACACTAACGTGCCCCCTCTGAAGGCACTGTCTCGAACGCTTTCAGCCCTGGCACCACCACTTAACCCCACACGGCACCGTACACCAACGCTAGCTCAAGTTTCACTGGCACCACCATCTCTGTCACTGTCGGTACATTCTGTTAATTCACCCAATGTCTCCGGCTCCACCTATTTCACCAAGTGAGGTTGGCAGTGGTCCGCATAGCCATTTTTCTTCTCAACATTCCTGCTCTGTTCAGCGACACCCTTCTTGGGAGTCCTGCTTCTCCAGACCATTGCATCCACCTCCTCCACCTCCCTGGTACTCACACCATTGGCCTTTACCCACCACCTCCTTACTCTGGCCAATGGCATCCCTGGGATACCTGGTCGTGTCTCAGGAGCCAGCACACTATTCCTTCCACACCATCCAAAAGGCCACCACAATCTCCTCAGCCTGCGTCCAGAGACACGGCACTGAACTCCCCAGACTGTTTACAATCAGAGGTGTAGGACTCCCTCTCAGGAGGCGGAGACAGATTCCCCACTACACAACTCATCACCCGACAAAGTATAGACTTTTGCGTACACTGCAACCTCCAATGTCTTCAAGGATTGCACTTCCAATGGATGAGGCCATCATGGACCCTGCTGATGATATCTGGCAGACTCTAGCATCAGTTATGCCCACCAACAAGAGGGCTGACCGTAAATACTTCATCACACCTAACGGCATGGACTTTCTTTTTTCACATCCACCACCTAACTCCCTGGTGGTTGACACAAGGTCAATCAACCAAACATAAGATCTACACCTCAAGACAGAGAGCACAAGAGGCTTGTCATGGGCAGAAAGGTATACTTGTCGGTGACCCTATTATTAAGGGCGGCTAACTATATCGAAGTGCTCGCTGACTATGATTATACAAACTACTCCAAGCTGCAAGAGCTCCTCCAGTTCCTGCCCAAGCACAAAAGGCCAGTACTCCTGAGTATTATGCAGGAGGGGCACACCA
Source organism: Pelochelys cantorii (assembly GCA_032595735.1). NCBI lineage: Eukaryota > Metazoa > Chordata > Testudines > Trionychidae > Pelochelys > Pelochelys cantorii. The sequence goes on from CM064328.1 coordinate 1,339,377, forward strand.
TCTCACGCACCGCATTACAATCTGCTATGGACATGGCCAACACCACACTGCACACCACTGCAACTGCCATTGTGATACGTAGGGCTTCGTGGCTCCAGGCATCTGGTGTACCTAGGGAGCTACAACACAAAGTTGAAGGTCTCCCATTCAGTAAAACTAACATTTGTTGCAAAAACGGATGAAGTCTTATGCTCCATGAAGGACACTCATATGACACTGAGAACTCTTGGCATGTATACACCATCTAATAAGAGATTAAGATAAACACCTATTCAAGACCTTCGGAGCAGTACAGACAACAACCACGGTAACGGTTTTAGACACAAACAGACCTCAACAGCGCAGACCTCCAGTGGCAATAACAACCCACAACGTCCCAGCTTTCGTTACCTAAATAACAAATTTCAAGGTTTGTTTGGGAGCCAGAGACACACGCCTGCTATGGTCATATCACCAAGACAACTACAGTTCAGTCATCGTCTACAGCCCTTTTTTTACATCAATGGGCACAGATAATATCAGACGGATGGGTACTAGAGCTCATCAAAGTGGGCTATCCCTTCATCTCTATTTTCCATCCCCTCTCCCCGTCCCTCTTCAGGGACCCCTTTCATGACATCTTCCTCCAGCAGGGTGTCCAACGCTTTCTGTACATAGAAGCGATAGAGCCAGTGCCAACAGCCTTTCAAGGAAGGGGATTCTACTCAACATGCTTTCTAACCCAAGAGAAAACAGGCAGGTAGAGACCTGTTTTAGATCTAAGGAGGCTCAACAAGTACGTAACATACAGGAGGTTCAAGGTGGTGACAATGGCAGTGATTATTCCAGCCTTGGATCAGGGAGATTGGCTTTCGACCTTCAGGACACATAACGATACATCCTGCTCACAGATATTTCCTATGCTTTACAGTGGGAGACCAACACTACCAATATCGCATTCAGCCTTTTGACAGCTCCTAGAGTTTTCTCCAAGACTTTAGCCATTGTTACGGCACACCTACGCTGCCAGGGAGTGACAATATTCCCATACCTCAGCGACTGCCTAATAAAGAGCATATCGTTTCAAGAAACATTGACCATGGTCAATATGACCATCAACCTCCTACTTGAACTTGGCATTCACATAAATTACCAGAAATTACGCTCCAACTCACTTAAACTCCAGAGTTTATTGGAGCACATATTGATACTATATCAGCCAGGACAAAACTGCCAATGCACAGATTTGAGGCCCTCCAGAAACTTCATAGCTGTGGCACGCACAACCCCAACTACAACAATGTGCAAATGCCTCAAAATCCTTGTCTAACAAACTGACTACACATGAGGTGCCTCCAAGCTTGGCTAGCTACTCTCTATATCCCTTCCAGGGACCCCCCTCTCCAAAACTGTTGTCATTCCACCACATGTCCTCAACTCTCTGGATTGGTGGACGGACCCAACCAGCATATTACAGGGGTATCCTTTCAACAACCAGCCCCCACGGTTACCATCACGACAGATGCATCCCTCATGGGATGGGGGGGCCCATTTGGGATTCCACACTGTACAAGGCAAATGGTCATTCAGCAAACAAACATTCCACATCAACTTGCTAGAACTCAGGGCAGTCACTTCCTACAATACATAGCTCATAGGACAATCAATGTCATGACCACGAGCATGTACTATATCAACCAGCAGGATGGGGGCCCGCTCTACTTCCCTGTGTATAGAAGTACTGAGATGATGGAACTGGTGCATTACACACCACCCTCATAGCCACCTACCTCCTGGGGGTACTCGATGTGATGGTGGACACCCTCAGCCGCATCTTCCCTGATCATCACGAATGAGAGAGACTCTCAAGCCCTCAAGGAAGTATTCCTCAAATGGGAGCAGCTGGGCCTATTTGCAACCAGAGCCAACCGAAAATGCCATCTATTCTGCTCCAGAGCAGCCCTGGAAAGGGGATCTCTAGAAGATATTTTTGTCCTGAAATGGGATGCAGCCCTCCTATACTTGTTCTCACCGATTCCTTAATGCACAGAATTATCATGAAAATCAGACGGGAACGTGCTCATGTGGTCTTGGTTGCACCAGCATGATTGAGGCAAACTTGGTTACCTGCACAGATTAGCGATAGCGCATCCTCACGTCTTTCCCCTGCAACTCAGTCTTCTCACTCAACATCATCGCAGGGTTCTCCATCCCGATCCACACAAACTCCACCTACGGGCATGGCTCCTTCATGGCTCCAGAATGCTAAAAATACCTGCTCAGAGTAAAACAGATACTAATTAAGAGTAGAAGAGAATCCACGAGGAAAACTCCACTCGTGGACGAGGTTCTTTGAGTGGATCAAACAGAACCATCCCATGCCACCCAACACCATGCCCATCCCCACCATATTAGACTATCTACTGGAACTTGAAGAAACGGGCTTCTTTCAGCACTATTAAGGTTCATACGGCAGCAATAGCAGCCTTCCATAGAACCAATGATGGCAGTTCATTCTTTTCACTCCCGCGTACTAAACTTCCTTACGGGTCTCCAGAATACTTTCCCATCAGTATGGCCTCCAGTTCCCATCTGGGACCTGAATTGCATCCTCAAAGCTTAACTAAACCGCCCTTTGAGCCTCTAGCAACTTGCTCTTGGCTGCATCTCTCCGTGAAAGTAGCCTTTCTAGTAGCCATCACTTCCAGCCGGAGAGTCGGGAAGCTAGCAGCACTAATGGCAGACCCGCTGTACGTGGTGTTTATCAAGGACAGGCCTTTAACCGCACCCCAAATTCCTTCCAAAGGTTCCATCTCCTTTTCACGTTAATGAACCCATATACTTACCCACATTCTCTCCCAAACTGCATGCCAGTCCATCTCAAGTGGTATTACACACCCTGGACATTCAAAAAGCACTCTTTCTTCCTAGGTCGGGCAAGACCATGGAGAAAATCAACCAGACTCTTCTTATCATTCACTGAACGGTCCAGAGGTCAAGCAGTTTCCTCATGAAGAATATCCAAATGGATCTCATCTTGCTACATCATTCACAACAAACAGCCACTAGATACCATCACTGCTCATTCTGCCAGAGCGGTTGCCTCTACAACAGCCTTCTTCAAAAGTGTGCCCTTCAGAAGACATTTGCAAGGCAGCCACGTGGTCATCCAATCACACTTTGACAAACACGATGCTCTCACCTCTGTGATCGCTCCGTCCATGGTAGTCGGACAAGCGGTGCTATCCTCAACTGCACTGGTAGGGCTCCAAATCTGCCTCCACGACATGACTACTGCTTTGTAGTCACCCAGAGCAGAGCACCCCCAGGGACATCACTTGAAGAAGAAAAGGGAGTTACTTGCCTTGTGCAATAACGGGTTCTTCCAGATGTGTGTCCCCGTGGGTGCTCCACTGCCCTGGAGCCTCTTCCGGGGCCATAGCCTGGGTAGAGAAGCAAGGGAGGGAGCTGCATTGCATGTCTAATGGACACCAACGGCCCAAGGAGGTGCATGTGTGGTGCGGCAGGGCACTGCTAGAAAAATCCCTGGTTGCTGGCACAAGGATGCACCAGCATCCACGGGGACATGCATATTGAAGAACCCCCGTTATTACGCAGAGTGAGTAACTCTTCTTTTCTCCTAGGGACTGAGTTGCAATCTGCTTTCCTGCAGACCCTTTTTCCTTGTCTTGTAATGTACAGCTTTTAAAGGACTGACACCTGTACTATGTAGACAAGGTGGGTGACGTTATCTCTTCTATCAGACCAACTTCTGTTGGGGTGAGAGACCAGCTTTCTAGCTTCAGTACAGCTCTGTGTAAGCTCAGAAGTGAGATTCTCTCTCCACCCAAATCTGTCCAGTAAATGCTATTGCCTCACCCCTCCTTGCCTCTCTAATAGCCTGAGGCCAACACGTATACCACAACACTGCATACTTGTATTCTGAGTCAGGGTTTTGTGATGGGATTAACACCCAGGATCTGCCTTCCTGCAGTCTTACGAAGTCCCCTGTGACTCTGCTAGCGCTTAGTGTGTTCCGTGTGGCAGTCACCCACTCACCAGCTGGACATTCATACACAATTCATAAAATAGTGTAGCTCCGTCTTTGTTCACAATATGTATTTGTGGTTGACAGAGTAAATGTGCTGTGTGAAATGCTGACTAGTCGGTTTTGTCTTTGGCAGAGTGGTGACAACTGCAGATGTTTGTATCGAGTCAATGTGAAAGTTTTTTTGTACTTAATGCTTCCTCTCTAACTGCAGTTGCAAATGCTGCAACTTGTAGAGATGCTGTCTGTGCCAGATGAATCAAAATGTATTCTGTCTTGCAGATTAAAACATACAGGAAACTCCTGAGATGCGACTGCTCGAGTTCCAACTCCCTGCACTTACAAAAATGGCTGTAAGTGCAGAAGGGGCCAAAAACCCCCGACTTATGTCTTCGGCCCGCATTTACGATGGTGCACAATGCTTATCGTAAATGAGGGTTTGAGTTGTGATGCCCCCAACTTGCGCTGCGATCGGTTCCTGGGGAAGCGTCACAAGTCAGGGGCCGCCTGTACTTGCATCCCAAAAGCCAGAACACTCTCTTCACTAGCATGACCTCTTGCAGTATGTACGCTCTCTGGAGGATCTGAGGGTTTGCTGAGCCCAGAGTGTTGGGTGGGGTCAATTCGGTTAATTTTCTCTGGCTCTTCTGAAGTTACAACTGGAATGGTGAGTGAGCCAGCACTTGTTCCTTGGTGTTAAGTCAAATCTAAACTACAAGGACACTTTAACAAGCGGTTAGTTAAGAAATGGAGGCATAGAAAAGCATTGGAAGGTGAAGACACTGGCTCAAAAGGAACTAGTACGGGTTGTGACATTTATTAACGTGCTATATATGGTATGGACTACCTCTCTTACCAGTGACCGGTCTCTCATGCCAGGCACTGTATAAATGCTCACTAAGACAGCCCCTTCACTGAAGGGCCTTAATCTTTCTGGTTCCAGGACAGTGGGGCCCAAATCTTGTCATATGGCATTTGGGCTCCTGCTAATGTACAGAATAAACCCTCGCCAGTTTGCTGCAGGAATTAGGGAGTTGCTGTAGTGGTCAGGCTGCGGGTCCAGCTCTAGCACTCTTTCCCTTGACTATTGGAGGGGTTAGGGGATCTGAAGATTCTTTCTTCCCTGGGGGAGGGGGAAAGCAGGTCTCCAGCAAGGATCTTCCCTTGGATCAGTAGTGTCAGGTTCATCCAGGCACCCAGGAACTCAGCAGGCGGAGGCTGGTGACTGCTTCCCAGCTATGGCCAGGGCTGAGAGGCACCTCAGTCTCTCCTGCCCTCGCGAGAGGAACCCTTGTCTGTGCCTGCTGTGGGCCAGCTCTCTGGCAACCAGCCATGGGCAACACAAGCCCTCCCCTCAGCCTACCCAGGCTCATCTGTCCCTGTAATCAGGGGTTCTCAAACTGCTTCGTGAAAATGTCAGGCTGCAGTTAACACCGTGCTTCCCCCACCATGTTACTCTTACTTTTGCACTGCTGTGGGTAGTGCTGCCTCCACAGCTGGGCTTGTGGCCAGCAGACAGTGCTCTTTGGCCACCCAGCTCTGAAGGGCTTGAATGTTCCTCTTAGGACATGGCTGACAGAGGCACCCCCTGTTCATGCGCAACAACTGTGTGAGCCACAGCTTGAGGGCCCTTGCTTGAGACACTCCCAACTGCTGAGTATCCCCGGAGGGACCCTTGCTCTACTGGTCACTCAAGGATTCAGATTCAGTGCCTCCAAAGAAGCCGCATGTGCCAGCGTACCAGTTCCACCTCGGTTCACTGCTCTGCTTGACACCGCACATGGAAAAGTGTCGACAGTGAAAAGTAAATGAATTAACAAAACACAGATTCAAGTGATAGCAAGTAGCGTGGCAGAGTCGATCCACTCCTGGGCCCCTGGTCAGGCCACTGTCCCATAGTTTAGGAGTCTCAGTATAAGATTCACTCACGTTGTTTTGGTGTTTGGCGTCTCCCTGCAGCCTTTGTCAGGGCTGATGCTGTTCTGCTTGGCTCCTCCGGTCTCCTTACCAGTTGTCTTTCTCCACACTCCAAACCTCCCCTTCATGCTCCAAACTCACCCACAGGGAGGGTTTTTAAAGAGGCCTCTTGGAAGCCCCAATCAGCTTCACCTGGACCTTAATTGATTTGCAGCTGCCCTGTCTCAGCTGCCCCTAATTATCCAGGATTGCTGCCTCTTTCTGCAAGAGCTGCCTCTCTCCCCTTCCACCAAGCCCTTTAACCTGCTCTATCACACCTGCTCTGTCACAGTAGCAATACAGGAACAAATGGGAACACATTCTCGACCCTAAATGTATTGAATTAGATGCTGTCAAAGTTAAAGCAAAGCTCGCTCCAAAGTCATTCCACTGTTTTTCAACTAGGTCTTTGATCTGTTCTTGTTCATAGAATCATAGAGCTGGAAGAGACCTCAGGAGGTCATTAAGTCCAGCCCCCTGCCCAAGGCAGGACCAATCCCAACTAAATCATCCCAGCCAGGGCTTTGTCAAGCCGAGATGTCAGCACCGCCCTAGGTAACCCATTCCAGTGCTTCACCACCCTCCCAGTGAAATAGTTTTTCCTAATATCCAACCTAGACCTTTCCCACTGTAACTTGAGACCATTGCTCCTTGTTCTGCCACCCGTCACTACTGAGAACAGCCTCTCTCCAGCCTCTTTGGAAGCTCCCTTCAGGGAGTTGAAGGCTGCTCTCAAATCCCCCCTCACTGTTCTCTTCTGCAGACTAAACAAACCCCAATCCCTCAGCCTCTCCTCGTAGGTCATGTGCTCCATCCCCCTAATCATTTTGGTTGCCCTCAGCTGGACCCTCTCCAATGTGTCCACATCCTTGCTATAGCGGGGAGCCCAGAACTGGACACAGTATTCCAGATGTGGCCTCACCGGAGCCGGATAAAGGGGAATAATCACTTCTCTGGATCTGCTGGCAATGCTCCTCTTAATGCAACCTAATATGCCATTAGCCTTCTTGGCTACAAGGGCGCACTGTTGCCTCGTATCCAGCTTCTCATCCACTGGAATCCCCAGGTCTTTTTCACGAGACACAACAAGCTGCCAGCTTATATCTTAGGAAAAGAATCGTAAGAGTCACTCTGCAACACCAGGTAATTAAGTCCTTGGTCTTCATAAGCCAGATTCTCTCTCTTGCGGTTCCTTCCTTGCTGTAGATTTCATCATCTCTTGTAGGGTTGTTACATTTCGATTAATCATCTAATTGAGCAGTCGATGGAATTTCCATTGACTAGTCGATGATGGGGCGAGGGATGCCACACTAACCCCACTGCACCTCTGCCTTTTACATGTAGTACAGAGCCCCTGTTCATAACATCACATACAAAAATCATACATGTATGAGGCACACAAATGGAATCAGCCAAGCATATGCTTTCGTTAGACACTTCACTTGGCCCACTTTGCACAGAATATGGGGCAAACACACAACAGTGCGTGCAACAATGATCTGCGTTTTCTTATTAAAATCCAGTAATGTGACCGCTACCAAACCAGGTTCTGATTGGCACGTTACCAGTAGGGATTGAAGCAGCTCACGTAGCAAGATGTAGGAAACAGTCTTCCTGCCTATTCAGCAGCTGGAGGAGGTTTGCCCAACCCAGCCCCCAAGATTTTTGCCAGGGTTTGCTGGCCCTGCTGAGTCACATGGTGCCTCTGGGCCCCATCCCTGCACAGCAGCTGCTGGAGCTGGCAAGCTGGGATGTGTGGCCATAGAGAGAAGCTGTGGCAAATAGTTTCAGGGAAAGCAACTCTTGTCATGTAGCTAAAGCAGCGGTCCCTCTCTGCAGCTGCCAGCTGTTAGCTCCCCATGGAGATGCAGCAGCAAACAGCTGGGAGCTGCAGGGAAGGGCCACTGAGGATAAGTGGAGGATGGTGACTCAAGCTGATGGGTTGGAGGGCTTGAATCCTTTAATTTGTGCCCCCTTCCCCAGCAGGCACCAGTTGTCTTTGGTGGTAGCCCCTGGCTGCATCATCCCGAGCTCCTTCCCCAGTCAGGTAGGTGGAGCGTGGAGGGGAGGGGGTCTGTGGGCTGCATTCACTCTACAAGCAGCAGTTGCGCCATTCCTGGTGTATATGTTACCTGCTTTATCCTGTAAATAGCTCTCACTTTGTCCAGCTCATAAATCAGGGGCAGGAACTTTCTTAGGGTCGGGGGCTGCTGACCCACAGAAAAATCAGTTATAGCTGCACACAAAAAGGAAAAAAAAAACCCCACCCCTCTCTGACATGGCCCCCAACTGGGAAGGAGGGACACTCCCCACGTTTCCCTCGCACACCAGAACCTGGGGGCGCTCAGCTGGGTAAATGTTGTGTGCTCCAGCCCCGTAGTGGGGCAGTGGCAGGGCTCCTCAATGCTAGGGAGCCCTGAGACTTGCGGACCAGCTCCCGGCAAGCTGGGAGCCACATCCAACCCCTGGGCCTGAGGTTCCCCACCTCTGTCATATATCCTGAATTTACTATCCGATTGGCTACTAGAATTTGTTGAAGGCAAAGCAGTTAACCTGCGTGAGCGAGGAGGTTGAGGTAAACCCAAGGCACTCCTTTTGTCTTCACCTTCTAACGCACGAGAGCATGCCTTTGCATAGTGTCCCTGCGGGTGCTACTCTTGAGGTGCACATGTGGCCCTGCGCCTTCGATTGGAGATTTCTCGGCAGGGTCGGGTTGGTGCACGTGTGTCCTGTCTCCTGCTCCATGCTGTGTTATAGCACTGTTTGGGTGAACAACCCTGTTCCTCCTTGCCCGCCTCCACCTGACACTGCTGTAGCGTTTGCTCTCAGCTGTGTTCCTTTAGCCTTTTTGGTAGGCAGGACTTTGTAGTAGTTTAGAAAGACTTGGAGCACACTTCCAGATAGTCACTTCCCTTCTGGAAGTGTTTACTGAGAGGGCAAGCCTGGTTTTCCCTATTTCAGATGATGCCTGTCATGGCAAGAGGTGATCCTGGTACATGCCAGACACTTCCAGTGCATCTGATGCTTTGGAGACGTCTGTATTTCCCGAAAGTGTGGCTTCTGTCTAGCATTGACGTCTAGTGTCAGGAAAGAACAGGGAGATTCAAGGTCTCCTGCTCATGCTGGGGAACTCGCTGCATCTGGCCTTTGACCCTGGCCTAGGACTCCTCGATACTGGCTTTCAAGTAAGTCCACTGTCTCCCAGCGCACTTCTCCAGAGCACATAGGAGGTGTCTTGGGTCTCTTAGACGTGCAAAGACTGTCCCTCTAGTCCTGCAGGCAGAGACTGTACCTCAGAGACACTAGTCTCTGAAGGCTGCAGCCATTTCAGAAACTCCTGCTCTCTGATCTGGTCTTACAAAGCTGCTGGCTCCTCAGGTACTGAGGGTGCAGCCAAACCTGAAGATTGTGAAGTCCAGGGCTCGGAGAGGTCACTGGAACAGAGTGAGGTAACGTAAGAGCACTACTGCTTCTCCCCGCTACTGAAGAAACTCTGCTGGGACTCTCTTCGAAGAAGGCAAGATTCATGACAGTCGGCTCCCTCAGTCACTACTGCTTTGGCATAGGCCATGGACATTGTGTTGTCAGTCTCCTCAGTTCTTGGGGAAATGAAGCTCCCACAGACCTTGCTGTGTTCAAGACTCGCCATTGCTCGGCTGTGATATCCTCTTGGTACTCACGGACTGATGGCTTTACCTCATGTGTTCCGCCACTACAGATGCATTTTGGAAGAGGAGGATTCTGATGAAGGTCTCACCTCCGTCTCCAAATGTCTTCAAGGCTGTCATCTCCTTTTCCACAGAGGTTCGTTGGGGGGAGATTGGTATTACTTGGGTGAGAGGACTGCAACCACTGTCTCCCTGGTATGAACAGCCATGCAATGTGTACCATTGCGTTTGCTAGGCTGGGACCCCGGAGTGACCTATCACCAGCAATTCCTAAGGGCTTTCAGCACCGCTCACCAGAGATGGATAGCCTTCATCCTTCTCTGAATGACCACAATTCTCCCCTTGTGTGCAAGAGAGCTGAAAAGGAATGTTATGGCCCATCTAAGGACTCAGTTTTTATTCCTCATCTTTGGTCAGTGCATTTAATGAACATGGGAATCGGCACCATAAACATGTGTCCTTCAGCAAGGATTGCAAGAGCCTTGACTTGTTTTGGGAGAGAATTTTTTCATCTATTTACAGTTCTGAATCACCAACTGCCAGACTTTATGGAGATATACCTATCTCATAGAACTGGAAGGGACCTTGAGAGGTCACATCAAGTCCAGTCCCCTGCCCTCACTGCAGAACCAAGTACCACCCCTGACAGACTTGCCTGAGATCCCTAAATGGGCCCCCCCTCAAGGATTGGGCTCACAACCCTGAGTTTGGCAGGCCAGTGTTCAAACCACTGAGCTATCCTCCCCCCCCCCCCCCCATTTAATAATGAGAGTCAGACATTATACCAAGCTGAATTAATGTACTGAGCACTGACGAGCAGAACAGAGCGATTCCAGGCAGTTACTGCAGAAGGACAGCTGCTTGCCAAAACACCACGTCTGCAGGCCTCCCACGACACTGCTACTCCGACTGTCTGTTGGATTCCTATGTTGGTAGTTGTGAGGATGGCCTTCTGGACTCGGCTTTCAGTTTCCAAAGGTGGCCTGGAATGTCCAAAGCCCTCCTTTCTGATGCTGTCTGAACCATTTTGCAGCACAGATGAATCTCTGCATATGTTAAAGGACTCCGGGGCTGTTTTGAGGTCTGTGCACCTGCCCACAAGAGAGTTCAAATAGTCCCAGATGGTGCAGAGATCCTGTCTCTCCTCCCCCCTCATACGCCAACTCTCGGAGATGGTACAAACTTAACACAAGAGGCGGAGGTTCCAGAGAACAGAAGAACTCTCTTCTCAACCTTTTGATCTCACAGCCTTCTAACTCCAAGCACCAATTTTGACAGGGTTATCGAGGCCATGAAGTACCATCCCTGTTCTTACTAGCTACATTGGTTCACCATCCATCCGTCCTTCGGTGACTGCCTTGGCCACTTCTGACCGTCTTGGGTGCCCATTGCTATGGACAGTTCAACTCCCAATCTTCTATCCTGAACCTCACCTCGGCAAGGAGGAGATTCTACTACAACATGTAATGTCAGGGGAGCCCTGGCCTTCTCCGTTGGCAGGACTAAACCTTTCAGAGATCCCAAATTTTGTATCAATCTCAAAACAATCAAAGGGGCCTGCAGTCTCTAAAGAAACTTTCCAGTGGCTGACTATACCAAGCACCTGTAGATATAAAGTCACTCTACGATGTCAGTTCCTCCTCTAAGCCTCTTACATGTTTCCATCATTAATGTATGTAGAACTGCAGCTTGAGCCGCTGTGTATAAATTTGCCAGGCACTTGTGCAATAACATGACTAAGACGGCGCTCTGGTCACCGAACTCATGGGTCTTGTGACTTTCTGCGACTTCGGCAGTAGTTGGAGCAACTGGGTCTGGGGCTGCCTGAACAGCTCAGTCAGCCTCATCGCCATGGACATTGGGTCACTTCATCTGAGGCCAGTGCCGGACTGAGCCATACTTGCGCCCTGGGCAGCAGGTGCGCGGCACATGCGCGGCCCCGCCCCTGGGCGCACAGCCCTGATTGACATGGTAAGGAGTGCTGTGCCCCCGGGCGCATGGCACATGCGCAACCCCATCCCTGGGCATCAACCTACGGGGGGGCGCTGCGTGCCTGGGCGCATGGCATATGCACAGCCCCACCCCCAGGCATGCGGCGCCCCTTACCACTTCAATCAGGCGCCCCCTTAGGTTGGCACCCTGCGCAGCTGACCAGCTAGACACCCGCCTCCCCCCCTTAATCCTGCCCTGTCTGAGGCCAACTGACCCGTATTAACTGTACATTAGTACTAGTGGTGTGTGGCGTGGTGGCTTGTTTGGGTACCAGGCAAGCGTTTGAGCACAGACAGAGCTCTTCTTCAGGCTGCGAGAGAGTGAGAGTGAGTGCTTTTCAGTGCTGTATGCAGTGGTTGGGGCTCTGTCCTGGAGGAGCTGAGAGCAGACCCTAAAACTGGATCTCAGACCTACATAACTTCCTTAGTTTGCACCTTTCCAGTCTGTTTTGGGAAGCGGAGAAATAAGAACCATTTCATTTTCTTAAAAGGAAACTTTTCAAGCTCTTTGAAAAACTCTTTGGAAAAGTAGAGCTTATTTGAATTGGGTCAGACTGACCCATAACATTACTTGGCCTGTTGGCGCTGGCATGTACGCTAAAGACTGTGTGACAAGGCACAGGTTCTGCAGGGTTAAGCTCCAGTACAGCTCCATGCCTGGCTCGCATGCTTGGGAAGAGGACTGGAAGAGTGGGGAGAATGTTGGGGAGGTGAAGCTCCAGGCCCAGGATCCCAGGGCTGTGTTGAATGCAGTCTCCTCAAGGTGGCTCTGTCTACATTACACTGTTCTTCCGGAAAAAGCTACGCAAATTGTAAACTGCAATTTGCGTAGTTTTTTATGCTTTAATGCTTTTCCGACATTTGGCCCATCTACATAGGGCCAAATGTCGGACACCCCGGCCCCCCCCCCCCTCTTTTCGGAACATCCCTTCCTTGTAAAACGAGGTTTACAGGGATGCCAAAAGCGTGTCTGCTCTTCCGAAAAAGTTTTGGAAGAGCAGATGCATTCCCTGAAACTCTGTAGAGTAGACCTAGCCAGTGTGGTTCTTCCGTGTAACCTTACTTGGCTAATTTCCCACCTTGTAAGGCTTTTCCTCACTCAAAGTGCAAGTGTGCATCAGCGCAGCTACCCAAGTAGGGATGTTAAATTGCGGGTGATGGGCTAATCGAGCAGTCAGTGGAATTCGATTAGTTAACGGGGAAACGGCAGAGCTGCAGCGGGGGGGGGGGGAGGGGGACAGGGAGTGAGCTGGGACAACTGACTCCCAGTCCCCCCTGCTGCCCCTCTCGTTATGAATCTATTAAGAGCCTAGTGGCTCTTATTGCGTTTAAAAGGCAGATGTGCAGTGTCTGGGACTGGGCACGAGCCGGGAATCACGCCCGGTCCTCCGCTGTGCCTCTGCCTCCCCTGCCCCCGCCCCCCTACGGTGCTGGGGGGAACCGGCTTTTAAGCTGGCTTCCCCCAGCACCGGCTTCTGGCAGGAAGCGACTAGTCGAGTCGCTGATCTACTACTTGATAAGCCCATGCTGATCGGGTACTGGACTAGACGCTTCCATCCCTTTGCCCAAGGTGAAGGTGTGCTCTACCGACAGAGTGCTCTCCCCTTTGTGTAATTGCTCCCCTGGGCGAAAAGAGAAGCCATGCCAGCAGGAGAGCCTCCTCATATGCTTTCTTACATTTTTGAGCAACGTCAGTTATTGACGTTGGCTGTAGTGTACACTTGCCCCATTGTTCTTACAATTAGTGTCTATAAACTGTCTGTACACATGCAGAAGGAACTAACCGATCACATCCCAGGATCTTGTAGGATTCTAACAAAGGCCTTGGTATCCATCTTTCCTTTTGAATCATCCCTTGCTGTCCTTGTCTGGATTAGGCAGACCTGTCCTTGCGCTGGGGAGTATTTTAGATTCGGTGCATTTTTTTTGAACGGGAGCAGCTCTATCTAAGGCTTCTATGGAGTTCTTCCCACGGCTTGTTTCAATTAAAACTAGTCCAGTGTGTTACTAAGAGGAAGCAGAATTGTCTTTCTGCTGTGCTCCTTTCTCTATTGGCTGTATCTGAGCCTCAAACTAACCTTCCCTACATACCCTTCTTTTATCCTTGCCTCTGTGTATTCCATGGGACCTCCTCCCAAGAGTCTGGAGGCCTGGTGGACCATCAGGGAAGTCTCTCCTTTGGAATACACTTTTCCCAGGTGCCCTGGAGGTCCTTTAAAGAAATGTTGCAGAATACAGCCTTTCTGGTGCCTGCATCCAGTGCTCTGTATGCTGGATTTTTAGGATTCCTCTTTGGAACGAAGCTGTGTGGCAAACGCTTAACATGCTGTGGAGACTAGGGGAGGGGGAAAGGGGCTGTACGCTTCCTGCGTGGGGCAGGGCATTTTTCTGAAATGGAAATGGAGATGTCTTGAAATAGTGTTTCAGTTTCCAGTTTGTTTTGGTTGTTTCAGCTGCTCCCAGTGACACAGACCTTGAGAGCTAGTTCCCCATGTCACTTAGTGCCTGTTTCCTTAACGTGGTGACCTGCCATAGCTTTTCAGCGACTGATGCTTAGCTTAAAAAAGAGTGTGGGCCTCAGTAGAGATGCTGCTTTAACGTGGCTTGCTACCTTTTTTGCAACCCCTTCTTTTTGATCTGAGAGAAGCTGCTGCTGCTTCACTCAGTTATATTCTTGAGCTAAAATAGGGATGTGGTCCTCTAGGACTGTTTTTCTCCCTTCCCGAGAAGAGCCAGCCAGAAGAAGCGTGCTTTGAGTTGTGAATTTCATAAGTTGAAACACTGGGGAAAACACCCACATGTGCAGATGTATTTTATGGCTCTCAGTCTCTAACTACCTCAGTGCTGCCCCTTCCTTCTTGGCCTCATTTCTGCCTAGAACCTTGAATAGCACTGGGCTAATTGGATGAGTAGAAAAGATACTTGAAATTGGGTCAGGTCCTCTCTGAGTTCTTCTCCCTCCTCCTTTCCCCATCACCTCTTTGATTATTGCCAGGATGGAAGTACAGCATTTAACATGCTGCCTTTGCCAACAAACGGTCTTGTCTAGGGCCTGAGAGGAGAGGAATTTCACAGGAGACACATGGTGACAACTTCACTGCCTTGCTCATTCTTTAGATGTTTGTGGTCCAGACACAGGCTACTGCTGCAACTCTCCTTCCAGGCTCGTAGTGACACCCAGCCCCAGTACCTAGTCTCTTTGTTGCTGAAGATGGAATTTGGGTGCAGAAAGGAAGGACTAGGATTTAATGGCCTGTCTAGCCGGAGGACTGATCCCTGCTGGAGTTCTAGAACCAACCATATTGAGATGCAGTGTTGAAATACAGGGCTACTAAGGCACAAGGTGGGGAAACAGCCATAGAAGTACATGACACACGTTTTCCTCAGTGCTCTGTGAAGCTCAGCATTTGTCTGAGCTGTCATGTATCCCATGACTTTCTGGTGAAAAGTCTCAGGGGGGAGCCTTGTTAGTCTGTATCTGCAAAAACAAGGAGGAGTCCTGCTGCAGTACCTTAGAGACCCACAGATTTATTAAGGCATCAGCTTTCATGGATAAAATCCACTTCAGCAGATGAATACTTCTTCGTTCATCTGAAGTGGGTTTGACCCATGAAAGCTTATGCCCTAATAAATCTGTGAGTCTGGGATTCCTGGTTGCTTTTGCATGTCTTTCTGGATCAATTTGGAAATAAAGGGCTTCCTGCAAGTAGCAAGATATGACAAACAGCTGAAGAAACTGCATTTGGAGCTGGTAAACTTAACTCAGGGCTGGGCAAAATACAGCCTGGGGGCTGGATCTGGCCCACCAAGCCATCGGATCCAGCCCACAGATCACCCTGCCAGGACCCTTAGGCCCGCAGCTGCCGTGGCTTAAAGCTCAGTCTGTGAGCTCTCTGCTCTGCAGGGAGGAGGAAGCTTTGTGTTATCTCCCTGCCCTCAGCCCAATCCTCAGCTCATATTGGCTGGAAACAACCAGCCAGTAGGAGCTGACAGATTGGCCTGGGGGATGGGGGCAATGCAAGCCTCTTCCCCCTCCCAGAGCTGAAAGCTGTGTGGAGGGAGCAGCCTGCAGTTTCAAGCAGTCTGGGGCTGCAGCAGGCAGGGAGCCCAGCCTGCCTTGGGGGTGCTGCAGGGCTGCTGGCCAGGAGACACTTAGGTAAATACCTCCCAGCCAGAGCCTGCCTCTGGTACACCAACCCCTCCCGCACCCCAACTCCCTCCCCCAGGTCACTATCCAAACCCTCTGCACCCCCTGCCCCAGGTCACAACTCCCTCCCAGATCCTGTACCCCCTCCTATACCTTCCCCCAGGCCAGAATCCTCTCATGCACCCACACTCCCTCCCCCATCACCATCCAAACTGTCTGCACCCCCCTCCCTACCCAAAATCATAACTTCCTTCCAGACCCTGTACCCCTCCTACACGCCTCCTTCAGGCCAGAATCTTCTCCTGCACCCCAATTCCCTGCCCCAGGTCACAACCCCCTCCTTCATCCAAACTCCCTCTCAGACCTCACACCGTCTCCTGCATCCCAGTCCCTTACTCTGTGCACCCTTCTGCACCCACCTCCATCCTAGACCCTGCATCTCCTCCACAGACAAGTGCGGCCCTCGACCACTTTCCAACATCTTGGAGTGGCCCCCCACCAACAATTATTTCCCACCCTGACTTAATCCCTCATTTACAGTGAATGTTCACTAATAGGTCCAAATTCTTTCCCCTACCCGATGTTGGTAAATAAAATATGCCTTAAGTAGAGAGCAGGATTTCTGTAAAAACAGTTGATCTGAGTCTTGCTAGGAGATTCTCAGTATTTATTCTGATTAATCTCCAGCCTTGAGCACTGCATAGTTGTGTGGGTCCCAGGGATATAGGAGGAGGTGCCATGATGTAGCAGAACAGAATACGGCCAAAAGAATACTCTGATTATATAGTGAATATTCTCATTCTCTCTCTCTCAAATAAAAATGACTTCAGTGGGAGTTTTGTCAGGCTAATGAAGACTAAATACGCTTCCTGGGATCAACAGTTATTTACCAGAGCATTCAGATCCACTGCCTATACAGTCCTGTTTACATTTGCACTTGCAGGATCCCACTTGGCACAGATACACTCGTGTACACCCAAGCATGGTTATTTATCGCTGCGTGGTCATAATTCATAGAATACTAGGACTGGAAGGGACCTCGAGAGATCGAGTCGAGTCCCCTGCCCTCATGGCAGGACCAAATACTGTCTAGACCATCCCCGATAGACATTTATCTAACCTACTCTTAAATATCTCCAGAGATGGAGATTCCACAGCCACCCTAGGCAATTTATTCCAGTGTTTAACCACCCTGACAGTTAGGAACATTTTCGTAATGTCCAACCTAAACCTCCCTTGCTGCAGTTTAAGCCTATTGCTGCTTGTTCTATCCTCAGAGGCCAGGATGAACAAGTTTTCTCCCTCCTCCTTGTGACACCCTTTTAGATAGCTGAAAACTGCTATCATGTCCCCTCTTAGTCCTCTCTTTTCCAAACTAAACAAACCAGTTCTTTCAGCCTTCCTTCATAGGTCATGTTCTCTAGACCTTTAATCATTCTTGTTGCTCTTCTCTGGACCTTCTCCAACTTCTCCACATCTTTCTTGAAATGCGGTGCCCAGAACTGGCCACAATACTCCAACTGAGGCCTAACCAGTGCAGAGCACAGCGGAAGAATGACTTCTCCTGTCTGGCTCACAACACACCTGTTAATGCATCCCAGAATCATGTTTGCTTTTTTTGCAACAGCAACACACTGCTGACTCATATTTAGTTTGTGGTCCACTATAACCCCTAGATCCCTTTCTGCCGTACTCCTCCCTAGACAGTCGCTTCCCATTCTGTATGTGTGACACGGATTGTTCCTTCCTAAGTGGAGCACTTTGCATTTGTCCTTATTAAACTTCATCCTGTTTACCTCAGACCATTTCTCCAATTTCCCCAGGTCATTTTGAATTATGACCCTATCCTCCAGATTAGTCGCAACCCCTCCCAGCTTGGTATCATCTGCAAACTTAATAAGCGTACTTTTTATGTCAATATCTAAATAGTTGATGAAGATATTGAAGAGAACCGGTCCCAAAACAGACCCCTGCGGAACCCCACTTGTTATACCTTTCCAGCAGGGTTGTGAACCCTTAATCACTACTCTCTGAGTACAGTTATCCAGCCAGTTATGCACCCACCTTATAGTAGCCCATCTAAGTGGAATTTGCCTGGTTTATTGATAAGAATATCATGCGAGACCGTATCAAATGCCTTACTAAAGTCTAGGTATACCACATCCACCGCTTCTCCCTTATAGTGCCCATTTATAAAAAGGGAAATAAGAACAACCCAGGCAACTACAGACCAGTTAGTTTAACTTCTGTGCCAGGGAAGATAATGGAGCAAGTAATTAAGGAAATCATCTGTGAACACCTGGAAGGTGGCAAGGTGATAGGGAACAGCCAGCATGGATTTGTAAAGAACAAATCATGTGAAACCAATCTGATAGGATAATGAGTCTTGTGGATAAAGGAGAAGCGGTGGATGTGGTATACCTAGACTTTAGTAAGGCATTTGATACGGTCTCGCATGATATTCTTATCAATAAACTAGGCAAATTCAACTTAGATGGGGCTACTATAGGGTGGGTACATAACTGGCTGGATAACCGTACTCAGAGGGTAGTGATTAAGGGTTCACAATCCTGCTGGAAAGGTATAACAAATGGGGTTCCGCAGGGGTCTGTTTTGGGACTGGCTCTGTTCAATATCTTCATCAACGATTTAGATATTGGCATAGAAAGTATGCTTATTAAGTTTGCAGATGATACCAAGCTGGGAGGGGTTGCGACTAATCTGGAGGATAGGGTCATAATTCAAAATGATCTGGACAAATTGGAGAAATGGTCTGAGGTAAACAGGATGAAGTTTAATAAGGACAAATGCAAAGTGCTCCACTTAGGAAGGAACAATCAGTTTCACACATACAGAATGGGAAGCGACTGTCTAGGGAGGAGTACGGCAGAAAGGGATCTAGGGGTTATAGTGGACCACAAGCTGAATATGAGTCAGCAGTGTGTTGCTGTTGCAAAAAAAGCAAACATGATTCTGGGATGCATTAACAGGTGTGTTGTGAGCAAGACACGAGAAGTCATTCTTCTGCTGTGCTCTGCGCTGGTTAGGCCTCAGTTGGAGTATTGTGTCCAGTTCTGGGCACCACATTTCAAGAAGGATGTGGAGAAATTGGAGAGGGTCCAGAGAAGAGCAACAAGAATGATTAAAGGTCTAGAGAACATGACCTATGAAGGAAGGCTGAAAGAATTGGGTTTGTTTAGTTTAGAAAAGAGAAGATTGAGGGGGGACATGATAGTTTTCAGGTATCTAAAAGGGTGTCATGAGGAGGAGGGAGAAAACTTGTTCATCTTGGCCTCTGAGGATAGAACAAGAAGCAATGGGCTTAAACTGCAACAAGGGAGGTTTAGGTTGGACATTAGGAAAAAGTTCCTAACTGTCAGGGTAGTCAAACACTGGAATAAATTGCCCAGGGAGGTTGTGGAATCTCCATCTCTGGAGATATTTAAGAGTAGGTTTGATAAATGTCTATCAGGTCTACTGGTCTGTAGTCTAGACAGTGCTGGGTCCTGCCATGAGGGCAGGGGACCTCTCGAGGTCCCTTCCAGTCCTAGTATTCTATGATTCTATCCACAAGACTCGTTATCCTATCACTCCTTCCAAGTGACACAGTCGTGGGAGCCAATCCTTTTCCAGAACACATCCCCTTGCAGCAGACCAACCTGTTAGTCAGCCTGGACCTGCTCCTTCCACCAGGTCCAAAATAGGCAACTTGCTACTTCAGACCCTCTCCAGCTTTCTCTTCCTGAAATAATGGGAAAAGCGCTCCTTCCCTGGAGGGCTGCAAAATCCTGTTGGATCAGTGAACCGGCCAAATGTTATGTTTAACCAGTGAATTGCTTAAAAGGGGGGCAGGGTAGGTGGGGAGAGGTCTGGTTAACCGTAAGCGGTAAACATCACACAGTAAGGGTGTTGCTTACCAGTCCCATCCCTGCTCCCCGTGAGGTGTCTCTCTCTCAGAGGCACACATGAGATGTCAGCGTTCAGGTAACTGGAATTCAGACCCTACTTTCCCACCTTGTAGGGAGGCTGCTCTGTTACATTGACTCTCCAGACTGAAGTGAGCACGCTGATGTACAGAGGGTTCTCCAGCCAATTTTGAATGGGTTAGTTGGTTCTTTGGCTAGTGCCTGGCAGTAGGGCAAGCCTAATGATCTCTAGCTCCACTTGTAGTGCTTTTATTCGCACCTCTTCAATTCCCTCCTCACAGTTCTAGAGGAGTCAGAGAGCCCGTCCTTCTCCTTGTCACATCTAGCAGCAGACTGCTGGAGAAAACCTGCTCTAGCGTCTGTCAGTATGTTTGTGCTATGCCAATGGGTTCGCTGCTAGGCTCAGTCTGCTTGGGTATGTCTACACTACCACCCTAGTTCGAACTAGGGTGGTTAATGTAGGCATTCGAAGTTGCAAATGAAGCCCGGGCCTTAAATATCCCGGGCTTCATTTGCATCTTGCCGGGCGGGCGCCATTTTTAAATCCCCCTTAGGTCGAACTCCGTGCCCGCGGCTACACGCGGCACGGAGTAGGTAGTTTGAATTAGGAGCTCTAATTCGAACTACCGGTACACCTCGTTCCATGAGGAGTAACGGTAGTTGGAATTAGAGCTCCTAATTCGAACTACCTACTCCGTGCCGCGTGTAGCCGCGGGCACAGAGTTCGACCTAAGGGGATTTAAAAATGGCGCCCGGCCGGCAAGATGCAAATGAAGCCCAGGATATTTAAATCCCGGGCTTCATTTGCAACTTCGAATGCCTACATTAACCACCCTAGTTCGAACTAGGGTGGTAGTGTAGACATACCCCTTGAGTCTTGTATTTAGCTTCCCTTCAACTCCTGGTTGAAACTTTTTTAGGAGGATGGCAAGAATGTAGTAAACACGATTGGCATGTTAGAAATGGACTGGGGGACTAGGAGAGCCAAGTGTATTTTATGAAAAACAGATGTGCGCACTCATAGATGTGTAAGAGATGAATATTGGCAATATAACTCTTTAAAAATGCATCCGTATTTCCCAGGAAATAGAAAGGTGAGAGCGTGGCAGGGTCTGAGTCTAGAGGAATTGTAGCCACGCAGAAGAATGACAAAAAGGTTAATAAAATCATTTTCCAAATGCTGTGAGCAGCCAGCCAAGTCTGTCAGGGCATTAAAGGACAACACTGAAAGCTTATTGACAGATGATGCTGAGTTAGCTCAGTGCTGGAATTGCTTTTTCTTTCTTGGTGGTTCGTGCAGCTAGCTGAAGGTCAGCTCCTAGGATACATTGTCCTACTGAGAGTAGCTTCAAGGTTTCATGATTTTAAGAAAGAGCAGATTGTTGGGAAATGAAAGTGGTTGGTGCATCAGGTCTCGAGGAATGATGTTCCAGACTCTTTGGAAGGGAATGTGTAGGGAGCAATTGAGCAAAATAACACCACCTCTGCCAGACTGTCCCGTGGCTTGAGAATTAGGTATCGGTGCCAAATGCCAGACTGGGAAGCTGGAGCAGCCACCATGTGATCCAAGTGATCTGGAGAGCTATAAATTGCATACTCCTTTTCTGTACGAGCTGCTGGGAATGCTGGTGAGGCTGACATGGCTCACTTGGTGAATGGGGCTTCGAGAGATCTTTCTGGCAGTTGTGCCGTTTTATTCATTGGAAGGTTTATTGTAAGTTCAATAGTGAACATAAGGCAAGTCGGTCGTGGAGAATCATACACTGATCTAATACACAAGAGAGAGCTTTACAACAGATGGAAGAATAGCCGTGGGTAAACGCCACCACTGTCCTGGAGATAATCAGTGGGTGGCAGGAAAGTATTGGGTAAAGGACACCAAATATGCTTTAGTTTTAGCTGTGCTCCTGGTTACTTCATACGTATTTAGAAGAAAATGCGTGGACTGAAATGTTTTGGTCTAGCTAAGATCTTGGGGCTGTGATGAATAGGAGTTGTGATGGTCCCTTCTGGCCTTAAACTCAGAATCCTAGAAGGCTAGGGCTGGCAGAGACCTCAAGAGTCGAGTCCAACCCCCTGCCCAAAGCAGGACCAACTCCAGCTCAATTAGCCCAGCCAGCGCTTTGTCAAATCGGGACTTCAACACTTCCAGGGATGGAGATTCCACCCCCTCCCTAGGGAACCCATCCCAGTGCTTCTCCACCCGCCTAGGGAAATGGTTTGTCCTAATCTCCAACCTTGAGGCCCCCTGCCATTGCAACTTGAGCCCATTGCTCCTTGTCCTGCCATCTGTCTCCATTCAGAGTAGCTTGGCTCCATCCTCTTTAGAACCTCCCTTCAAGTAGTGGAAGGCTGCTCTCAAATTCCCCCTCACTCGTCTCTTCTGCAGATGAAACAAGCCCCAATCCCCCAGCCTCTCCATGTGCTCCAGCCCCCTAATCATTCTGGTCGCCCTCCACTGGACCCTCTCCAATGTGTCCACATCCTTTCTGTAGTGGGGGGCACAAACCTGGACACCATTTCTGCATATTCTCCCCTCTCTTTAATTGTTATACGAGCAGACTGATACTGAATTCTGTTTCCGTTTAGCCTGGCAGCAGCATCCCACACAATCTGAGTTACAACTCCACAGGACTGTGTTCAGTGGCCTTCTCCTGTCCATTTGAGGTACACTGACCAGGCTTGGAGGACATGGGGGAGGATAAGTTAGGCTGTTCGCAAGCCTGTGCATCCCAGTTCAGGATCCTGTTAACGTTCACCTGAATTTCCCCCTCTCCTGGCAGATGAGCTGGAATTTCTCCTGCTTAAAAACTTCTCCAGATGGTCAGTGAGACTTCTGGGAAGGGCGAACTTCCAGTAGGCGCCTCTGTTGCTTCCTAGCCTTTTCCATTCCTTGCTGTGCTGCTCTGTCAGCAGCTGGTGAAGTCTCCCGTGGGAGTTGGAATTGCACCACTTGCTTGGGAAGTGGCTCCATCCAGGGTGTGACTGGCAGTAGTAGACCGTCCTGTAGGGCTTTCCCGCTGGAAGTAATAGGAAACTTGGCACTGGTAAAGGTCTGATTGCCCTCATTCCCACTCCCTGCTCCCGGATCGTGGAAATGGCTATTGTAGCGTCTTTGGCAGGGGCCTCATCTGGCCTGGGCTGAGGCAGTCACCCAGAACTCAGGGAGAAAGCCCCGAGCCAGAAGGGAGAAATGAAGAGGCTCACAGAGAGCCTGTTGTATGGCTTTGGGCCAAGAGCAGGAGGAGCGCTGGTATGATACTCTGTGCCTCAAAGTAGCACCCTCGCAATCCCTCCCCTTTACGTCTGTGAAATTGATATGCCTTGAGTGACCCTTGTGCAAACCTTGATCTGCTGAAGAGCAGTCTCTGGTTGCAATGCATGTACTGTCGTTGTGTACAATGCTATGGAGTATTGCTGTGGCATTGGGAATGCCCACAGCCAGCCTTTCAGTTGTAGCAAAGGCGGAAGAGCCATCAATAGCCAGATGGTGTTAATGGCTCATGCACACAATTCGCTATCCTCCTAGAAGTCATGGGGAGTGTCTGCACACGTAACAGCAAAGATCTTGCCAACGGACTGGAAGAAAGTACAAGAGGCACAGTGATGTCATCACTCAGCATCCCCATTGCAGCACGTGGAAGAACATCTGGAGGGTAAAGATTTGGAGCTGGGGAAGGGTGGTCCCAGGCGGGTGGCCTTCTGTCTGGGGGTGAGAAGCTGTACGATTCACCGTGTGCTTAGACTGCAAGCGCGGGATTTAGAAAGCCTGTTTCCCTCTTGGTTTTTAAGGTAACTCTCTGGCCTGCGTGCTTATTACTTAGTCACGTGAAATCCACCTTTCTGTAGCCCATGCCCGTGTGCTCTGGTGAGTGCTTGGGAAGTCTCCGCTCGGGGTGACACGGGCGGGTGCACTTCCACTCCCCTCTTGTTGGAGTGGTGACCTAAGTAATAAGCTTACACTGGCCGGCTTCTGACCAGGGCAAGGCGGTACAGTTCTGGGATACAAGGCCGAAGAGCTGGGAGGAATTGGCCGGAGCCTCTAATGTTGGCTCACAGGCGGCTGTGCTACCAGATTTGCCCGTTACTTTGGAGTATGCTCATTTATTAGCATACTGCGGGGAGGGTTCAGTAATTCTATCAATGTGCTGCTCGTGTCACTTGTGCTCTCCTTTGGGGCTCTACTTCTCCCTTCTGCCAGTTCCCTCTCAGTGGTGCTATCCTGCAGGGCCTAGGCTCCCAGGGTGGGGTTCTTCCAACCCTAGATCAGGTGAACGCACACATTAACAGAGCATGTCAGAGGACCATGTTAACCAGCTCTCCCATGCTGACACCTTTTATGTCCCCGGCCTTGGCAGGCTGGGTCAACCAGCATTCCTAGGGTGCCACCTTGGGCTGTCATGGCGCTGCCCGGAATAGAGGAGCACAGCTGAGCAGCACTTCCAAGCTGCCACCCTCGTAGCCCCCTTCAGCACGTCCCTGTCCCCACTTCCACGGTTGTTATTCTGGTCGTAAGCCACTTGCAGGGCTTTTGTGCACAGCAGGCCTTGAGCTTAGGTTTGAGCAGTGTTGCTGCAGAGTGAATGGGGAAGCCAGAATCTCTTCCTGGGGGCAGGGGAGTGAAGAAGGAAGCAACCAGCTTAAAAGTGAAAGTTCGTTATTTCAGGTACTAACCACACAAGGCGAGCCAAGCAAAACCATTGTTACCAAATTGAAATGGAACAGGACTACGCACGTTTGGTTAAGCAGACTACAACTGTCAGGGTCAGGAGGTTCTACCTGGAGAGAGCTGTGTCTCACCACTCCATTAAGCTTGATTCGATCAGGGTTCCCTGGAGGTGATGGGAGCTGAGGGGCCAGAGTGCTGGGGACAGGCTGAGCCCCAGCATGATCAGTCAGGTGACGATGAAGTCCCAGTGGAACTGATCCAGATTTGGATCTGGATTAGAACACTTAAGCATGGGTAGGGGCTTTTGCAGGGACAGAAGAATGGTTCAGGGGAGACCCTAGATTTGTTTGAGTAAACTGATGATTCCGGGGAGTATCCCAAAGACATTTAGCTCAGGTTAGACAGGGGGTGGGCAAGAGGCGGCTAGCGGGCTGGATCTGGCCCGCCAAGCTGCTGGATCCAGCCTGTGGCTGCCTCTCGGGCACCTTGACTACAAAGTAGGATCAGCCACTTTGAAAAGCAGGCTGCTAATTGCTCTGCAAGCTGGGCAGGGAGGAGAGAGCTTCACAGGTTGTTCCCTCTCCCAGCAAAATCCTCAAGCTCCCATTGGTCAGTTTCCAGCCAATAGGAACTGAGAAATTTTGCTGAAGGCAGGGGTAGTGAATGAATCCTCCTCCCTCCCTCTGCTGGAGGAGACCCCATGGAGCAGCTGCCCAGCATGAGGCAGAGAGTCTGTAGAGCTGCTGGCTGGGAACTGCCTAGGTAAGCGCTTCTAACACCCCACCCCCCCGCTTTCCTCACAACTGCCTGCCCCAGGCCACCACCCAAACCCTTTATCCCTCTCCCCACCTATTCTCCAGGTCACAACTCCCTCCCAGACCCTGCACCTCCTCCTACACCCTTCCCCCAGTCCAGAATCCTCTCCTGCACCCATATCCCCTTCTGGACCCTGCACCCCAAGCTCCTGCTCCAGATGATAACCCCCTCCTTCACCCAAGCTCCCTCTTAGACCCCACATTCCCTCATGCACCCCAGTCCTCTATCCCAAGCTCCCTTCTGCATCCCACATGCTGTCCCAGATCCCGTGCTCCCTCCACAGAAGTGCGGCCCTTGACCACTTAGCAAAATCTTGGAATAGCCCCCCATTAAAAAGTTGCCTACCCCTGGGTTGGACCATAATGACTGATCATACTTGGCTATGGGCAGTGTCCCTTTCAGGGAGCTCACAATGCAGTTAGGGTACTTCAGCTTCTATGCTGCTGCTGGCACAGGGTTGCCTTCAGAGCTCAGTGCCTGGCCAACAGCTCCTGCTCTGCAGCTACCTAGCTCTGAAGGCAGCGCAGAAGTAATACCACAACCCCTTCAAATAACCTTGAACTCCTGGCACCTCCGTGTTGGGCCCCTAACTTCAGAACTGCTGGTCTCCCCTGTGAAATCTGCAGAGTATAAGATACATGGTCACAAAAGACCAGATTTCATGGTCCGTGATGCATTTCTCATGGCCATGAATTTGACTGGCCCTACTAATGGCTGCCAGGCTGCAATCCTCAGTTGCTGTGTGTGAAGGCTCTGCTCCGAGCGACCACGTCCTGCAGTCATTGGAGAACTCCTGGCTTGGAAAGGCTTGAGCAGCTTTGTGAACTGGAATGAGCCAGTGTAGCCTCCTGACTCCACCTCCTTCAACCACATACAAGCTCTTCAGCCAGGGGCAGGAAACACTTCTGACTTTCAGTTCCACCCCCATTAGAGTGTACAGCTTGCAAATCAGCTAGTGGCGCAGCGTGGCACGTTGGCGCTTCAACCGTTTGAAATCGTTACCTGTGGACAGGCAGTAGTGGCACTTGGATCCCAGGCTACTTTTGATTGTCAGTGCATTTTTGGTTAATACGTGCTATGTAGGCAATAAGTTCTTAGGAAAAGGACTGGTTGGGAAACAGTTACATTTGTTTTGGAACCCCCACAATCAACTGTGAATCATGATATTTATTGTCTGCTATCTGACAGCCCCCAACACAGCATTGTGTTCTTCCTCCTGCATCTGACGGGGATGTTAATGAAGTGCGTGTGTGCGTGCGAATGAATGTGTATGCCCAGGGCATCTCATAGCTCCCTGGTTTGCCTGGACTCAGCCCCAGTGCTGATGGCACGCTTTCGGGCTGCCTGTACTAGGCTGACAAACCAGCTGTGCCCTTGAGACCACTCCAGGTGAAAATTCTCGCCTTTACCTTCACAGTTTGCGGTGCGCTGCACAACATGGACGAGTGCCCACATTGGCATTCAAATGGTCTTGTAGGCAGTGTCATCTTGGCTGCAGCTTGCCAAATGTGTATTTTAGCATGCACCTTCCTTGCACATCTCGTGGGATAAGATGACTCTTCTGGTCAGCCAGAGCCTGCAGAACGAGGAAGTGCTATTTCCTGGTGACACATTCAGGGGCTTGTACTTATGAGTAAATTGCCATTGATGTACCAAGGAAGCTTTTCCTCCGAAAGGCAGTGCTTGCCCGTGCCACCCACGGTAAACTGCAGTAGAATTGCCTCTCAAAATCCCACTGCCATCGCTTGACTTGCCAATACTAAACTAGTTAGCCATGGGCTTGTTCCAGTCTGGCTTCCTGGCCAGTGTTGTAGCCTGCTTCTGTACTGGTCTGGCTTCCATGTCCTGTTGCCGGAGGATTAGAACGAGCTCCCCATACAACTCTATGGGGCTATTCTATGTTAATATTTTGTAAGTCAAGTGGAATAAAACATAGTCGTCCCTGATGAAGTTGGCAGAAGACACAGATTGGGCAGTGGTGAATAACAGAGGACAGGTCACTTGGTAAGCATCACCCCAGTCACGCTCCTATGCTGATGGCTACTAAAGATCAAGCCAGGACCACACCTGGGTTAGACTAAGCAACTTGAATCACATGCCCAAGGTACTTGGATTTGATCTCTCAGGACCGTGGTTGGCTGCTCTGCCCAAATCTGCTTTCCCCTCACTTAACAGCCTGGAAGCTCCCTGGCTAACTCCGAGGGGGAAGGCTCTCTGAGCAAGTTCTCTACGTGTACTAATTAGTAGGAAGCCCTCCCCCAGGGCCATCTGCCTATCAGAATGGAGGTGGTTCTTGGTCTGGTCCCACCACGCTGGAGTCTCTCTGATAATTTGTCCATCTTGCGTATATATGACTAATTTTTTTTGTCTGAAATACGGATGTGAACAGGGATCTGCTTAACCATGTGGCTGCTTTGGTCTCTTGGGGGCTGGGCGCAGAAGCCCCTCCCCCACACACACAGCAGCTGGTTCCTGCTGTTGGCCCTTCCCCCTTCCTTCCTCTCCCCCTCCCCCCGGCTCCCCTGCGGGGAGCCAGCAGTGGCAGCTGGGAGCCTTGTGCGGGGGGGGAGGGGGGAGAGAAGGGAGCAGAAGCCGCTCCCCTCTACCCCCATGTGTGCCGCTGCTGCTGCCCCCCTTCCCCCACATTGGGGGGGGCCGAGAACAGGATCCTGCATAGCTGGTTAACCAGTTACACCTAAGGTATACCGGGTTAACTGATTAACCGGAATTTTACATCCCTTGTCTGAAACAGGAAGGCTTTGCAGTTTCCTCTGACAAGGTTCAAGTGGAGACAATACCTGCTTTCCCTCCCTGCATGGGGAGCCATGCTGCTTTTTCCAATGAGAAGTTGTACCCTCAATTCAGAGGGCCCATCCCCCCCTTGGGGCTTGAACCTGGTCTTGTCTAAAATTACGGGATCATCACGGGAGGCTTTTGCAATGTGCTGCTCACTGTATGACTCCTGGAAGGTTGCTTTCCTATCTGCCATCACTTCTGCCAGCAGAGCCTCTCAGCTGCGGTCCCTGAGATTCAAGCCCCCTACACTGTCTTTGAAGATGTGGAACGCTTACGGCATCACCTGAATTTCCTCCCTAAAATAGTTTGATTGATATAGTAGTCAAGCAACTTGCTTTCCTGTATTTCTCCCGACCTCATGCAAACGAGAATGAAGGACAACTAGGAGAGGCCCGAGGCTGGCTGCAGTAGCTGGCGCCCCAGGCGGAATGCACAATTGGTGCCCCCGCCTGCACGGCTGTCAATGGAGTGACATCATCATCGGGCACCCCGTGACGTCCTCATCGGGCGCCGTTGAAGGTGGCGCCCTAGGCGACGGCCGAGTCGGCCTATAGCCATGGGCCGCCCCTGAGATCAACACACACAAGACCAATCCTTTAGCATTCTGTGTAGATGGGGCCAAACTGTTTGGGGTCCACCCAGCTCCTCTGGGCTCTGTGGCCAGAACGAAAGGGTTCCTGACCGCCTCTCAGAGGACCGTCTCGGGTAACTTCATGCATCTGCACTGGTTACGAACAGGCAAATGTTTTACCGCCAAGTAACGCGAGTGCTTTGCTCAGAGCCGCTTTTCTGACGGCCATTAAAACTGGTTTTTCTGATCCTCTGATAGCACTGGAAGACGGCATAACCCGCAATACCAATCTTGTAGAGGACTGCATACGAGCTTCCGTTTAGTGTCAGTGTCTCGTTAAACCAAGAGTACAAGCTCCCCAGCTGCTGACACACACTTTCTTCCAATAAAAATCTTTTCAGACCTGTTTGAGGCTGGTCTCTCTGGCCAGTCCTAGTATCCCTCTCCGGGCCAGGGCACAGGCAGGTGGGTTAGCAAAGCCAGTTCTCTCTAGCTCCCTTAGCAAAGCCAGTACAGTTGGCAGGTGGGTGAGTGCTGTTCGCGGGATGCCAGCGTTGTAAGCCATGTCAGCTCAGCTGTAAACTGCAGCAGCACTAATAGGCCTTTTGGATAAAGCTGCCTTGGCGGAGGAGACCAGAGAAGATTTCAGGCCTAGTGAGATGCTGTGAGGTGGCATGCAGCTGGCACTGCACCTCAGCGAGGCGTGAACGGCTTCTGTTCATCTCACAGTTAATATTAAAATGAGCACTAGTGCAGTCTAAAAATACTAGTGTTCATCATTTCACTATGGGTGAAAGAACAGAAATAAGAGGGACGATTCTTTATTAAAAGTAGCGCACTGTGTGTTGTCTCAGATTTGTACTGAGTTGGCAGAGCTTTTACCTCTGCCTCAGGAAATAGTCTCAGAAATTAGAAAGCACCATGTCTTCTCTGAGTGGTGTTATAGTGTGACCACAAGGTGTCACTCATGGTTCACATTTCATAGAATCCTAGAACACTAGAACTGGAAGGGACCTTGAGAGTCAACGAGTCCAGTCCCCTGCCCTCACGGCAGCACCAAGCACTGTCTGACCATCCCTGACAGGGGTCTGTCCAACCTGCTCTTACATACCTCCAGAGATGGAGATTCCACAACCTCCCGAGGCAACTTATTCCAGTGTTTCACCACCCTGAGAGGCAGGAAGTTTTTCCTAATGTCCAACGTAAACTTCCCTTGCTGCAATTTAAGCCCATTGCTGCTTCTATCCTCAGAGGCCAAGGAGAACATTTTTTTCTCCCTCCTCCTTGCGACACCCTTTTAGATACTTGAAAACCTCATGTCCCCTGTGTCTTCTCTCTTCTAAACTGAACAAGTCCAATTCTTTCAGCCTTCCTTCATAGCTCATGTTCTGTAGACCTTGAATCATTTTTGTTGCTCTTCTCTGTACCTTCTCCAGTTTCTTCACATCTTTCTTGAACTGTGGTGCCCAGATCTGGACACACTACTCCAATTGATGCCTAATCCTCGCAGAGGAGAGCGAAAGAATGACTTCTTGTCTGGCTCACCACAGTCCTGTTTATGCATCCCAGAATCACATTTGCTTTTTTTGCAACAGCGTCACACGGACTCATGTTTAACTTGTCGTCCACTATGGACCCCTAGATCCCTTTCTGCAGGACTCCTTCCTAGAGTACACACATGGATGTGTTCTAGCTAGTTTCTGTGGCAGGAGGACAGCTTATTCCTTAAAGCTGCGGTGGGGAACCTACGGCTCAGGGACTTGATGTGTCCCCCGGCTTGCCTGGATCTGGCCCCTGAGGCTCAGGGCTGCCCCCAGCATTGGGGAGCCTATGACTGTGCTGCAGCCCCTCACTGTCCCCTGCAATGCTGGAGCACACAAAATCTACTAGCCTGGGCCCCCACCGAGGCTCTGTTGTGCGATGGGAATGTGGGGAGTGTCCTTTCCTCCTTCTCAGTTGGGGGCCATGTTATAATGGCCATGCTAGGTCAGACCAAAGATCCATCTAGGCCAGTGTCCTGTCTGTCGACAGTGGCCAATACCAGATGCCCCAGAGGGAGCGAACACAACAGGGAACCCTCACGTGATGCCTCCCCTTTGACCCACCTCCAGACAAACAGAGGCTAGGGACCCCACTCCTACCCATCCTGGCTAATAGCCATTGATGGACCTAACCTCCATGAATTTATCTAGTTCTTTTTTGAACCCTGTCAAAGTCCTGGTCTTCACAACATCCTCTGGGGAGGAGTTCCACAGGATGACTGTGCGCTACCTGAAGAAAAACTTCCTTTTTTTGTTTTCAACCTGTTGACTATTAATTTCATTTGGTGACCGCTAGTTCTTATATTGTGGGAATAAGTAAATAACTTTTCCTTATTCATTTTTTCCACACCAGTTGTGATTTTATAGACCAGCGGTTCTCAAACTTTTTGGGCTCTGGAGCCCTTTTACATGCGTAAAAATTTATGCGGAGCCCCAGCGGTCCACTGACTGTATGTGTTGTACCTATCGATGTTTCCAGTTTGTCAACCTCATGGAGCCCCTGGAGATGGCTCCGCAGAGCACAGTTTGAGAAACACTGTTACAGACCATAGTCGTCTTTTTTCTAAGTTGAAAAGTTCAAGACTTTTTAATCTCTCTTCATATGGGACCTGTTCCAAACCCCTAGTAGTTTTTGGTGACCTTTTCTGAATCTTTTCCAATGTCAGTGTCTCTTCTGAGATGAGGCAACCACATCTGTACGCAGTATTCAAGATGTGGGCGTACCAGGGTTTTATATCGAGGCAATAAGATATTCTCTGTCTTATTCTCTCTCCTTTTTTAAATGATTCCTAACATTCTATTTGCTTTTTTGACTGTCGCTGCACACTGAGTGGATGTTTTAAGAGAACTGTCTGCAATGACTCCCAAATCTCTATGATGGTAGACAAATTAGTCCTCATAATGTTGTATGCATAGTTGGGATTATTATTCCCAAAGTGCGTTACTTTACTTTTATCAACATTACATTTCATTTGCCATTTTGTTGCCCAATCACTTAGTTTGGTGAGATCTTGTTGAAGCTCTTCACAGTCTGCTTTGGTCTTAACTAACTTGAGCAGTTTGGTATCATCTGCAAATTTTGCCACCTCACTGTTTATCCCTCTCTCTAGATCATTTATAAATAAGTTGAATAGGATGGGTTCCAGGACAGACCCTTGGGGGAACCGCACTAGTTACCTCTCTCCACTTGGAAAACTGACCATTTATTCCTACCCTTTGTTTCCCGTTGTCATGATCATGACGGTTAGCCAGCATCCTGGGGACTAAGGGGTTAACTATGTCCCTTACCTAAGCCAGGTGGCAGGCAGCCAATAAAAATGTGGGTAGGAATTTCAAACTGGGACAAAGGAATTTTTGGGTTTTCCCCTCCTTTGTCCCTGGGTAGTTTTTCTCCAGCTATTGAAGGGGACAGGATGTCTCCCTCTAAGAAAATACTCTTCACAGTCTGTAAGTGGGATACATTTAGATAAATCCGTTAGGTTTTATTGTTTTATGGTTTGGGAAATGGGATCTGGTATCTGTGCATTTAACAATGGATTTTGCTCTCCTTTGTAACTGAGTTCCTGGCCCATGGTAAATTTCTCCCCCATGAGTATATTATTTTGTTACTGTTCCATCTAGTCATTATGCTTGCAACAGGAATATTGTTGTGATAGTAAAAGTTCTCTCTCTTTTTTCTTTTTATTAACCTGGTATTGGTTAATTTTTGTGTCCTGGTTTGTACTTTAGGGGTGAGATTTCCCAAGTAGTCTCTCCCTGCTTGCTTTATTAATATTTGGGTGGTGGCAGCAGCGTTTTATTCCCAAAATCTACGTTAAGATTTTGGGGGGAAGTTTTATATCAAAGTCTGGTAGATAAGGTTTTGGGGTACTTTTGCTGGCCCCCACTTCTGCATTTATTGTGCCAGAGTGGGGAAGGAGCCATGACACTTGTCTTGTAACCAGTTACCAATCCACGAGAGAACCTTCCCTCTTACTCATGACAATTTACTTAAGAGCCTTCAGTGAGGGAACTTGTCAAAGGATTTCTGGAAATCTAAGTACACTATATCCACTGGATCCCCCTTGTCTACATGTTTGTTTGGCCCCCTCAGAGAACTCTAGTAAGGCATGATTTCCCTTTGCAGAAACCATGTTGACTTTCCCCCAACAAATAATATTCATCCATGTGTCTGACAATTTTATTCTTTACTATAGTTTCAGCTAATTTGCCCGGTACTGACATTAGACTTACTGGTCTATAATTGTCAGGATCATGTTTGGAGCTCTTTTTAAATATTGGCATCATATTAGCTATCTTTTAGTCAATTAGGTACAGAAGCTGATTTAAAGGATAGGTTGCAACCACAGTTAATAGTTCTGCAATTTCCCATTTGAGTTCTTTCAGAACTCTTGGGTGAATGCCATCTGGTCCCGGTGACTTGTTACTGTTAAGTTTATCAATTTGTTCCAAAATCTCCTCCAATGACACCTCAGTCTGGGACAATTCCTCAGATTTGTCACCTAAAAAAGAATGGCTCAAGTTTGGGAATCTCCCCAATATTCTCAGCCATGAAAACCAAAGCAAAGAATTCATTTAGTTTCTCCACAATGACCTTATCGTCTTTGAGTGCTCCTTTAGCATCTTGATGGTCCAAGGGCCCACTGGTTGTTTAGTAGGTTTCCTGCTTCTGATATACTTAAACATTTTGCTATTACCTTTTGGATTTTTGGCTAGCTGCTCTTCAAACACCTTTTTAGCTTTTCTTACATTTTTACACTTAATTTGACAGTTTATGCTCCTTTCTATTTTCCTCACTAGGATTTCACTTCCACTTTTTAAACAATGCCCTTTTCATCTCTCTCTGCTTTTTTTACTTGGTTGTTAAGCTACAGTGGCACTTTTTGTGTCTTTTAATTTGGGGTGTACATTTGTTGGGCTTTTATTATGGTGTCTTTGAAGATTTTCCATGCAGAGATTTTACTTTTGTCACTGTGCCTTTTAATTTCTGTTAATTAACCTTCTCATTTTTATGTAGCTTCCCTTTCAGAAATTAAATGCCACTGTGTAGAGCTGCTGAGGTGTTTTTCCCACCACAGGAATGTTAAATTTTATTCCATTATGGTCACTATTTCCAAGCGGTCCATTTATATTTACCCCTTGGATCAGACTCTGTGCTCCACTTAGGACTAAATCAAGAATTGCCTCTCCCTTGTGGGTTCCAGACCCAGCTGCTCCAAGAAGCAGTCGTTTAAGGTATCGAGAAATTTTATCTCTGCATCCCGTCCTGAGGTGACATGGACCCAGTCAGTATCGGGATAGTTGAAATCTCCCACTGTTATTGAGTTTTTTATTTTGATAGCCTCTCTAATCTCCCTTAACCATGTCCTGATCAGGTGGTCGATAATATATCCCTACTGCGATATTCTTCTTATTACAGCGTGGAATTACTATCCACAGAGGATCTATGGAACATTTTGGCTCTTAAGATTTTTACTTCATTTGGTTCTACATTTTCTTTCATGTATAGGGCCATTCCCCCATCAGCAGAACCTGTTCTGTCCTTCCAATATATCTTGTACCCTGATATGACTGTGTCCCATTGATTGTCCTCATTCCACCAAGTTTCTGTGATGCTTAGTATATCAATATCCTGCTTTAAAATGAGGCACTTTAGTTCACCCATCTTATTATTTAGACTTCTAGCATTGTGTATAGGCACTTGAAATATTTGTCACTATTTATCTGCCATTTCCTGTTGTGTTAGACTCTTTTTCATTTTATTGTGTCTCTTCTGATCTTACTCACATTTTATCATCTTCCATCCTCTCCTCCTTACTAGAACATAGGGAATCTCTATTAATAGACCCTCCCCAAAGAGATGTCTCTGATCCATGTGCTCCTCCGCCCCTGTTGGCTTTCCCCCAGCCCTTAACATTAAAAAAGTTGTAGAGCAGTTTTTAAACTAAGTGCCAACAGTCTGGTTCCATTTTGGTTTAAATGGAGCCCGTCCTTCCTGTCTAGGCTCCCCCTTTCCCAAAAGTTTCCCCAGTTCCTAATAAATCTAACCCCCTCCTCCCTACACCATCATCTCCTCCACGTATTTGAGAGACTGAAGTTCTGGCTGCCTACCCGGCCCTGCAGGGGGAACTGGAATTATTTCAGAGAAGGCTACCATAGAGCTCCTGGATTTCAATGTATTTGCTACCTCTATCCATTCCTTTCTTAGTGTTTCCCAACTTTCAGTCAGTTTTTTGATTGTTGCAGCACCATGCACAAGAGAGCACAGCATTAATTTATTTTCCCCTTTTCCTGTCACCTTTCATTCGTATTGCATAAAGCCCTGGATGGTTTGTATCCTTGCTTCTTGCATAAGAATAGCCATACTGGGTCAGGCCAATGGTCTGTCTAGCCAGTATCCTGTGGTGACCGAGGTCTCAGGGGGACCCTATTGAGTGTGCTCAATTAGGGCAGACTGCAAAGAATGGGTCAGACCATCCCCATAACTGGTGGTTCTTCTCATGACTTGGATTCAGCAAGCTAGCAGCAAAACAGCTTCCTCAATGCCTTAACTGGTTACCCAGAAGCCAAAACCAGAGTTTCCTTTACCACAGTTTCCTTACCAAGCTTAAAGGATCAGACACATTACCCACGCTATGTTAGTGAATATCTCCGATCTTACACAAATGCATGCGTGTGGCCAATAATTAATAGGGTTTATTAAAATAGGAAAGAGTATTGATTAAAAGATTAGACATACAGATATGAATCAAGTCACTCATAATAGAGGTGGTGAGCTCTAGCGAAGGGATGTAATAGTGTATCCAGTTAAAAGATTAACTGGTGAGGGGATCGGTTCATATGACTATCTACTTGCATCTCCACCCCCACCGCAGCTCTGCAAGTCAATTTTTAGTAGGTTGGCTGGCAGGCTGACTCAGTCCTGGCTCGCACTGGTCCTGGCAGCTACCTCCGCTGCAGCTCTGCAGGGGAAGTTATTTAGGAGATGACGGGCACAGTTACCAGATGACACGACATTTAACATCCCTACTCTAGAGCTGCCAAGAGGCCTGTTCAGAATCAGTTCATCCAGTTATAGTCCTGGCGCCCATATCCAGGCCATCCAGAATGGACCTGGGGACCTCAGTCTTTCACTGGTCAGCTGTTGACAACAGGCATTTCTCGAGCGAAGGATAGTGGCCTCCAACTAACCTATTTTCTAAGTGTAACTTGCACATCTACTGCATGTGGTTCACTGTCCCATGGAGTGGCGCTTCCTGCCTCCGAGTGGTCTGAGTTTTCTACAGCCTCAGCTGAGAGCCAGCTGGCTTTTAGTTCAAGCCGTGGAGGCTTATGCACTAAGCTCCAGAGGTCCCCAGTTGCGTCCCGCCTGCCAGTGTTAGAAGCACCACTGATCATTAGCTGCATGGGTTTGAATAAGGCAGCTGCTCGCTTCCAGCCACTTACAGGTAGCGAGAAAGCAATGGAGATGTGACCACATTCACAGTCTACGGAAAAGTCAATATTCCCTTTTGGGCTTTGCGCTAACAGAATACGGTGACAGACAGGAATCGTTTGATAACCTTGTTAACCTCTGACAAGATACAAGCATAGACTACTACCATCATGCTCTTCTTCCAGTTCTTTCACGTGGTTTCCTAGCTATTTGTAAGGAATAGCCCGTGTTAGCCTTGATACACTTTCCTGTTCTACTATATGTTTGAGAGAATTTGTCTGTTTAAGAACTCCTAAACCAGGGGTGGGGAACCTGTTGTGGGTCAGCGGCCCCCGGCCCACAGAAAAATCAGTTGGGGGCCACACACAAGAAAGAAGCAAAGTGAGAAGCCCCCGACTGAGAAGGAGAAAAGTGCTCCCCACATTCCCCTCGCACACCAGAGGCGAGGGTGCCCCAGGCTAGTAGATACATGCTCCAGCCTTGGGAGTGGGTGGGGGGCTGTAGCGCTAGCGCAGGCTCCCGGTAGCCGGTTAGGCCGCTTGTTTGGAGGGGTTCTTCCGCCTCCGGGTCAGTGGGCGGCCGCTCCGCCACACTACTGCAGGCACTTAATATAAACCCCCAAGTCAGTAATCCACTAAAGTCTGCCTTGGTCCAGGGTAGGCGGTAGGCAAACAAATACAGTTAGTCTATAAGTCCGGAGCCTAGCTTGGGTTCAGGCAGGGCAGCAACTCCATAGAGGGCCCGGCCCTAGGTCAGGGCGGGCCAGCAAATGAACACTCAGTAGTTCAAATGCCCAGGCCTTGTTTCAGGCAGGGGCAACAAACCCACACTACAGTCTAGCAGTGTTGAGAAGCATGTAGATTTCTCTCCTTGGTCAGGAGTAATGCATGCAGCTTGCCTGTGGCGATGGAGAGGGGGAGACTGCCTCCCAGTAGGTAGGTGGCGGGGGGGGGGGGGGGCGCGCAGGCCTGCCCACTCCACTGTGTCCCAGCCCAGGGCCCTAGGTGCAGCAGTGCAGGCTGCTGCTGGATCAGCGGGGGTTCCAGCTCAAAACCCGCTGATCCGGGTGTTTAACTGTCAATACTGTTCCCTGGGCACTTCCCTTCTCCCCCTCTGGGTGTGTCTAGACTACAGGGTTTTTTCAAAAAAAAAGTGGCCCTTTTTGAAAACTTCCTCTGCATCTAGACTGCTGCTGCGTTGTTTTGAACGTAAACCGAAAGAATGCAGCAGTTTTTTCGACCGCGGAAAACCTCATTTTACGAGGAAGAATGCCTTTTTTTTGAAAGTGCTCTTTCGAAAAAAGGTGCTATGTAATGCAAACTGTGGTTTTTTCGAAAGAGAGCATCCAGACTGCCTGGGTGCTCTTTTGGAAAAAGTGGCTTGCTTTTTCGAAAGTACTGGTTGTAGTCTAGATGTTCTTTTTTCGAAAGAGGCTTGCAGTCTACATGTAGCCTAAGTGCATACCTGGGAGTCTTGCAGGTTTCTGGGGGAATTGAGAGTTGGAAGGTCCTGCTGAGGTCCGGGTGGTTCAGGTCAGTCCTCGGCGGCTTGTAGGTCCAGTGGGCTCAGCCAGTTCTCCAGGTCCAGCATGGTCAGGGGTCCAAGCCAAGCCTCAGACTTTGACAGTTCCTGTGTGCAGGTGGTCAGGCTGGTCCTCCAGGTCAAGTGCGGTCGGAGGTCCAGGCCAAGCCTTGGGCCTTGGCAGCTCCAGTGGTCCCACACAGTTCCCAGGTACAGGCCGGTTCAGGCTTGTTCTCCGGGTCAAGCGTGGTCTCTGAGTAGGCCTCTGGTTCCTCTGGAGGCTGGGCCCAGACTGAGCTCCCAGGCTGGGCTTTTATTGCCCTGGCCACACCACCTGTCTTCTGGTCAGGTGATGGGAAGGAGTCAAGCTCTGCCCAAAATGGCTGCCGGAGGGGTTCTTCCGCCCCTGGGTCAGTGAGTGGGCACTCCGCACCACTACGCACCCCAATGCTGAGCCTTGGGGGCTGGTTCCAGGCAAGCTGGGGGCCGCATCCGGCCCCCAGGCCTGAGGTTCCCCCCACTCCTGTCCTAAATGGTAAGATTAAAACTGCAATTAATCACAATCAATTTTAATTGCATTTTTTTGAGGTAATCATGAGTTAACTGAGATTGACAGCCCTAATTAGCATACTAAACAGTGGCTATATGTACATTTCTATTCCCAAATTCTAATGTTTGTGTCATTTTCTTTCCATAGATTTGGGCATATCCTATAGACCAACACTTAAAAATTTTGTTTAATGTTCGTCACCAAAATAAAATGGGCTTGATTTTTGGAAGCACTAGGCCGACTTTAAATGGGAGTTGGTTCTAAACATCATTGCTTATACCGATTTTTAAATCCGTCCAAACAGTGCAAATGTTAGTGATATGGAATCTAGAATTTAAATGACACTGACATCAATTTCATTTCTCCAAACAGAGGTTTTTGTACTGGAAGAGCTAAATGGATGATGAAAAGTCACTTTCAGTTAAAATTACTAATGCAAATCTGTGTGTAGACAGATGGGTAAGGAATAGTGTCCCTAGCTTCTGTTTGTCAGAGGGTGGAGATGGGTGGCAGGAGAGAGATCGCTTGATCATTACCTGTTCGATTCACTCCCTCTGGGCCACCTGGCACTGGCCACTGTCGGCAGACAGGACACTGGGCTGGATGGACCTTTGGTCTGACCCAGTACGGCCGTTCTTATGTTCTTATGTTAAGCCTTGAGTGGCGCTCTGGAACTTGATGAGAGAGCTACTTCAGGGCCCTGAGCATTGTTTAGAGATCTTTCTCTCTGCTTGCTGTTGGCTGTCGTGACTGCTGCCAGGCCTCCGCAATCCCTTCATTCCTCTTGCTGGTTTTTATAATGAACAATAAAATAGTGGCTCATGTTAAAACAATGTGAATTCAGTCTCATTCTTCTTGGCATGCATGTTTTCTGCAGAGCCAAGGTGGAGTCGTCTTCACCCACTGCCCCTCTGACAACACTGTATGGCTGCCACTATGGGTTTCTTGTTTTGTGGTTTTTTTTTTTCTCAGAAGCATCAGATAATGAGTTGCTGATGCCAGTCTGGATTCAGTGTTTCAGTTCCTACTCTCCTCGGTGGAGTGAAGTCCGTTGTAGCTCAGGAGATTTCATGTTGCCTGACATAGAAGTGGAGAAGTGTCCAGATCTATGCAAATGTCTAAAGGAGATGAAAATAACAGTACAGCTGTTAATTTACCTGCTTGAAAACATCTGTAACCCTCTCTCCTTGCTCCACATTACAATATGGTAATAGATGTACCACTGCTAGAGTGCAGTGGGACTGGACCACTTGTCCTTTTATCTTGTTGTACAAAGACTACTTTTTAAAACCCTCCTTAGAACTAGTAAGTTGCTGCATAAACACTCTGCGTTACAGGAGGTATTTGAATAACCCTCAGTCTTGCGTGGGAATCCAGTGCTGCCTTCCTTTGGCTGCCAAGCTGTTCTTTGGAGAACCCCAGAGGGCATTTGACAGATGTCAGATTAGTCCAAAAGGGAAGGCTCCCAGTTCCCTTGAACGCCCCAGCTTCAGTGTAAGTGCAAAAGTCTCCATTTGCTCTGCTGTGGCGGTGACACCCAGCACCACATGACACATCAGAGCCTTGCTACTTCTCAGTGAGATGATACCGGCTCCACAGCACATCAGCTAGACATGGGCTTCCTATCCTGTGTGTACAGACTCGGTGTCAGTGTCAGTGCCAGTCCAGTGTTAGCCCTGCATTTGGTTACTGTGGTCTCTCACACAGGGGCTCAGGCTGGGGCTCTTACCTCTCAGGGAGTCGCAAGGTTGTTACGTGGCAGGTTGTGAGCTGTCAGCCTCCACCCCCAAGCCCCGCTTCGCCTCCAGCGTTTAACTCCATGTAGCCCAGTTATAATCAGGACTATTATTTCAGAATAAATCCCGGTGTGTGGATGTTGGTGTTCTGCCGGAGAAGCGCTTTATTTGAGCTAGTTTAGTCCAGGTGTATAACCTGATGTGTGCGTTCACTCATTCCTGAATAAGAGCTCATCCAATTAATCTGGACACCTCTATCTAAAACTGAATTACTTTTCGTGTGCAGACAAATCTTTGGCTACTGTTGGTTGTAAAATGCATTTAAGTTACAGTGGTGGTTGAAATGTATAATTTTTGCCCTGGGTGCTTTTCTGAACTTTAGCTGTGCAAATGTTGCATTAAGAAAAGTTCTTGTATCTTAATAGCCTCTCTGTTGAGTAATATATAATTGTAAGTAATTATGTGTAGCTATCAAATGGTGCTCTAAGATTTCTGTGGGGAAAATTGTTGCTGGATCTTGGTTTGTTTTTATTGTGAGTCTTTCAATATTTGATAGGAGTTGTTCTGGCTTCTTGTTTTAAAGTCCAAGCTCCTAAAGTCCTCCATTGTGAAAATCTCTGCTTGAATTTGGGTCTAGTTTTTAACACTTCCCATTGGCAATACTGGGAAAATACTCCTTCCTGATAGCAGTAAAAGAATTGGACATCCATTTCACTTAGTGCTGTCTAGGCACTCTGAATTGAGTACCTAGCATGTATTCAGATATACAAAGAACAATGTAGTCTTGCTTCTCACTCAGAAGGAAAAACGATTTCACACACGCAGGGCCTACAAAGTTAATCCAAGAGATAACTGTGGGAAAGCCAAGTTGAAGACGCAAGGGCTGCGTTTAGTTCTGAAGGGAATGGGTTTAGTTTATTCTTAATTCATCTCGTATCAAATTCCACAACCGACGGCCTCCTTTTTAAAGTTGTTTCCAGTGTTCACGGGTCTCCGTTGTAGATAGTTAATTGTATTGAACTGGCGTTATATCAGGGTTGCAAAGAGGGACTTGACTTGGATGGTGGTAACATTTGACCTGTGTTGCTCAGCAAAATGGCTGGTGCATTTTGTACCAGTTGGAGCTTTTTCGGGATATACGGCTTCATTCTGTAGAATTGCAGCAACTGAATATGTGCATTGCTCTACCTGGGCGTGCTCTGAAATGGAGACACTCTCGTTCCATCTAGAAATGTGCATCAGCATACAACATTGGTGACCTAAGCACTGAGGTAAGTGGGGAAATGGGATACTGGGAGAAACACAAGGAGGAGAGTGCAATAGGGGAGGCCTCCTGATTCATACTGAGAAAGTGGGGCATTCAGCTAGTTCTCTTAGGGGCTTGTACGTTTGAAGCTTGGGAAGGAAACGGGAAGGATTGGAAGTCCTGGCACAGCCAAGGAACTATGATGTGATTGGGATAACCGGGACTTGGTGAGGTAACTCCCGTGACTGGAGCACTGTCAGGGAAGGGTATAAACTGCTCAGGAAGGATGGGCAGGGGAGAAAAGGTGGAGGAGTTGCACTGTATGTGAGAGCAGTATGACTTCTCAGAGCTCCAGTATAAGGTGAGAGAAAACCCTGTTGAGTCTTTGGGTTAAGCAGAGTCTGCTATAGATGACGAGGCTTTCTTTGGACAACTAACACGTTTCCAGATCACAGGCCCTGGTTCTCATGGGGGACTTCAATCACCCTGACACCTGCTGGGAGACCAATACAGCCAATAGACAGTTCAGGGAATTTTGGAAGAGAGTTGGGCCCAAGTTCCTGGTGCAAGTGCTGGAGGAACCACCTAGAGATCATGTTCCTTTTGTCTGACCAACCTGGTTGCCTTCTGTGATGAGGTAACTCGCTCTGTGGACATGGAGGAAGAGGTGGATGTGAAGTACCTTGACTTTAGCAAAGCACTTGATGCAGTCTCCCTCAGTATTCTTGCCAGCAAGTTAAAGTAGTATGGATTGGCTGAATGGACTGTAAGGTGTGTAGAAAGCTGGCTAGACCATTAGGTTCAATGGGTAGTGATCAATGGTTTGATGTCTAGTTGGCAGCTGGTGTCAAGCGGGCTGCCCCAGGGATTGGTTCTGGGGCCAGTTTTGTTGTCTTCATTAATGACTTGGCTGAGGGGATGGATTGCATCTTCAGCAGGTTTGCAGATGACACTAAGCTGGGGGAGGTAGATATGTTGAAAGGAAGGGATAGGGTCCAGAGTGACTAGGCAAATTGGAGGATTGGGCCAAAAGAAATCTGATAAAGTTGAACAAGGGCAAGTGCAGAGTCCTGCACTTGGAACAGTATGTGGAGTCTGTCATACACTGACAGGGCTGTGGTTATATCTCTGATAGACTGGAGGAATAGGCATTAAATCTAAATGGTTGGCTGTTCAGGTAGAAACATCTTGGGACAATAGGCTACCCCAAGCCTCAGAAAACCAGTATTCCTCTCCCCCTCAAATTGGTGACTGGCATTGAGTGGTGGAAGATCTCTAGCAGTGGAACAAAGGAACCAGGTGTTGCTGTTGCAACCTATAAACTTGAGGGACTCGGACACCGACTTTGGGCAGGAAAGGGGTGTGTATATATGTTTTCATAGCAGAAGGGCTTGGTTCAGCTGTGTAACGAACCAAGGTTAGAAAACCTAAGCTGAGCTAGAGAGGAAGAAAACTCCAGTACTCAGAGGCCAAGCCATTCGCTCCAGAAGAGGGTTGGAGACCCCTGAGGCCCTGGATCGTTGCCCACAGTACATGCCATTGTGTTGAGGAAAGTGGAATGAGGAGCAGGTGTAGCTTTGCTGTTTTGTATCGAGCTGCATTTTTTTGGTGCTATTTAACAAGGAGCAGTGAGGTTTTGGAAATGTGCAGTGTTGTATTAACTTTGATGGAATATATGGGCCCAAAAAGTCCAAGGTGTAAATGTGACCCTGTCACAATCCAACTAGAAGCTGTTATAAATGAAATTCCAAACACATAGACATTAGCTTGCTTAATTCCATGGCAAACGCATGAGGAAATTGATGTTGAGGTGAAAGCTTAGAAATGTGTTGATTGAAACACAAAATTAAAAAAATAAAACACGATAAAGGTTGAAATGGCAATTGAGTGATTTATGCAGAACAGACTTCATGAAAACTTGACACCTTGCTCAACAATTACTAGAGTGGATGTTTTTCTAAAAATCTAAGCTGGATTTAAAACCCTGTAAGTGGTAATGGATTCTCAATGATCCTGGGTCAGTTGTTGACTAAATGTACATCTAGTTTGCAGTCTGCTTTTACAGCCATGCCCCTTAAAGGTAAACTGTGAATCAGAAAGCTCCCACCTTAGGTGGCCTTTGGGGAGATGTGCTTAAGCCCGTCTGAATCCCCTTTACCTGGTCCGTGCCCCATCAGGTGCCATGGTTGAGTGCTGAGGCCCTAAGCGGGACTGGCAGTGCAGCTGGGGACATAGATGGGGCTGTGACCCCCCGCCCCCCAAACAGGCAGCCTGCTGTCTTTCAGCCTGCAGCACTGTTGGGCACTTGTAGGTTTCTCTGAAGGTGTGGCCTAAATACACCAATCAGATTCGTCCATCCTGTTAAGTGAGAACTAAAATCCCCATCCCTTGAAGTTTTGAATGGTTCTATGCCATCTGAAGCTATGCTGGAATATTTGCACAGAGGACGCCCTCGCCATTCGCGGTGGATACGTTCTGGACACCACTGCGAATAAATCTACAAATATCGGGGGTGGGAGAAGTGGAGCGAGTGCTTCATTTGCTTGCCACAGTGAATGTGGGGGTGGGTGGGGGTGTGACTGTTGCTGCTGTGCCGCAACAGGCCTCCATGAGTCTGCGTTCCTCCCCCCAGGCTGGAGGATGGGGTGCAGTGGGGGGAGAGGGGGCAGGGCAGTGGCTGAAAGCTGCAGGTCTTAGGGATGGGGGAGAGCTGTGAATATGCAAAATTGTGAAGAGTGATTCCGCAAATTGTGAGGGTCTCCTGTATTTAATCTACTGCCATGGCTTGCAGTTAGTCTCAGGTGGAAGAGATTCCTGCAGCCCAATAATTCTAGTCTCCTAGTGTGCTCCTTGGAGATGTTAAACCTGTAAGTGTGGATTTATTTAGGAAACCCATTTTGTTTTTTTGAATAATTGCAGGTAAGCAACTTTCCCGTCTTTATCTGTTTTTGCACACCAGGTCCTGGAGAAATATCCAAATACACCTATGAGCCATAAAGAGATTCTTCAGGTCATCCAGAAAGAAGGACTTAAAGAAATCAGGTGAGTTGTTGCACCATTCAGTCTTATTTTGTACATGTTTTCTTACTCAAGAGAAAATGGTAAA
Organism: Pelochelys cantorii; assembly: GCA_032595735.1. Lineage (NCBI taxonomy): Eukaryota > Metazoa > Chordata > Testudines > Trionychidae > Pelochelys > Pelochelys cantorii. The sequence continues at coordinate 1,383,579 of CM064328.1, forward strand.
TTGTTCAAGGATTTAGGCCCCTAAATTCACTTGATGAGTCCCTGTTGTGTTCATTTCCTATGGTGCACCTGACATTGGCCAATGTTGAAAGACAGGACACGGGGCTAGATAGAATCATAGAATCCAAGGTCTGGAAGATTCAAAGCAAGACCAACCCCAACTCAATCCTCCCAGCCAGGGCTTTGTCAAGCTGGGTCTTAAAAACCTTTAGGGATGGAAATTCCACCCCCTCCCTAGGTAACCCATCCTAGTGTTTCCCTACCCTCTTAGGGAAATAGTTTTTCCGAACATCCAACCTAGAGTTGTCCCCTCCCCCTCGCAACTTGAGACCATTGCTCCTTGTTCTGCCATCTGTCCTCTCTGGAACCCCCCTGCAGAAAGTTGAAAGATGCTCTCAAATCCCTGCTTACTCTGCTCTTCTGCAGACTAAACAAGCCCAAATCCCTCAGCCTCTCCTTGTAAATCTTGTGCTCCAGCCTCCTCCTCATTTTGGTTGCCCTCCGCTGGACCCTCTCCAATGTGTCCACATCCTTTCTATAGTGGGGGGCTCAGAACTGAACACAGTACTCCAGATGTGGCCTCACCAGAGCCGAATAAAGGGGAATAATCACTTCTCTGGATCTGCTGGCAATGCTCCTCCTAATGCACCCCAATATGCCATTAGCCTTCTTGGCTACAAGGGCCCACTGTTGACTCATATCCAGCTTCTCATCCACTGTAACCCCCAGGTCTTTTCCTGCCCAACTGCTGCTTAGCCAGTTGGTCCCCAGCCTGTAACAATGCTTGATTCTTTTGTCCTGAGTGCAGGACTCTGCACGTGTCCTTGTTGAACCTCATCAGATTTCTTTTGGCTCAATCCTCCAATTTGTCTAGGTCACTCTGGACCCTCTCCCTGCCCTCCAGCGTATCTGTGTCTCCCCACTGCGAACTTGCTGAAGGTGCAATTCATCCCCTCATCCAGGTCATTATAGATGTTCAACAAAACCGGCCTCAGAACCGATCCTTGGGGCACTCCTCTTGAAACCGATCGCCAACCTGACATCGAGCCGTTGATCACTACCCATTGAGCCCAACAACCTAGCCAGCTTTCTATCCATCTTACAGTCCATTTATCCAATCCATATTCCCTTAACTCGCTGGCAAGAATATGGTGGGAGACCGTATCCAAAGCTTTGCTAAAGTCAAGGTAGATCACATCCACTGACTTCCCCACGTCCACAGAGCCAGTTACCTCATTGTAAAAGCTAATCAGATTGGTCAGGCAGGACTTGCCCTTGGTGAATCCATGTTGACTATTCCTGATCACTTTCCCCTCTTCCAAGTGCTTCAAAATGGATTTCTTGAGGATCCCCTCCATGATTTTTCCAGGGACTATGGTAAGGCTGACTTGTCCGTAGTTCCCTGGATTGTCCTTCTTCCCTTTTCTAAAGATGGGCACTACATTTGCCTTTTTCCAATCGCCGAGGACCTCCCCCGATCGCCACGAGTTTTCAACGATAATGGCCAAAGGCTCTGCAATGACATTTGCCAACTCCCTCAGTACCCTTGGATGCATTAAATCCAGGCCCATGGATTTGTGTGTCCATTTTTTCTAAATAGTTCTTCACCTGTTCTTTCTCCACCTCCTTCCCATACTGTGTTGCCTTGTGCAGTAGTCTGGAAGCTGACCTTCTCTGTAAAGACAAGAAAAGCATTGAGTACTTCAGCTTTTCCCACATCTGTCACTAGGTTACCTCCCTCATCCAGTAAGGGCCCCACACCCTCTCTGAGCACCCTCTTATTGCTAACATTGGAATAAATTGCCCAGGGAGGTTGTGGAATCCCCATCTGTGGAGATATTTAAGAGTAGGTTAGATAAATGTCTATCAGGGATGGTCTAGACAGTATTTGGTCCTGCCATGAGGGCAGGGGACTGGACTCGGACCTCAAGAGGTCATCCTTCCAGTCCTAGTATTCTATGATTCTAACATGCCTGCAGAAACCTTTCTTGATATCCTTCACATCCCTTGCCAGCTGCAATTCCAGTTGTGCTTTCGCCTTCCTGATAACTTCCCTGTATGCTCAACCAAAATATTTAAACTCCTTCCTGGTCATCTATCCAAGTTTCTACTTCTTGTCAGCTTCCTTTTTGTGTTTAAGCTCACCAAGGATTTCCCTGCTAAGCCAAGGTGGTCACCTGCCTTATTTGCTTTTCTTGCTGCACATCGGGATGGTTTGTTCCTGTGCCTTGAATAAGGCTTCTTTAAAATACTGCCAACTCTCCTGGACTCCTTTCCCCTTCATGTTACATCCCAGTGGATCCTGCCCATCATTTCCCAGAGGGAGTGAAAGTCTGCTCTTCTGAAGTCCAGGGTGTGTATTTTGCTGCTCTCCTTTCTACCTTTTGGAGAAGATCCTGAACTCAACCTTTTCATGATCACTGCTTCCCAGATTGCCACCCACTTCTACTTCCCCTACTAGTTCTTCCCTGTTTGTGAGTAGCAGGTCAAGCTCCACATGGCCCCTGGTTGCTTCCTTCAGCACTTGTTGTCCCCAGCACTCTCCAAAAACTTCCTGGAAGTTTGTGCAACCACAACGAATCAACTTACTTCCTGCAACCTACTGTGATTGGTTCCTTTATTTTTTAATGAGTCTGCATTTTTAGCATCCCCTGTGAATACATTTCAGATCTCCATTCCTTGCAGTAGGACTATTTCTTGCCAGTGCTCCTGACTTGACAGTCCTTTCAGTTTTCTTTCATCTGTTGGATTTTAATTGGTGCCCCACTGTAGTCTCTGAGGGTGGGTGGTTAGTCTTCTCTTAATGAGATCTTTAGCTTCAAGAACATTGTAGAAACAGCATAACATGCTGTAGTTAGTTGGACTTAATATGTTCTTTAAATAGTAAATTGAAGTAGTAAAGTTTTGAGTTTTGGGTTCTTACTACAGCTGCCTTTCCCCATGGAAATACATCTGATGACATGGTAGCATATTAATTTGCAGGAGCCACATCTTGGGAGATGGACTAGATTGGAAGACCCTGGCTGGTGGAAGAGGAGTCTAGAGTATGGATTTCATTTTGTGCATTAGCAAAGGGAATTGCCTTAACAAACCCCTCTTAGTCTAGGATTCTATGTACCTTGAAGAGTATAGCAAACAGCTGTGCCTTTCAAAGCTAGCTCGTTTCACCCCGGAATGGATTGGCGCACTGCCCGAAATGCTACTTCTTTTGAAAATCCTGCTCCATTTTGAAAATCTGTATTTTGCTCTTCTAGCTTAATAGGGCGTGTGTGTGTGTGTGTGTGTGTGTGTGTGTGAGAGAGAGAAAGTAACAGCGTGGAGTGTGCAGGAGCCCCTCCTTTTTTAGATGCTGAGTCATCCAACTGCACCGAGACTTGCTCTGAAAACCATTGATGCTGTTGGAGTCAGGCTTGCTTCAGTGCATGACTTAGCATTGAACATCCCGTAGCTGGTGGAAGAGAGGCCATGCCACAGCAGCGCTTGCTCCCGGTTTTGGGAAAGCAAAACTGAAGAGAATAGCTTCCATTTGTGTAGGTGACGAAATGTGGCAGATTTGGGATGTTAATGACTTAAGTGCTCAAGGAGCCAGAGCAGAAGACGCTGGAGGGCTCATGCTTTTCCGTTGTTTATATTGCCAGCAAATCAGGACGACTCTTCCCTTTTAGTGTGTAGAACTGCAGGTGAGACATGCAGGCTGGGAAGAAATCACAGTTGAATGAAAGCATGAAGTGCCAACATCCTCCTAAAATGTTTTACTCCAGGGGCAGGCAACCTACTGTTAAAGCATCACAGTGCTTAAGAAGAAAATTTACATCATAATCTTCTGGCTCAAGAACTAGGGACTCAGGAGAAGCAGGTTTAGTTCCTAGCATTGACAGAGACTTCCTGGGCGTCCTAGGGCAAGCGGCTGAATCTCTCTGCCTCTTATTTATAGAGTTGGCTGATGCTTCCTCCGATGCTGTGAAGATGAATTAACGTTGGTCAAGTACTTGGTTACTGTTGCAGTAGAGGTCACGTGCAAAGTTGCTTGCATTTGTTAGTGCTAGTGAGTGTACTACCAAAATTGTGGTGTTAGGGTTGGATAATTACTGCTACGAAGCAAATGCAAAATTGCATGTTCTGTTGAATTGATACTTATTACTGAGGGAACCACAGACCTGAACGTGGTGCTTAACTGGTAGCAGTGGTGATTGACACCTGGTACTTGATGTAGCATGGGCATCAGGATAATGTTTCTCTAGTGTACATCATTGGGGAGCTAGCAGGCCAAAGCTTAGGTGTGAGATGGAATTTGGGAGGTTTTCATGCCGCTTCATCCCTGGACTGAGAACAACGAGGCGGCCTCTAGTCCAGGCTCTGTAAATACCTCTGCGGTAGTTCTGAAATTGAAATGTGGGTGTGTGTTAGCAACAAAACCAAAACGGGGGTTCCATTCTTAGCTGCTTCTGGTCATACAGACAACGGTGAGGCTTTCTAATGCTGCAAATGCATTGAAACTGCTCGCTATGTAGGATCTCACATCACCTATTATGTTCTCTTTCCTGAGAATTTTTTAGTATTTATGCCCATTAGGATAAAAATAGCGTGACTCATAAAAAGGTGAAGACTTAACTGAACAAAAGACATATCCCTAAATTTTCACACGACCTCATGGCAACCGTGCCTGGCTTTTTCTCCCCCTTTATTCAGAGGAAATGCCAAAGTCTGGGCTCAGTAGGACCTGAATGATGGATGGAGTTTTTATTTTGTGGTGGTGCTTCGTTAGGGCCTTCAGCCTTTGGGTAAGGAGCTTCAGGAAGGCTTACGTTTATGGGGAGAAAAGTTGAATTGGGGGTGGCTTATGGGTTAGCTGCTGGCTGTATTTTGACTTTTTGGTAGTGGTAGTAAAGGCTGCTGAAGTATTTGGGACTAGGTGCATATGCATATCTAGATCTAAAACTTAGAATATTTATGTGCGCTCCACGTAAAAGTACGGGGGTAAAAATCCATGCTGCTGCTTTGAGTGCTTGCTTGTGTCCATTCCACCTAGGTGTGCGTGCCATGGGCACAGATGTCAGAAGCTTTTTGCCTCAGTGGTACCCATTGGACCAGGCGCGGAGCCCCCTGGAGTGGCACTGATACATCGGCACACATATACCCCTGCTGGCTCTCCCCCCCAGTTCCTTCTTGCCACCCGTGATGGTTGCTGGAGCACGCTTGGCTTGCTTTTTATGACCACCTTCAGCTCCTATGGTAGATAGTTCTTGTGGTGGTAGTTAGCATAGTCACAGTGGGAGTTGCCACTGGGGGGATGCCTGGGCCACACGGCTTCAAGCCCTGCTCTAAGTGCTTGAAACCTACGCCCTGCGGTGATCCCCACAACGCTTGTTTCAAGTGGCTGGGAGAAGGTCACCTAGCAGATGGTGGCAAGGTTTGTAGGGGCTTTAAGCCTGGAACTGAGAGCGCCCAGGAATGAGCTCTCTAGCTCCGGCACTGGGGCTGGCACCGGTGGTCCGGAGTGCACCAGGCTCGGTGCGTGAGGCTGCGGGCACGCCGAGGCCCTCGACAGCACCAACCAAAGGCACCTCTTCCTGGCACCCCTTTCAATTGCCGGTGCCAAAGAGGGGGAGGATGCACAGGGACAGGTTCCCCACTCGCCATGGGCACAGAGTGCAGGGCCCCAGGAGGGACACTCTGGAGCCCTGCTGCCCCCTCAGTGTCTTGATGCTCCTGCACTGGTGGGGCATCAGTCAAGCGCGGCACGGGCAGCTAGCCTGGACTTGCTCACGTCCATTCCAAATCCCACCCGCCCCCTTCGGTGGAGACTTCTGGCAGGACGGAACTGGGGTGGGGCCAGCAGGGGTATAGAGGTGCCGATATAGCGGTGCCACTCCAGAGGCTCGCTGGCTGGCCCAGTGGGTGCTGCTGAGGGAAAGCTTCTGACATTCGTGCATGTGGCACAAACACACCTACGTGGAATGAGAGGGAGCAGCACATCTCCAAGAACATCATGAGGGGTGACCGCTCGTTTGCTGACTGGAAAGAGGCAAGTATGTAAAATTGTGCCCGTTTCACTAACGTATCGGGCATCTACTATTCCCCACAACACACGCAGGAGAAATGTAGACTGGGTCTTTTCCAGAATGTAGTGGTTTTCGTAGGTCGGAGACAGCTTCCCTGTTCAGAGGGACTTGCAAGCAACGCAGGGTGAGCTGTGCCCCATCGAAGTACTTGCCACAGTAACTTGAGAAACTTTTCCCAGCTCTGTTGCCTTAGCTGAGAGCTCTGTAAGGTTCAGGCAGACCTGAAGAAGAGCTCTGCGTAAATTGAAGCTTATCTCGCTCCCCAGCAGAAGCTGGTCTCCTCATCCAGCTTCTCTCTCTAACATCCTGGGCCAGCATGGCTGTGCCACGGCCACATCCAGCTCTATAATCCATTCGCGAGAAGGCCATGTGGTGGTGGCGTTCCCTAGTGTACAAAGCAGAGAATGTGCAGTCTGGTGGGAAGAGAGAGCCTCCGTACGGTGGAGTCTGTGTAAGAGCAATTGGGATATAGGCAATCTCTGGTCAGGAGCAGCCTTTTTTGGGAACCAGCCCTGTCTCTTCGACGTGAACATGAATGGGATTTGGATGTCGGCAGTGGGGTGCTGCTTGTTGACCCGTTGGGGAAGAAAGGCCCCGGCTGCAGGCTGCTGCTAGAGAATGATGTGTCGGGTTGTGCCTTCCCTGGTTGCCGCCCTGCAACACAGGGGCGTTGTGCGTTCCAGGCTGCGTCATGCCAGGGGCTGCTCCCAGGGAAGGAATTGCTGGGACATGCTGAGCCCTGCTCCCCAGAGGTATGCTGCGGCTCCCCAGCCTCCTGACCCCCCCCACGCCCCATAGGAAGCCCGGTATTTGGATTGCAGCCCTCCCTTGTGTGGGTCTGTAGGCAGGCTTGCAGGGCTGTGACCTGGGGAGGCACATTGGCACTTCGCTCCCTGGCTGCAGGGCTGCAAACCTGCCTTCTGCTTACTAGCAACTGCGGGATAACTGCAACTTCCTGCTAGCAATGGAGGGGTCCCAGTATGGGGGCTTAGATGGCCTCTGAAAATGAGCTGAGGAGAGGTGCACCGTCTCCCCACACCACCTCCTTTTATCGCTGTTCACTGAGGTTTTCTTCAGGCAGGACGTGTCACTGCCAGTATGTTTGGATCCTGTCATGAGCAGCACTAGAGGAACCTCTCAGATGACTCGTCCATCAGTCTCTTCCTGTGGAACTTGGTGTCTTGTGTTGAGCCAGCAAGTTGTCTGGGGCAGAAAACAAAAGGGCGCTTCGGGAGTGTGCTTTCTGAACCCTATATGCGCCCTAACTTAAGCCATAAAGAGCAGTATACTCTGGTTTCCCATGAAATGGGAGCCAAATAAACTAGCCTGCCCCTAATGGGAGCTATGGTTCACTCCTACGCCAAAGCGAGTTCCCTCAGAATCCATCAGATCCATTTGTTTGAAAAGCTTCCTCTCCTTGCACATGGAGAAGACTCGCTTGCCATACCTTCCTCCTCCTCTTAAAGCTGCGCCAGGCAGATGTACGCTAGCAACAAGGCTGTGTCAACACGGCCCTGTCGTGAACAGTCAGCGTGTGAACGCAGCGTGAAAGGCACTTTTGTCCAGAGAATTCTTCCACCCCCGCTGAGGGGGTTTCGCTTTGTTGGCGCTTTCACCTCCTGCCCCAAAACGTTGTTCGTGGGTTTTTTAAGCATCCCTGAATGACACAAGGTTTGTTGATCAAGTGCAAGTGTTCGACACAGCCTCAGTCAGTCAGCTCTCTTGTCATTAGTGAGCTTTGCCAGCCTCCTTGGCAGATAATTCTGTGCCTAGGCGTGCGCTCTCCTTGCCTGGTGCCTTTCTTGCAGGTCTCTGGGCTGAGAGGGGAGTTCTGTGACTCAGTGTTCTGGGCTGCATTTAGATGAAAGGCAGCTCGTTACTGAAGTCACTTTCAAGACCCACATCTTCTGCTTAACACACTTGTATTTGCTTTCACCCATTTCTCCTGACCATGAGATGTGGTTTGACTGTCCCACCAGTGCAACAGCCGCTTACTAGTACAGAAATTGCAACCTTGAGGCAACTCCCGTTGTTACTTCCATCGGCAGCCCCGGCTGTGCTCTTCGCTACGCCAGCCTGCTCCCCATAGGAGCGACTTGGCTGGCAGTCTATTTCCTGTGCATAGAAACAAGTGGGGGCAGAAGGGAAGTGCTCTTGACCCCATGCATCTGTTAGCAGGCTGCCTGGTTTCACTTGGCTTCTGGATCAGTGGCCTGCAGCCATCTTGCAGGTGGGCCGTGGGCTTGGGTCTTGCGCCCCTGCAGCAGGGAGCTGGCACTGGTGCTCCAGCCCCATGCCCCTCCCTCCCATGAGCTTGGAGCGCCAGAGCCAGCTTCCTGCTGTGGGAGGATGGAGTGGGCGAGCCTTGCAGGCTCCATCCCGCTTGAGGGAAGGAAGTGGTTCCGCATGCGCCTGCGGGGAACGGCAGCACAGGAAACTACTTGCCCGCAGGCTTTCCCTGCTGCTTCCATTGGCCAGGATCACGGCCAGTGGGAGAAGGGGGGTGCCTGGGAGCATTGGGGGCAGAACCAGTAAGTGCTCCCATCTCCCTCATACCCAGACCCTGCGCCCCCATGCTGCTCTTGCACCCTCCCTCTCAGCCAGACCCTCCCCCCACCCTCAGCCGCTCCTGCACCCTACCTCTTGGCCAGGAGGCATCTTCATGGGTGTTGGGCTGGTGGTGCGCGCAAAGGTCTGCAGTGGAGCAGGGTGTGCTGTGGGCCAAAACATTTGCGAATCCCTGTTCTAGATCAAAGAGCAGCAGCCAAGCAACTGTGTCCAGAGTTAGCTGTGTCAGAGCTTCTCTGAGAACCGGCTGACCAATGACAGGTGCACCTTCTCTCCCCACTGTACCTACGTTGTCTCCACCGGCTTGGGTACTACTGAAGTCTGCTCCAGAAATGTGTCTGGGTGCAGTGGTGCATTTCCTCTTCTACTGATGGGGGGAGGGTCTAGCCGATTGCCTTGCTCACCTTTTAAAAGGGGTCTCTCTCTCCTTTTTTTGGGTTGCAATCCAACTCCAGAAGGTAAGACCCACTGCTAATGTTCTAAAGCTACTGTTGTATGTAAGCTTAATTGAATTTGACTCAGCTATGTAATTAAGCCTTAATTAAGAAACCAATCAGCTTGCTTCACGCACAGGTCTATACGCAGAGTAGTAGCTGTATAATTAGCTGTAAAGCTTTCACTAGTTGAATCCAAGCTGTCTTTGCATGCTGTTTGCATTAGCATTAGTGTGCAATGCAAATTTGAAACCTAATTTGCTTGTGAAGTTTGTGGAAGATGTCAATTAGGTTAACAGCATGGGAGTGCCTAGTGTCTTACAAATTAACGTTAGAACTGTTTGTGGACCTGACGTGTGAGCAAAAGCTTGAGTTGCATGGTAGTGGTTTTTGTGCACTTGTTTGTTTTGGTGATTTTGGAGGAGGGTTAAATTGTTTTGAGTGAAGTAAGTTTAACGCATGCTTTATAATGGATTATTTTTAACTTCACAGCTTTTTCTGAACTGTAACAGTGTCCATCTAGAGTTTGGAAGATAGTACAAACAGTGTCAATTCATAAACTGCCTCTATGCTCTGGCTATGTCTAGACTACGGAGTTTTATTGGAAGAAGGTACACAAATTGCGCTTTGCAATTTGCATACTTTTTTCGGATTTGTTTTTTCAGAAAAGTCTTTTCTGAAATGTGGCCTGTCTACGCTGGGCCAAATTTCGGAAAAACCTCCTCTTTCAGAAGAGCCCTTATTCCTTGTGAAATGAGGAATACAGGGGTTTCTGAAAGAGCGTGTCAGCTCTTCTGCAAAAAATGTTGGAAGAGCAGATGCGTTCCCTGGATGTGGCAGAGTTTTTTTTCCAGGATACCTCAGGTATCACGGAAAAACTCCGTAGTCTAGACATAGCCTCAGATATTCCAGTAAACCACTTAAACTGCATTTTTAGTCCAACAGTTCACCTTCAGTTTTCTAGGTGCTCCAGTTTGAATGCAAAAAATCTTAGAGGGAAGCTGAAAATGCTCTTCATGTCTACGTAATTCAGATGCAAGAACAAAGAAGGGAGGGGAATTGAGAAGTTACCAGTATTCATAAACATAAGTTAAAAATATCCACATTTGCAGTGATTGTGTGTAATAATCATCCTCGTTACGCTGGCGTATGCTAGATTAAGGTTCCATTTCTAAACAGAGTTAATATAATTTAGTCAAACAGGTGACTAGGTTGCTTATAGCCATCCAGAGCAATTTCTGCAGCTCTGTGATGCATGCTATTTGTGTTTGTAGGATGTGTATAACATCTAGTATCTGTTCTATGCTAGGGATGTTAACTAATGATTAATTTACTAGTTGAACGGTCGATGGAATTTCTATTGACTAGTTGACTAGTCGCTAAGCGCTTCCGCGTTCCGCCTTTGAAATTGAAATGCACAAGAGGCCCTGCTGGGCTCTTGTACATTTAAAAGTTGGCACGCCACAGGGAGCCCAAGGACAGCAGGAAGTCCTGCTGACTCCGGGCTCCATGTGGGCGCTTCCACTGGGACGTGCATAAGAGCCCCGCTTTGAAATGCACAAGAGGGCCGGCTGGGGACTCCTGTACATTTCAAAGCTGGCACCCGCGTGCAGCCTGGATTCAGCTGGGGACTCCCCACCTGACCCTGGGCTCTGTGCAGCACTGCTACTTTTAAGTGCCTACCTCTTCTCTCGTCCCGTCCCCTCCCCTCCCCCGCTGCCTCTATCAGATTGAGGCAGCAGGGGGGGCAGGAATTAGTCGACTATCCAATAAGCATTTGTGTATCGGATAGTTGACTAGTCCTTCACATCCCTATTCAACACCATTTCTGATACAGGAGTAGAAGTACACACTTGTAACACATCATCCTTGGACTGAAATTTTCCATGGAGCTAATAAACCTTTTTTTGGGCTCGCTTCAGTGTGAAATCTTGTTCACACACGACTGAGGAACCAGCTTTGTACACTTCGCTTCTGTAATCTCATTGAGCTCACAGAAACAAGCCCAGTTAGAAAGACGTCTGCAGTAGGTTTGAAATTGAATGTGGGATGCGCGGTCCTCTACACAGACTCAAAGGCATGTGTGCACAATAGGAATTTGTTTGGCGTCTCTGTTTTGATGTAAAATGTGTAGTGTGTGTGTGTGTGTGTGTGTGTGTGTGTAATAAGCCTTAGTCCAGGCCTGGGCAAAATACGGCCTGTGGGCCAGATGCGGCCCCCCCCCCGAGCCACCGAATCCGACCCGTGGACACTGCGGGGAACCCCAGGCAGGTTCCCCACTTGCCGCAGCTCAGAAATGCAGCTGTGGGGCAGTTTCACTTTAAAAATTGAGCTGGGAGGAGGGGGAAGCTTTTGGAGCTGCTCTCACCCCCAGCACAATCCCATTGGCCGGTTTCTGGCCAGAAACTGGCCAATGGAAGCTGCCTGTTTCAATAACAGGCAGCCACGAAGCACAAGGGGCTCCACATCACATGGCTACAGCCTGTGTGGGAGTGTCAGGCAGCAGTCTTCCCTCTAAGCTGTGGGGCAGCCCAGCTTCACAGGGGATTCATCAGCCCCGTGCAGTCAGAGGCTCTGGGCTCCATGCAGGGAGCTGACTGACTGGGCGGGGCTGACTAATCACCTGTGAAGCTGGGCTGCTGCACAGTTTAGAGTGAACACTGGCTGGCAGGGAGGCTGATTCAGGAACAGGCTGTTGGCTGGAAAGTCTCCTGGCCAGACCCTGCCTCTGGCATCCCAGCCCCTCCCTGCTCCCCACTCCTGCCCCCTGCTCCACATACCCAAATCCTTTGTTCCCCTTCTGTACCCATATCCCCTCCCGGATCTGGCACCCCAATCCCCTGCCCCAGATCAGTCCCTTCCTGCTCTCGCTCACAACCCAAATCCCTGCACCCCTTTCTGTACCCCAATTCCCTGCCCTAGGTCACAATCCAACCCCCTGCACCGCAGTCATAGAACCATAGAATCAGAGAATCCTAGGGCTGGAAGACACCTCAGGAGGTCATTGAGTCCAGCCCCCTGCCCAAAGCAGGACCAGCCCCAACTAAATCATCCCAGCCAGGGCTTGGTCCAGCTGGGACTTAAAAAATTCTAGGGGTGGAGATTCCACCCCCTCCCTAGGTAACCCATTCCAGTGCTTCCCCACCCGCCTAGGGAAATAGTTTTTCCTCATATCCCACCTAGACCTTCCCCACTGTAACTTGAGACCATTGCTCCTTGTTCTGCCACCCGTCACTACTGAGAACAGCCTCTCTCCAGCCTCTTTGGAACCTCCCTTCAGGAAGTTGAAGGCTGCTCTCAAATCCTCCCTCACTCTTCTCTTCTGCAGACTAAACAAACCAAATCCCTCAGCCTCTCCTCATAGGTCATGTGCTCCAGCCCCCTAATCATTTTGGTTGCCCTCCGCTGGACCCTCTCCAAAGCGTCCACATCCTTTCTACAGTGGGGGGCCCAGAACTGGACACACTATTCCAGATGTGGCTTCACCAGTGCTGAATAAAGGGGAATAATCACTTCTCTAGATCTGCTGGCAATCTCCTCCTAATGCACCCCAATATCCCATTAGCCTTCTTGGCTACAAGGGCCCACTGTTGACTCATCTCCAGCTTCTCACCCACTGGAACCCCCAGGGCCTTTTCTGCAGAACTGCTACTTAGCCAGTCGGTCCCCAGCCTGTAACTATGTTTGGGATTCTTCCGTCCCAAGTGTAGGACTCTGCACGTGTCCTTGTTGAACCTCATCAGATTTCTTGTGGCCCAATCCTCTAATCTGTCCAGGTCACTCTGGACCCTCTCCCTGCCCTTCAGTGTATCTACCTTTTCCCCCTAGCTTAGTGTCATCTGCAGACTTGCTGAGGGTGCAACCCATCCTCTCATCCAGGTCATACATAAAGATGTTGAACAAAACCAGCCCTGGAACCGAACCTTGGGGCACTCTGCTAGAAACCGACCGCCAGCCTGACATTGAGCCATTGATCACTACCCGTTGGGCCTGACAGTCTAGCCAGCTTTCTATTCATCTTACCATCCATTTATCCAATCCATACTCCCTTAACTTGCTGGCAAGAATATTGTGGGAGGGCTGCAAGCAGTCCAGTGCCCCAGGTCACAACTCTTACCCCAAGGTCCCTGTTGCACCCACTCTCCATCCCAGACCCCCTCACCTCCTCCATTAATATCCTGGAAGAGTGCAGCCCTTGACCACTTTCCAAATTCTTGCAGTGCCCCCCATCAAAAATTATTGCCCACCCCTCCTCAATCTAAAGCAATAAAGTTGTAAGTTTGGCCACTCTTACAAAATATCAGGCTGTCCATAACTCACCTGGACTGTCAAATGGTTCAGGGGAATGAGTAGAGCACTGAGAGCCCAGCTCCTGAGTACTCTCTAATTTCTGTTCCTGCCGTTTGCAGTTTGTCCTTGTGTAGCACGCACTAAAGGCCTCCAAGGTTAACCTCCAAGTAACCTCCTCCCCCCCAGAAGGGAACAGACTTGTTTAAATTTCACAGATTAGTTCTCTGTCTTCAAAGAAGAGTGACCATACCTAACCCTTTCATTCATGGATTGGCGAGAGGGACGTGAAATGTGCTAAATGTCCAGACGATGTTAGGTAAGGGAAATGCGGGTATTTGAAGTAGGGATGTTGGCGTATTGCTGTTTAAATGACTAACCATGGCGCCTAGGCTTACCGGTTAATTCAGTCAACTACACACAACTCCCCCATTCCTCCCCGCTGCCTCTGTGTCTGATACAGAGGCAGCAGCGCGGGACAGCTAAGGGCTCCCCAGGACTGGAGCCAGAAGCACACTGGCTGCTGGCTCCGCTCCGAGGAGTCATTTAGTAATCGTATAAGCACTAAACATTGTTGTGGCTACACGATCACTAAAATATCCCGTATCTAAAATCCCTGATTTGAAGGCTACTAAATAAAGGTCTGACCTAATGCAGATAAGTCAGGCTTGAATGTTGGGGCAGAAGGTGGTTATAAGTACCAATGGAAATTAGAAAACGAGTCTGTGAAAGCTAATACATTCGTTACGCAACTATTCAGTGGGAATGATAGCCTTTGAAAGCAGTAATCCTGAAGAGGGCTGCAAGCAGAAGTGTATTTAATAGAGTACCTAAATACACAGAGCTTTACAACTCACTTGCCATACTTTTCTCCTCTTCAGGTATGTCTACATCAGGGGTGGGCAATAATTTTTGGCCGGGGGCAGGGCCTAATCTGGAAGGGGCAGGGCCAGAATGCTTCTGGGCTTCCCCATCCCCAGACTATAATTGGTCTGGGGGTGGGGGAGCCCCTTTGCCTCCCCCCCCTTCCCATTAGGCACCCATGCCCCTGGCAGGGCAGAAAGAGGCTTCATACACTCCCCCACCCCCAGACCCTGACTGGCCTGGGGGTGAGGGGAGTAAGAATCCTCCTCCTGCCCTACCTCCGCCCTGTGAGGAACACGCGGCACTTCAGTGCCACGCACTGCTCGCAGGGCGGGAGGAGACGTCACATGCTCCCCCACCCTCAGGACCTGATTGGCCTGCGGGCAGGGGAGCTGTGCAAAGCTTCCCTCGCCCTGCCCCCGCCCTGCGTGAGCATACGGCACTTGGAAATGCTGTGTGCTCCTCACGGGAGTGGGGAGGAAACTTTGCGCGCTCCTCCTGCCCCCAGGCTAATCAGGGCTTGGGGGCGGGGGAGCATGTGACGACATTTCAAAGCACTGTGTGCTGCTCACAGGGAGGGAGGAAGCTTCGCACGCTCCTCCGCCCCCCGGGCCCTAATTGGCCTGAGGGCGGGGGAGCAGCAGGGCTTCTGCGGGCTGGATCAACCTGCTTGGTGGGCCGGATCCGGTCGATGGAAGCCCTTTTGCCCACCCCGGTCTACACTGTGCATCTTTAGCCTGTCCAAAGAATTGATACATGCAGCACATCGGGGAATAGTTAAAATAGGAGAATGAGTGTAGACCTACAGAAAAAAGGACTAATGAACAGCACAGTAGTAATGAGCAAGGCCTCAGTGTTCTCTAAAATCATGTGGAAACTGCCATGGATAAAACTCTGGCTTCTAGAAATGGAACCCAGAGCACATTGGCAACATCATGGGCACTTCTGCACATCGATCCAGCATGGATTGATTTATCATGTCTAGTATAGATGTGATAAATAGATTGCAGAACACTTTCCTGTCCACTCTGGTACTCCAGTAGAACAAGAAGAGTGAATGGAGTCAATGGGAGAGCATCCACTATCGACCACACAGCGAAGATACCGTGGTAAGTAGGTCTAAGTACGTCAGCTTCAGCTACGTTATTCGTGTAGTTGAAATTGCGTAACTAGATTGACGGCCCGCAGTAGAGTAGACTAGGCCATACTCTTTCAAGCTGAACATAGCACTTGCTATGAGAAGGGTACACTGGCTAGAGAAGGGTTGATGTGCTGTTGGCCTCATTTCATCAGGATGTTAGGGTACTTTAGATGCTGCTTAGGTGCCCATAGACTTAGGACGGGTAATGAACTGTATTTACACGGTTGCTTTTCCTGCGTGTTGTTAAAGGTAGTTCAGGGTTGGCTCTGTATGAATGTCTCACCAGGGAACCCTAAAGGTGCTCCAGTGAAGGACAGTAATGGGATACCTGGAAAGCAACCTAGGTTAACACTTCCTTCGACAATGAAGATGACAGAAGTGAATGCTGTCAAGCTTTTTATTCTGTCCTGAAGATCTCTCTGGACCTAGACACAGTGCCTGAGTATATTGGATTTGTGGGTCAGTTGGACTATTCCTCTAATTATATATTGAGAAGCTGGAGGATTCCTTGGCTGCGGATAAGAACGGCCGTACTGGGTCAGACCAAAGGTCCATCTAGCCCAGTAGCCTGTCTGCCGACAGTGGCCAGCACCGGGTGGACCGAAGACAGTGATCAAGCGATTTGTCTCCTGCCATCCTTCTCTTCTCCCCCTCCCCGCCCCTTCCCATTAGGCACCCATGCCCCTGGCAGGGCGGAAAGAGGCTTCACACACTCCCCCACCCCCAGACTCTGACTGGCCTGGGGGTGAGGGGAGCAAGAATCCTCCTCCTGCCTTACCTCCGCCCTGTGAGGAACACAGGGGGATAGTTGAGCAGATGACAAAGTTACTCTCCTTTTGAACTCTGAGAAGTGGAACTTGCACAAACTGTTACTTATGCTCTCAGCACAATGGGACCCAGATCTCTTTGGGGACTCTGAGTGCCTCTTAATGGATATCAGTGATTCACTGCTAAACTGTATTGTCTCTCTAACATATTGCACTTAATAGGTTAATCTCTAATTCTGGAGTGCATAGATGCTGCCTGAACCTCCTCTCTACTGTCTTCTCTCCCAGATTTCCCCTCTTAGCTCCATACCAAATGGAGGGAGGTGGTGGAGGAGGGAGGGGGAAGGCACGAGGTGACTTGACTTTTACAAGACTAAATTTGTTACTCTCATAGTAAGGGTTATTGACATTTTAGAGGGGAGCCATGTTAGTCTGTTTGTGCAAAAACAGTGAGGAGTCCTATGGCACTAGAATAACAAAAGTATTTGGGCATAAGCTTTCCTAGGCTAGAACCCACTTCCTCAGATGCAGAAAATGGAAACTTCCTTCTGGCAGGTAGAGATGGGTGTGTTACATGACTGTGCAGAGGGCCAGTGCTACCGAGGTCACTTGAATTGGGCTCAGGGTGCATGTGGCTTATTCCCAAGAGCTGACGAGAAGGTGAGAATACCAAAAGCGGGAAAAGCACATGTCCCAGTGAGGTAGGCCAGTGGTGCGCAACCCGTGGGTCTAAGCACCCAGCTACCCGGATCTGAGCCCCGCCCTTCATGGCCGCCAATAGCCAGGCCCAGCCGTGGGGGTCACAGTGGAAAAAAGGTTGCGCACCACTGCGCTAGGCACTCCCAGTCTATTCAGACCCAGTCTGGAGGTGTCAGTTGGCCCATGAATTCCAGCTTGGCAGCTTCAGGCTGATGTCTGGTTTTTGAAGGTTTTTTGCTGAATTATGGCAGCTTCTAAGTCTGTTGCTGAGTGCCAGGGAGACTCAATTGCTGGTTTTTGAAGTGGGTTGTGCCCACAAAAGCCCATTTTTTGTTAGTCTCTAAGGTGCTGCAGGTCTACTTGTTTTCTGTGGTTATTGAACGTTACCCTCTTGATGCCAAAGCTCTTCACAGCCGGATTGCAGAGCTGGAACTAGCGTGCAAACTCAAGGCTGCCTGGTCTGAGGAGGATTCTACCATTTTACTGTGGCTTCACCATCTGGCATGCTGAGTTGGTTGCAGCTTCTAGCAGTAGCTCCCGTGTGGGAGTGGAAGCTAGAAGCTTCTGCCAGTGCTTAACTGGTGCCTAGTGTTTTTCATAGATCGCTCTTCTGACTCTACCCCAGAGGGCGAGTATCCGAGTGTCTCCCTGAGCTCTCACCTGTGTGTGGCTGCTTTGGGAGGAGAAACCAGGCCACTTGACTCCTTGCCTCCTGCCCTGTCCATATAACTTTTCTGCCAGCAGCCTTAGGTCAATAGGAGTCGCCCCCATATGGGTCTCCTGTTTCTGTCCTACTGGCCCAGAATTGTGAATCCAGATGCTGGTTGTCTCGGGCAGCATTGCATAGGCCCTCCCCCTTCTGGTTCCTGCCTCTCATTCCATTCATGTGCTTATTGCACTCCCCCGCCCCCCCGCTTTTGGCATCTCCCCGCCTGGCGCTTTTCCACGCAGCGTCCTGATCCAGTGAAGCCTCCTCGGCACAATCTGAATGTTTGTCTGGTTGTGAAAATAAGGTGACTGCTCTGAAGCCAGCCTCCCCCCCCGAACTTTGTCCTGCCCTCCTTCTCTCCCCCAAAGCCCCAGTTGAGGTACTGTAGCTGTGCGGCCTCCGCTGCAGTATGGCAGGCCCTCGTCTCTCCCCTGCTCCCAGCTGAAGGGCAACTGGGCAGGAGCAGATTCCATTCTCTCTCACTCTTTTAGAGTCTACTCGCTCCTACAGCTTCTCACAGATTAGGGGTTTAAAACACAGCTGTCCATATGTGCATTGACTTCATTAGTGGAGAGGGTGTGAGGTGTCAGATTTGGCTGGGATTTCTCCCTGGGACATGGACAAGTGCACATTGAATCAGGCCTAACATTGCTTGACTGTAGCAACGTCAGCTCTGCTCCTCTCTGGGGCTGGTTTAAGTAAATGGATTCAACCCGCCTCTGCACGTTCCTAGTTTGATTAGTGAAGGCTAGCAGTCTCTCACCTCTGTTTCTCGTCCAAAGACCAATAGGACTAATATTGACCAAGTAACATAACCTCTAGTTGCTCCCTCAACATGAGAGGCTAATCCTGTGCTTTTGTTTTCAGTGGGACTTCTCCTCTTGCATGTCTGAATGCTATGCTGCATACAAACTCCCGAGGGGAAGAGGGTATTTTCTATAAGGTTCCAGGGAGAATGGGAGTGTACACGCTGAAGGTAAGTGTCTCAGCTGGGGGGGCTTTCTTAAAAAGCTTAAGTGAACTTTGTAGCCATTTTAACCGATGTTGGATGTTCCTCATCCAGGGATCCCCAACGGGATAAGCAGTTGCAACAGAAGTGTCTCCAAAGTGCCTCAAACCTTAAAAATGCCCCTCTGCTCAGATAAGCACCCCCATCTCCCTCGTGCCCAGCCCCACACCCCAACCCTGCTCTTGCAGACCCCCCAGCCGCTCCTGCACCCTACCGCCTAGTCAGGAGGCAGCATCATGGATGGTTGGCTGGTGATCGGCAGAAAGGTCTGTGTTGAGCGGGGTGGGGCCATCTCTGCGTGAGATGATGTTCGGTCGTCGTGCCTCAGTCTCAGCAAGGAGGTGAAGGACTGCTCCGTGAGGGGTGCCACTTCTTGCTAATGGCATTGGTGCCTGTCCCTTCGGGACAGGACTGGCACAGTCCTTGAATGGAGCCTATTTCGTAGCCATCAGACGGTTACTTTGTCACTCTTAATCGGGCTGAAAAATTCCCTCTTCCATAACCAGCTCTCACCGTTCAGTCCGTCAGCCAGGGAGCTGCTTAAAAAGGGAGCCTAGGGTTTTATTTGAATCAATCTCCTTTGTTAAATAATTTAAAATCTTTACTTGCAGTCTTACTCTCCAACTGAAGTGTTGAATTAACCAGCCTCTGGCACTGCTAGAGTGTCCAGAGTCAAGGCAGAGAGTGAATTTGCACATTTAATCGCCTAAATGTCACCAGAGAATAGCATCTGTGTGTCATGGATGGAAAGAAAATGGGTGGTGGTCTGGGGGAAGTGTGGTGGAGGTCTCATGCATCCATCAGTAAAACCTCATTAGAGCTTTAGAAAATTACAGCCTATATTACGCTCGACATGAAGTAACTATTTTGGACATCATTATGGCAGGTAAAGATGAACTTGATTGCTGGACTGGAAGCTGGTGGTAGCCCAGGGACCAGAAAATTATGAGCAAAACTGATCAGTAGGAAACATGTAAACAATAGTATAATTGAGAATTGAAAGCAATTAAAGAAGAATTTATTAGATGGCCTGAAAGTCAGAATTACATGTTGAAGAAAAAGGGCAACTTTTAGCCAAGAGCCCATCACGGGTGGCAGGGAAAGCTGAGGAAGCAATTAGAATACAACTTGCAATACACAACAAGTTTTCTGTCTCTTCCCCCTTTTTCAGTCAGTGTAAGTTAAATGTTCTTCTGGTGCTTGTCTCGATCTAGACGTCTGTATAATCTGCACTACGCTTGACGTTCCTGCACTGAAGATCCAAATCTCTTGGCAGCCACTCATGTCCTTGTGCACCTGTAGCAAAGGCACAAAGAGCAGAGTAGCTCAGCTATTAATCAGTTCTTCATAACTGAGAGCGTGTCCGTGTCCTGATGCATCTCTTAGCTCTTGGTTCTGTTTTGTTGTAAATATGGTTGCTTGTTCAGGAATGGCTCTTATTCAAGTGATTGCCCATGTCCTCCCCGTTTCAGGGCGTCGGCGCCCAGTTCACTGGCATTGGAGGTTTCCCTCAGCAGTACCCATCAGGCTAGCACGCGTGCCCTTGGCTGTCTCATGCCTGGCATGATGGAATAAATGGAAGAGCTTCCCTGACTCCCATCAGTCCCTTCTTACCAGTCATGACAGTCGTTGGAGCATGTTATCTTGTTACCACAAGTCCCCTCCGCTTGTCTGGGTGTAGCTGGGGCTTGGTTTTCATGGTAGGCGTTCGCTAAGCAATAATACTCCTTTTTCCTTTGGTTCCTCTCTCTCTTCTTTGGTTCCCTTTGGTGCTGTGGCATGCCTCAGCCAGCAGGCTCAAGCCCTACTAGTTCTGCAGAAACCGGTACGGTGAGCAGCCTGCACTCCAGTTGTCACTGCAAAAGCTTCAGGGTCTTTAAATAAAGAATAAAAAAGACAAGGAGGCCAGACTTACAATTCCTTGGAAGAAGTCAGCCTGGCGCCCACCCTCACAGCGTTTCTGTCTGGAACAGAGAGAGACAACGCTTGCTTTGCTAGAAGGATTCCTCCTGTTGGGGTGGAATCCCTGTGCAAGTCCCCTTTGTTGTTCTCAAGGAGGGTGAGGTGCCGAACACTGCTGCAAAGGGCTTGGCTCTGGGAGGCGCTGAAGTCCAGCAAGCGTGCAGCAAAAGGGCCCAGGCACTCGCAAGGCAATCATTGATTTAGCTGGGAATAGTGCTGGCCCTGGCCCTGCTGAGGCTACGTCTACACTACAGGGTTTTTGCGCAAAAACCCGCAGAGCGTCCACACCTCAAGTGCGTTTTTGCGCAAGTAATTTACAGTAAATCAAAAGCACAGAGGAGTTTTTGCGGTGTAGGTATTCCCCTTTCTGCAAGGAATAACTCCTTTTTGCGCGATGTGTGGACGGACAATGGGGGTTTTGCACAAAAAGCCAATCAGAAAAAGCACAGGTGCTCTGGTGGGTATTCTGTGAATAGCAATCAGAGCTTTCTTTCAAGAGAGCATCCATGCAAACGGATGGACATCATACCAAATGGATATTTATACCCACCTCTGGAATTTCCACTACATGCATCTGACAAAGTGGGTCTTTGCCCATGAAAGCTTATGCTCCAATAGATCTGTTAGTCTATAAGGTGCCACAGGACTCCTCGTTGCTCATGCAGTCTGGACGCTGTCTTGCGCAAAAGCACATCGCTCTTTCGATGCACTTTTGCAATGTGGACACGCTCTTGCACAAGAAGTTTTTGCAGAAGATCTCTTCCACAAAAAGCTTCTTGCGCAAGAAGCCTGCAGTGTAGACGTAGCCTGAGAGCAGACCCTGCAGCAGCACTGTCTGGCTCTCAGCAGTGCTGCCCTTGCTGACTCAGCAGCGAGGCACTGTCCTGGGGCTGTCACCTCTGGAAGTTTATGCTACGGCATGTGGTTTGCTAAGTCTCTTGGTACGGATTGTAATGGAGATCCGGAATCCCGTCTCCTGGTAGAGTTGGCTGCCAGTCAGTAGCTGCTTGCCATTTCTTTTCAGCATTCAGTATTATGGGCCTCTCTGGGCACATACGGCGCTGTCCAGAAGGAAACCCGTGATCTCTCCAGCGCCATCTTCCCCAAGTTAGCCACACCAGTGCCTGGCACAGACGGGAATACTCCCTCCTAAATCCCCCGAATTCATCCTGAGATTTGGAGGGTCAGCGAATACCTGCCAGGGTGCATCAAATAGCTCACAACTCTCTTCCCACTGGGCGCTCTGTCATGGCCAGCCACTAAAGACCCATGGCCTGGAAGAAATTGAGCTCCAGGGCCTTACCATGCCCTTGGGGTTTACTCCCTGCCTGTAGATCATTTCCACAATTTCCTGGCTCTACTTCCTTCAGTAGGCACCGAGACCCACCCCATCAGGAAACCCCCACTCCCGATACTGGGTTTGAACTGAGCAAGAGCAAATTGCTGTAGTGAATCTTCCCTTGGAAGGACTGGAAGAGGATTCCCCACAGCCAGCTTGGCTTTCACCTCTTCATCATCCAACAAGGCAGTGGTAGCCCGGGATTCCTCATCTCCATTTGATGATCATTGAGCCCATCAGAACCTCTCCAAGAGGGCGGCTTCTGCTTGGGATAGTCAGTTGGAGGAGGCTTGAGAGAGGTCCCACAGACGTGTTCACATCTCAGCATCTGTAGGAGTTTCTCAAGTGACACTACCAATTAATAAAGCTATCCTGGAGCCCAGCAAAGTGCTACAACAAACTCCATCTTCCCTACACCCATCCCAAGCAGAAAGGTTTCCCTTCCAGAAATGATCTCTTCTTACAGGAATCTCAGCATTTTACACCCCACCACTCACCCCATGATAGTCGTTGGTGGGGTTCAGCTTTCCAGAGTCAGGGATAAGCAAGCATTGACCCCAAAAGCAAAAGATGCAAGGAAGCTCTGTTTTTGGCAGAAAACTTTATTCAGCAGCTGAACTACAGTTCAGGATTGCTGATCAGCAGGCATTGGCTGGCTCCAATGACCCAAACTTCTCTAGCAGTATCTTGAAGTTGAATGTTCCTCCCCAGTTCTCCAATTCCTTACTCTCCGGTCGGATTGGATGTGCTATTGTTGTCTGTGATGCTGTGAGGTACTGCTGTGTATTACTGAAATATGTTGAGGCGCCCACAGCTGGCGTTTCAGTAGCAACAATGGAGCAGTTACTGTTGGTATGATGGGTGTTAATGCCCAACAAGAGGAACCACTATCCCAGAAGCTTCTCAGAGAGGGCAGGTATGCAGTGAGGCAGCCTGACCCCTGTCACAGCAAGGCTGTTTCTTCTTCGAGTGCTTACTCATGTCCATTCCAATTAGGTGTGTGCGCTACATGCATGGATCCTGGAGCTTTTCCCTTAGCAGTGTCCGTTGGGCCAGCCAGGGAACCCCCTGGAGTGGCACCGCTGTATCGGCGCATACATACCCCTGCTGGCCCTCCGCCCCTCAGTTCCTTCTTACCGCCAGTGACGGTAGCTGGATGGCTGACTACGCTGGTAGTCCTTGCCCTTAGCAGGTGTACATAGTTCTCGTTACGTTTTGAGTATTAGCAATTAGCTTAGTGTTAAGCTTAGATAAAGGAGTTTTCTCCCTTAAGCCTCTCCCTGGCTGGGGAGGGGATGCCAGGGCTGCAGGGGTTCGAGCCGTGTGTGAAGTGCTTGAAACCTAAGCCCTGCAGCGAGCCGCATGACTCTTGCTGAAAGTGTCTGGGAGAGGGCCATTGCATAGATAATTGCAACCTTTGCAAGAGTTTCAAGCCGAGGACAAAGTGAGAGAGAGACTTTACGCTCAAGCTTATCCTCATGGAGTCCGCTTTGCAGCCGCTGGCACTGGAACAGGCTCCACAGGTGTGTAGTGCCCCGGCTTCGGTGCGGGAGTCCTCAGTGGCACCCCCCAGACTGACGGCCATTTCTTCAAAGTCCTTGAGGCACTGATCGCAGTCCCTGACACTGAGGAGAGAGACCTCGGGGCAGGTCTCCAGAGAGGCAAGGCCACACGGTGCGCTGTAAGGAGGGGCACTTGGTCTCAAAGGCGCACCAGAAGGCCCCAGTACCGCCAAGGCGACTGTGTAGTCCTTCAAGGAGGGGGAGTCAGGTGACGATGGGGATACTTGAGGAACTCCAGCAGCCGGTGACCCCAGAAATGTTTGACGCAGCACAGAAGCTCATTGAATTAACCTCCCCGCAACAGAGGCATTGGCACCGCCCATGCCCTGGGCACCGACCCCGGCACGGCCTGAGGGACTGCAGGTGGGCCTGACCCCTCCTGAGCTGGCATGGACGGCACTGGTGCCGATACCAGCAGCGGGCCTTGCAAGGGGACCAGCACCAGCGCACCCTTCAGTGGCACCGGTGATGCTGCCACTGCAGATCCCTCCAGGAGCATATGGGGCTCCCCAGCCTGGACCTTGGGTGCCGCCTTACAGTGCTCCAGCGGCACCTTATCGATTGGGCCTATCGAACGGCTGCTTCCTGCCTCGACGCAGATCATGCCCCCACCGGTACTGGGCCCAGTGCACGGGGGAAACTGGTGGTCATGGCCCAGCACTGAAGGGAGCATGGGTCACCAGCACCGCCATGGTAGGTGTCGGACTATTCCTCAGAATCAGAGGCGGAGTTGGTGCACTCGGGCTCCAGATCTCAGCCCCGCTCTCATTCTAGTCACAGGTCCCGGCACTGAAGTCTATTGGTTAGCCAAACATGGCCGCCACAGTAGCTGCCGCAACCTCAGTGACCGTTCTGGACACTGTGGGCTTATCATTAGGCCTAGGGCCCACCTCCCTCGGGATTGATGTTGGTGTTGTCTCTCCATGAGTGTGTCCCATTGGCAACCCCTCTCCACAGGGTCCCCACTTTGCAGTCGGCCCGTTCCTGCTACAAAGCGATGGTGAGACCCCCGTTGAAGGGGAGGGCCCTAGACCTGCATCTGCGATGTTGGGGTCAGGTCAGGAGGCCCTCCTGCAGTAGCCCAGGCGCAGGGGATAGAAATGGTGGAGGAGCAGCTGTAAGTCAGGGAGTTGTCGTCTTCATCGCCCGACAAGACCCTGGGGGACCGTGCCCCACCGCTCCCAATGGATGCTAGGGCACATCAAGACTTACTCAGGAAGTTGGCAGCCAACCTGGGAGTCCAGGCAGAGGAGGTCCAAGAGGAGTCTGACCCAATGGTGGACATCCTCATGGCTGCCGCCCCAGGCAGGACGGCACTGCCCACTTAACAAAACAGTGGACAAGGTGCCCAAGACCTTGTGGCAGACCCCCGCCTCTATTCACCCAACACAAAAAGGGATGGAGAGGCGGTATATTGTTCCCCAAGCTGGGCACAATCACCTCTTTACGTATCCTACCCCGGGCTCTTTGGTGGTGCAGGCAGGGGGGTAGGAGGAGAGGCAGAGCCCCCGCCCAAGTCTAAGGAGCCCCAAAAGCTAGACCTGCTGGGGGGAGAGACCTATCCCATGGGGGGTCTGCAGCTCCTCATCGCCAATCAACAGGCAATACCATGAACAAGTTTAAGGATCATCTCCCCCAAGATTTGAGGCAGGAGTTTGGTGCCATCGCAGAGGAAGGCAGGACAGTGGTGCGAATGGTGCTGCATGCAGCATTGGACGCTGCGGATTCAGTGGCCCGGTGGCCACAGGCAGAGTAATGAGGAGGCGTGTGTGGCTGCAAGTGTCCGGCATCCCTCTCGAGGTCCAGAACACTCTGCAGGACCTTCCCTTCGAAGGGTCGGGCCTCTTCTCGGACCAAAAGACTCAAAGCTGCACAGCCTCTAGGGCTGCCCTAAAGTCTTTGGGGAGTCACACTCTGGGCCCCGTAGAGGAGGCTGCTCACCCCCAGAGAAGTCCACAAGGCCCTTCCAGCAAGGGTTTGGCTCTGATGGGCAGGAGGAGGGGCCGTAACAATGGCCGCAATAAATAATAAGAGCAGGCACAGGGGTTCAAGATTGTACTCAGAGGGTCTGTCCCGCTCTCTAACCAGCAGCCCAACTCCTTATTTTGAGGGTGCGCTCAGGACAACGTTACAGTCTCGGTACCGGCACCCCCTTTTGGTTGCGACTTTCCCTTTTCTAGCGGGCCTGGTTCCAAATAACCCTTCCCTACTAGGTCTAGAACCCACTAGTCAGAAGTTATGTCATAGAATCCTAGGGCTGGAAGAGACCTCCGGAGTCATCAAGTCCAGCCCCCTGCCCAAGCACGACTAATCCCAACTAAATCAACCAGCCAGGGCTTTGTCAAGCCGAGACTTAAAAACCTCTAGGGATGGAAATTCCACCACCTCCCTAGGTAACCCATTCCAGTGCTTCCCCACCCTCCTAGTGAAAGAGTGGATGTCCCTTCCCAGGGCCAGGTTCATGACCATGAGTTCCATGATCAAGGACCTCCAGAGGTCTCTTATGATAACAGCGAGGACATGCATGAAACTGCTGGGCCACATAGCGGCTTGTACCTATGTGGTGAGATACGCCAGACTGAAGCTCTGACCCCCTACAAAGGTGGTTGAGCGTCCTCTATCCAACATGGGCACCGTTAGATGCAGTAGTCGCGCTGCTGAAGACTGTTCCACTCACTGGACTGGTGGCAACAGGAGAGGACCGTCTGCGCAGGAGTCCTGTTTGCCAGACAGAGCCCATTGGTGCAGCTGTTTACAGACGCATCGGATACAGGATGGGGGGGGGGCCACCTGGGAACCCTAGGACACAAGGTATGTGGTCCCCCATGGAACGTTCCTGCACATAAATGTCAGAGCTCAGGGCGGTCAGGTTGGCGTGCCAGGCCTTTCTCCCCCAAGTGGAGGACAGCGTGGTTTCAGTGTTGACAGACAGCATAAAGACCATGTATTCTAGCAACAAACAGGGTGGAGCTTGTTCCTCTCCCCTCTGCAGGGAAGCCGCATGGCTGTGGGAGTTGTGTATGGCCCAGAATATTCACCTCGAGGCGACTTACCTCCCTGGGACCAGCAACGTTCTGGCGGACAGGCTCAGCAGGTCCTTTCAGGCCCACGAGTGGTCCATCAGACTGGATATCAGACCGGATATCATAGTTGTCTGGAAACGGGGTTATCCCCGTCTGGATCTGTTTGCTACTCTAAGGGAACACCCCGTGCCAGAACTGGTGCTCGTACATGGGTCAAGGGCAGGAGTATCAGGGGCCTTGGGAGCTATTGTACACATTCCCCCTGTTCCTTCTGATTCATGAGGTCCTGCTCAGGATCAGGAGGTCCGGGGCCACAGTTGTTGTGGTGGCGCCAGCATGGCCTCGACAACACTGGTTCACCGCCCTGTTAGACCGGGCGGTAGAAGACCCGGTGGTACTGCCGCTAGTTCCAGACCTGATCACCCAGGACTTGGGGGAGGGGAGGCTATGCCACCCAGACCTCTCAGCCCTCCATCTAGCAGCATGGAGCCTGCTTGGTTAGTGGGGGCGGAGCGACTGTGCTCAGAGGAGGTGCGGAAGGGGCTTCTGGAGAGCAGAAAACCTTCGAGCAGGGCAGAATATGAGACCAAGTGGAAGCGTTTCGCCTTGTGGGCAGAGCAGAAGGGGACAGACCTGATGGGTGCCTCAGTCCCTTTCATTTGGGATTACCTCAGGTACCAGGGCCTCCGTACATCTTCCCTGAAGGTTCGTTGAGTTGCGACTGCAGCCTTCACCCGCGGGAGGGACAGAGGTCTGTGCTCACCAGCTTCCCGAAGGAGGGTGGACAGGTGGTTCCCCCACGTGCGCCCTCCGGTACCCTGGGACCTCAATCCACCCCTGACAGGTCTTGTGAGGGCCCCTTTTTAACTGTTAGGTGCTTCAGAGAGCAGGTGGCTATCGTGGAAGGTGGCATTCCTGATTGCAATTACCTCAGCTAGGAGAGTTGAGGGCCCTCACTTCAGAGCCCCCCTATGGTTTTCTTTACGGACAAAGTTAGACTGCGTCCCCATCCAGCTTTCCTCCCTCAGGTAGTCTCACATTTTCATATGTCTCTGGACATTTACCTGCCGGTTTTCTTCCTGAAACCCCATTCTTTGGATGTTAGAAGGGCTCTGGCATCCTGTATAGAAAGGACAAGAGAGTTTGGTAAATCTCTGCAACTTTTTATTTCAATAGCTGAGAGGATGAAGAGTTCACCAGTATTGGCCCAGTGCCCATCCTCTTGGATCACCTGCTGTATTGAGTGCTACGACCGTGCGGGTAGGCCCGGGCCTCCTCTGACGGCTCATTCTACGAGGGCGCAGGCGGCGTCCAAGGCACTGGTCGTGCAGGTGCCCATTCTTGACATTTGTAGAGCAGCTATGTAGTCTTCTGTATGCACGTTCTCCAGTCACTATACGATCGCTCAGCAGGTATGGGGAGACGCGGCCTTCGGAAGGGATGTACTGCAGTCTATTGTGAAGTAGGCGCTGATAGCTCATACCTACCTCCTAGGATACTGCTAGGGATTCACCTAATTGGAATGGACATGAGCAAGCCCTCGAAGAAGAAAAAACAGTTACTTATATAACTGTTGTTTTTCAAGATGTGTTGCTCATGTCCATTCCAAATTCCACCTGCCGCCTCTTCGTCGGAGGATTCTGGCAAGAAGGAACTGAGGGGGTGGAGGGCCAGCAGGGGTATGTATGCGCTGATATAGCGGCGCCGATATAGCAGCGCCACTCCAGGGAGCTTCCTGGCTGGCTCAACGGATACTGCTAAGGGAAAAAGCTCCAGGATCTGTGCACGCAGCGCGCGCACACCTCTTTGGAATGGAGATGAGCAACACACCTTGAAGAACAACAGTTACGAGGTAAGTAATCATTTTTTCCAGCATCTGGAAGAGAGCATAAGAGGGACAATGGCATCATCTCTTGGCCTCTCTGTTCCCCCTCCCCCATCTCATCGCCTGGAAGACAGATTTGAAACTGAAGAGGTTGGTCTCAGGCTGGAAGGGAGTTTGCTCTGAGTATCGAGAGATGTTACTGCCTGTAATGTCCGTCAGGGTGAGACTGATTCACATCCTGTGTAGTCTGTTAGAATTTAGGCTGTTGCTTTCTATTTCTCAGGTAACCAGTTTTGCTCCATGCTTGCTACTTATAATCCTAGAATACTAGGACTGGAAGGGACCTCGAGAGGTCATCGAGTCCAGTCCCCTGCCCTCATGGCAGGACCCAGCACTGTCTAGACCATCCCTGATAGACATTTATCTAATCTGCTCTTCAGTATCTCCAGAGATGGAGATTCACAACCTCCCTGGGCAATTTATTCCAGTGTTTGACTACCCTGACAGTTAGGAACTTTTTCCTAATGTCTAACCTTAAACCTCCCTTGTTGCAGTTTAAGCCCATTGCTTCTTGTTCTATCCTCAGAGGCCACGATGAACAAGTTTCCTTCCTCCTCCTTATGATACCCTTTTAGATACCTGAAAACTGCTATCATGTCCCCCCTCGATCTTCTCTTTTCTAAACTAAACAAACCCAATTCTTTCAGCCTTCCTTCATAGGTCACTTACATTCGATTTTTGTCGAAAGTAAATGTTGTATATTTTCCCTAAAACAGTGGGGTTTTTGGTTGACGTGCTTGAGAAGTCTCAGCTCAGATTAATATGTTGTATGTGCTCTACCTTCTGTCCGAGTGACAAACTGATGAATGAGCTTGCCCTCCAAGGCAGCATAAGACCGTGTATTGCTGAGGTGACTGGCTGGTGCGTTTCTCTGATTTGCAAGTGGCTCAGTGAGCATTTATGGAACTTAGGTAGGTGTGGGGCTCCACATGCTGATGACTGAGTGATCATGGAGAGGTTGGCTACTTGTAGCTGGTAGAGCTTTTTGAGAGACATCTCAGGCTGGAGAGTTGTGGGGGCTCAGCTATCCCACGGTTCCAGTTTCTACCCCAGAGGTTCCCTTCACAAATATTGGCACCACAGGTAGAGTTCACAGGGGCAGTAACAGACTGTACAACATCCAGAGACTACTTTACCAGCACACATTCATCTCTCTGGCCGGCCTTGCTACTTAGATGTGCTACAATCCTTTCACTGCTGCATGGACTTCCTTAATTCTCACCGGCCATGTCTCACGATTAAAGGGAGACCTTTTAAAATCGGTGGGTCCAGAGAACTTGTTTCCACGAGAGTTAAGAGCCAGCTGAGGAGTAGCTGGATTCTTACAGTTGATTGTTCAATCATTGGTACGTTGGGGAATTTCCAGAAGACTGGAAAGAATTGGATGTTGTGCCAACTTTTAAAAACAGTAAAAGGGATGAACCTGAGAATCACAGCTCTGTCCTCCTGACATGGATCCCAAACATGCTATTTGGAACAGCTGATACAGGACATGATTAATAAAGAACTAAAGCAAGGTAAGGTAATTCATGCAAGTCATCACGGGTTTATGGAAAGTAGATTGTCAGACTAATTTGATATCCTCTTTTAATGAGATTACAAATTTGGTGGATAAAGTAAATTCATGTAACATTTAGATTTGACTTAATGCCATGTAACTTGGATTGAAAATCGAGAACAATATAAAATGAATATGGTACACATTAAATGGATTAAAATGGACTGTTAGGTCACAATTAAATTATAAATGGGGGATTGTCATTGGACAGGTGTGTTTTTCAGTGGGATCCTGCAGCGATTGTTCCTTTGCCCTATGCTATTAAACAGCTAATAAAGTTTTACAGATAATATAAATTGGGGGAGTGGCAACTAATGAAGGTCGCTAGTTAAGAGCAATTTGGATCGCTTGGTATATTGGGTGCAAGTACACACTGTAAATGTATGCATCAAACAAAAATCTAGGCCATACTTAAGAGCTACAAAACAGCATGCAAGGAGCAAATGTGAACCTGGGATGCAGAACAAAGAGAATTTTGAGTAGGACTAGAGCGGTTCCATTACTGCTCTATTTGGCATTAGTGCAGCTGTTGCTGGAATTCTTTCCAGTTGTGATGCCCGCAATTAAACAAGGAGGCTGATAAATTAGAGAGGGTTCCAAGAAGAGCCATGAGACTGATTAAAGGATGAGAAACATGCCGGAGAGTGAGACGGCAGGAGCTCTGTCTCTTTCTTAACAAAGAGAGAGCTTGATTCCATCTGTCAGTAGCTGCTTGGGAAACAAATATTTAATAATGGGCTCTTCAGTTTAGCAGATGATGTTCTAAGCTCATCCGTTGGCTGGGAGTTGGAGTTAGACATTCAGACGGGAAATAAGGGAGGCATTTTTAGAGATGAATAATTCTTGAGACAATTTACCAAGAGTCGTGGGAGAGGCTCACTCACTGAAAATTTTAAAATAAAGGGGGCGTGTTTTTCAGAAGTCTGCTCCAGGAATTTTCTGGCCAGAGGATTGCAATGATCCTTTCTGGCCCTTGGAATCTGAGACTCCCTGTTATGCCGCAGTTTATCTGAAACCTGTTCAGCTCATACGAGGCATTTCCCATAATGATTCCTCTCCCAGGTGTAGAAAATGCTGTGGAACACAGCCTGTGTGGACACTTTTCATCACACCCCAAGTGGGGAAGCAAGCGTAGACCTGGCTTGACATAAGTTACTTACCTCATGTTGTAGTGGGCACAGTTGGGAAGGTGAATGGAGGGTTCATTTGTAAATGGGGGCTTGACAAACAGAAATCTGGGCTAGGTAAGATAAACATGCAACAGACAAGATAAACCTGGAGTGCAAAGATCAGGTTCCATGAAACTGCACAAGGACAAGCAGACTGTACTAGGAAGATTGCCTTGTTATTTTAGATGGCCTTTTGCATGGCATGATATACTTGGAAAAGTGGCTTGGGCAAGACGCACAGCAGGGGTCTATTCTGGCTGCTGACGGGTAAAACGCCATCGTATAGAAGCGTAATGTCGGAAGGGACCACAAATGCCGTCTTCAGGCTCCTCCACAAATACAAAGCAACCTAGAGGCACCTTTGCTTACATCCTTGGCATCTGTGTTGGTCCAACAGTGTGGTCTAGCAGATGTGTACAAATCCTGGATATTCTGCAGGGCCGCGTAATCACCGTGTTGTTCTGCCAAAGCTTTTCCTTTCTCGTCAGCTGAAAATGTATAAAAACTGGTTACTCAAGCATGCAAAAATTGCCCAGCTGAAAGAATGATTGGTCTCAGAATAATTTTCAACATAGGTAAGTTGAGCTAACAATTAGAGATGCTGTACCTGCCAAAGGGGGGTCCCGGCACCGTTTAGAACACCAATGTGGATTGCATTGAGTGTGTGAAACACCATTATGCTGACAGGTTTGATAATGACCCTAAAATAGCCAATCTCCTTGATGTCAAGTGACCACTGCCAGCTGAGCCCTTAACTGACCCACTCTGAGTTGAAAAAGGCCAGATACGTGGCAGCTGGCAGCAAGCTCCCATGCAAAATGTGTGGCTTGCATGTAAAGCTGACGGACTGGTCCTGGCTGGTACATATGACCCCGAAGGGTCCTGTGATGCAGTCAGAGCTATGTCTAGCTGCACCTAATCTGCCTTGACAGCGCTAAGTCGTCTCATGAGTCTCTCATGACGTATTGCACTGCCAGCCACCAGTGATGGGGGGGGACCATTTTAGAGCACGACTTGACTGGTGATTCATGGTTTCTGACAAGCTGCTGGGTGTTGTCCGCAAATCGCCCACATCTCTTGCACTTGCTGAGCCATCCACCTGAGTGGAGGGGTCGAAGGCTGCTCAAGTGTCCCACTGCTGAGTTCCAGCTCCGGGGCCCAGCACTATTCCAGCTGACACTTTCAGACACGAATGTAATCGCTTTCATGTGAGTTGAAGAAATCCTACCACAGCAGTTGAAAGATGCCAATATAGTTACCGTCTATAAGCATCGAGGCTCAGAGTGACTGTGGTAACTGCCATCGGGGCGGCCCGTGGCTATAGGCCGACTCGGCCATCGCCTAGGGCGCCACCTTCAATGGCGCCCGCTGATGACGTCACCCCATTGACGGCCGTGGAGGCGGGGACGTCAATGGCGTGTTCCACCTGGGACACCAGCTGCCACAGCCCGCCTCGGGCTGCCCCTGCCTTCCACGGTATCTCTTTGCTCTCCCCTGCTGGAAGGCATCTTGCACAGATCCTCTGGAAGTGACTCCTGACCCAAATCATCTACAGCAGTCTTCAGTCACCACACAACTTTCATGCTCAGTGGAGCACGACTGACGCATTTGTTGTCATTTAACAGTTACAGGGACAATACTGTAAAAATCTGTTAACCACAATAAAAGTCCACATCAGAAGAACCACCCGACCTTTTGGGAGTCACTAGCATCCTTGCAGCAAGCCAGGCCATTATGGTCATCACTAGAGGGCATGTGGAGAGGTGGAGAGGAGCTGCCACTGCCCATGCCCAATGCTGTGTCTGTGCTTAGACAGGACGTGGTCTGCATGGCTGCCATTCTGGTACTTTCATCAGCATGACAACACACACGCGCCCACACTGTGATAAGTCAGTGGGTTTGATCTTTGTTTTACATTTGACTTAGCGAGGTGCCAGATCCACTTTGGCATTCAAGTAGGCCAATGTGGCATTAGTCATTATGGATTTGATCCAAAGCTCATTGAAATCAGCTGGACTCCTTCCATGGATTTCAGTGGGGTTTGGATCAAGTCCTATGTCCTTCTCACTAAAGGAACTTTCTCCTGTTCCCTTTCAGTTAGACTTTCAACTTAAAACACATGCCTGCTGGGAAGCTTAAAACCCTCGTCTGCCCTTCAAACCTTCCATGTTGTATTTGTATTAGCACCTCGGCGCTCCAGCTGGGGCCAGCAGCCCATTATTCTAGGTGCTGAGCAAACACCAAACAGAAGGACCGTCCCTGCGCCAAAGAACCTTGTCTAAGTCTGAGACGAGACACCAGGTGGATACAGACAGATGGGAGAGCACAAGGAAATGACGAGATAATGCGGGGCAGTCTGGGCAGTAGTCTTAGCATGCCAGCTGCCTGAACCATTGTAGAGACATTCTTTTAATAGGCATCCCCACAGAAGAGTTTTCAGAAGGGATTTAAAGGAGCACAGTGAAGTAGCTTTGTGGATATTTGAGGCATTCCCACCAAGTGGGAGAGGCATCTTAGGAGAGATTGTAGAAGGCGGTTGTTCAGAATTCAAAGTGGGCAGTGAGGGCTGGCGGCAGCATGCGGCCGAAGGTGGCAGTTGACATGGGTAGGTAGGAATATGGAATGTTTTAAAATTGGATACAAAATGGCTCCCTTTCCCCTTGAAAAAAGGGAATTTAGCACAATTCTTTCACATCGTGGCTCATCCACTAGTCTCCTTTTAAAAGTAATCTATCTGGATCCTAAGCTCATCAGGGAACAGCTAATGTCATCTTCCTACTAGTTTGTAAAGCATCTTGCACAGGCTGGGTGTTCTATAAATAACACGGCTGTAATTCGCAGGTGCTGTCTGCTGAGGGTTAGGGATGCAGGAAGGTTTAGGACCCCGTTCGAGGTACTTTCAAACAGACAAGGGATGGCCCTTTTCCATGGAGCTCCCAGTCAAAGGCCAGACACAGAGGTTATGGAGCAGGAGTACAGCACACACAGCTTGCTCAAGAGGGGCTTAAATCTGTACAGGGGGGCTCAAGAAGGCCAGCGGGCCAGGGGGTGCAGAGGAACAGGAAGCTGACAGCAAGGAGTTAAGGGTAGTGGTGTTGGAGTGAGACCATGGCAAGAATATTGGGAATGGCAAAGCAGCTGAACACGGTCACAGGAAATGATGAAGGGATGCCATCATGAAAACAAAAGGCAAGACAGGTGGCAGCTTTGTCTGAGCTGGTACAGGGCAGCGGGGTGGTTTCTGATGCCGTTCTGCTGCAGAGGAGAAACCGTTGTCAGAGCCGAGTGAATAATGCTGAGATTGGTTTGGTTTCCTGTGAAATGTGCATGGCCCTGGAGTAACAGGTCACATTGACTCTGCCCGTTTTCCTATCTTTGGCAGAAGGATGTTCCAGATGGATTAAAAGAGCTGTCTGGTGGCTCGGAAGAGAGCAGCGACGCGCAGTCGGACTCCCAAAGCTCGGAGAGCAGCAGCAGCAGCAGCAGCGATGGTGGCAATAGCAAAGAGAGGAAGAAAAGCAGATGGAAAAGGAAAGGTAATTTCCCCTTCCAAAGGGATGTTGCCATGCGCAAGGCCTAGGCGTGTCTGCGTCAAGCACTGGGACTTGGGCAGGTGGCCTGTTGCTTGCTAAGGAAAGCCATGTGACAAGCCTGCTTCCCCCTCTTCCTCATGCCGGCGTGCCCTAAAGGGAGGCACGTTTCCTTTGCGTTGCACTGCGTGCAAGGAAAGGTTGCCGGGAAAGGCGTCTGCATGTAGCCGCTTGTGTTTGGGCTCTCACAGGCCCAGGCCATGGCCGCTTACATCTTCTCCAGTGCAAGCAGGCACCAACTTCCCCTGGCCCATACCCGCAGGAGGACAGTGCCTTTAAGTGCGATGGGGGATTCCAGCCGCGGGTGAGCTATGGTACCGCAGGGGAGCAGTGGCAGTGCTGCGCACTGGATTGCTGACCAGTCCAGAAGGCACTGGGACTCGTGCTGAGCCATTCAGCCAGCCTAGAAACCCTGTGAGTTAATGGAACCCACTTCAGTTGGCAGCACCCCCCACGTGGGGTGCAGGGCATCTTTCTGGCCTTGTCCCACGATCCTGGGCCCTATGGACACTTTGCAGAAAGCATGGATATTGCTTGATTTATGATGGGTTCAATATCTTGTTGATTTATGTGCTACAGTTTGTGTAATAACTGAATCACATAAATGATTTATTACTGAAATCTTTCCCCCTCCACATCTCTGCTTTGTCAGTTGAGCTCACAAGTAGGATATATGGGACCAATCCTACTGAACTTATTTATCCCTTTCTCTAGATCATTTATAAGCAGTGAGGTGGCAACATTTGCAGATGATACCAAACTGCTCAAGGTAGTTAAGACCAAAGCAGACTGTGAAGAGCTTCACAAAGATCTCACCAAACTACGCAATTGGGCAACAAAATGACAAATGAAATGTAAAGTTGATAAATGTAAAGTAATGAACATTGGAAAACATAATCCCAACTATACATACAATATGATGTATGTATTTATCTAATTTAACTAATTAGACTAATTTAGCTACAACTACTCGAGAGAGATCTCGGAGTCACTGTGGATAGTTCTCTGAAAACATCCACTCAGTGTGCAGCGACAGTCAAAAAAGCAAACAGGATGTGAGGAATCATTAAAAAAGAGATTGAGAAGAAGACAGAGAATATCTTATTGCCTCAATATAAAACCATGGTGCACCCACAGCTTGAATGCTGCGTAGAGGTGTGGTCACCTCATCTCAAAAAAGCTATATTGGCATTGGAAAAGGTTCAGAGAAGAGCAACAAAAATGATGAGGGGTTTGGAACGGGTCCCGTATGAAGAGAGATTGAAAAGACTGGGACTTTTCAGCTTAGAAAAGAGGAGACGAAGGGGGGAGAGGTCTGTAAATTCATGACTGGTGTGGAAAAACTGAATAAAGGAAAGTTATTTACTTATTCCCATAACACAAGAACTAGGGGTCACCCAATGAAATGAATAGGCAGCAGGTTTCAAACAAACACAAGGAAGTATTTCCTCACACAATGCACAGTCAACCTGTAGAACTCCTTGTCAGAGGATGGGTGACAGGTAGGATCGCGTGATGATTTCCTGTTCTGTTGATTCCCTCTGGGGCACCTCGCACTGGCCACTCTGGGCAGACACAACACTGGGCTAGATGGACCTTTGTTCTGACCCAGTTGTGCCGTTCTGATGTTAGATTCAGACAGTGACTGCCCCCTCAGAGATGCAAAGCAAAACACTGGAACTGGACCGATGGCGTTGTAAATACCTTTCCAGCAGCAGATGTTTCTCTGGTGATCGTAACAGGGATTGTAGGGAACGGGACAACAGGTGAGGTTTCTGGGTAGCTGGCACGAAATCCTGGCTCCACTGAAGTCAGAGAATTTTGGGATGACTTGGTGAGACTAGGATTTCACGCTTGGGTCTGAGACTTTTCAGGACTCATGCATGATATCTACCGTTTTGCAGTAATGAAGCTTCCCATTCACCTTCAGAGACGGGTTAGTTTAATTATTCTCAACGGACAGCTCTCTGGAGGCAGAGACAGACAAAGATCCTTTTGTTGTGAAAGGTGGGAGTCACAGGCAGTGTTCCCTCTAAGGGGCATGGTAGCCCAGCTTCACAGGTGATTAATCAGCCCTGCCTGGAGCCCTGAGCCTCTGACTGGGCAGGGCTGATTAATCACCTGTGAAGCTGGGCTGCCGGGCAGCTTAGAGGGAACACTGCTCCCAGGGAGCTTGCCTTGTTGTGCAGGGCGAGGTGGCACTGTGATGGTTGGAGCACAGCCTAGGGGATCGGACTCTGGGGTTCTAATCCAGGCTCTGGCACTGGCTTGCTGTGTGCGCTTGGGCAGTAAGTTACATGCTCTGAAGTTAAGTGACCATTATGTTGGGGTCCATCGGTTTGGCCTGCTTGAGACGCACTAGGCAGGCTGCCAGAGATGTTGAGCGTCTGCAGCTTCCTTTGCAGCTTGAAACCGCTGAACATCAAGCCCCCATGTGTCCCACTTGGGTCCCTATAATTGCGGATACTTTTGTAAGTTTTGGCCTCAAAGTTCTGTATTTCAGATACTTGCATTTGAAGTAAGTACAATAACAGCCAGTCCTGTCCGCTCAGTGTGAACATGAATGAAATAATGCATCCGACTCTGGCTGTTAATTCATTTCCCCGCTGAAGGGGCAGAAGAGTTGCACAGCCATGACTGAGGGGCAGATCTGCCCTGTGTGCACAAAGCTGTTGAACAAAAGAGAGCCATGACTGTAATGATACGACTTATGTTTGTCCTTGAACTCCAGAAGATTGATCTCTTGATGATTTGGGATCCGGAGGAAGTTCTGTTGTCTTAAGGAGAGTTCTGGCATTCACCTTTAGTAGCAGGCCTGCTTTGTAATAAAACATGGTTTCCTAAATGTTGTTTCTTGCAAGATGTCATTTCCATTAAATGCAAAGGATTTATACCCCGCAGCTAGCTCTGAAACACAGACACAGGCAATGAATCTGAGTGTGATTTCAATAGCTCAGTAAAAAACAAGTTACTGTAGGTAGGACTCGTAGGCACCAGCCCTCCACCGGGACACTTGGGTCCTGGAACACCCTGGTCCTCCCAGACCATGGGTGTTGTCAGATAAGAGTGTATCTGCTTACAGAGGTTCAGCCTGTACTTAGACTTCTGGAATTGTATTGGTTTGACCATAGGTGTGCGCAGCACATTTCATTAGGGTGTGCACCCAAAGAATTTTTTTAAAATGTACTCT
This sequence comes from Pelochelys cantorii, assembly GCA_032595735.1. NCBI lineage: Eukaryota > Metazoa > Chordata > Testudines > Trionychidae > Pelochelys > Pelochelys cantorii. The sequence continues at coordinate 1,421,396 of CM064328.1, forward strand.
TTGACCGCCATTAGCCACACCCCTGACCCCCATTAGCCACGCCTCTGGAGGTAAGACTTTTGGGGCAATATGGACACACGACCAGAAATAAAAGGTGTCATGTGACCCCCCCCCCCCCCCAAGAACTTTTCCCACCATCCTCTTACCAACAGGGATTAGTTTGGCCCTCACCAAACCCCCCTCATGCAACTATCCTGCAATTGCATTAACCCAATGTCTGTGACAGTAACTCTGGGGCAGAGAGGCTGGAGAAGTGTTCCCTCTAAGAGTTTTCTCCCATGAGCACAATAAATTTTGTGTTATGCACCAGTACTGAGTTAGTAGCTTGTTTGGATGTGCCACTGTGACACCCAAGTTATTAATAAGTATCTTATAAACCTCTACCTTTCCCCTCTGCTGCCATGTCTCCTCCCCTGGTGCTTGCTGCCCCCCAACTCCTCACCCACCTCTGCTGTCCTGACTCCTGCCCTTCTCACTGCCCTCAGCCCTCCTGAGACCTGCCCCCCTCCACCAGCCCTTCTCTTCCCCCTGTGCCCACTCCTCTAGTAGCCCCACTCTGATCATGTGAGCTACTCCTCCTCATCCCCTCTCCTAACACCTCCCTCTACACACCTGCCCTGCCTCTCTCCTCTGGTGCTGGTCCCTCCCCTGCAGGTGTCTGCCCTTCTGCTTCACCCCAGAATCCCCTGGCACCTGCACCTTCCCTTACCCCTGCACCCTTCTGGTGCCTCCCCCTTCCGTCACTGCCCCTTTGCCCTCTTTTTCTCTGATGCCCACCCTCTCACCACCCTCTGCCCCCGTTCCCCTCATGCCCCTGTGCCCTCACACATGCCTTGCTCCATCCCTGCCTTCCTCCAACCCACCCCTTCTGTCAAGCCTTCTCCCAGCACCTCCCCTTCTCCCCTCTAGCCCCCAAAGCACTTCCCCTCTCCTCTCCTAGCATCATCCTGTCTCCCCCCCTCACTGACACCTCCCCTCCTGCCCTTTTCCTCATTGTCTCTACTTGGCCTCCTGGCATTTGTGTCTCTCCTACACCCTGTCCCTTGGTGCCTTCTCCTGACCTGCCCCCCCCTCCCCTCAGCACAAGCCTCTTCCTCTCTGACCCTTACCCCCTATTTTTCTCTCCTCTTCCAGCAGCCGCCAGCTGGTCTGTAACAGAGTTCTAGGGTCGCCCTGACTGTCACCCTTCTGGTGCTCCCCCTACTCTGTCTGTCTTAGGTTTCTCAGCCCCCTTTTGGGCCACAAACCCCCACCCCACAGTCTCTGGTTCCTAAAGTTCCGGCAGTCTCCCCATCACTTGGTGCCTGCGCCGGGTCCGACTCGTAGTATTGCCAGGTGTCCGGTTTTCTACCGGACAGTCCGGATTTTGGGCCCTCTGTATGATAAAACAATCCAGAAAATACCCGACACATGCAATGTCTGGTATTTCCTGGTTTTCCGGCTGGGCGCCAGACTGAAGCCTGGCGGTGGCGGGGGGAATGGAAGGTGGGGCGCGATCGGCACTGGGAGCCTCTAGTTGAGTCTGACGTCTCGGGGAGGAAGAGAAGCCCTGTCCCTGAGCATGTTGTGGAGCTGCAGCTGGTAGGGTTACCAGGTAGACCACCCCCAAAAAAACCAGACACACTTGATCATGGACCAGGGGAGGGACTGGACGGGGGGGGGTGGGAAGCAGAGCTGGCGGGGGGTCAGGGGCTGCAAGGCTGGCTGGGAGGAAGGGGTGCCCAGAGGAAGGAGGTGCAGGAAGCAGAGCTGATGGGCGTCGAGGAACACCGGGTTGGCCGGGAGGAAGAGGGGGGATGGGAAACAGCTCGGGGGGGGTGGGGGCCTGCCACGCTGCCCCTGACCCTGGCTCCCCCCCCTCCCCGGACCAGCTGCGCTGCCCCCGACTCCAGGCCCCCCCAACCCCGGGCCTGCTGCGCCGCCCCTGGGCCAGCCGTGCTGCCCCCGACCCTGGGCCCCCCCTCCCCGGGCCAGCCGTGCTGTGCCTGGGCCCCCGATCCCAGGCCAGCCACCCTGCCCCCGACCCGAACCCAGCCATGCTGCTCCTGACCTGGCCTGACACCCGCCCCCCCCCCCCCCCACTAGCTGTACTGCTCCCGATCCCCTGCCTGAGGCACACCCCCCGCCTTCCCGCCCGGGCTTTAAACTTACCTCGCTTGCCTGGGAGGTGGGGTGACGATGCTGCTCCCTGTCGCCTGTTTCCATGGGGTCCTAAGACCCGTCGGTTTTGGCCGCGCATGCGTGGCAAACCCGGCACAGCGTCCATTCCCCAGCGCACCAGGGCGGCCCTTTGAAACATTAGGGTGGGCCTGGGCACACCCCATGCGCATGCCTATGGGTTTGACTAAAAACTGAAGTTCATTAAAATTAACAACACGCCATTAAATGGTTCAAAACGGGCAAATCTCAAAATGTAATTGTGAATGGAGAATTGTCATCATGTGTGTGTGTTTCCAGTGGGGTCGCATGAGGATCTGTTCTTGTCCCTACATTATTTTAAACTTTTTAAGAGCATAAAATCATCACTGTCAAAGTGTTGCAGATGAACAAAAATTGGATTAAGAGCACAGGTCCCTGATACCGAATGAACTGATCACTTAATAAACTGGGTGCAAGCAGTAAATGTATACATGTTTAGAAACAAAGAACGTTGTAGGCTGGATTTAGAGGATGGGGGACTCTACCTTGGAAAGAAGTGACTCTGGAAAAGATTTGGAGATTGTCAAGGATAATTAGCTGAACATGACTTCCACTCTAACTCCTGTGCGATCCCGGGATGCATAGGTAGGGGAATCTTGAGCAGGTGTAAGAGATTGTTTAACCTCTGTATTTAGTATTGGTGTGACTGCGGCTGGAATCCTAGGTCCAGTTCTGTTGTTAAATGGGAAGAGGGTTCAGAGAAGAGCCATGAACCTGATTAAAGTTACAAAACCTGCCTTAGAGGGATAGACTGCAGGAGTCCAATCTATTTTGTTTATCGAAGAGATGGTTAAGGGGTGATTTGAGCACAGTTTACAGGTATGTACCTGGGGAACACACATTTGATAATGGGCTCTTCAGTCTAGCAGAGAAAGGTCTAACAGAATCCAATGGCTGGAAGTTCAAGCTAGACAAATAAACCATTGGAACAATTTACCAAGGGTTGTGGTAGATTCCCTGTCACTGACCATTTCTAGATCACAATTGGATGCTTTTTCTAAAAGTTCTTCTCTCGCAATTATGTGGGGTAAGTTGTCTGGCGTGTATTGCATAGGGTGTCAGACTAGATGGTCACTGTGTTTCCTTCTGGCCTTGAAGTATATGAATATGGAGTTGTTCCTACATTTGCCTGATATTGAGCGGATAGATAGTTGGTCAGACTAAACTGAATATCCCATGCTGATATCTTTCCTCTTTGTAGACTAACTCATTGTAGAGATGAAGATGCCAACAGTCCACCTGGTAGCACTCGGTAATCTGTACATTTTGGCCAGCTTAATTGAAGATTCCTGGCAGTGTGCCCCACCTAGTTATCAGGCAGAGCTAGAATTGCAGCATTAGAAACTCTGAAATCTGGAAACTTTGTTGGACCATCCTGAGCGCTGATGAAGATTGGATGTTGCTCCCTAAAGATCTGCTCTATTTCAATTTAGAACATAAGAATGGCCGTACTGGGTCAGACCAAAGGTCCATCTAGCCCAGTAGGCTGTCTGCCGACAGTGGCCAGCGCCAGGTGCCAGACCGAAGACAGTGATCAAGCGATTTGTCTTGTGCCATCCATCTCCAGCTTCTGACAAACAGAGGCCAGGGACACCATTTCTATCGCTTGGCTAATAGCCTTTTATGGACCTAACCTCCATGAATTTATCTAGCTTCTCCACAAAATTTCAGATTTTGTAGGAAATACTAGAATACATAGGCCAGAGTTGCAAGGATTATTATCTTCAGCGCTAATACCAAGCAATTAAAACACGTAATGCATTTTTTTATTACAGTTCAACATCTTCAGAGTTATTTGTTAGCAAGCAAACGTGTAGAAACTGAAAATAAAATGTGCTTTTCTTGGCTGCTATAGCAGAGCACAGCATCAATATGCAGTGAGGTCCTCACTCTCGTGCCACCTCTACAGCGTATTGGCTGTCTGGTTGCTGCATTTTCTGATGTAATTTGTATTGGCAAGAGACATTGTGGGTGGTAGGTTCACTCACTTCCCCAGTTTCAGACTGTGGCTTTAAAATGCTCAATAGGAAGTAAGGTCTGTCTGTCTGGGGAGCTGTGTTTGCACTTTCAATCTTGATTGTATTTTTGACACCTGTTTCCTGGATATTAAATGCCATTTTTATTCTCATCAGGTAGGGACATGAAACCACTGGAGAGTTTGCTTCATGGCTAAGCTTGACACTTGTATCAGCTTGGCCATTGATGGAATCACATGGGCCCCTATTTTTCATTGCACTTAGTTTTACACTTTGCATTCAGGGCTCTGCCCAATTTGGCCTTGGTTTGCATCTCCACTCTTGTCTCTTGTTATGTAGCTCTGCCAACGATCCAGTTGCAAGACCCAATCCATTCCCACCTCTCTTCCTTTAGCCCCAGCCCTGGTTGCACATGGAATACTTTGTCATCCCAGTTTCCAATGCCGACACCACTGCCTTGGTGTTGCCGCAAGAATGCAGGCAGGAAGCGAACTTTTAACGTCACAGGAAAGTTGTTTCCCTGTGGGATTTCTTACCTTGTGAACCCTCTGGGTCAGTGTCTGTCTGTTGCCTCTGTTTTACAAACAAGACAGTGGTTTCAGACTAAAGAAATTGGTGCTTCTGTAATAAAAAGGAGGCTAGATTACAAAGGTGACCCTGCATCCATCCCTGTCAAATACTGGTGTAACTCTTGGAGATGGACCAAATGTAAAAACATGGAGACCTGGGAAATGGGTAAAAAATGGGAGGGAGCATGGACTTTAGCAGAGATAAAGCCGGGGGGGGGACAAAATCAAATCAGTATCTTAGATGCCTATATACAAATGCAAGGAGTGTGGGGAATAAGCAGAAAGAACTTGAAGTGCGAGTAAATAAACACAACTGTGACACAGTTGGTATCACAGAGACCTGGTGGGATAATGCACACCACTGGAATATTGTACAGCTTGCTCAGGAAGGCTAGACAAGGAAAAAAGGGAGGAGGTGTTGCCTTACATATTAAAAATGTACACACTTGGACTGAGACGGAGATGGATGTAGGAGACAGACGTGTAGAGAGTCTGTAGGTTAGATTAAAAGGGGTCAAGAACAAGGGTGATGTCATGCTAGGGGTCTACTACAGTCACCTACCCAGGTGGAAGAGGTGGATGCACCTTTTTTTTTTTTTTTTTCTTTTTTTAAACAACTCTCAAAATCATCCAAAGCGCAGGTCTAGGTGGTGATGGGGGACTTCAGCAATCCAGACATGTATTGGGAAACTAGCATAGCAGGGCACAGACTATCCAGTAAGTTCTTGGACTGCATCAGAGACAACTTTTTATTTCAGAAGTTTGAGAGAGCTACTGGGGGGAAGCTGTTCTAGATTTGATTTTAACAAATAGGGAGGAACTGGTTGAGAATTTGGAAGTAGAAGGCAGCTTGGATGAAAGTGACCATGAAATCGTAGAGTTCATGATTCTAAGGAATGGTAAAAGGGAGAACAGCAAAATAGACAATAGATTTCAGGAAGGCAGATTTTAGTAAACTCAGAGAGCTGGTAAGTAAGGTCCCATGGGAAGCAAGACTAAAAGGAAAAACAACTGAAGAGAGTTGGCAGTTGTTGAAAGGGACATTATTAAAGGTCCAAAAGCAAACTATTCCACTGCGTAGGAAGGATAGAAAGTATGGCAAGAGTCCGCCTTGGCTTAACCAGACGTTCTTACATGATCTAAAAATCAAAAAGGAGCCATATAAAAAGTGGAAACTAGGTCAACTTACAAAGGATGAATATAAGCAAACACAGGTATGCAGGGGCAAGATTAGAAAGGCAAAGGCACAAAACGAGCTCAAACTAGCTACAGACATAAAGGGTAACAAGACAACATTGTATAAATATATTAGAAGCAAGAGGAAGACCAAGGACAGGGCAGGCCCATTGCTCAGTCAAGAGAGAGAAACAATAACAGGAAACTTGGAAATGGCAGAGGTGCTTAATGACTTATTTGTTTTTGTTTTCACCAAGAAGTCTGATGGTAACGGGATGCCTACCACAGCGAATGCTAGTGGAAAAGGGGTAGATTTAGAAGTTAAAATAAAAAAAAATTAAAAATTACTTACAAAAGTTAGATGTCTGCAAGTCACCTGGGCCTTATGAATACTCAAAGAGCTGATACAGGGGGGTATCATGGAATCATAGAATACTAGGACTGGAAGGGACCTCGAGAGGTCATCGAGTCCAGTCCCCTGCCCTCATGGCAGGACCAAATACTGTCTAGACCGTCCCTGATAGACATTTATCTAACCTACTCTTAAATATCTCCAGAGATGAGGATTCTACAACCTCCCTGGGCAATTTATTCCAGTGTTTGACTACCCTGACAGTTAGGAACTTTCCCTAATGTCCAACCTAAACCTCCCTTGCTGCAGTTTAAGCCCATTGCTTCTTGTTCTATCCTCAGAGGCCAAGATGAACAAGTTTTCTCCCTCCTCCTTATAACACCCTTTTAGATACCTGAAAACTGCTATCATGTCCCCCCTCAATCTTCTCTTTTATAAACTAAACAAACCCAATTCTTTCAGCCTTCCTTCATAGGTCATGCTCTCTAGACCTTTAATCATTCTTGTTGCTCTTCTCTGGACCCTCTCCAATTTCTCCACATCCTTGAAATGCGGTGCCCAGAACTGGACTCAATACTCCAACTGAGGCCTAATCAGGGCAGAGTAGAGCGGAAGAATGACTTCTCGTGTCTTGTTCACAACACACCTGTTAATGCATCCTAGAATCATGTTTGCTTTCTTTGCAACAGCATCACGCTGCTGACTCATATTCAGCTAGTGGTCCACTATAACCCCTAGATCCCTTTCTGCCATACTCCTTCCTAGACAAGCTTTTAGCTTTCATCTTTGGAAGAGATACCAGAAGACTGGAAAAGGGCAAGTATTCTATAAAAAGGGAAATAAGAACAACCCAGGAAACTAGACCAGTCAGTTTAACTTCTGTTCCAGGGGAGAGAATGGAGCAGGCAATTAAGAAATCCATCTGCAAACATCTGAACATAAGAACAGCCAGACTGGGTCAGAGCAAAGGTCCATCTAGCCCAGTGTCCTTTCGGCTAACAGTGTCCAATACCAGATGCCCCAGAGGGAGGGAACACAACAGGGAATCCTCACATGATCCCTCCCCTATCACCCACCTCCAGACAAACAGAGGCTAGGGACACCATTCCTACCCAGCTGGAAGATAATAAGATAATAAGTTGATAGGTAACAGCCAGCATGGATGTGTAAAGAACAAATCATGTCAAACCAATCTGGTAGCTTTCTTTGATAGGATAACAAGTCTTGTGGCTAAAGGAGAAGTGGTGGACATGGTCTACCTAGACTTGAATAAGGCATTTGACACCGTCTCACATGACCTTCTTATCAATAAACTAGGGAAATACAACCTAGATTGGGCTATTGTAAGGTGGGTGCATAACTGGCTTTGTAACCATTCTCAGAGAGTAGTTAACGGTTCACAATCCTGCTGGAAGGGCATAACAAGTGGGGTTCTGCAGGGGTCTGTTTTGGGACCGGTTCTGTTCAATATCTTCTTCAACAATTTAGATGACAGCGTAGAGAGTATGCTTATTAAGTTTGCAGATGATACTGAGCTGGGAGGGGTTGCATGTGCTTTGGAGGTTAGGGTCATAATTCAAAATGATCTGGAGAAACTAGAGAAGTGATCTGAGGTAAATGGGATGAAGTTTAATAAGGAGAAATGCAAAGTGCTCCACTTAGGGAGGAACAATCTGTTTCACACATACAGAATGGGAAATGACTGTCTAGGAAGGAGTACTTCAGAAAGGGATTTAGGGTCACAGTGGACCACAAGCTAACTATGAGTCAACAGTGTGACACTACTGCGCCAAAAAAAAAAGCAAACATGATTCTGGGATGCATTAACAGGTGTGTTGTGAGCCAGACATGAGAAGTCATGGTTTCACTCTGCTCTGTGCTCATTAGGCCTTAGTTGGAGTGTTGTGTCCAGTTTTGGGCACCGCATTTCAAGAAAGATGTGGAGAAATTGGAGAAGGTCCAGAGAAGAGCAACAAAAATGATGAAAGGTCTAGAGAACACGAGCTATGAGGGAAGACTGAAAGCATTGGACTTGTTTAGTTTAGAAAAGAGAAGACTGAGAGGAGATATGACAGCAATTTTTAAGTATCTAAAAAGGTGTTGAACTTTCATAGGGATCAAAAAAGAGCTAGATAGCCATTGATAAACCTAACCTCCATGAATCTATTAGCCAGGATGGGTAGGAATGGTGTCCCTAGCCTCTGTTTGTCTGGAGGTGGGTGATAGGGGAGGGACCATGTGAGGATTCCCTGTTGTGTTCCCTCCCTCTAAGGCATCTTGCATTGGCTGCTGTCAGCAGAGAGGAAACTGCACTAGATGGACCTCTGGTCTGACCCAGTATGGCCGTTCTTATGTGTTATAAGGAGGAGGGCGAAAAATTGTTCTCCTTGGCCTCTGATGATCAGACAAGAAGCAATGGGCTTAAGCTGCATTTAGGGAGGGTTAGGTTGGACATTAGGAAAAACTTCCTGCCTGTCAGGGTGGTGAAACACTGGAATAAATTGCCTGGGGAGGTTGTGGAATCTCCATCCCTGGATATATGTAAGAGCAGGTTGGAGACATGTCGGGATGGCCTAGACGATGCTGATTGGACTTGATCTCTCGAGGTCCCTTCCAGTTCTCTTGTTCTATGATTCTCTCTTGCTGGATGGAGTCGGCAGTGACGAGGCTTGGGTTTAATATGTAGGGCTTCTTTTTCAACAGTACAACACAGAACTGTCTTGAGTCCCTATCCAGTAACCTGGGAAAATGCCGCCCGGTACCTCTAAACAGCAAGACTTCCCATCTAGTCAGAGTGTAGAGAAGAAACTTGTGATAAAGAGAAGGCAAGTAACCTGGCATTAACTTGGGAAAACACCAAGCATGATTCAAAAGCAGAAAATCATGAGCAAAACACCCACTCCTGAGTGTGCTGCGCATTCTTCTGCTTCAGGCTCTTCAGTCTGACAATCAAGAGTTCCTTTAATGTGCCCCACTATCTTCCTCCAGTGCACCCTGCTCCGTATTACAGACTCAGAGGTCAGGTGCATGTGGCTGTTCACCACCCACTGTCAGGTGAGAGAGCACCTTGCTTGCTCTGCTCTGCTCTGCCAGTCGCTCACTACTGCGCACCCTCAGAAAGGTCTTGGGTCCCATCACTCCAAGTAGCCATCAGGGGCTTCAGCTATTAGTGGGGAGCGTCGGGGCTAGTGTGGCCTGGACGCCGTTTCATCTGTGACGACGTCTCCAAGCAGGTGCGGTGTGCAGCCCTGGTTATCGTGATGTCAGCTCTGTTCGTCTGTAACAAAGCGTTCTCCATTGACTCTGAATCAGCGCTGTCATCACAAGTGGGGAAGGGGTGTGTCAAACCACCTGGAGGATCCTTAGGGAGAGCCTGCACCAGTGGGTACAAGCAGCTGTCCCCTCCCCCTCTCATCTCTGCTGGTCTCTGTTTGTCAGAGGCTGGAGAGGGATGGCAGGAGACAAATCGCTTGATCATTGTCTTCGGTCCACCCCCTCCGGGGTACCTTGTGCTGGCCACTGTCGGCAGACAGGATACTGGGCTAGATGGGCCTTTGGTCTGACCCAGTACCTCCGTTCTTATGTTCTTATCCATTCTGATGCCCTTGGAAGAGGGTTGTTTAGTCCGTAGAAGAGAAGAGGGAGGGAGATTTGAGAGCAGTCTTCAACTTCCTGAAGAGAGGTTCCAAAGAGCATGGAGAGAGGCTGTTTTCAGTGGGGGTGGATGGCAGAACAAGGAGCAATGGTCTCAAGTGGTGGTGGTGTGGGGGGGAGGACACAACTCTAGGTTGGATATTATGAAAAACTGTTTCCCTGGGGGGGGGGGGGAAGCACTGGGATGGGTGCCCTAGGGAGAGGGTGGAATCTCCATCCCTAGAGGTTTTTCAGTCTCGGGTTGACCAAGCCCTGGCTGGGATGATTTAGTTGGGATTGGTCCTGCTTTGGGCAGGGGGCTGGACTTGATGACTTCTGAGGTCTCCTCCAGGCCTGAGATTCTATGATTCTAGAACTACTTATTCGGTGTGCTGGCAGGCAAGATGGCAGAGCCCCAGCCCTCCTGGCCGCTCCGTTGGTGGTGCAGCTGTCCCTTGTGAACACTGCAGGAGAGCTCTGCCCTGCGGGCTCACTGCCCCCAGTGGCCACTTTTACCGCATTCCTCCAAAAAGCAACTTCTCCCTTTTCATGTGATGGAAAACCATCCTTTTCTCGGGGTTTCTGGTTGGCTTGGCACAGCCAAACCCTGGCTGCGCTTTATGTTAGAGGGGGAAGCTGCCTGCCAAATTTGATAGCCCCAGCTCTTACCGTTCAGGAAGAGTTCTTGAACAAATGGACTCAGATGCACGCGCTAAAATACAGATAAAATGTCCTTGCCTGGTAGTGGCCTACATGCACGAACCTCCTCCTGGATGTCTCAAAGCACTCATCAGGCACACGGCGCAAACAGAGACTTGCTGTAAACTTTCAGGCAAAATCCCAGTGACTGGGACGCTGTTGAGCAGGAACATCAGCAGATTGACGCTTTTCTGATCACATACACCAGATGGGCCCAGCTCTGCGACAAGATCACAGAGTCTTTTGCTCTTTGTTTTTAGCTTTCTATACAGTCACTGTAACAACAAGGTGACTTTTCCCTCCCTACACAGACTGCAGGTGCGTCTCCGAGTGCTGCTGCTGCTGCTGCTGACAACCTCTGGGCAACCAGCAGCTGACTTGCTTGAGAGTAAGCCAGCTGAACAGGCACCCATCATGTCGCAAGTCTAAGCAATCTGACTCGACAGAGGGCGGCTGTGGTTTGATGGGACCCCACAGAATGCGGGCTAGGAGGAGAAGTGTTGCAGGGCAGCCTTCAAGGCTGCTTGGTGCTTTTTGTTCTTCGGTAAATTCAAGGTGACATCTATATGTGAGGCCCCCCTCGGTGTCTGGGAAGCCTCCCCAGAGCTGGTGTAGAGAGAGAGAGATTTCTGGTGAAGTGGTGGTCCTTGTATTCTTCCTATCCACATGGTAGTTCTTATATTGTTACCATCTCAAGGGATGGATGGGCACAATGCAAAAAGCAATAAAGGGAGAATAATAAAGGGAGGAAACGTGCACTTTTGACTATAAAGCAAAAACTAAAGAAATCACTAGCAAAGCAAAAAGGAGTTAGGGAAAACCCCTGGAGTGGTTGTTGACTTCCTACAGCTTATCTCCAAAACAGCAATGTGAGAGAGAGTCACCGTGAAGGGCAAATGTATTTACTGTGAATTCAACCCTATGTAGAGTTTGCCACTTAAATATTACCTACGTGCTCATCCTTGTAAGGGGTTTTGCATTTCAGCAAGAGCACAAGCTCATTGCAGTGAGTTAGCCAAATGCTATACATGTCTTGCTTGAAAATGGACCCTTTTAGCTCATTGTCAGGCACAGTTCAGATTTGTGCAGTGGTGTTCACTGCAAAGGTAGGCATCTACAAGGCAAGGGCGGGGCAGGGGGCTCACCCAAAGGAAGAACTTCCCAGTCTATGGTCAGATCTGTAGGCCACCGCAGAAGTCATGTGTCTGAGTGGGACAGTACATCAGTTTTCCCACAAGACTCCAGAGAGAATGTTTATTTTCTTTCACAAGCTAACAGTATTCATATTTGGTCTGTAAGTACCTTTCCTCGAAGAGTCTCCAAGTGCTTTCAAAACAAATGAGAATCACATCCTGCTATAGATTATAAGGTCAAAGTGGACCATTGTGTTCCTAGTCTGACTTCCGGCATTGAGCCCATAATGGGTTCAACTTTCCTTCTTAAAATTCCAGTGGTTGTAATTAAAATGATGTAATCAAAATGCAGCCCGTAAGTGAGTGAGCTACAATTACAAAATATCCAGGGGAGCATTGATAGTTTTTCTAGTCGTGTATCACTTGAGACCTTTGAAGTTTAGATAGTTTATGTTCACATGAAAACAGTCCTGCGTAACTTGAACCGGTCTGTGAATTGCCGGGGGAGAGCACTGAATTCCAGGAGCCCTCAGGGAAGTGAATGCAAACTGGGCTAGAGGGTGAACAGGCAAGCTGTGCTCTCTCCCCCTCCACTGAGCTGAGCTGTGTGGAACTTTGCAGTGTAGCTGCGTGTGACATCATTTTTGCTCATATACATATAAAACAGGAAACACATTCAGATAACATCAACAGCCACTTCCTTATATGTACAAAAATAAAGCGCTCTGACAGCAGCAAAGCTGACACTTTGATTTTAAAATGGATAGAAGCCCCGCATTTGTAGACCCACATGGGCATTACCCTGAGCCAATCAGGAGCACAGGGGAAAAAATTTAAAAACAAACCTTGTACATTGCAATTAGAATCCATGCATCTCTGCATTGGCTGAGGGTGAGTGGAAGACTGGCACATTGACTGCAAATCTTCACAACGAGAAACAATGTTGAGAGAGCAGCCTTACGAAATTCCACTCCAAGGTAAGATGAAGTTACTTCAGCTGGCAGCTGCTGACAGACTTTCCTTTGTAAGGAGCTAGGTGACTGTCTTTTTTTGGAGGGATTGCTCGTAGTTTCTGCTATTGTAGTAAAAGGTAAGAGCAGCTAGATGCTTTTCTCTTTGGCTGTGAATTGGAACAGCTGCCAAACTTTCTCCCTTTCAGATTAACAATAAAAAGATGTTTTTTCTGGACACAACCCAGTGTTTGTAAAAGTGTGGTGTTGCCAAGTTGCTTTAGATTGTTATTTCACATTATCCTGGAAGCTTGAAATTGAAATATTTCAGTATCGAATGCCTTTTCCACCATTTCACATACATCTTTGTTGTTGGAGGGTAACTTATGAGCAGTGTTCATCCTGGTATTGTTGCTCAGTATTACTAGGTTGTATGCGCATCTTGTTTTTTATTCCAGGGTCACTTCATATATATATGAAGACTTTGCAAATGAAGTAAGGAAATAAAGGGTAACTGATTCCAGTATAACAGTGTCTGAATTTCACAGTGTCTCTTAACAGCCGATGCAAGTGGAGGTGGTTTTATTTTGTAGTTTGTCTGAGATTTCTGGTGTCCTTAGCTGACCCTGCCTAATCAGCAGCGCGCAGATGGGGAGAATCCTTATCACTTTGTCTAAACTGGTGCTGCAGTAAGGGTTTCCTGGTGAGCAGATGACCTTGTAGATGTCTGTAGCAAGCTGAAGAGTAAGTCCCGCTGACTGAACATGGATAAGGAACTTGGGGACAGAATGGAGGAGTGGACATTTTATCCCTTAAGCACATGTTTGTAATGTGTGGCAAGAGGAATTGCCTAATCTGGGAGATGGATATTAGAGGTCATATCCAGCCACTGGTAAAACATCGCTGGTGTTTGAAAAGTATATTTTTTTAAGCAAAAGCTGTGGCACGATAAAAGTTGAATAGATCTCTGCACAGGAAATTGGTGGTTAACTGGGGACAGAGGAGAATCACCAGTTAAATATTGGCTTATTTCCCAAAGTCAAGGAAAATTATGACAGAAATCAACGAGGAGGAAAAGTGTAAACACAAATTGAGTGTTGCTTAAAAAGCATTCAAGGAGAACAAGTGGGAGTTCCAAAGTCTACGGTATAGACCTGTTACTAGATGGGGGTGTTAACCCTGTTACTGCAGAAAAGGCAGAGCTGCACAGTAAATGTTTCTGTTGTGTATTTGAAAGACACCAAGAGAGAGACTCAGACCACATGAGAAGGATGAAACCCTTTTCAGCCCACTCGTAAATAAGAATGTTTGCATTGCTCGGGTTAAAGATGTGAAATGGGTAAGCCCAGATCGCTTGCTCCCAAGAGCCCTAAAACTGGTGGTTGAGAAGATCTGTCTTGCTGGTGTTAATTTTGACGGAAGAGTGGACTACTGGGAAGATTCTAGGAGAGTGGGGGAGTGATGGTATTAGGCCAGTAGCGACAAACAGGATGACCCATGTAATTCGAGAGTGGTTAACCGGATGTCAGTCCCATGCAAATGACTAGAAAAGCTGCTATGGGATACAACCACTACAATCACCGAAGGGTGGGAATATAATTGTCAGTCAGCATGGCGTTATGGAAAGTAGGCTCTGTCTAGCAAGCCGGAGCTCGTATTTGGATGAGGTTGCTAGTTTGGTTGAGAGGGGAAACTGCAGATGTAATGCGCTTAGACTTTGGTAAGGCATTTCAACTGGTGTTTCTGGTGGGGCTCTGTAGGGATCAGTGCCAGAGCCAATGCTATTCAGTATTTTTATTAATGGTCTGGGGTAAATATAACATTGTGGTGAAAGACATTTCCAGAGCACGGAGAGTGGTGGTGAAGTAACGAGGGGCACAGGACAATCATACGGCGTGTTGTGGATTGCCTGGTATGCTGGGCCCATTCAAGCCAAATGCTTTTAGTACAGCCAAATGCAGTGTGCATTCAGAAAGGAGGAATGCAGGCCATGCTTACAGTATGGGGGATTGCACTGAAAAGCAGTGATTGTGGAAAGCGTTTAGGGGTTACAGTAGACAAGGTGGTGCTGTAGAGAAAAGGCTAATGCAGTCCGTGTATGAGTAAGGGAGTAGTGAGTAGGCTTTACCTTTGTGTACAGCCCTGGTGAGACCCGTACTGGACTAGTGCATAAGTTTCTGGTGTCCATGTTTAAAAAAGGATGTTGAAAAATTGAAGAGGATGCAGCAAAAGACCCACAAATAATTTGATGTCTGGAGAAAGTGCCTCAAAGCGGAAGACAGTTGCTCACTTTCTTTAATGTATCAGAAAGTTAAGAGGAGACTTCAGTATGGTATCTTCACCTGTCGCTGCAGCTCTTTTGCGGAGAAAGGCAGAACAAGAATCCATGACTGGAAGTGAAACCCCCAGACCATTCACCTTGGAGATAAGGGGCACAGTTAACAGTGAAGGTTGGTTTAGCAATTGGAGCAAACTAGTAAGGGAAGGGATGGATTCTCTATCTCTTTGGTAGCTCTTGGTAGCTAGCTGGGGGGGAGGGAAGGAACAGCTGTTCATCGCCAATTATCTCACTGCCATGGCCTCCAAGTTTTCTCTCCCTCGCGGTTGTATGGCAGTGTGTGAATTTTTCTCATATAAGACACGGACGGTGTTGTATTCTCCCACATGTGTAACATTTTACAGCTGGGGTTTCAAATGTCTTCCCTTCTGCCCCCTCCCCCGCAGCCTGTAAAGCCTAGTTCAGTGGTGCCCAACCTGTGGTCCGCGGACCCTGGTGGTCCGGGACGGTACTGTAGGGGATCCGCGGGAAGCTGAGAGGCTCCATCCCGGCAGCCAGCAAGTCCCTCGGCCCGCACTGCTCCGCAAGCCATGGGAAGTGACGTGGGTCAAAGGACGTGCTGGCAGCCAGCTGCTCTGTGAGTGGGCTGATTGACGTGCAGGCTGCAGGCACAGCTCTATTGTTTGGGGAGGGGGGGGGGTCTGTAAAATGTTAAGAGATTGTCAAGGAAAAGGTTGGGAGCCTGTGGCCTCATTAAATGACTGCGAAGTGTCGCATACTGGGACCTGCCTTTTTTGTGGCCCACACCTATTGCTAGATGGAGATTGTTACTTTTGAAAATCCAGCTAGTTACGTAGGTAGCTAATCAAGGTTTAGGAGCCTCACTTCAGCCCTGCCCAGAAGAGGGCAGCACTCCTCCCATTCATCACAGCTCCTTGTATATCGAACACTGCCGTGCACGGGCCCCCTCAGGACCCCATTTGTCTCTCCTTACAAGCAGCAAAGAGCCCCGGGTGCTTATACCGCCCAGCTTTGCATGGCAGGCAAGTCCAGGTCACATACTGAGGAAGAAGGGAGGGGAGGCCTAGAGTATCCGTAACAGGCAGCTCACGTGTCACTCCTCCTGTGGGTGGGCCCTAGTGGCTGGGAGTACTAGCTAAGATGACCCTGACTCTTTCTCTGAGCAATTTTTGATCCCACAATAAACTCTGCACCAAATGTGTGGGGCCGATAAGGAATATGCCCGTAACCAAGTGAGGGAAGCTGCGTAAAGGGTCTCAGACCTCTCACACTCCAGCTTAGTGAGTGTTGTTTAGAATGAGTCTGTTTCCCAGAGACCATTAACCCTCCTGAAGGACACCCTGGTAATGTGCCTAAGAGGCCATCATTTGAGAAGGCGCCAAAAGCAGGTAGTGATGGGGTCCCGCCCCAGTCTCCCCAGAGGACTCTCCTAACTGCATGCAGCTGCCTAGGAACAGCACTCAGTGCTTAGGGAAAGCGTTGGCTGCTTTGTGCCCTGTGCCTTCCTGTTCTGGAATAGCCACCTGCACTGCTCAAGCCAGAGAGCTGAGGTCTGAAGCCCAAAGAGGAACTGAAACCCTTCGGGTAGGATTGCAGCTGCTGAGGCTAGTCTGAGGAGCAGTAAGAATAGCTTTGTTTCACCCTGTCTGCATGGTCATTCTCATGAGAAAAAACAAGGAGTCTGTGGCACTGTAAGGACTCACAGACTGAAGTGTCAGTCTTCACAGTGCCACCGGACTCCTCCTTGTTTTTGCTGAAACAAGCTAGCCTGGCTCCTCCTCTGAAACCTGGTCTCAGAGAGCAGCCCTGATGAGTGAAGCCGACAGCCCATCTCACCCTGCCTTCTGACAGGGCGATTACCAAGTTGTTCAGTCCCAGTGTCCGGCACCCAGAGGCTTCGGGACCCTGGAGTATAGAGTTTGGCACCCCTGACGATCTTGGCTAATAGCTTTTGATGGTTTTACTCTTCATGAACATACCTAATTTATTATTTAACACGGTTGTGCTTTTGGCCTTCACAATATTTCCTGGCAAGGAGTTCTGGAGGTTCACTGCACATTGTGTGAAGTATTTCTTTGTATTTGTTTTAAACGTGCTGTCTGTTAATTTCTTTGGGTGACCTCTGTTTGTTCTAACTTGATGCCGTGGATTTCTGCAGAGTTCCTTGGCGCTGGGTATTTAAGACATGCCTGTTGCATGTGTATTATCGTATCTGCTGGTCCAAGCAATTGTTTGGTGGTGGTCTTTTGCACTGATACTCCCTAATTGCATCCCTTGTAATACAGAACTATTTTCCTGCCCAGCTTGGAGGTCATGGGCTGCACTGCCCTTTGGGCAAAGAGACAGGTTGGCTGGAGGGGTTAGCTGCCTCTGAGAGCACACCTCCCGCTGATACAAGACGAATATGGATGGGTTTGGAAGGGCGTCCCATCCAGGTTCCATTGGCAAGGATGCTGTCAGCTGCACTGGGCTCGAGGGAGCTTGGGGCAGGAGTAGTTTTTGCAGGCCCAGCACACTGTGCAGCATCTGCATTGAGTGGCTATGGGGAATTTGTCAGCATGGCGCTAAGGCTACATGTGTCCCTGTATCACCATCCGTTCGGGGACATCAGGAGGGTGGCAGTGCATTGGCCTCTAAACCTGGGGCTGGATGGAGCTCAGCTGTTCTTGCTTTTGAGCCTTGGTTCTGTTGCTGCTTGCCCTGTGACATGGGTAAGGCCCCCGTTTTCCTTTCGGGTGTCTCCCCTTTTCCCACCTGAAGTCAGTGGCTCCGAGGGCGCTCAGTGTCTCGGACAGCCAGCTCAAATCTCAATGGCAGCCAAGACCCAATGATCACTTCTAGGGACCTGGAGTTTCCTCGGGTTAAAATGGGATTAATTGCTAGGCAAGGACAGGGCTGCTCTGAGCTGCCCTACTTCATTCGTATCGACCCTGCCTTCCATCAGAGAGGATGAAGACTTCCTCGATAGAAAGCAGCGTTTAATCCTGCAGCTACAATAGGCTGAAGAGCCAGTCAGGGCAGCACAGGACAAGGAAGAGAATTGGCAGCACGTAACCTCTAGAAGGAGAAGGCGGCCAACTCAGGTATCCCCCATTCCTGTAGAGGTAAGTAACCGCTATCAGGCTCTCTCCACAAGCACTGCGGTGGAGAATGCTTTGGCAGGGACCTCTCAGGGAAGAAATCAGAAGGGAACACCATCTACCGGAAGGCATGGGATGCACAGTCCTAGGGATGGGTGTTCCACGACCACAACCCCCAAAAGAAGACAGGTGGTGGTGGTCGGGGACTCCCTCCTAAGAGGGACTGAGTCATCTATCTGCCGTCTGGACCTGCAATCTCGAGAAGTGTGCTGCTTACCGGGAGCTCGCATTCAGGATGTGACCGAGAGTCTTCTAAAACTGATCAAACCTTCAGATAGCTATCCCTTCCTGCTTCGCCATGTAGGAACTAATGATAAGGCCAAGAATGACCTTGAGCAGGTCACAGCAGATTATGTAGCGCTGGGAAGGAGCATCAAGGAATTTGAAGCCCAACTGGTGTTCTTGTCCATCCTTCTGGTTGAAGGAAAAGGTCCAGGTAGGGATTGTTGAATTGAGGAAGTAAATGCGTGATTGCACAGGTAGTGTCGCAGAGAGGGCTTTGGTTTCTTCGACCATGGGACTCTGTTCCGGGCACAAGGATTGTTAGGAAGAGATGGGATCCACCTAACCCAGAGAGGAAGGAGCATCTTCGCAAGCAGGCTTGCAAACCTAGAGAGGAGGCTTTAATCTAGGTTCGTTGGGGGATGGTGACCAAAGCTCTGAGGTAAGTGAGGAAGTCGGATACTGGGAAGAAACAGAAGGAGGAACGAGCAACAAAGGAGGACTCCTGACTCGAATGGAGAAGGTAGGGCGATCAACTGGCTCTCTAAGATGTTTGTGCACAAATGCGAGAAGCCTGGGAAACAAACAGGAAGAATTAGAAGTCCTGGCCCAGTCAAAGAACTATGATTTGTTTGGAATAATGGAGACTTGGTGGGATGACTCGCATGACTGGAGCGCTGTCATGGAAGGGATAAACTGTTCAGGAAGAATAGGCGAAGGAGAAAAGGAGGAGGAGTTGCACTGTATGTAAGAGAGCAGCATGATTGCTCAGAGCTCCAGTATTTAGAGGGAGAAAAGCCTGTTGAGAGTCTATGGGTTAAGTTTAAAGGTGGAAGCAACAGGGGTGATGTTGTGGTTGGTGACTGCTATAGCCCGCTGGATCAGGCGGATGAGGTAGATGAGGCTTTCTTCAGACAACTGAGAGAAGCTTCCAGAGCGCAGGCCCTGGTTCTCATGGGGGACTTGAATCACCCTGACATCTGTTGGGAGACCAACATGGCAGTACACAGACAATCCAGGAAGTTTTTGGAGAATGTTGGGGATAACTTCTTGGTACAAGTGCTGAAGGAACCGGCCAGGGGCCATGCGCAGCTTGACCTGCTGCTCACAAACAGGGAGGAACTAGTAGGGGAAGTAGAGGTGGGTGACAACCTGGGAAGCAGTGATCATGAGATGGTAGATTTCAGGATGCTGACCAAAGGAAGAAAGGAGAGTAGTAAAATACACGCCCTGGACTTCAGAAAAGCAGACTGACTCCCTCAGAGAATTGATAGGCAGGATTCCCTGGGATGTTTACGTGAAGGGGAAAGGAGTCCAGGAGAGCTGGCACTATTTGGCATTTTAAAGAAGCCTTATTAAAGGCACAGGAAGAAACCATCCCAATGCGCAGTAAGAAAAGCAAATATGGTAGGCGACTAGATTGGCTTACCGGGGACATCCTTGGTGAGCTGAAACACAAAAAAGAAGCTTACAAGAAGTGGAAACTTGGGCAGATGACTAGGGAGGAATATAAATCTATTGCTCGAGAATGCAGGGGAGTTATCAGGAAGGCCAAAGCGCAATTGGAATTGCAGCTGGCAAGGGATGTGAAGGGTAAGAAGAAAGGTTTCGCCAGGCATGTTAGCAATAAGAGGGTGCTCAGAGAGGGTGTGGGGCCCTTAGTAGATGAGGAAGGTAACCTAGTGACAGATGATGTGGGAAAAGCTGAGGTACTCAATGCTTTCTTTGCCTCTGTCTTCACGGACAAGGTCAGCTCCCAGACAAATGCACTAGGCAATGCAGTATGGGAAGGAGGTGCACAGCCCTTAGTGGAGAGAAAAAGTTAGGAACTATTTAGAAAAGCTAAACATACACAAATCCATGGGCCCGGATTTAATGCATCCGAGGGTACTGAGGGAGTTGGCAAAGTTGCAGAGCCTTTGGCCATTATCTTTGGAAACTCGTGGAGATCGGGAGAGATCCCAGATGATTGGAAAAAGGCAAATGTAGTGCCCATCTTTTTAAAAGGGGAGAAGGACAATCCAGGAAACTACAGACCCGTCAGCCTTACTTCAGTCCCCGGAAAAATCATGGAAGGGATCCTCAAGGAATCCATTTTGAAGCACTTGGAAGAGGGGAAACTGATCAGGAATAGTCAACATGGCCACGGGCAAGTCATGCCTGACCAATCTGATTAGCTTCTATGATGAGGTAACTGGCTCTGTGGATATGGGAGAGTCAGTGGATGTGATATACCTTGACTTTAGCAAAGCTTTTGGTACGGTCTCCCACAATATTCTTGCCAGCAAGTTGAGGAAATATGGATTGGATAAATGGACTGTAAGATGGATAGAAAGCTGGCCAGACTGTCAGGCCCAATGGGTAGTGATCAATGGCTCGGTGTCTGGTTGGTGGTCAGTTTCTAGTGGCATGCCCCAAGGATCTGTTCTAGGACCGGTTTTGTTCAACATCTTTATTAATGACCTGGATGAGGGGTTGGATTGCACCCTCATCAAGTTCGCAGATGACACTAAGCTAGGGGGAGAGGTAGATACGTGCCAAAAGAAATCTGATGAGGTTCACCAAGGACAAGTGTAGAGTCCTGCCCTTGGGACAGAAGAATCCCAAGCATTGTTACTGGCTGGGGACCGACTGGCTAAGTAGCAGTTCAGCAGAAAAGGACCTGGGGGATTACAGTGGATGAGAAGCTGGATATGTGTCAACAGTGCGCCCTTGTAGCCAAGAAGGCTAATGGCATATTAGGTTGCATTAGGAGGAGCATTGCCAGCAGGTCCAGAGAAGTGATTATTCCCCTTTATTCGGCTCTGGTGAGGCCACATCTGGAGTATTGTGTCCAGTTCTGGGCCCCCCACTGTAGAAAGGATGTGAACACATTGGAGAGGGTCCAGCGGAGGGCGACCAAAATGATTAGGGGGCTGGAGCACATGGCCTATGAGGAGAGACTGAGGAATTTTGGTTTGTTTGGTCTTTAGAAGAGAAGAGTGAGGGGGGATTTGATAGCAGCCTTCAACTTCCTGAAGGGAGGTTCCAGAGAGGATGGATAAAGGCTGTTCACAGTAGTGACGGATGGCTGAACAAGGAGCAATGGTCTCAAGTTACAGTGGGAGAGGTCTAGGTTGGATATTAGGAAAAACTATTTCACTAGGAGGGTGACCAAGCCCTGGCTGGGTTGATTTAGTTGGGATTGGTCCTGCCTTGGGCCGGGGGCTGGACTTGATGACCTCCTGAGTTCTTTTCTAGCTCTGTGATTCTACATTTATAATGCACATGTTGCACGCTCCTATGGTTCCATAGACATGCCAAGGGATTGTTCATATTATGAATATGCTTGATACCGTTTCTCTTGGTACAGTTCATTGCAGAACATTCAGTGTCTTGAAATATTTTTGATGCCAACATGTTATCACATGGTGTCGTGAGCACATTCTGTAGTGATTATGCAAGATCTACCTGTCATGCTGGAAGTGGTGCAAGCCACTGATACAATAACTTTCACAAAGGAGAAATTTTCCAAAGGTACAGCCTAAAGCGTACTGCTTTGAACCATCACACACATTCTCAACTGCTTCTTGTTCCATACAGTGTTGCAGGAATAGCTCAAGCGCATCAGAAATACTGTGTGCACGAAAGTGCTAGGTGAGTTAAAACAATTATTCCAAAGCTAGCCATGTGAAAGGTGCTTTGGAGAGTGGGAACTCAAGCTGTTTCCCCTCACATCTGGAATCCTCACTGGGTTTTCATACTTAACGAAATAAACCTAATAGTGTCTACAGTTACTTCGTGTCCTGGAGGGAAGAGGAGAGACAACCCTCCCCCAAAGACAGGGAGTTTAAGTGCACCGCCAAAGTGAAAGCAGCTCTCGGAAAAGCAGCGCCATTAGCGCCCCAGCAAAGATTTGGCTGTTGACCATTACGTGAACTATGGGCCCTAGAGATGCCCTCCTGGAACTACCTAGATCCTCACTGGGGACATCTTCAACATGGGGCAGACACCCAGCACCAGTCTCCAAGCGCAAGTCCACAGACACTCTGCATGTAGGAACCAATGAGCCAAATGGGGGGGATTGGTTCTATCCTGAAACATTTCAAGCACTTGGACTCCCACCCAAACTTGGGATCTTCAGTAGTTGCAGCTATTCTGGACAAGTCCAAATCTCCACAGCAACTTAGCAGACTTTCTTAGGAGGCAGTCAGTGATGGGCCATGAATGGTCAGATCCATCATGATAGAAGATACGCCACGAGAAGAGATGATTGACTTACCTGCCATGAGGCACAGTGAAAAATCTTAACCTTTCATCCAGAGGAGGCTTGAGTCCTTGGTTGTTAGCAGAAGGCTTCTTCCTACAGTAGGACAGAGGCTTGCTGTAGGCGTCCCCACCAGTTCCCGTGATTGACAGGGGCAAGGGGACTGGACTCGATGACCTCTCGAGGTCCCTTCCAGTCCTAGTATTCTATGATTTCCAAGATCAGCAAAGACAAAGCCGTGATCATTGTGATGGCTCCATATTAGCCAAGATAGGTCTGATGACAGAGGTCCATTCAGCATCTGGTCCGGTTCCCAGACTGCCTGGGTGTGATCTCACACCAGATGGCCAAATACTGCTACCAGACTCCACGTCATTGTGGCAGCTGATAGCATGGCTGTTGGGTGGCTAAGTACCACAGAGACTGCTCCTCACAGGTCCAGAAAATCCCGATAGAACACAAATTGTTACCCGAAGAACATACTCTTCTAATTAGAAGTGGTGTCTCTCACTGTCCAGAAAGGCCAGGATGGGATTCAGGCTTCAGTAACAAAAATGCTTGACTATTTAACAGACCTCAATCAGGCCAGTCTTTCACTCAGAAGTTCATGTTGCAGTGATTTCAACTTGTCACCCAGCTGTGCAATTGTGCTGTCTTCCGTCACCCTACTGTATCAAAGGGCTACTACATATTTACCCCTCCCAGTGAGAGAGCCCATCCCTACCTGAGTCCTTCTGAGACTGTGTCCCCATTTGAGCCTCTCACAGTGTGTGCCTTACGTCAACACACTCAGAAAAATCTCTCCCTAATCCCTGTCCCTTCTGCCAGAAGGACGAGTGAGATTCCCCCACTTACAGTGGAACTTCCTGCGCAACATTCCTTAGGGACAAGATAGTGCAAAGACTTCACCTGAAATTCATCACCAAATTGGTCTCAGAATTTCATCTAAACCAATCAACCTGTCCACCTTCTTCCCCCAACCACATTTGGCACTGGGAGAATAGAAACTGCACACGCTTGGGCCCCCTCCACACCCCCTTATATGGACTGTGAGCCTTGGACAACAGTGGGGTGGTAGGAAGTGGCCCAGGGAAGGCAGCCCTAAGGACTTCTGAGTGTCAGACCTTTGATAGCCCTCACAGGGCCCTGGGCTCGCCTACCAACCCCTCCCTGTAGTCCTAAAAGCCTTAACCCCTCCTGACCACAGGCCAACACTCCACAGGGTTCCCAATCATCACAGCACCTTCCTTATTGCCCAGGAAGAAGAGGAACGGTTAGGCTGCAGGCTGCAATAGGTGGTGTTCGCAGAAGTTCTTTGAGATCCTTGGATGAAAAGTCATGCAAGAGCAAAGTATCAGTTCCGCTGACACGGAAGTTTGCCTTTTGCACGTGGCTAAGCAGCAAAGGACGACCTTTGTGACCACTGCAGTCCTGTGCTACAGTCTCGCCAAGTGGGAGGTAAGGGTACATCTACACCATGCTTACAAACCTTTGGTTGGCCCAAGCCAGCTGAATTGCGTTTGTGAGGCTGTTTGCAGTGAAGACATTCTGGCTCTGGGTTGTCCCACCTTGCAGCGTCCTACAGCCAGATCCTGAATATCTACACTGAGATTAAACAGCCCCTTATCTCAAGTCAACAGTGTCTCTTTGTGGTATAGACAGACACTAAGATACTGGCCAAGATCAGATGCTGGTGGAGAATGGCTTCTCACTAGCTGCTTTGTTATCTCACCGCATAAGATTAGCGGGTAAGGTTGTTTGTGTGTCAAGTGTCTTCCAGACCAGCTGGTTTAAGGCTGTATTGACTATTTGTCGGCAGGAAGACTAGGTGCTTCTTACCAGTGAGCTGTGCTGCGTAGAATGCTTTTCCTGGTTTCTCCATCTTGGACGTTCCCATAGTCAGAGGAGTAGTTTACCTGAGTATCAACATTTGTCATGATGTTGGATTTTGGAGGGTTTGCTATCAGTTTGAGAATAGAGCTCTCAATCTGCGGGTCTCTGCTCTGCTTGTGAAGTTGAACATTTATACGTTGGCTTTGTCCTCTGATTAACAGACTAGGTGATACATTTGAAGGAGAATGTTTTTGGGATGGAGTCACTCCTATATATGGAGTAGGACACACACATACTTGGGGCAGCCTAATTTTTCTGAGGCCTGGCCTGCACTAAAGGGGAAGGTTGAATCAAGATACGGAACTCCACATATGTTAACTACATACTTAGAGTCGACAGACCTTGTTTCGAGTTTCCCTGCCTTCCCTGCAACAGGAGGCCGACGGGAGCCAACGCTCCTGTCGGCTTCCCTTACTCCTCGCAGAAGCAGGAGTACCATCTGCTGAAGGAGGTACCTTCTGAGCTTGATTTAGCGAGTCTTAACTAGAGCCGCTAAATTGATCTCCGCTTCCATTTAGTGAAAACATGGCCTGAAAGTGTTCCAATACAATATTCCTCCTTAGCTCCCAGTTCTCTCTAGTAACGCCCCTTAAGAGTTGCCTTTATTCTGTATTTCTTCATCCAGGACAAAGACCAGTTTAAATACACCCCCCACTCCTCCCTTTTCCGTGGCGCCTTTAGTGGCAAGTTTCTCTGCCTTTGGCTGGATAGGGGAAGAGCTACCCATTCTGAGCAAATGCGTCTGAACACACAGCTTCTCAGGAGGCTTCCAGCGAAGAGGTGAGAGTGTAGAGCCCTGGGCAGAGGAGCGTGTGGATACATGCCTTGGGCTTGTTTAGAGCTCTCGTTCATTTCCCCCCAGCTGCCAGTACCAAATTCTGTTCAAGTTTCTCTTTGTGTATGAGTGTGTATGAGTTGGCCCTTTCTCTGTCGTAATAACTTAACCTGATACTCGGAATGGATCATCTCCGTTACAGCCGTGGAGGGGGAGTTCTGGAGGGCTGTAACTGGGACGGTGTTGTGGGGCATTCGTTCTGCCTTCGTTTCAGTGAGGAGCAGTTGTGTGGAAGAAATCTTGTTTTTAAATGGTGGATGGCAATTCCTTTTAGTCTTGTTTCAATATAAATTGACTGTGGAGTTGTAGTTATGACAAACCATATACCTGTACAGAGCAAAGCACAGGGTTAATGAGACACACATTTATGGGCTTCTCAAAATATATTATGATGACTTTAATGTAGATTTGTTGTGTCCTACATCTGGATCCCATTTGCTGGTTTAAATAGAGTTATTTTAAGCTTATGACTGCACATACTTTGCAGGGGGTATTGTATTTTTAGTTCAGCTTGACTGTACTTTCTTTCCAGACGAGTGAAGTGCAGGCTTTGCGTTCGGAATGTGTGCATTTCCAGGCAATTCATGTAACTCCTTGAACAGGAGCTGTAGCTCTACAATTTTAATTAGTTTTATACTGCACCTGTCCAAAATCAAGGCTGAGACAAAATCCCAGAAGCGTTCCTACTCCTGAGCTCCAGCAAGCAGAGGTGAGTGCCTGGTCCATGAGGCTTACGTTGGCATTGATTGCAGGGATAGTTGGATGAGTGAAGGGCTGGTGTCAGCAGTAGCCTCTCGGGCACATTGTACTAACGACATTTAGAATGTGCTGTATTTGGGTACTCTGTTACATTTTAGAAACCAAACACATGTGTGCTGCCGTGCATGAAGATTGTGAAAAGAAATGTTAACTTGATGTCAAAAGAGAATAATTCAGATTTACCGTGGAAGCTCTTGTCTGTACTGTTGAAGGTGGCAGTAATGTCTTTGTGCATGGATCACCAGTAGCCAGTTAGTTTCCACTGTCTGTGGAGCTCACTGAAACAGTTATCCAGTTTTCTGTGTATCCAAAATTCTTTGTAATTCCCTGTGAGTGTCTAAAAATGTAATATTTACATTTATTAAAAACAGAATTTAGTAGCCCAAAATACTGTGTTTCTAGGTGCCTACTGGTTAAGGTTACTATTTCTCTTGTTAAGCTCTACCACTTGGAACTGTGATCTTATCTGTTGTTGTGGAAAGGATACAGGAGTTGAGCTGAATTAGTACTTGAGTCAGAAATCTACAAAAACCCAAGGTGCCCTAGGAAGTAGCATTTGAAATTCATACTTCCCTCTGAGCGCTGAATTCCCTGCATCCTCATGCTAGGGAGAGACGCTGTTATCAGAGGTGTCGTTCTTGCCCCAAGGGGAGAGAAAGCTCAAGTCTTTGGCCACATGTCATGGAACACTAGAACTGGAAGGGACCTCGAGAGGTCATCGAGTCCAGTCCCCTGCCCTCACGGCAGTACCAAGCACCGTCTAGACCATCGCAGATACATGTCTATCTAACCTGCTCTTAAATACCTCCAGAGATGGAGATTCCACAGCCTCCCTTGGCAACTTATTCCAGTGTTTAACCACCCTGACAGGTAGGAAGTTTTTCATGATGTCCAACCTAAACCTCCCTTGCTGCAGTTTAAGCCCATTGCTTCTTGTCCTATCCTCAGAGGCCAAGGGGAACAATTTTTCTCCCTCCTCCTTGTGACACCCTTTTAGATACCTGAAAACCGCGATCATGTCCCCCCTCAGTCTTCTCTTTTCCAAACTAAACAAACCCAGTTCTTTCAGTCTTCCTTCACAGCTCAAGTTCTCTAGACCTTTAATCATTCTTGTTGCTTTTCTCTGGACCTTCTCCAATTTCTCCACATCTTTCTTGAAATGTGGTACCCAGAACTGGACACAAGACTCCAGCTGAGGCCTAACCAGCGCAGAGTAGAGCGGAAGAATGACTTCTCATGTCTTGCTCACAACACACCTGTTAATGCATCCCAGAATCATGTTTGCTTTTTTTTTGCAACAGTGTCACACTTGTGGTCTATTATGACCCCTAGACCCGTTTCTGTAGTACTCCTTCCTAGACTGTTGCTTCCCATTCTGTGTGAGAAACGTATTGTTCCTTCCTAAGTGGAATACTTTGCATTGGTCCTTATTAAATTTCATCCTATTTACCTCAGACCACTCCTCCAGTTTGTCCAGATCATTTTGAATTATGACCCTATCCTCCAAAGCAGTTGCAACCCCTCCCAGCTTTGTATCATCTGCAAACTTAATAAGCATATACTCTCTATGCCAATATCTCAGTCATTGATGAAGATATTGAACAGAACCGGTCCCAAAACAGACCTCTGCAGAGCCCCACTTCTTATGCCTTTCCAGCAGGATTGTGAACCATTACTAACTACTCTCTGAGAACAGTTATCCAGCCAGTTGTGCACCCACCTTATAGTAGCCCCATCTAAGTTGTATTTGCCTGGTTTATCGATAAGATGATCATGCGAGGCCGTATCAAACACCTTACTAAAGTCTAGGTATACCACGTCCACCGTTCTCCCTTATCCACAAGACTCGTTATACTATCAAAGAAAGCTATCAGATTGGTTTGACATGATTTTTTTCTTTGCAAATCTATGCTGACTGTTACCTATCACCTTGTTATCTTCCAGGTGTTTGCAGATGGACTCCTTAATTACTTGCTCCATTATCTTTCCTGGCACAGAAGTTAAACTGATGGTCTGTAGTTTTCTGGGTTGTTCTTATTTCCCTTTTTATAGATGGGCATCATATTTGCCCTTTTTACAGTCTTCTGTTATCCTTCTCGTCATCCATGACTTTTCAAAGATGATAGTTAAAGGCTCAGATACCTCCTCTATCAGCTCCTTGAGTATTCTAGGGTGCATTTCATCAGGCCATGGTGATTTGCACACATCTTCTTTTCTAAGTAATTTTAACTTGTTGTTTTTTTATTTTATCTTCTAAACATACCCCATTTGCACTAGCATTCACTATGTTAGGCATTCCTTCATCAGACTTCTTGGTAAAGACTGAAACACAGTAGTCATTAAGCACCTCTGCCATTTCCAAGTTTCCTGTTACTGTTTCTCCCTCCTCACTGAGCAATGGGCCTGTCCTGTCCTTAGTCTTTCTTTTGCTTCTAATATATTTATAGAAAGTCGTCTTGTTTCCCTTCATGTCTGTAGCTAGTTTGAGATCGTTTTGTGCCTTTGCCTTTCTAATCTTGCCTCTGCCACCTGTTGTTTGCTTATATTCATCCTTTGTGTAATGTCATGAACAACATATGCATTTAATTTCACAAGGATCTAGAAGCACTGAACCATTGTATCCCCTTCCTGTTGCAGTTTATAAATACTCTGCCTCCCTAAACTCTCCTTGCAGCTGCAGTTAGTGATACTTTTTGGTTTCCTGATCCACATGATTGTGTTAATTTGTTGTGTGCTACTAAGCAGCTGCAATGGTCTTCCCTAGAAATGACTTCACTACAATTGGCAAAGTGATGCTTAAGTGAGTGATTTATGCAGGGTTGCAGTGGGGGAGGTCTAGTTTAGATATTAGGAAAACATGTTTCCCTAGGTGGGTGGGGAAGCACTGGGATGGGTTCCCTAGGGAGGGGTTGGAATCTCCATCCCTTGAGGTTTTTAAGTTCCAGCTTGACCAAACCCTGGATGGGATAATGTAGTTGGGGTTAGTCCTGCTTTTAACAGGGCACTGGAGTCTGACTCCTGAAGTCTCTTCCAACTCTAATCTTCTATGCTCATCAAGTTTCTAAAGCCCATTAGGATCCATTTAGATAAAGCTGCTTGAAAATGCAAGAGTGCTTTTGTGCTTTCTTCTTCAACAGTGTCTAGAGTGCCTCTGCTAGAATAAGACCCTCATTCGTTAAGACTGGTTTGGCTTTTTTTTCCCCCTCTGTTGTTCTGAGGAGAGTTTTTGGCTAGGTTCACTCCCGCTGCCAGGAACAAGGTATTGTAAAAGCATGAGCCTGACCATGCCATGGGTCAGGTTTTGGGAGGAAAAATGGTGTTTTCCTAAGCTATGCTCAAAGTGCAAAAACTACCTACACATGGTGCCAAAATATGAGCTGCTCTGTCTGTCTCCCTGATTGGCTGTGTCTCTCCCTGGGCTCCACCCACTGGACTGAGGTTGGCTGCATGGGGAAGGGTTCTGCAGGTCCTTTCCTGGGCTGGTGGGCTGGAATCCTGATCTCCTTCATGGCTCAATGCTCCTCCCTCACTTCTCCCTCCTGCCCACCCTTATGGCTCTGTCCGTAATTGTCGGCCCGAATCTGCAGCCCCACTTGTTTACCAGGCCTGGACCCTCTTTTCCTGCAGTACTGACAAACATCATGTTTGCTTGGCAGTAGCCTCTGTAGTAGCCCAAGTTCCCTTCCAAAATGTCTCCTTCCCGACCTACTTCTTAGGACCTGCTGTTGGGTCCTGGCCTCTCTTGAGCAGTCCGTCAGTCGTGTCAACTTGGGGGTCATTTTCTAGGCTAAGCAAGTCTCCATTGAGCAGGATGAAGAGCCCATAATGGGCGTGTTCCCTATAATGAATCTAAGCGTGGAACCCCAGTCTTCAAAGATGAAAGGCTAATGGAGTGGCCCTGTGCCCTAGGAAGGCCCTGCCAGTTTATAAGCAGTCCACCCCAAAACTAGGCTTTGTTTACTTGGAGAAATGTTGGTTATCCCATTTGCCCCGAATTCAGTCGTCCTTCTCTTGTTTTATACTGAGACTGTCGCTCTGTGGGGCTACAGGCCATCTTTTTGTTCTGTGTTTGTACAGCGCTTGGCACAGGAGCGATCTGGTCCATGACTGGGGCTACTAGGTGCTATCATCATACCACTTGTAGTAATATTAATAACTTACGGAAGGAGTATGGGGGCTGAACAGGAAGAGCTGGAAGTATTAGTACATAAGCTAAATTATGACTTCCCTCAAGTCACTGTGACACAAGTTGATAAATCTCAGGCATGAATTATTGACACAGGATCGTAGCTCGTTGAGGAAGGACAGGCGGGGAAAAAGGGAGGTGTTAAATTGTAGATCAAGAATATATACACTTGTCTGGTCTGCTGTGGCTAAAGATAAAAGGGCAAAATGATAGGGTGACATCATGGTATGGCTCTACTATGGACCAGCAAATCAGCTGGAGGCGGAGAAGAGGCATTTCTGGAGCAAGTACCAGAAATATCCAAAACAAGACTAGCTGTAATGTGGGGTGATAGCTGCTCAGACGTATGTTGAGAGAGTACTACCGTAAAAGAGAGAACTTCAGTAAGCTCTTGGAATGTGTTGGGGGACAACGTTTTGTTTCGGAAAGTAGAGGAAGGAAGGAGGGAACAGCTATTTTAGGCCTGATTCGGAACAACATGGAGGAACTGGTTGCAAGGCTGGAGGTGGAAGGCCATTAGGGTGCAAGTGGTCATGAAATGACCCATTCTGTGATTCTAAGGAAAGAAAGGGGTGAGAACAGCAAACGTAAAAACCCCCAAGCCCACAGACTTCAGCAGCTCAGAGAAGTGGTAGGAAAGGGCTTATGGGAAGAAAAGCAAAAGAGAAAATGGAGTTCTGGGGAGCTGGCAGTTGCTCAGTGTGTATTACAAGCACAACAGCAAATGGTGCTGGTTTGAAGGAAAGGCAGGATAGTCAGTGGCCAATATAGCTGCCCCAGGAACACCTTAGTGACCTGAAAATGAAAAAAGAATCCTACGAAAAGTGAAAGTGTGGGTGCGTGGCTAAGATTGAATACAAGAGAATAGCAAAAACGTTGCCAGGACAGACTCAGGCTCAGGCACAAAAGGAGTTAGGCCTGGCAAGGAACGTCAAAAGAGGAGATGCTGTAAATACAGAGAGAGCAATAGAATGGCAAAAGAACAGGCAGACCCTCTCCTTAGCAGTGACGGGGGTAATGCACAAGCCAAGAAGACTGAGATGTTAAATGCTTATTTTGCTTCAGTCTTCATTTAAAAAGGATAATGGTGGCTAGATACTTACCATGATTAATATTAACAACACGGGGAAAGGGTCACAAGCTTGAAATAGGGTAAGAAAGAATATTTAGGAAAGTTCAATATATTCACGTCAGCAGGGGCCAATGAAATTCATCTGAGGGTGCTTCAGCAGTTTCTTCACTTAGTTCCTTAACTGTTAGCAAATGCCTTTGGAGAATGGGTGAAGTCCCAGATCACTGGAAAAGGACAGATCTAGTACCTGCCTTTTGAAAGGGGGACAAAGAGGACCCGTGGAATTAGAGCCAGTCATCCTGACTTTGATTCCTGGAAAGATACATAAACAAATTATTACACAATCAGTTTGTAAGCCCCTGGAGGATAACGGGATAAAAAGTAACGGCTAACGTGGATCTCACAACAATAAATCATGCCAAACTGACCTAATTTATCTCTTTGACAGGGTTATAGGGCTAGTGGATGGGGGAAAATTGTAGATCTGATCTCAATTTTCATAAGGCTTTTGAGGCAATCCCACATGATGTTCTCCTAAGTAAACTAATCAGACATGGATCTAGCTGAAGTTACTATAAGGTAGATGCACAACTAGTTGAAGAACTGTACAAAAAGAAGAGTTCTCAATGAGACAGGGAGGATGTATCTAGTGGGGCCCTGCTGGGGTCAGCCGTGGGTCAGGTGCTATTGAATGTTTTCATTAATGACTTAGATAATGGAGTGGAGAGGATGGTGATAGACTTTGCGAATGGCATCAAGCTGGGACGGGTTGCAAGCACATTGCAAGACATGACTAAAATTCAGTGTGAGCTTGACCAACTGAAGAGTTGGTGTGAAAGCAGTAAGATAAATGCAACCCTAAGTGCAAATACCACACTTGGGAAGAAGAAGATCAAATGCACAACTAGAAAATGAAGCCTACCTGGCGAGGCAGTGGTGCTGCAGGGAAGGGTCTGAGAGTTACAGTGGATTGCACGTTCAATGACACAATAATGAGATGCAATTGCAAAAAAGGCCTTCTGGGCTATCTTAACAGAAGTGGTGTTTGTAAGACGGGGCAGGCAGCTGTCCCACCCCACTCAGTGCCAGTGTGGCCTCCACTGGAGTGCTGTGTCCCGCTCTGGGCGCAGCACTGGAGAAAAGACAGGAACCGATGGAAGAGAGTCCAGAGGAAAGCAACAGAAATGATAAAAGCCTTAGCAATCCTGTGCTAGGAGGAAAGGTAAAAAGCACACGATGTGTTTAGCCTTCACTGAGTGGGAACTGATCTGTGTGAAAATGTCGCCCAGAGCTGTTAGAGAGGACAGTGATGGGCTGCCCTCTGAAGTCATGGCAAGAAGGGGTTGGCACAATCTGCTGCAAGGGTTAGGTTATTTATTAGGAAAAGCTTCAGCAGCAGACACGGGTCCAGAGGCGTTGGTGCGATTGCCCAACAGCAGTGTTTAGAGCAGTTTAGACCCACGCCTGAGGGATAGTGGAGGTGTGCTTGGCCCTGCCTCAGCACATGGGGCTCGATTAGGTGACGACTTGAGGTCCCTTCCAGGCCTGTGTTTCTATGGTTCTGTGGCAGGACACAGCCCTGGGGCTCAGGGGAAGTGAGACCAATTTCTGATTTTTCCATGGATATTCTGTGGGGCCTTGGGCGAGTCACTTCATCTGTAAACCGTGGGTGGAAATACTTTCACTTCTCTCTGTGTCTGCCTGGGTGAGTGATAGTTAAGCTCTTTGGGACAGCGATTTCCCCTCTCTTGCTATAGTTGGGCAGTTGGCGTGCACTGCCTGTCATCCTGACGCTGTTTCCTGCACTGCCCTGTCTGTATCGGTCCCTTGTTTCCCATCTCAAACGTAGATTGTCACTGTTTTGGTCAGTGACGGTTGTTTGTTCTGTGTTCATGCAGCCCCGGGGGGTCCTGGTCCATGCCAGGTGCTCCAGTAATACACGGGATGAACAGAAGGTGATGGGTAAATCTCTAGAAGTTTGGGAAGATGTTTGGAAAAGCACCTAAGCTGTAGGGCTGACATTCTCATGGCAGGCAGCTCATTGCCTGTGTCTCGCGTGGCTGAGGAAAAAGTGACACAAGTCTTTTGGGGGAAATTTCAGTATTTCTGGATGGAGGTGGGTGAAACCAAGTGTGACACAGATGAAGTCATGGACGTACAAGGCAACAGGGAGGCAGTGGGGCTTGCAATGGCAGTCGCCTGTCTTGGTGGCCATCGCTGCTAGCTCTTCGTTGAGGGATTGCAGTGGAGGCCTCGATTCCTGTTAGCCTGGGTTGGTTACTTCGTCTGAAGCAGCAGGGCCCAGCAACGGCATAGGTCAAAGTTCATCCAGCGGCCATTTCATGTTCAGCCTGGCTCTGCGGGCTGCTCTCTGTGTGCTAATCCCATTGTCGGCTGTTTCTTTAAGGGTCCAGACAGATTCTGCTGTAATGTAGAGCAACCCATTTCTCCCCCCCATCCTCCGGTCTCAGTCTAGTGCTATCTAGGTTAATGGGGCCCTTCCTCAAGCCACAGGCAACCTGCTCCCTCCTTGGTTTCTTGGAAGGCTGCTTAGTTGCTGTTGCATTGTCCAGGAGGGCCAAAAGGGGTTTCGTCCTTTCGTGCCAATCAGGACCTTTTCCTGCCAGTGTTCCAGTCAAAACCACATGTGGCCAACACCAAGTGTCCCCTCCCCTCCCTGGACATCAGACTGTTGAGCGAATCAACTCGCCCGTTTGCTGCCATCACAGACAGGCTGAAAGGCCGGCCTGTCTCCTCTCCATTGGTGGTTTCTCGCATTACGGCCTGCATCAGGACCTTCTGTGGCCTGGCCATGGGTCTGGCTCCTCCATGAACTGCCTGCTCCACAGTCCATGACATCCTGGCTCAGATGCCCATCCAGGGCGTCTGCAGAACAGTGACGTGATCTGCTGACCATTGACATCCCACAACGCCGTTACTCAGCATGCTGGAGACGGTGCCACATTCGCTCCAGACTGTAACGGGGCGATCTCCCTCGCGGCTTGTTCTTTGAGATGGGGATGTTAAGTTTAGATTAACTAATCGAACAGTTGATGGGATTTCCATCAACAATCCGATTAGTCTGTAAGGGCTCCTGCTACAGTTCAAAAGCGGAAGCCCCACTGGCCCAGCATTCCCTGTGGTGCATCAGCTCAGTGGGGCTCTTGTACATTTCAAAAGGGAGCCCCGCAGGAAGTGTGGCTTTTAGCCGGTTCCCCCTAGCACTGGCTTCTGCTCCCCCCACTTGCTGCCTCTCTCGGATAGAGGCAGCAGGTGGGGAAGCGACTAGTCGCATCACTAGTCGACTATCCGATAAGCTTCTGCTGATCAGACAGTTGTCTAGTTGCTTACATCCCTACTCTGAGATGTGGTGTTCAGGTCCGTTCCAAGGCCGGCCTGCCTGCCTGCCCTTTGTCAGAGTTTCCAGAAAGAAGGAACGGAGCAACGACCTATACGCAGTGCCATAATGCTGCTCCAGGGGGTTCCGCAGCCAACCTGACAGGTACCACTGGGAGAAAAACCTTCCAGCATCTGTGCATGCGGCGTGCACTCCCCCCTGCTTGGAATGGAGAGAGCAACACATCTCACGGTACAGCCGTTACCGATCTTAGGTGTGCTTCTGTTCTTATCCCATGCTAGGGTCACAGCTTCTGTCACTGGCCACTTGGCCACTCCCCATGTAGATTGGGATGTTCTGGGGGAGCTCAGTGTGTGCAGCTCTTGCCTGCATTCTTTGGGGCAGGTACAACTCCACAATCTTCCCTCCTGTGTAACCTGGCAAGGCAAAGCCGTTACCTGTTGAGAGATACAGTGGGACCTCAGGCAGGGGTGGGGAATCTCAGGCCCTCGGCTTGTCCGGGTCCGGGCCCCTGAGGCTCAGGGCCCCTCAGCATGGGGGAGGCCATGCTGGCGCTCCGGCCCCCTTGCTGCCCCACTATGGGGCTGGAGCACACAGAACCTACTCGGCTCTGGTGTCAGGGGAGGGCCTTTCTGCTTCTCAGTCAGGGGCCACATCACGAGGGGTTTTTCTGCTTCGTATTTGTGTGCAGCCCCCAACTGATTTTTTTTTTTTAAAACAATATTGTGTCATATCTGTGTGCTCCCTCCCTGCTGCTGCTGCCTGGTTGCGTGGGGGGTGCTCGACTGGTCAGTTCGTAACTCTGGTGTTGGTAGCTGGGGCTCGACTGTAGAGCAAACCAGGTCATTAATGTTCTAAATTCAGATGGCCCCTGCAGACTTTCCAGCTGCATCTGTCACTTTCGGAACACCCCGCCAGAGCTTGAGATTGCTTTTGCAACAAGTGCTGCAGCAGTCTAGTGGCGTCAGCAAGCACGAGTTCCTTCTTCCACGCAGGATCATGTGAAAAATGTACAAAATGCCACACTTACGGTTACGAGGCCCCTGCAAGTTACAAAGTACAAGTGGAGCCTTTTTGAGAAGACAAACCGCACTGCGCTTATTCTCTTTAGAGACACTCGCATTTTAGCTGAGCTACGGAAATCTAAAGGAAACAAGTTCAGCTTCTAAAACCTTGTACTTACAGGAACGAGAACTCCCACAGCAGATGCATGCCCGAGAAACGCATTTGTCAGTTCAAGTTTATGTAGGCATGCTTTTCAGTATGCCCAGGCCTGTCTGTGTTGTGGGCTCAGAGAACCGTGCATCCTCTCCACTAGGTACCCATCACTTGGTGAACCAGAAGCTAAAGTAAACTGTGACCTTGCCCACTTTTCAAACGCTTCCTTCACTCTTCAGAATTCCTTGTGGTTACAGCTGTCAGGGCAGAAACAGCAGCCGCCATGCCCAGAGAATGCCGGTGTTAAACCAGTGCCAGTCAATCCCGAGATGAGAATCCGCTTCTCAGCATGTCTGGCTTGGGCTAGTTCAGAGGAGCAACAAGTTTAGTTTGCGACTTAGAACATGTTCCACGGCCGTTGAGAAATGCAAGTGAGGCAAAGCAGTTGGCTCTCATGGTTTTAGCTGTTCTGCTGCACAAAATGAGCAGCTTCTGTCTTGATTGGTTTCAGAGAGGATGTGGTTTGTGTTCCTACAGTTCAGATGTCTCAAAGCCAATAGCAGCCAACCTGTTTGAGTGATCTGTGTTCATACAAGAGCTTACACACCCCGTTTGCAGCTGTCGTCCTCGTTAACGAGGGGAGGCCTGTGGGCGCTGAGGGCACCTCGTCCAGTGTGACCAGGGCTTTCTATTGAGATGGAGACACAGCTTCCATTAACTCCATGCCTGCATCTGAAGCATGGCTGCATGCCCTCCTGCCCTATTCGGTATGCAGGCTGTCAGTGGGGCGATGTCTGTTCTATCAAAACCCTTGTTCACAGCAAGGTATGCTAGCTCATGTGTTTGTGCTTTTCAGCGTCTTGTATTGGTGTGCAGACTAGTGGTGTGAAACACAGAGGAATTAACCAATGAATAGTTGATGGGATTTCCATCGACTAGTCGATTAGTCTATAAGGGCTCTTGCTACAGTTCAAAAGCGGAAGCTCCACTGGGAGCTCAGGGCCAGCAGGGGACTGGCCCCACTCTCCCTGTGGTGCCTGAGCCTTGGAAATGTACAGGAGCCCCAGCAGGACTCTTGTATGTTTCAAAAGCAGACTCGCAGCAGAAGTGGCGGGAGCGGAGAAGGCTTCAGTCCTCGCTCGTGCCGTTTCCCGCTGTGTCTCTACCTCCCCTGCCCCCCGCGGGGGGAACCGCCTTTTAAACTGGCTCCTGCACCTCCCCCCCTCCACCCCGCACTGCCTCTTGTAGGTATTCAGGAGGGGTCAGGATTTACTGCCGAGGTGTCCTCATGGGTCTCTGGCTCCGTCGATGATGATAACCAGAAGTGGGTACCAAGGTCTTTAATGAGCTGGTGGTATCATGTGCTTTCCACTTATGCCCGGTACCGATTATTGTTCTGCAATCCGTACCTAGCACCGATTAGTGTTTTGCGCTCTCGGCCCTGTTCTGCCAAGTTCTGTGAGCAGGGGCCTGCCTCTTGCTCACAGCTTAGCTTTGCTTTGTAAGCCATGTTTTGTCTGTTGTTTGCTAGGCCTCGGGCCCGGCCTGTGCTGCATGGGCTTACATTTTAGACCTTCATCTTACTACACCTCTGATAGAGGTAGCAAGGGGGGGAAGCGACTAGTCACATCACTAGCTGACTATCCGATAAGCTTCTGCTTATCGGATAGTCGACTAGTTACTCACATCCCTAATGCAGACATGTATCGTTTGTATTTTTGACCAGTTGTCTGTTTTTATTTAATTTACTAATCTGACGCACTGCTGATTTAAGAGGTTTTCTATGTTTTTCATGTCCTTGGTTTGAACCTGTTGCATTTTACACCCCACCTTTTATTGGAGTCACTTACCATTGTGTGACCCATGCCCTGAACAGATGTGCCTGTGTGACCTTAGCACCTGGGGGCTTCCTCACATCAGTTCAATAGTCACTCCTGCTGAGCGCCAGGCCTCTGGGCAGGGGTGAGGGAAGGGAGCAGCGCGGCAGGCTGTCAGCCACGCGACGGGCGTGGCGCTCTCAGGCTTTGGGTGGCTTGATGGATCGCATGGTCAGCAGTGATTTAGGTCTCTGGAAATTGTCCCTGTTCCTAGTTTGTTGCCGCAGTGAGACCCCTCGCAAAGTCCACATGGCCTGGAGATTGAGGTCTCGTTTGATCTGGAGTGGTGCAGTTCCCACAGTTACGGAAAAGCCCTTCCATTTCTGTAGGAAGCATCTCCACTGCCGCTCTGCTGTGGCATTGCTGCTGGAGTGCCCGTAGCGTGGGGGAGCCTGAGAGGACGACGACACAGGCTGCCTTTCCCCGCAGGACAGTCTAGCGTCTTAGGCAGAGAGGGTAGAACCACGTTCGTTTCCTGCTTTAATCTCCCTTGGGTCAGCAGTGCTCCCCCTCTTAACTCCAGGGCGGTGAAGAGCGTGTGTGATGGTAAGATGCAGTGTTAAAGTGGTTCCGAGTCATTTGTGGGCCCCTCTGCCAGTTTGACCAGACTGACGTCAGTACCCGCCTTGTTCCTTTCCGCTGTGGGTGAGCTAACCCTGCAGAGTTTGAGCTGGGCCAGACGCAGGCGGGAGACGAGAGGAGAGCAGCCCAGCCCAGGTTCGGTGGGGTTAGCGTGCAACAAAGGAACTGAAAGGGAGATGGGCAGCAGAGGTTCTCTAGAGCCCAGCACAGGTCCATTGCAAAGGGCTTGCTCCTGCCCCCAGCCACCCCTCCGTTGACATGTGGAGAGCAGGGCTGAGCAGAAGGTAGCGCAAGGGCAAACCCTGAGGTGTGAGCGCTGGTGTGGAACCGCAGCACAGCCTCCATTGTCTGGGAGAAGGGGCACTGGTCCCAGTGCAGCCCACATGGTAAGCTGCGCTGGTCCCTATCCTCGTGCCTGGGCTGCCCGGGGGGGACGATGGAGTGACATTGTCCGTGACAATCAGCTGCCAGCTTCATAGTTGCTGCCCTGCACTTTCCTGGTGAAACACATTGAAAACAACCCCCCAGAAGAAAAGGGACGTTCCTGGAAGTGCAGCTGCCACAGCCTGGGGGGCAGGCGATGGGAAAGAGCGATGCCCGGGGGCATGTCCTCATGGCCAGTGGAATTATTTCAGTGTTTTTCTCTTTGTGTTTCCCTAGTGCCATCTAGACTGTCACAGGCCTGCTCCCCTCAGCCAGGCTGTCCATCTCCTTCCCTGCCGGTGGGGAAAGCCATCTCGCCCTCCCAGAAGCACAGCAAGAAGGCGCTCAGACAGGTGCGTGGGCTGGGGTCTGGTTCTGAGCGGCTACCCGCAGAATCCCTGCTTCAGCCGGCAGGGGAAGAATTCAGAGCTTTTGTGTCTGCCTCTCACAGAGCAGTTTCACTGGGGCTGGTGCCTGCTGGGTCCTTTGCCACCAGGTGCCTGTGTCCGACCACGGCACTGCCAGGCTCTGGCTGAAGTGGATTTCACTGGGGAGGCGTGGAAGGCAGCAACACGCCTGTTGACACTCAGTCTGTGTTCATGACTAAGGACGTTAAGGGCAAATGCTTCTTGGATAGTTAGCTGACTAGTTGATTCCCCCCCTTGCTGCCTCCATCAGATAGAGGCAGCAAGGGTGGAAGAAGGGGTACAGCACAGCTGAGCCATGGATCACTTGTGCGGCAGCTGCCCCTTTAAAACACTGAAGCGCCATGGAGCCTGGGGTCAGCTGGGGACTCCACAACTGGCCCTGGGTTCTGGAGAAGTGCTGCCTGGAACCCAGGTTCTGCTGGAGAGTTCCCCGCTGACACCAGACTCCACGGCTTTGAAATGCCCGCTGGGGACTCTTGTACATTTCAGAGCTGGCACCTGCATGCAGCCCAGAGTCAGCGGGACCTCCCCACTGGGGCTCTTGTACATTTCAGAGGAGGAACGTGGAAGTGCCCATCGACTAGTCGAGTAGTCCATGGAAATTCCATCGACTACTCGACTAGTCAGTTAACTGCAGTTTAATATCCATATTCATGACAGCCCACAGCTTTCCAGTTTGCAGCATGCCCCTTCAGAAAGGCTGTGTAGGAATGGCTGCTCTGGGGGGTTGTTGCCTTTTGCATCGCACCCTAATTGTGTTGCATGCACAAATTTCCCCTGCTTATTCTGCGCAAGGCCTTCCAGAGCCCCGCAGGTGTGTGGAGGCACTGGGCTCCTGCAGTGCCAAGAGCTGACATGATGGGTGGGTGCCGTGGGTGGCTTCCCAGGTGCTGTGGTCAGAGGGTGGGGGCACCGGGCTTTGGCCCTTGTCTGCTCCCCACTGCTCCGGGCTTTGGTTCCCTGCCTGGGTTGGCCGGGCTTTGGCCCTTGTCTGCGTCCTGCTGTCCCAGGTCATGCGGTAACTGGCGGGAGGAAGCCGCGGTGCAGTCTGAGAGCGGCTGGGCTGGCCGGCTGCGTGCCTGGAGGTGCCGTGACGCGGCAGATTGGCAGTGCACTTCAGCAGAGGGCCTGCTCAGTGTGGCGGCTCCTTCACACCTCAGGGGAGGGTTGCTCAGACGTCCTTGCACCGTGGCCCAAACCTTTACCTGTCCCTGGGAAGGGGGGCACAAGCCTGAGCCCCACCTCCCTGGTGGGGGAGTGGAGGGCCATGCCCAGGCCTTGCTTCTCGGGGAGGGGGTAAATTTGAGGACTTCAGCCGTGAGCCCCAGCGAGTCTAATGCCGTCCTGGCAACCCAGTTATCGGTTAACCGACTGAGTGGAGTCCGGGTGGGCACCGCTCCAGCCTGGCTGGCCCCCACTAGAGCAGCCTCTGTCCGTGGCAGACCGGGCTCCCCATGGACAGAGGCTGCTCCAGCGAGAGCCTCCCCCTGCCTGTGGGGAGCTGCTCCAGCCTCCCACCGTTTACCGGAACCAGGAAGCATCACCTGTTAAGGGAACTGCTTACAGTTAACCTTCCAAAGCCCTAGGTAAAATGGGGTCCCGACCAGCATGAGAACCACCGGGCGGGGTCTTCTGCTTGAAACAGCTGCACGATCCTTCTGCAGCGCATCTGAACCCCAAGGGCCCTGCGCCTCTTCTTGCTTTGGCTCGGCCGGGCCCACCGTGAGGGAGGGCTGCATGCCAGGGCGCTGCCCGGGATGTCTACGCAGAAGCAGGCGGTGCCAGAGAGATTCTTCTGTCTGCAGCAGTGTGCGGGGACGGGGGATAGGCAGTGGGGTGGAGACGGGGGCTCGCGCCCGGGGGCACAGACAGGACCTCTCTGGGTAAGTTTCAAAGGGGTAACATGAACACGGGTGATGTCATGCTAAGGCTCTGTTACAGACCACCTGAGCAGGCAGAAGAGGTGGATGAGGCCTTTTTAAAAATTAACAAATCATCCAAATCACAGGATTTGGGGTGATGGGGAATGTCCCCTCCCTAGACAGAGCACAGAGTATCCAGCAAGTTCTTGGAATGTCCTGGAAACCATTTATTTCAGACGGTGGAGAAAGCTCCGGGGTGGAGGCGGTTCTGGGTTTGATTGTGGTAAATTGGGAGGGGCTGGTTGAGAATTTGCAAGTGAAGGCAGCTTGGGGGTGAAATAGATCGTGGAATGGCGGGTTCAAGATTCTAATGAGCAGTGGGAGGGAACCCAGCCAGTAAGGAGATTGAATCTGAAGAAGGTGGACGTTGCACATTCAGTACGTTGGTGGGGGAGATGCCTTGGGAAGCAAGACTGAATGACAGCCTCTCAGTGAGCTGTTACTAAGGGCACAAGAGCAAACGGTAAGAAGTTGGGCAAGAGACAACCCTGGCTTTCCCAGCAGCTCTTCAGTTGTCTGACACTCAAAAGCAGAGTCCTGTACAAAGTGGAAACTGGTTCCGATTCAGAAGGATGAATGTAAGCAAACAGCACAAGTATGGAGGGCTGCGACTGGAAAGGCCAAGGCACAGCATGAGGTTACGCTGACGAGATGTACAAGATAACAAAATACAAAGCACGTTAGAAGCAAGAGGACATGATGGTCTCCTTTGGTGTTTCCCCCGCTAGCATGTCCAGCTGTTAGCAAGTGGCTCAGCTCTATTCCCTTCTAGGACCAGGCCCCGTGCTCCGCTTCGGACTAAATCCAGAACAAGTAGGCTGGTTGGCCAAGGCGCATTCCAGCGGTATGAGGGGAGCTCAGGGTTTGGGTTTTCACACCTAGCTCCTTGCAAAGACAGGACCAGTGCTGTGATGCGAGAAAACCCATGGATGACTTGATGTCTGTTCTCCTGGTGTGTTCTGGGAAATCTGTTGTGCATAACTGCCCAGGCTCCATTCTTCAGTGTGGCGGGCCACAGAGTAGGGGGAAGCAAATTCAGGAGTTGAGCACACCCCTTCCCAGCCTTTTAATACAGAATTGGGGGGGCGGGAGGGGAGCAGCTGCCCGTGTCAGGGTAGCAGGTGGAGCAGGGGAACTGACCTGACGTGCAGAACCAAAGTCTTGAAGAAGGTTACAGATCAAAGCTGACTGGGTGCCTCAGCCTCAAGTAAACTGGCATCCCGCAAGGTTTCTGGAATCCCTGCATAACCCATTACCAAGACATGGCACTGCTGAGTGAGCAGGGAGCTGCATGTCGCACCCCTGGCATTTCCAGGTGCAGGCCCCGAGGGGGGATTACAGCAAACAATGCCGTATCCAGGCATACATCGCCATGATGAGGTTCTGCGCCGGGCTGGGAAAATCACAACTTCCTTTCCAAACGTGGGCGGGGAAAACAAGTCCCCTCGAGCAGCGTGGCTGTGTGGCTGATTGGAAGGAACAGACACGGTGCTACCCTAGGCTCATCACAGTGACTCTTGGAAGGCCCAGAGCTTGTACCACCCCAGTCTAATGAGAAGCAGAATGCTAATCTCCTATTGTTGGCGCCTCAGCTTGAACCCTCACTGTCGGCATCCAGCCATGTGCAAGCATTGAACTAGAGGCGAGAGAGGGTTGCTAAGGGTACCACACAGGAATCCCAAATCAATAATCACTCTCTGCTACCCTCTTGGCTCCCCCTGTGTGAGAATGGAGCTGGGCAAGGGTAGTAAACTGCTCAAGATAGTTAAGTCCAAAGCAGACTGTGAAGAGCTTCAAAAAGATCTCACCAAACTAAGTGACTGGGCAACAAAATGGCAAATGA
Organism: Pelochelys cantorii; assembly: GCA_032595735.1. Lineage (NCBI taxonomy): Eukaryota > Metazoa > Chordata > Testudines > Trionychidae > Pelochelys > Pelochelys cantorii. Next base: position 1,464,326 of record CM064328.1, read on the forward strand.
AATGTAGTGTTGCTAAATGTAAAGTAATGCACATTGGAAAAAATAATCCCAACTATACATACAATATGATGGGGACTAATTTGGCTACAACTACTCGAGAGAGATCTTGGAGTCACTGTGGAGTTCTCTGAAAACATCCACTCAGTGTGCAGTGACAGTCAAAAAAGCAAATAGAATGTGAGGAATCATTAAAAAAGGGATAGAGAATAAGACAGAAAATATCTTATTGCCCTTATATAAAACCATGGTACGCCCACATCTTGAATACTGCGTACAGATGTGGTTGTCTCATCTCAAAAAAGATTTCTTGGCATTGGAAAAGGTTCAGAAAGGGCACCAAAAATCATGAGGGGTTTGGAACGGGTCCCACATGAAGAGAGATTAAAAAGCCTGGGACTTTTCAGCTTAGAAAAGAGGAGACTAAGGGGGGATATGATAGAGATCTATAAAATCATGACGGGGGTGGAAAAAGTGAATAAGGAAAAGTTATTTACTTCTTCCCACAAAAAGAACTAGGGGTCACCAAATGAAATGAATAGGCAGCAGATTTAAAACAAGCAAAAGGAAGTTTTTCTTCACTAGGTGCACAGTCAACCTGTGGAACTCCTTACCAGAGGATGCGGTGAAGGCTAGAACTTTAACAGGGTTCAAAAAAGAGCTAGACGGATTCATGAAGGTTAGGTCCATCAGTGGCTATTAGCCAGGATGGGTAGGAATGGTGTCCCTAGCCTCTGTCTGGAAAACCTTTGGTCTGACCCAGTCTGGCCGCTCTTATGTTCCTATGTACATGAATGCCTTTGGGCATGTCCCTGCACCCCGTGAGCATAGGGATCAGAGACCGCCTGCCCACTTCTCCCAAAAGAAGCAGGCAATTGTCCTCGCATGCCACTTACACTAGCCCTAGTTCTGGAATCGCTATTGACGTGCTCACATCTGCTCGGCGTGCCTGTTCCTCCGCACGGTCCTGTCTAGTGGTGCTCTTCTTAACCGTGTCTGTGCTCGCGTCTGCTCGGCACGCCTGTTCCTCTGCATGGTCTCGTCTAGTGGTGCTCTTCTTAACCGTGTCTGTGCTCGCGTCTGCTCGGCACGCCTGTTCCTCTGCACGGTCCCGTCTAGTGGTGCTCTTCTTAACCGTGTCTGTGCTCGCGTCTGCTCGGCACGCCTGTTCCTCTGCACGGTCCCGTCTAGTGGTGCTCTTCTTAACCGTGTCTGTGCTCGCGTCTGCTCGGCACGCCTGTTCCTCTGCACGGTCCCTTCTAGTGGTGCTCTTCTTAACCGTGTCTGTGCTCGCGTCTGCTCGGCACGCCTGTTCCTCTGCACGGTCTTGTCTAGTGGTGCTCTTCTTAACGGTGTACAAACAAAAGCCCAATAAAACATTTTAAATGATAAACAGGCATGGGCACTCGCATGCTGATTAAGTGCTAGGAATGTGGGGCCCTCTCCGGGCATGTCTGTGTTAGCGGGAGAGTCGACTTAAGCTACGCAACTCCAGCAATGTTAATTATGTAGCTGAAACCACCGTCCATGCCACAGGAGGCCGATGGGTGCAAAGGCTGCCGTTGGCTTCCCTTACTCCTCGCGAGGAGCAGGAGTACCAGCGCCAGCGGGGCGCCCTCTCAGTTCGAATTAGCCGGTCTTCACTACACCTGCTAAATCGGACCCCCCAAAGATGGACTGTGGCAGCATTGATCTCCTGCGCAGTGTAGACCTGGCCTCCCTGTGGGCCGCTGGAGGGCAGTTGCGAGAAGATGGCAGGTTTAATGCTGTGAGGGGAGATGGAGGGAGAGGCTCAAGAGCGCTTCCTAGCCCCTCAGGAAAAGGGATGCCTTTTCGCATCTGGCCTGGCATACCGGCTGCTCAGGGCTGCCTGTCGCACAGCCGGCCTGGTGACACGGAAGGGTGAGTTCACCGGGGGGGGAGAGAAAACGAATGAGTGCAGAACAGAAGGAAATAAAGTGAGAACGACCCTTCCAGGAAATGCTTTAACACCGGTCCAGCAGTGTTCAAGCACCGTTTGGAACAGTCATCAGGCTAGACACACCCATCAGCTCGCAGTGGGGAGGGGAGGGTTATTTACTCTGAGGAAATGCACCTGAGTCTCTGTCTGTCTTCCTGTGTTTCTGGTGTTGCCTGGAAACACCTGTTTGCTCCCTTGGCAATAGCTATAGCTTTGGAAAGATGCTTTAAGGGGACACGGGTGATTCAGAGTGAGCCCATCCTAGCCCTAACTCAAGCAAACACCAATCAGAATGTTGACATGGGATTTGAAAACCCTCTTTCCAGATTAGTAACCATTCCTCCTTCCCCTGCAGCCTCCCCCCCGCAAGCGCTTGCAGCTCAAACGGTTCCGCGCTGAGGACAAAGCCACATTTGAGTTCATTCTTTACATTGTCCTGGCAGGGGAAATGCACCAAATAAATGGCATAAAGCCAAGATCTTATCTGGGTTTTAGAGCCCTTTCACTTTTAATAAAGTCTGATTAACACAGGACTATCGGATATTTACACCCCAGCAAAACACAAGAACAGACTGGTGTGCCCTCAAGTCCAGGGGTGTCTTGCCAGTAGCTGGACCCAGATGCTCCAGAAGAAGCAGGAAGTCCTGCTGTTGGCAATTCTGGTATAATGTGCTCTGAGGACGTTTCTTCCCACCCCGTCTGTCTGGCTTGTGCCTGAAGCAGGAGGGTTTATAGCTAACAAGATGTTTTATCCTGGCCAGCGTAACTGGATGTCTGCATTAGCAATCTGAGTCATGTTTTTTTAATCCCATTCATTTTTGGCCTCATCTATCTAGTGCAGCAGTGAATTCCAGAGGTTATTTATGCATAGCAGGAAATATTTTGTTTACTCATTTTCAATGTGTTGCATGTCACTTTCCTGAAAAGAAGCACCTAATCCCTCCTCTGCTCACTTACTTGTGTCTCCCCGGAGCTACCCGTTCCCAGATTTTCAGTAGCTCCTCAGAGAGAAGTCTCTCCAGTCTGATTGGTTCTGTTCCCTGTCTCTGAACTCCCGCTGTATCTGAGAGAGGCTTTTAAAGACAGGGTTCCTAGGACTGTACTCAGTATCTGGAGAGGGCGTCCCAGCAATTTATATAATGGCATTATAATATTTTCATTGTTACTTTCTATCCCACCCCCGGGGGTACCTGCCGAAGTTCTTGCTATTCTCTGTTGGCTCCATTAGTGCAGGATTTCCATTTTTTAGGACTAGCTTTTTGCCTTGAATGACCTTGTGAACTTTCTCCTTTAACCCAACTTTCATGTCTTGCCCTCTTGCTTCCCCTCTGGTTACAGATGGGCATACCTGCTAGGACTTGGGTAAAGCCACTCTAAGAGCCTCCATGCTGACGCAAGCAATTTTAACTTCCTTCGCTTTCTATTTCAGAATCTTTGGTGACCTTCCTTGTTCTTAATTCCATCTTACTGAAGCGCAGTGTCACTGTGCAGGCTTTTTGTGAGCTTCCTCCCTGAGGAAGCTGAGATTCACCGTGTTGTAGTCACCAGAGCCAGCCAGAGAGGAGCTGTGGTACCCACCAGCCCCAGCATGCTCTGCAGGGCTGAAGCTCAGGGCCCTGGCGTGACCTGTGGTGCTGGAGCCCCAAGTTCTGGTTGTCACTGTTACCCAGTGGCTCTACTATCGTGTTATGTGGGATTACTATTACCGTTATTTCTCGTGGTCTCTAGGACTTGCGGTTCCATGGAGCAGTCATTTCAGAGCCTGACAAGACTTCCACGTCCGCCTCTCCCTGTTGTGTTGCTGCAGTTTATATGCAGGCGAAGGGTAGAACATCTTCTGAAAACGGCCAGCGCTCCGGAAGCGGGGGGGGGGAGGAGCGCGTGTATGTTTCAAAGCTCTTGAACATTCTCGGCGGGAAGGTGTCTCGGGGCCGGGCTGACTTGTTCTGATAACCCATTCTGTGGTGGTGTTACAAGCGTGTTTGAAGAGTCATGTCCTTCTCCCCACTCTCATAGGCCCTGAAGCAGCAGCAGCAGAAGCAGCAGCAGCAGCAGCAATGCAGAGCAGGCATGCCCGTGTCTTCTAACCAGCAGCTTCTACTGAAGACTGTGAGGGCAGCCGGTGACTCCACACCTGTTAAACCTGGTACGAGGCCGTGAGATTCCCAGGCTCTCCTGTCCTGTCTGGCCACCTTGCCTAAAGCCCCTGGCTTGAGGGGAAGAGGGTGGGGGAGGAAGCCCCTGTTTTCTAGAGCACTCTTTGTATTCCTAAACTGTTCCAGCCTCTGCCCTCTCGCCTTTGTGTCTCCTGAGAGAGTGCACATTCAGAAACTCCCAGTGGATTTTTAAGGCCATTGGGAACCATTGTGGTCATTGTCTAATCCCCCGCAGACCAGCCCATGGGATTTCCTCCAGTAAGTCCGGTATCAAGCCCCTCCGTTCTGCTTGAGCTGGAGTAGAAAGCAATCCCGCTTTGCTTTAAAGAGTCAGGGAATGGAGAATGTCACAGCCCGTGGTACGATGTTCCAGTGGTCCATCGCGGTGACACACATGCACCCTGTTGCTAGTCTGAATTTGTCTAGCTTCAGCTTTTATCGACGGGATTGTACCGTGCTGTCGTCTGGTAGGAGCCCTGGGGTCAAGTCATCGTGTCATTTCCTGATGGCGAGGCTAAACAGATGTAGCTGCTAACTCGCTCAGTGTAACGCAGTCATTTAGCTGTTTGCTGAACCCTGTGGTTTCACTCCCCTTTCCGACACATGGACACTCGAACTGGCTACAGTGTTCAGTGATAGTCTCCCTAGTATAGAGGTAATGCCACTACCTACTGCTTCTCAGTAGCTTCCCATGTACAACAAGGGTCCTGTTAACTGTCTTAGCCACAGCGTCACACTGGGAGCCCATGTGCAGTGTGTATCCACTGTGACCCCCAAGTCCTCTCAGTCGCCGCTTTCTCCTGTAACTAGCCTCTGTATTCTGTTCCAAGAGGCGTGTCCTTGAATTTCGCTCTATGAAAATACACCTTGTTCAAACACACTCAGCTTACCAAGTGCTCCAGCTCACTTTAGACATGATCTGCTCTTTTCCATTCACCCTCCACCGGTTGTTGGGTCACTGGCAAACACTGCCCACAGTGACTGTGTATCTTTTTCCAGATAATTGCAAAAGACATGGCGGGGCTTTGGGCCATGAATGGATTTCCATGGCTCTCTTTCCCCCCCAGAAATAGTTGGTTAGCATGCTGTTAAGCATGAGTTTGCCTTTGCCTGTGCTACTTAAAGCATATCAGTGAACATGTTTTCCTTGGCTAATACATCCGTCTTCCCTCCTCAGATCAAGCTCAGAGGACATAACTCAGCAAATCCGTGCCAGCAACATCCTGTTGGGGATGGGGCATTTTGGAACCAAATTGTCTTTTTTTATAACAAGAAGGAAAGGGGGGGGCAACAGCTTTGGTGTGGGAAAGACAAAGCTTCTGTGGGTGACGCAGTCCTCAGAAGCCTCATTCTAGCAACCTTGTCAACAGCAGCAAAGGGAGCTGTAACCAGGCCTGCGATTCCCCTTCCTCCAGGACTAGGGCTGTTACGGTCCCTCCTGTCTCTCCGTGGGTTTCCCTGCCCTTCCACCACATTGTCTCCTTCTTCTCCTGTGTGTTGCGTGTGGAGAGAGGCTTCATCTGCCCTGTGCAGTGTGGCTGGCGTGGCAGTGGCAGCTGTGGGGGGAGCAGAGCGCGAGCCCTGGCAAAACCCGGGTGTGCGTGCATGAAGATGACACAGGCCCTTTGTTGGCACAACTGTTGCTGTTCAGGGAGTCGTGTGCCAGTGCTAGCAGAGAGCAATCGGCTGCTTGTGCTCCGTCTTGCTGCCCTAGTTGTTCTGGGGTAGCTGGGCTGTAGGCCAGTGGAGGTGTGCACGAGACTTGACCAAAGTCTGGCGGGGGTTGCGGTGACTAGTGCCCTGCAAGGACTGCTCTGACCCATGCTAAGCACCGTAGGATGGATCTGTGCAGCTAGTAGGAGTGCACACGCTGGAAGGCTGTGCGGTTGGACTGGGGGAGGCCCAGAACTGCCCACCTTGGAACGGGATGCCAAAGGGTTGGTTCCCGAGCATAATATTAATGAATGAATTGTTGTATGATGCTCCCAGGATGAATTCGGCTTTGTGCGGCACTTTGAAGTCCAGGCGCTAATTCACGCTAATTATTTATGGATGTCACACAGAGGCTGTCACATCCTGTATCAGCCTTGGGTGAGTAAATAATTGGATCAGCCGTTTTAAAGGCTCCAGGGCATAACTTTCCCTATAGAGATCAGTCTGCTCTGCGGCTGGTTTGAGCCAAGAGCAAAAGTAAACAAGTTGCAATGTTGACCGAGTGTTTGAGACCAGCTGAACTATAGCTATCTTACAACCTATCACCAGCTCACAGCCCGCTGGTAGGCAGGTGCCAGGCTAGATACATGGTTGAGACCATTCCTATGGGTCAGGAGCAGGTTGATTGTTTTAGCACTCAGCCTAGAGCGGGCATCGTGGTGTCTGTCTAGTCTAGTGGCTTCACATACACAAAATGGGGAGAGAGAAAATGAGGTCAGTGCAAAGCCGCATGATTTTGCCCCCCAATCAAGCGCTAAATCCAGTCCTTGCACAAGCGACTTGTGCGAGGCAGCCTGCTAGCCAGCGTAAGGGCACAAACTGGTCTGTTGTGGCTCCAAATGGCTCTGCTCCGTGGGGTTCCGGGCTGAGCGTGGGCGTTCGGCTAGGCCACGTAGAATTAAGGAGAATCTCTTGGACTTGCTTCTGCTGAACCAGGCGTGTGTGTTCCCTCTCTTCCGCTGAGCCTGAGAGAGTCCAGAGCAAACCCAGCCGACCCTGGCGTGGCCGCTGTAACATCTGTTCAGACGCAGTCAGGGCTGAGGCTAGGCAGTCTGTGTCCAGCTGCAAGGAACAGCCTTGTGGCCAGATGTGCTCGGTGAGTTTCGTACTGTGTTGGCCTTCAGGGTCCCCGGCCTGCTTGGGCGGTAGGACCCTGTTGAGCTGAGTACGGGAAGGGAAGTTGGCTGTCTGAGGCATGTGCTGCATGGTGCACCCCGAGAAGCTGCAGGGGAGCTTGCTGGAGGGAATGCCGGGGGTGGCTTTGGCTACCGCTCGGTAGATGAAGGGAGGCTCGAGAGGTAGCGAGAGCTGGTTTCCATGGAAGATCTTGTATATTTGATGCTGAAGAGCAGGAAAGGGTGTGGCCAGTGCCTAGAGCCTCCCACTCGAACTGGCGCACACCCAGGCCCGTTCCCAGCACTTCCTGACCTTTTCCTTGCCGGCCCGCTGAGCCCGACTGGCTCTGTGGCTCTTGGGCTTGAGCGTTCTCCCCAGAGCTCCGCTCCCCGAGGTGCCCCGGCCCCTGCACCGTGCCCCCAGGGACGGCACAGAGCTTAGCCAGCCTCTGGCAGCTGGCTGGGAGATGAGGGGGCTTGGCCTGGCCACCTCATTGGGGGATGATGTGGCATAGTTTTGGTCTAATATGTGACATGGCTGCCACCCCCACATTCCACAGCCCTTTCGTTCCTCAGAGTGTTGCGCGGCCACAGGCTTCATCTCCCTGCGGGGAGTTTCGCCCGCCCATGACCGCAGGCCCTTGCCAGGCCCCCAGGGGCATTTCTCAGCCAGTCACAGCTATGGAGCCATTTCCCTCCAGCTCCTTTGTATCGATCGTGGTGGTTTTCTTGGAAGCCCCATTGTTTTGGCTGCTGCGTTGTCATGAGGCAGTACCTGACCCCAGCTTCCCGCTCCTGGCCCCTTGCCCATCAGCCCTGGGAAGGGCACGAATGAGAGAGGCAAAAAAATCCAGTCAGGTTGTGACTTGAGGCCATCAAATGAATCCGCTTGTGCCCTAGCAGTAGCTCTCGCCCTTGCCCTGGGCTCTTCCCAGGCTCCATAAGACCGGGCAGAGCTGTGGGCATTTCTGAAGCCTCCAGCACAACAGGCATGAGCCTGCTGCCAGGGTTGGGTGTCACTGGCATGTTCAACCACGTAGGCCCCTGAGTTCCTCTTCTATTGCCAAGGGATGGGAGCCCGTTGGCTGTGAGTGCAGGCTGCTTACCGCACACGCATCTCCGTCAGCGGGGAAACCCCGGCTGCTTTGAGCTCCTCTTACTGAGGAAGAGGAGGGACAGGAAGAGACGTTCAGACAGGAGGGGAGTCTTCTCTGTGCCCGGCAGGAATATCCGTGCTGTAGAAAGGGGAGTACTGCAAACACGGGTGCAGGCAGTGGGAGGGCTTGAGCGTGAAATCTGGCTCAGTTGGCTAAGCGCCGCCGCTGGGGAAGGACCTGGCGATGCCTGAAGATAGGAGGGGGGCTGCCAAGGAGGGACAAGGGGTTGCTGGGAAGGCCAAGAGACGAAAGGGTTGGAATGAAGAAAAGGGAAGTGTAGGCTGAGAATCGCCAACTGCTGCCTAGCAACCGGCGCCCGTGGCCGGCAGCGTAGCCTTCTCGTCCTGCCGCTGGGCTGGGAAGTGCAGACAGACTCAAGGGCCTGCCCTGCGGGGGGATGAGACTCAGCTGAGCGGGGTCTGGTGGCCGCCTCTCCTGGGGTGATTTGCTAGCTCCAGGTGCCAGCTAGCAAGTCGGGGCACAGAAAGGAGACGAGTGTCAGGTCTTGCTACTCTCACGGCCCTACAGCCACACCGCCTGAGCGCTTAGTGCAGAGCCACCTCTGGCAGCACTCGCGCTCTGTCCCGTCCACAGAGCACTGCCTCCCCAGGAGTTGGGCCGCTGTGACCGTGCTGCTAAGGAGTGTGGAGTATCCATGTCTGGTGTAGGCCAGGGCTGTGTCTATCTTGCAGAGCGGGTCCTGGCCCGCTTGTGAATTGGCCAGGCGTACTACAGTGAGCTCGGTCGCACCCATGCAGACAGGTGGCTGGCATGCCACTGCGGTTTGTGGATCGCCAAAATTTGAATGTTTGTTTCCTGTCCAGCTTGGGAAGGAAGGCAGTCAGATGGACAGTCAAGCAGCCCTCAGAACTACACGTCCAGCTCCTCTCCCTCGGTTAAGGCTGATCACTCCCTGCCGAGCCTGGGGAAGAAACCGTTCCAGAGGTCTGACCGACTCCATGCAAGTAAGATTCTTGGGTTTGGCACAAAACGGATATTGTTTTTCTAAAGCCAGAGTAAAAAGCAGAGGGGAAATGAAGCTCAGCTCAGCTCGTTCCAGGCTTGGAGCAGTTTCTGGCCAGTCAGGAAAGCTGCTCCTGCTCTTCAGCGGGAATTAGGGAAAATAAAACCCAGCTCAGGAACTCTGCCCACACAAACGTGCCCCCGTTCAGCTCTTCTCACTGGGAAGCTTTTTGGTTCCTGTGTTCACAATCCTCTGTGCAACAGAAGCAGAAAAGCACTTGCATTATTTAACAGCCTTTTCCTCCTAGCGCTTAAGGTGTTTCCGTTACCTTACAATCCAAAAGCAAAACTAAAGCCCGTCCCTCCAGCCCGAGAGTGTCACTTAGTTTCCTGACAGGTTTTTAAAATTGAATGTTTCTCAATTCCCGTTTGTTGCTTGTGGTTGGTTTGACGGATGCTTGGAGTTGAACTGAAACCTCATGATTGTCTCTGTAGGCCAGGGGAGTAGGTAAGCCATGTGCCCAGCTCCATTGCCCGCACGGCCAAAAAGGGCATCCTCTGGGAACCGTTTTTGTTGGCTGAGTAGCCTTGTGCTGGATGGTTCCATCCATTCCCCATTCAGAGTCCTCCACGTCCCCTTCAACCTTGCGTGGCAGTGACCCATGCTCGGTCTGCTAATGCCTGCCTGTGACTCTGTCGAGCCCTGCAAATCCGGGGATACCGGCTCTCCATCTGCACCCCACTTCCTATCTGTGCAGGGCTCTGCCCCTCGGGGCTGCGTGGTCAGTCACTTGGACACCACCCCTCACACAGTGCACAGGTGCCCCACCACACACATCACCCTGCCGCTGGCCCTCGGGGCATCTTCCTTTGCTGCTGCCCTCCCACAGGGCCAGGCCTTTTGCAGTTAAGGGACTTGGTGCTGGGATGGTACCGTAGCCCTGGGGGTGCTGGGCACTTAGGCCTGTTCTGCAGCTACTGCGCCATCCAGCACTGAAATTCATTGAATTGAAAATGTCAGGGGAAAGGAGTGAGCAGAGCCAAGTCATTTAGTGCTTGTGGCCCGGCTCCTTGGGCAAGTGTATGTGCCAGCACGGCCGGCGAGAGGGGTGCAGCACAGCGAGCTGGAGAGCCGCTCTGCAGGACAGCAAAATCGCGCAACCCCCCAAGGAGTTTTCGAAAGGGGCTGTGTGTGTATGTGTCACCTTTCCCCAATGGAACCAGCTGCCAGGGAGTTGCTCTGTGGGACACAGTGATCTGAAAATGGTCGTCCTGACCCCTGCTCCAGCAGAGCTTGGGACAGAGTCTTCGTTAGGGATTTTATGAATTCTACATTTGTAATTGAAGTTCACCGCCCACAGTGGCATGTTGCTACCAGTGTGAGAGACGAGTCCAGAGGGAACGGCGTGCACAGTACAGGTGCTCTTCCCAGTCAGGCTGTTTCTGGAATTGCAGTGCTCGCGTGAAATACTCTGTAGCACGGGGCTTGGTGCTGGAACTGCAGGCCTAGTGGTTAGGACCTTTTCCATGTGGGGAAAGGAAAGAGGCGGGAACAGGTTTGCATTCTTACTGCTTTGTCTAGCATTGTGGTGTCAACACAAACAGAACTGGCTGATGAAAACTGTGTACGAGATACTGATTTTTTTCTGAATCACTTCTGCTTTTGCTGAGTGCAGAATACAAATGAGCCAGCAAGAAATCCAAAGGAAGAAGCTGCCCCGGCCACAGGATTAAAATAGAAAATTAAAGCACACTTGTGAAAAAACCCTGCTGCAGCACAGGGGAGGGTCTGCTGTCTTGTTACCTGGGCAGCCGAGGCCCAGGCAAAGCAGAATATTAGGGATGAATATTTTCCTTGGGGGAGGATGAGGGACATTCACAGCCCCAGGGAGTCACACGTGTTTTCACTCTAGCTCCCAGGGCTCCACGTAACGCTGGCAGAAGGGTAGATATCCGTCATCTCTGCTCCTGCCTTAGCCAAGGGGCTTCCTGCTCCCTCCCTTCCAGGGTTTGAAAACAGCCATAGAAACTGCATTATTAATGTCTCTTTAGGTAACCATGAGCAAAGTGAAGAGTGGCTCAGAGGCCAGGGACTCGTGCCTCAGGTGACGTGTTAAGCAGAGTTCTGTGCTTCCTTACAGGGCAGCTGAAGAGGACGAAATGTGCTGAAATAGATGTGGAAACGCCTGACTCCATCCTAGTGAACACAAATCTGCGGGCGCTGATCAACAAGCACACGTTCTCAGTTTTACCTGCTGACTGTCAGCAGCGCCTGCTGCTGCTGCTCCCAGAGGTGGACAGGCAGGTATGTCACATGCCCTGTTATGCAGAGGAGCTGTGTTCCCAGGTTACAAGCTACAGAGGCTCCAAGAACTGTTCCCCTTACAGAGGCAGGCTTCATACCCAGCAGTTGCCAATTCCCTGAGACACAGGTGGCCGAACTTCCAGTTTCAGAACATGAGCTGGGATGGTGTTTTTTCATCCACATACAACGCCATGTGAAAAAGCCATGGAGTGTTTGGTATTGATGGGTACCAGAGGCGATGGACTGATTGCTTTCTCCCATATGGTGAACCCTATCTTCCTCATAGTAGTGAGAGCAGTGGATTTTGCTGTAGTGGCGTGGACATGCTAGGTGCAGAGAGTGTTGACTGCCAGCTTTCCCCCCGGATCTGCATTCTTATCCCCATAGCCTTTTAGTAGAGATGCCTTACAGATAGTCTCTAAAACAACTGTTACACTAGCCCAGTCCCTTATCGTGTGAGGAGCGTCATGTTAGCACTCTTGTACGCAGAGTCGGGTGAAACGACACGTGAGTTGAATAGCACTCTAGCCATGCCTCTGCACGCTGCTTGACGTTGAAAGGAGGAGGTGTTAATGAATTGTCAACTCGGAGGAAGAGGCTGTCCCTTCTTCACAAAGTCTCTGTTCTAAACTAGAACAAACGAACACCCAGTGTTGTGCTGTGTGCAGGGCAGATTTCTTATGTTTTGTGGATTACAAATGCAAGGCCTCTTGAAAGAGTTCTGTGTTGAGAAAAGATCTGAAAACATGATGAGGGCGATTAAGCGCATAAGAAGAGAGTGGTAATCCCATAAATACGGGCAGAACAGTAGGTAAGAAATTAGGGATCTGAGTGGGAGAAGGATACAAAGGAGGCATGAGCGAAGCAGTTGAAGGAGTAAGTAGGAAATGAAGGAACATGGGCAACATTCCACAGAATCTTGATGGTGAAGATGAATATTATTTAGGGTTGCTGATTAATCACAGTTAATTCACGTGATTAACTCAAAAATGTAATCACAATTAAAAATTAATAGGGCTGTCAAGCAATTAAAAAAAGGAATCGCGATTAATCGTGCTGTTAAACAATAAGAAGACTCCGGCTGACCCCAGGCTCCGCATTGTGCTGCCCATTTGAAATGCTGCGGCGGCATTTCAAAAAGGCAGCGCCATACAGCTGATCCTGGGCTCAGCTTTGCGCTGCCTCTTTGAAATGCCACGGCGGCATTTCGAAGGGGCAGCACTGCCGAAATGCCTGCTATTAAAGCGCATTAAAAAAAAATTAACACGTTAATTCTGCCCTGCATTAATCGCAGGCGCTAATTGACAGCCCTAAAAATTAATCATAATCACATTGTTAAACAATAGATACCAATAGAAAATGATTAACTGTTTTGGATATTTTTCTATATTTTCAAATCTGTTGATTTCTATTACAACACAGAATGCAAGTGTATAGTGCTCACTTTCTAATATTTTTATTACAGATATGTGCACTGTAAAATAATGAAAGAAATAGTATTATTCAATTCACTTCACACGAGTACTATAGCGCAGTCATGTGAAACTGCAAATTACAAATGTAGATTTTTTTTTATTTTATTTTTTTTTGTTTTGTTTTTGAATGAAGTTATATAACAATGTAAAACTGTAAAGCCCGCAAGTCAGTTTGGTCCTACTTCTTGTTCAGCCAGTTGCTCAGACAGGCAAGTTTATTTACATGTATGGGAGATAAAGCTTCCTGCTGCTTATTTACAATGTCACCTGAAGTGAGACGTTTGCGTGATGCTTTGTATAGCTGGCCTTGTGAGATATGACGTGTCAGGTACTACACTTGATCTTAGCATTCGTATGCCTCTTCGTGCTTCGGCCACCATTCCAGAGGGCCTGCTTCCATGCTGATTACTCTCATGAAAAGAATAAAACAATGACATTTGTGACTGAAGTCCTTGGGGGAGAATTGTCTGTCTCCTGTTCTGTTTTACCCCCAGTCTGCCATCCATTTCCTGTTCTAGCAGTCTCAGATGATGACCCAGCACTAGGGATGTAAAATCCCATTTAATCTGTTAGCTGGTTAAACAGTAGGTTTAACTGGTTAACCAATTAAGCGGGATCCCAGGCAGGGCTCCTGATCCCACCCCACATGGAGCTGCTGGCCCCATGCGGGCCGGGAATCAGTAGCCCTGTGTGGAGGCTCAGTGGGGCTAGACAGCCTTCTGCCCTTGGCCTGGGGCTACTCCTGGGCACCAGTTAACCATTACCCGTATAATAGAACAGGTGAGCTGGGGGCACCACTGAGAGGGTCAAATCAGGATGAATTGCTTAGAACCAGGGCTACTTACAGCCCCCGACTGGGGTCCTCCTCTCTAAGGCACCAGACCAGTCACACAGAGCACTCCAGCTGCCAATTTGGCCAGCAAAAAGTTGCAAGAGCAAATCCCCTCAGACACCCCGGCATTCCCTGTGCCACAACCAGCCCTGGGCCTACACAGGGGAGAGGTTATAACCTATCTCACCACCTCCAGACAGGTTCTCTCAGTCCCAAAGGACCAACCACAGTCCCTGGTCAATTTATACCTCGGATCTTACCCAAAGCAGCTCGCTGGGCCAGTCCTTTGGCATCTAAAATCTAAAGAGTTACTAATAAAAAGAAAAGGTTGAGTGTGAGATTAAGGAGAATACATTACATATTTCAGTCACCAAGTTCCTGATGAAGGCTCTCAGCAGAGAACAGCTGCTAGCTGAAACATCTCTGGAGCACATGCTGTGTTAGGATGGGTAAACAGATCCTTCCAGGCCCTCTGTCCTTAGCAAAGGTGTTTCCAAAATCAAGAGCAGGAGTGAAGACCAAGCTGGAGGAACCCCTAGGATCCTTTTTATAATCTTGCCCATGCGGAGGGAAATCTGTTGTCCTCCCGTGTGATGGTACCTCCCAAAATGGAGTTTGTCATATGATTCAGTAACCTGCCCATGTCCTTTTTAGGCAAGGAGCCATTGTGTGCTCCTCTGGTATTGATTGGTAACACTTAAGAGCCATTGCACATGCAGCATAACTATTCCCTGAGTAACCGCCTGTTAGAGAAGAAACAGGCGACCCAGGAGCGGATGGGCTGAACAGAACCGCTTTATTGCCCACGCATGTTTACCTCAGACATTCAACACACAGTCTGAGTGGCAGCAAATTGGTATTAGTCAGAGCCTTTTATCTATTTTAGTATGTTAATTCACACGTCTATCGCTACTTTTCCTAAAACCTTAAATTCCATAAAATGAACATTAATAAACAAATAATGAATACAATTATACCCACCCCAGTTGCTATTTATATAATTTCTAATTAAATCAACACTTTTCTATACTACAAACTTTCTAAATCAACAGGTTACAGAGATTACAAGGAATTTGACCGTGAAGATGTGTTATACAGAGCCAATGACGATAAGCAAGAGACATAACAGAATAAAGCAACTCCATACTTATCTGGTTTCTTAGGCTACAAGAACAAAGAGAAAGAACATGTTTATACATCAGAAAGGATAATACCGGTTTTGACTGGATTCTTAATCTATCTTCCCAAACTACAAAAAACAAAAGGAAAAAGCATGTTTAAAGGGTAATGCTGTGGCTGACCCCATAACCACTAATGGAGAGCCAATTCAAACCTATTGATTTTCACATACCCCAACACCAACCCTCACAATTGGTGGTCGAGGCCTATTGCTGTCTCCCAGGCACAAACATGTAAAATACAAGTACAGAGCCCATAGTCATAACTTCACATACATGCATGATTTTTTGTATGAGTAGCAAAACAGAATCAGCAGAGCATAAGCTTACGTTAGACACCTCATGTGGCCCACTTTGCACAGAATTTGGGGCATGCAATCCCCAGTGCATGAAACAATGATCTGCATTTTCCTATTATAATCCAGTAATGTCACACCCGGTAAGAGTGATGCTTAGTTACCCTACCCAGCGCATGTTTGTGTTAAGAACGCAGCAAAGTTGACAAAAGGCAAAGACGCACCAGTGTGGGACTTCCAAAAGTAGCTAGAGCACTAAACCCAAGGCTTAAGAGAGAAGGTTTAAGGTGAAGAGAGTTCGCAGAGGAAGAAGTTGAGATTGGTGAGTTGAGTTTTGCCCCAGGAATGGATAAAGGTTTTGTGGCTGAATGGAGAGGAAAGAACTGTAAAGCATGAGTTCTCAGCATTTTTCATACTGAGTCTCCCCTCTTTCTTTCCAGAACCCTTCCTTCCATCTAAATGTATGAGGAAGACGGGGTGGGTTCAATACCCTGACAACCCTAGATTGAGAGGTGGTTACAGCCATAGTTGGTTTAAATTGTTCAGCCAAAACTTTTTTCAGTGAAAAATACAGATACGGTGCCTGTCATAGCTCAATTCCCCAACCTGGCACTTCAGTGTAGATATGGGGGCTGGTTAGCAGAATAAACTCTGTAAGAACCTGTCTCTGTAACTCCCCAGAGACAAACTTGTCTGGTCTCAGTTTCCCTGAAACCCAAAAGGAAGACCATCGGTCGTTGCCACCACCCAAGTGAAGTTAAAAATATATATAAAATAAACCCTTCTCCAGGGAAGAGATCACTTGAGAATCCCCTCCCTAAGGCAAAGCTCTCCCCCCTGCCCCAACCTCCATTTTGCTTGGAGTTGGGAAACCAAACGGAATCCGCAGAGAACAATGGGGCTCTGCTCCTCCCAGGTAACTTAGGCACATAGGCTTAAGGACAGAACAATCAACCAATACCGGTTAATCAAAGCAAAAAGGAAAACACTTTCATTATCAAAACAAGACTACTGTTGCAAGCATAGTAAATGACTTGGTGTTAAATAGCCATGGAGTGAAATAGACTCATGTGTTATCCCTGGGTTGTAATCCTTAGTTACAAAAGAGAAAAACTATTAACCAGCTCAGATATGATTTCCAAACCACCAGACAAGGAAAACAAAACCTTGAGGGACTATCTAAACTTTTCCCTACTTACACATTTCAAGGAGTCCATTCCTAGGAGAGCCTGACTCCCTTGTTACCTGGGGAAAAAACTGATCTGATGGCCAACGAAAGGAGAGGAAAAAAAAAACCCCTCTCGGTTTGAAATTCCTATCTGCATTTCATTGGCTGAATGCCTGAAGCCCCCTCTTTCAGGTGCATTTCCAGAGTTGCTTAACCATTTCCTCACTCTTCAGGTAAGTCAGACTCTCCTTCGCAGCTCCTATTCATGACAGTGATACTGAACCAAATCCTAGATTCCAAGGCTACAGAGGACCATTTTGATCATCTACTCTGATCTAGGGAAACCAAACAGATCAAAGTAACACAGATCAGAGAGCTAGCTGCCCAAATAATTCCTAGAGCAGAGCTTTTGGAAATCATCACATTTTGATGTAAAAATTGTAAGTGATGGTGTCTCCACCACAACCCTTTGCAAATTTACGTTTGTTTCAATGAATTGTTCACAGGAGGGGAAGAAACAATAAACGTTCTTCTTGACAGCTTGCTCACCTCAGTTTCACGCTAGGTGTGCATATGTCATGTGCACTATTTCTGGAGATTTTTTTCCTGATTGGTATCCATCAGGTCAGTATAGCGTCCTCTGGTGCTGCACATTTATACACCAATTTAAGGGTCTCTACTCTGTGCCTTCTCGGTTCCTTCATATTGCCCGTGATTGTTTCTGGAACAACTCCTCTTGCTTCAGCAAGGCATTTTCAGTGGCTTTTCTCTCTGGATTAGTGGATTAGATTTAGCATAGTTGTAATCTAAATATCACTAATGCAGACAGTTAAACCCCCTTCCCTTATTATCGAGGGGCTCCCTTTGCCATTGGGGCCGTGCATGCCTGGGTCCCTGGGGCTTCAAACCTTGTGCCTCCTCTGGCAGGCTTATGCCCAAGAGCAACCCACATTCCAGGTGTCTTGAAAGATTAACCAGTTAACTGGTAAATGGTAAGCATCATGCTTAATGGGTGGTGCCCATGGGTTCCAGTTAACTGGTGGGGGCTGGAGCAGCTCCCCACCCGCTGCAGGCCAGGGGACTGCTCCAACCCCTTGGGGCCCACTGTAGGCAGGGGCACGCTAGTCCAGCCAGAGCAGCCCCTGTCCATGGTAGGCCTGAGCGTATCGCAGGCAGGGGCTGGAGCGCTCCCTCCCCTTTAATTGGTTAACCAGTTAAATGTCAACGCAAGAGGGATGTGCATGCTGATTGTTCCCCTCAGGTAACCATTACTCTCACTGGGCTTGATAGTAAACACAAGTGTTTTTATTAAGTACAAACAGCAGGATTTAAGTGTTTGCAAGTGAAACCAGACAGATCAAAGTAAGTTACAAAATTAAAGCGAAGAGAAAATGCATAGCTAGTTGTCGTACGGATCCAGCAGATTGCAATATTAAAACTGATGAGTTCCAGGAGGTATTTTGTCCAAAGCCTCTTCAAGTGATGCATATTTATATTCATAAGCCAATTTCATGAAGTATGAGTGGGGAGAACTGTCAGTGTCAATAATATATTTTCTGTCTTTATCTGTTTATCTCCTCATGGACTTGAGCATTCTGTTAGCTCTCTGGGTACGTCTAGACTACATGCCTCTGGCGACAGAGGCATGTAGATTAGGCTACCCGGCATAGGAAAATGAAGCAGCGATTTAAATAATCGCCGCTTCATTTAAATTTAAATGGCTGCCGCGCTGAGCCGATCAGCTGTTTGTCGGCTCAGCGCGGTAGTCTGGACTCTCCGCGGTCGACATCAAAGGCATTTGTTGACCTCCCAGGTATGCCTCCTGGGATGAGGTTTGCCTGGGAGGTCGACAAATGCCTTTGATGTCGACCGTGGAGCGTCCAGATTACCGCGCTGAGCCGACAAACAGCTGATCGGCTCAGCGCGGCAGCCATTTAAATTTAAATGAAGCGGCAATTATTTAAATCGCCGCTTCATTTTCCTATGCCGGGTAGCCTAATCTACATGCTTCTGTCGCCAGAGGCATGTAGTCTAGACGTACCCTCTGACTGCCACTGCACACTGAGCAAATGTTTTCAAAGAGCTGTCTCCAGTAATTGCAAGATCTTTCTCCATTGGTAACACCTCGTTTAGACCCCCTCATTGTATATGTATAATTGGGATTGTTCTCCACTGTGCATTGCTTTGCACTTACCAATATTGAATTTCATCTACAATTTTATTGTCCACTCAGCAGTTGTGTGAGATCCCTTTATAACTCTTTGCCATCAGAACGATCTTGAGTAATTTGTATTACTGCCAATTTTGCCACCTTGTTCTTTACCTTCTTTTCCAAATCCTTTGAGTATGTTGAACAGTATTGCTCCCAATATAGATCCTTGGGGCACTCTGCGGTTTACCTTTCTTCAAGGTGAAAACTGGCCATTTAGTCTTGTGCTTCGTTTCCAACTTATAACCAGTTACTTCTATGAGAGGACTTTTCCTCTTATCCCATGACTGCTTATTTTCTGAAGCGCCTTTGATGAGGGACCTTGTCACAGGTTCTTGGAAGTCCACATGCTCTGTATGCATAGGATCGCCCTTGTCCACATTTTTTACTCCCTCAGAGAATTCTAAGTAGGGATGTAAAATCACATTGAATTAGTTAACCTCTGCTAAATGCTATTTTGTAACTTCCTCCAGCAGTGTTTACAAATCAGTATCTCTGAGTTCTAGACCAGCGTTTCCGAAAGTGTGGTCTGCGGCCCAGTACTGGTCCTTAATTTTTCTAAGGACCAGTATTTTTTTTTTATCGCGCATGATCCTATTAATTTGTGTGATGGGGTAGCAGCACCCTGTGCTGCCAAGCGTGGCCACGCGGCCCTCTTGGGAGAGAGCCCGCTGCCATGGCATCTCTGCCGGGCATGCTCCTGGGCAGCAGGGCTAGATCTGGTGGGTGCTAGGACCCAGGGAGAAGGCCGGGCGCCGTGCGCACTGACGCAGAATGCCCAATGCCGGACACAGGCGAGGGAGCCAGTGCCGGCCGATAAAGCGGCCGGGATTGGGGCCGGAGCGGGGGAGCAGAACAACCTGCCGGACAGGTAGGGCCAGCGACACAATTTATTTGCATATTCATGATTTGCTTAGTAAATATGCAAATATGCAAATAAATGTTACCGGTCCTCCAAAAGCTTTTGAATGGGTTTACTGGTCCCCAGTATCAAAAAGATTGGGAACCACTGTTCTTGACTAATACATTTCAGATAATACTGTAGCAATTTTCTTCCTCTAGCTCAAGCTCCAAAAGCACAACACTGGGACTGCATCAAGGAATCCTCTCTGCACCTCTTTGCATAGAAAGCCATTGGGGCTCTGTACTATAGACTGCAGACTGACCTAAATACTCTGCCTTTGAGGTGCTCGACATGGCAAGAATAATAGTCAGGGGGCTGCTGCTGGCATGACTCGTTGTGGTAAAAAGCTAGGTTCAGTTAAGCTCTTGAGAATTTCTGGCCTAGCAAACTGCACGTTTTCCTGCTGGCAACCCCGTTAAGAGTCAGAGATTTCTCCTGCCCTGCAATCCTTCTCTTCCTGCAGTGTGATCTTGTTTTACTAAGAGCTATAGCTTGTGCAGTCTAGTGCACTGCCAAGTCACTGTGCTGAATCAGAATTTGATGGGGAGAGTTCTGTGTCATTGACTAAATGTCTGGCCCCAATGATAGATTCTAGATTTCATATAATACTGTAGCAATTTTCTTACAACTACCCACTCCTCTCAGTGCTGTTTTGCTCCTTAGAGTATTTGTAGGCTCCGTAAACTGGAGAAGAAAAGTTTTAGACTAGAGTAGGGGGCAGGGCCCTCTGATCACTATGCTCGCATTCTTCCCCCCCCCCCCCCCCGGGCAACTGTCACTTAGCAGAGCAAGCCTGTTGACACTGATGACATCATTCTGTTGCCCAGCAGGAACAGTCTGTTGACCAGCAGGAAAAACTTTTTTATATAGAGAGATAACTGGAGAAGGGAAGAGGTAAAGCCCTAGATGTGCCAGATCTGCATGGTCTCACATGGCTCTTCCGTGTGTTTGGCTGTGGTCCAGTAGATGTTGTGGGTGCTGGTGAAGAAAATCAAAATACTCTAATGGGCAAGGCCCTACCAAAAGTGTGCGCTACCAGGGTCCACCCAAGCCCTCCAACTGTCCTCCAGCAACTGCTCGTGCCTGATGCTGAGAGAAGCTCCTCTCCATACCCAGCACACACGTGCTAGGCCATGGCTGGGCTGAGGGATTCTGCTCCAGAGAGCTGAGCAGTCCTTACTTGGAGCAGGAGAGTGATCTCTGCTTCCCAAATCATCACAACACAGCTGCCCAGATGTCTCTCACTGTAGATCTGAGTAAATCTGTCCCATGCCAACCCATGGCTGCTCACTGCCATTATTTTAAATTACGTTATCTGCATCCCAAATGCTGACACGAAGTGCTTCTCTTAAAGAAACAAATCTGGCACTGTTGAAGGTTTGCTGCATAATTCTTCCCTTTGCCCTAAATCTCTTTTGTTTGGGCCTTGGCGGATTTACAGCACCAGGAACCTACTAGCAAGGCTGTATAGGAAACAAAAGCCCCCATCCATTGGCCCCTGGGGAGCTGTTCTGCTGGATGGGACTGGGTGGGTTTTGCTTGTAATTCTGTGAGATGTTGAGCAGAAAGAAACCCAGACCTTCCCCTGTTACCCATTCTCATTCCCCAGGGTGTTAAGTGTCCAGCTGCTGGCCAAGAGTCACCCTCCTTGTGCACACCACAGTGAAGTATAGCTCTTCTAGTTGGTTGGTGGTTATTTCATGGGCTGGATTGTCCTACCCCCTATCTGAGCGCGCCCTGGCTGTGATTCTGTGCATTTGACACTTTTTATGATTTATTGTTGTTTATTATTTGTATCTTCTTAAGAACATAAGAACATAAGAACGGCCGTACCGGGTCAGACCAAAGGTCCATCTAGCCCAGTATCCTGTCTGCCGACAGTGGCCAGCACCAGGTGCCCCAGAGGGGGTGGACCGAAGACAATGATCAAGCGCTTTGTCTCCTGCCATCCCTCTCCAGCCTCTGTCAAACAGAGGCCAAGGACACCATTTTATCCCCTGGCTAATAGCCTTTTATGGACCTAACCTCCATGAAATTATCTAGCTTCTCTTTAAACTCTGTTATAGTCCTAGCCTTCACAGCCTCCTCTGGCAAGGAGTTCCACATGCTGACTACACGCTGTGTGAAGAAGAACTTTCTTTTATTAGTTTTAAACCTGCTACCCATTAATTTCATTTGGTGTCCTCTAGTTCTTCTATTTAGGGAACTAATAAATAACTTTTCTTTATCGGCCCTCTCCATACCACTCATGATTTTATACACCTCTATCATATCCCCCCTCAGTCTCCTCTTTTCTAAACTGAAAAGTCCCAGTCGCTTTAACCTCTCCTCATATGGGACCCGTTCCAAACCCCTAATCAATTTAGTTGCCCTTTTCTGAACCCTTTCCAAGGCCAAAATATCTTTTTTGAGGTGAGGAGACCACATCTGTACACAGTATTCAAGATGTGGGCGTACCATAGTTTTATACAGGGGCAGTAAGATATTCTGTGTCTTATTTTCTATCCCTTTCTTAATAATACCTAGCATCCTATTTGCCTTTTTGACCGCCGCTGCACACTGTGTGGAAGTTTTCAGAGAACTGTCCACGATAACTCCAAGATCTCTTTCCTGATTTGTCGTAGCCAAATTAGCCCCCATCATACTGTACGTATAGTTGGGGTTATTTTTCCCAATGTGCATTACTTTACACTTATCCACATTAAATTTCATTTGCCATTTTGTTGCCCAATCACTCAGTTTGGTGAGATCTTCTTGGAGTCCCTTACAGTCTGCTTCTGTCTTGACTATCCTAAACAGTTTGGTATCATCCGCAAACTTTACCACCTCACTGCTTACCCCTTTCTCCAGATCATTTATGAATAAGTTGAACAGGATTGGTCCTAGGACTGACCCTTGGGGGACACCACTAGTTACCCCTCTCCACTCTGAAAATTTACCATTTATTCCTACCCTTTGTTTCCTGTCTTTTAACCAGTTCTCAATCCAAGAAAGGACCTTCCCTCTTATCCCATGGCCATGTAATTTACACAAGAGCCTTTGGTGAGGGACCTTGTCAAAGGCTTTCTGGAAATCTAAGTATACTATATCTACTGGATCCCCCTTGTCCGCATGTTTGTTAACCCCTTCAAAGAACTCTAATAGATTAGTAAGACAGGATTTCCCTTTACAAAACCCATGTTGACTTTTGTCCAACAAATTATGTTCTTCTACATGCTTCACAATTTTATTCTTTACTATTGTTTTATTCTTTACTATTCTTAGCACCAAGGAGCCCGCTGGGCCAGGACTCCATGCAGTAGGCGTTTTACAAATACAGAACAAAAAGATGGTCCTTGCAGCAAGTAGCTTGCAATCCAAATATACGACCCGAAATCACATACGGAGACAGACCAACTGGGAATTACAAATGAACAATGCAACTTGCTTTTAAAATGCTTCTTCTGGGTCCCTGCTTTCCTCTGTGTGCCTCTCCTCCCTCCTCCCCCCCCGGAAATGACAACAGCTCAGAATTTACTGTGTAATAATTTAGAAGGGCAGCGTGCACCTGCAGAAGCTTTTTGACACCCAGATGTAGTGCTGCTTTTCTGTTAGTGCAATTGGTAAAGCATCAGCTTGTGCATCTCCCTGGCTGCTGTATGGTCCTCTGATTCTCACTGGGCCAAGGGTTTTTATTGTGTGTACATGCATGGCAGTGGAAGGGTAGAAGATTGAGGTGAAGATGGAAGGGCAAGAAATATTCACTGGGATTCCACAGGACCCAGCTTGTGGAGAAGTGGTGCCTTCTGGAGCCATTCATTTTACTCCTGAATCACTCAGAAGAGCATCTTTGGGGTGCCAGGAGGCATTGCCACTCCAAGCAGTAATCTCTGGCCCTAGTCTCTGCTCCCAGAGTGCTAGGATGTGGTATTTAATCTGTATTCTGCGAGTTAACCGTTGCTTGCTTGATTTCTCCCAGGTTGGGGCAGACGGTTTGATGAAGCTGAGTGGCTCAGCTCTCAACAACGAGTTCTTCACTTCAGCTGCGCAAGGCTGGAAGGAGAGGTTATCAGAAGGTGAGTCTGTTGCCACTGAGAGGCAAAGGGCTATAAACTGTGAACTTTCTGAGGAGTTGCTTTGTCTGGGAGATCTCCAGTGCTGGAGATTGGCAGCCATGCTAGCCCATTTGTTATCTTCTGCTGATCTTTGGGGGGAAATAATCCTTTTGATCCCCTCATGAGATCACTTCATCTGCCTCCAGGTCATCTTTTTTCTGCCTTGTGTTCTTCTGCCATTGGCTTGCCTTTCCAGTGCCCGTGAACATGCACTGCCTATTGAACCCCTTAAAATGTGCCCTGCAAATCAACCTTTCCTTGCATGAGATCTCTGACTATGGTTTGCTGAGTTCGTCATCCCCAATATCTTTTTGGTGGTTATGCAGCTTATCCGTGAAATTTTCAGAATTCTTCTTTAACACCAGAATAAGGATGTTAAGTATCGTTTCATTCACTAATCAAATAGTTGATGCATTTTTGCATCGACTATTTGATTAGTCAATAGGGCGGCGCTTCCCCTTTGAAACGCCGCCAAGGGACCCCGGACTCCATGCGGTGCTGCCCCTTTGAAGTACCCCCATCTTTTCCCCCTCTTGCTGTCTCTATCTGATAGAGGCGGCGGAGGCGGCGGGGGGGAGCAACTAGTCGACTATCCTGTTGGCTATCCAATAAGAATTTGCTTCTCGGATAGCCGACTAGTCCTTCACATCCCTGCACCAGAATTCAAAGTACTGTAATTTTGTTTGCCTGTCTGAGTTTCGCAACAGTAATGTGTAACCCAGGCCAAATGTAAGTTTTTAAGAGCCAGACATTAATCTTCAGATTTATGTTTCTTCTGAGGTGAGGTGGTTATTCTTCCAGAATGTGTCCCTCATCCTTGCTGTTTTGGTGCCAGTGTCACTTTCTGATCTTCCATTTTCTGTACTGATGCTTCCTAAAGCAGTAATCTCACCTGCTGTACTGTTGTCGTTCATTGGAATCTTGCATGTTTTCCCAGGATTCTTGTGTGTGGCCATGTCTATCTACGTTCAGTTATATACGTTCCATTTGCCATAGACATATGTAATCTCCACCAACTTCATCAGACGTTCTTCCGGATCAGCCAAAACCTTGTCATCTACAGAGTGAACCTTCTTCGCCCATTTCCCATTCATCTGAATATTGTTTTGTTTCTTTGATTGATGTAGCCAAAGACTTGCTCTCAATGTTGAAGGGTGTTGAGGGAATGCACAATGGAGATTCCAGGGTGAAATTCATACCCTAGAGTGAGTTAGTAGTAGAAACAGCTGCACTCAATGGTGCATGAGGTCACTGCTGCGAGTGTTTCTCCAGACTGAAGGTTTTATTGGAGACGTGTCTCTGGAGTAAGGAGTGTGGCGAGGCAGGGATCCGTGCCAAGTCTAGGGCTGGGATGGTAGTGGAGATGCGCTGTTCTAATTAGAAACTAAACCAGGGTGGCCAAACTTGCCTTACTTCTTGAACCTGAGGCCACTCTCATTTGTACACAGGTGCAGACCCGCAGAGGCTGTAGGTAGCCGAGTGAAACACCCATCTTCACCCAAACCACACTGGCGTTGGAACTAGCAGTTTGTGAGCCAAGCTTTTATCCAGAGGGAAAGGGCAGCCGTGCGCCACATGGCAGAACCCTGTGAGCTTCACTGGTCCCCAGGGCTGTGCGCTGGCCACTGCGCGCAGAGATGTTGTTTATCAAAGCCAGTGACCGCTCTGTCTCGATGCCTTGATTTCGAAGATGTGCCTAAATGATGACTGTCAGCACGCCACTGTCTGGATGACAGTGTGGCAGGAGCATGCTCTGTGTAGCAACGTCCTGTATCGCCAGCTGGTTGTGTAGAGAACAGCCAGTCTGAGGAGTTAGCTGCTAGGTCAGATGCCAGGATCCGGAGAGCAGCGTTCCAGTCTGATGCAGCTAATGCTTCTCCATCCCACCATCCCAGCCACCCCCACGGCCGCCGACACGCACTTGAACAGAGAACCCCCAGATACCTGCAATAACTGTGCTACGTGCAGTTGCTGCGGTTGGTCTGGATCCCATGACTCGCCCTGCTTCATGGAGTACTCAGCAGTCCCAGACTGGGAGATGCAAAGGGCCCGAGGAACGCCCTTGTTCCGGAGCATGCGGAGGTACCGTGTGCGCCATGGCTTGGAGCACATTCCGATCACACACGAGGCCCATGTGCACTGACAGTGGGATCCGCACGGCCTGCAGCATACCCCTGTGGGTCACAGACTGTTTTGGTTTCCCCCCACCGGGAGAGCACGTTGCACCGTTACTCTGGGATCAGCACTGGCTGCCAGTTGGTTTCTAGATGAGGTTTTGATTTGTGCCATTTTAAATGAATTGGGTCCTGGCTGTTTGAGAGAACTGGCAGCTAGTATCCTCCAATATCAGCTCTATGGCCTAAATAGAAGTGGGCTGGCACTTACGTTGGCTTAGTAATTGCCTTCCCTTCCCGTGAGCTCCCTGACTCGAGAGTCGTACCACACTGGAAACCTCAGCTGGTTTCTCAGCCTTTTTTTTTTCCCCTGCAGGAGGAAGATTTGATTTTCAGAGGGAGGATAAAGGGGCCGAGTATGTTTTGGTGTGGGAAGGGTTTTAGGTTTAGCTGGTATGTTCTGATCGCTTGTTTAAGTTTTCTAACAGGCGCAGTTGGAAAATTAAATACATTATCGATCACTTCTCTAGGCATGGATTGCAGCCACCTCTGCACTACAGAAGGGGTTTAATGGCGCCCAGCAACTCGGCTGATAGCTTAGGACAAAAAGTAAAAAAAACCTTATTTATAGCTGATATTGAAAGAGGAATTTCAAGAGGCAGAATGCAAGCTGGGTTGAGGCTTAATGCCTCTTAACTGCAAATACTGCCCCAGGATTCTTAAGTGACCACGAGACCTTGGTTTAATGTCCCTTCTTGAAAGACAGTACTAGTAAAATAACAACCAATGGTCTGGTAGCACTAACAAAACATGTCGATGGGATCATGAGTTTTCATGGGCACAGCCTACTTCTTCAGATGACCGGAGTAAAATAATAGTTACAGGTCAGACCCGTTGTGCTCTCTATAATACATCGTCTTGCGGAACCAGTTCCCAATGCACCGGTTTGTCTACAAATGGCAGGGATCCGTCTGCCTGCCTCATGATTGCACTTGCCCTAGTTCTCCTTGTTGTTTGCTGCTCTTGCTGATACCCTTGTTCTGCATTGCAGGTGAGTTCACCCCAGAAATGCAGCTGAGACTACGGCAGGAGATTGAAAAGGAGAAAAAGGTGGAGCTATGGAAGGAGCGATTCTTTGAGAGTTACTATGGCCAAAGGTAAGAAACTGGACTGTCTCTTACTCCCATAGCGTGTCCTGAGGCATCTGTTCCCAGGGTTTGCAGCTCATTTTTTTTCATGGGACCTTCTTTTTCACTGGGCTTCTAAGCTGATCGAGGGCCAATTCCATCTAGTTAATTCCCAGTCTGTGCTGGGTTGTCTTCCCAAAGCATCGTTTCCAATGCTTTCTCCATCTAACTTCAGCATTCCTTGTCTGGATGTAGTACAGGCTCATCCCCATCCTCACAGTTTGGAAATCCCACCGTTTAATTAAAACAGCAAGGAGTTGAGTTGTTGCTTGCGAAAGCCTAGGCCCTGATACCCTAATACATTTGTTAGTCTTTAAAGTGCCACTGGACTCCTTGTTGGTTTTACTGAAACAGACTAACATGGGTCTAACCCCCTGCAGCCCTTCGTCGTTTAAGGTTTTCTTGGCGTATTCCAGCCAGCTCAGTTATTCAATATTTACTCGGTCTTTGATTGTAGTTTTTGACCTTCACATGTTCAGCGGCTTGTGAGTTCCTCATGTCTTGATCCACAGGCTGTTGAGCTGAGCGCTCGGCGTATGTATAGTGTGGCTTTCTGAGA
Organism: Pelochelys cantorii; assembly: GCA_032595735.1. Lineage (NCBI taxonomy): Eukaryota > Metazoa > Chordata > Testudines > Trionychidae > Pelochelys > Pelochelys cantorii. The sequence goes on from CM064328.1 coordinate 1,491,708, forward strand.
TTGTTCTGGCTGCCTTATTCCTAGCTACAAGCAGCCCTGCCTCTCCACTGTGGGATGAGAATGATAGAAATCCCAGAGCACAAGAACGAGAAGGGACCCAGAGAGGTCACAAGTCCAGTCCCTGCCCTCACGGCAGGACCCAGCACCATCTAGAACAGGGGTAGGCAAGAGGCTGCCAGAGGGCCAGATGCAGCCTACCAAGCCACTGGATCTGGCCCACAGCCGCCTCGCTGGAACCCTTAGGCAGAGAGCAGCTCACGCTTTCAAAAGCCAGCTGCTCTCCACTCTGGACTGCTGGGGTGGGGGACTTCTCATGCTGTACCCGCCCCCCAGGTCCACAATTTCATCTGAGGAAGTGGGTCTGGCCCACTAAAGCTCATCACCTAATAAACCATCTTGTTAGTCTTTAAAGTGCTGCATAGTCCTGTCTTTTGTTTCAGCAAGACCAGAATAACATGGCTGCATCTCTGTTAGTATTCTAGTGGTGGAGATTCCACAACCCTCCCTCCTCCAGGCAACTTATTCCAGTGTTTAACCACCCTGACAGGCAGGAAGTTTTTCCTAATGTCCAACCTCAACCTCTTTTGCTGCAGTTTAAGCCCACTGCTTCTTGTCCTGTCCTCAGAACAATTTTTCTCCCTCCTCCTCGTAACACCCATTTAGGCATTTGAAGACTGCTGTCATGTCCCCTCTCAGTCTCCTCTTTTCTAAACTAAACCAGCCCAATTCCTTCAGCCTTGCCTCATAGCTCATGTTCTCTAGACCTTTAATCATTCTTGTTGCTCTTCTCTGGACCTTCTCCAATTTCTCCACATCTTTCTTGAAATGTGGTGCCCAGAACTGGACACAATGCTCCAATTGAGGCCTAATCAGTGCAGAGTAGAGCGGAAGAATCACTTCTTGTGTCTTGCTCTCACAACACTCCTGTTAATGCATCCCAGAATCATGTTTGCTTTTTTTGCAAGTGAGTCACACTGTTGACTCATATTTAGCTTGTGGTCCACTCTGACCCCTATATCCCTTTCTGCCGTGCTCCTTCCTAGACAGTCACTTCCCATTCTGTATGTGTGACACGGATTGTTCCTTCCTAAGTGGAGCACTTTGCATTTTTCCTTATTAAACTTCATCCTATTGACCTCAGACCATTTCTCCAGATCATTTTGAATTTTGACCCTATCCTCCAAAGCACTTGTAACCGCTCCCAGCTTAGTATCGTCTGCCAACTTAATAAGTGTACTCTCTATGCCGATATCTAAATTGTTGATGAAGATATTGAACAGAACCGGTCCCAAAACAGACCCCCGCGGAACCCCACTTGTTATACCTTTCCAGCGTGTGTGAACCTTTAATAACTACTCTCTGAGAGCGGTTTCCAGCCAGTTATGCACCCACCTTAGGGTAGCCTCCTCTAAGTTGCACTTCCCTAGTTTATTGATTACAAAGATCATGCGAGACCGTATCAAATGCTTTACTAAAGGCTAGATATACCACATCCGCCACTTCCCCCTTATCCACAACACTTGTTATCCTATCAAAGAAAACTATCATGTTAGTTCAACATGATTTGTTCTTCACAAATCTGTGCTGGCTGTTGCCTATCCCCTTATTTTCTTCCAGGTATTTGCAGATGGATTTATTAATTACTTGCTCCATTATCTTTCCTGGTGCAAAAGTTAAACTGACTGGTTTGTAGTTTCCTGGGTTGTTCTTACTTCCTATTGCCCTTTCAGTCTTCTGTCTCCTGTCTTCCATGACTTTTCAAAGATGATAGCTAAAGGCTCAGATACCTCCTCTATCAGCTCCTTGAGTATTCTAGGATGCATTTCATCAGGCCCTGGTGACTTGAAGTTATTAAATTGTTTTTTTTTTCTATATTAACCTCTAAACCTACACCGTTTCCACTGGTATTGTCTATATCAGGTATCCAGTCACCACCAACCTTCTTGGTGAAAACTGAAACAAAGAAGTCATTAAGCACCTCTGCCATTTCCGAGTTTCCTGTTATTTTTTCTCTCTGTCCATTGAATAATGGGCCTACCCTGTTCTTGGTCTTCCTCTGGCTTCTAATATATTTGTAGAATGTTTTCTTGTTCCCCTTTATGTCTCTAGCTAGACTGAGCTCGTTTTGTGCCTTCACCTTTCTAATCTTGCCCCTGCATGCTTGTGGTGTTTGCTGCAGAAATGGGTCTGCAGAACATGCAGAAACACAGTTATGGTTCTGCAGAGTATTTCAGGTCCCTCAATCAGTAGCTGTATGCTATGAGAGAATGAAAAGAACAGAGGTAGGATCGATACTGTAAAAATGACTAAAGAGTTGATCTCTCTCCAAACTTCAGTGATGAGGAGCTGTGCTCTGCTCTGGGACTCTGCTCGCCTCCTGCCCGTTCATCTGTGTGACTTTAATCCACATGCGACTTGGGCTGCTCCACACCTCATTCTCATGAGCGAGCCCACCATGTGGTGGGTTAGTGACACAGACAAGTGTGGGGCAGCAGGCACTGGCTCCCGGAGAGGAAATCTGAGGCTGGTGACCTGCCCAGACAGTTCAGCCTTTCTTTAGACTACTCTTGACAAAGGTAGATCTCACTAAAAACGGCAAGTGTCCTTTCCTGTGGTGTCGCCAGGTTCTTGAAAGTCGGGGGGAGGGGAGCAGCCCCCGATTGGGGGAGGCAACTGGCCTTCTTGGCCTGTAGTGAACGAAGCCCCTGTCCTGCATGGAGGGAGCCGCAGGTTTGGTTTCTGCGTTTCTCAGAGATGGATACTGTCACACCACATGACATTTGTCTGCCAAGAGCATCCTCTTGAAAAAGACAATGATTACGCAATTAACATGCAAGAATCACGATCCTTATCATTGGCTGATAAACATTGATCTGTGGTACTCTGGCTTCTGTGGACATCTGGCTCTTTATTCATGCTGCAGACCAAGTTTCTGTCAATAGCTGTGACAAGATCGTGTGCTGGGGGTGAGGACTGCAGCAGCTGTTTTTCTGGGAATTCAGGTTCAGATTAGGGATGTAAAAATTTGTTTAAAAATGTAACCACTAAAAATCCGGATGGTTACACTGCGGGCTCTGCAGTATCAGGGAACCGGGCCAGGCTGGGCCCTGCAGGGCTGGAGGAGCCTCCTGCCCAGGCAGGTGGGGAGCTGCTCCAGCCCTGCTGGTTCCCCCGTAAGCCATGTCCTTAAGGGGTAGGGCTTGCTGGTTAAACGTTTACATACCTCGTTCAGATTCTCACCTTGTTCATTTGTTGCCCGGTGGGAGAGTGGGATTGGGCAGCCTAATGAGATGCCCCCTGTTTCCTGAGGGGGCAGGGATGAGAGAGAGATTAGATGTGGAGCTCTTCCATCTGCAAGCAGACATGCTGTCTCTCAGGACGTTTATACCTTCTCTTTTTTTTGACTGAGGGCGCTTCAGTAGTACAAAAAGTGCTGGAAAAATGGTGCAGCCTCTTGGGAGGGGGGTGGGGAGGATGTATCCTTCTGTAAACTCCAGGTTATGGGTTTACGGCTTAGGTGAACCAGAGGTAAGTCCTGTGGCTTTGTGGGAGGCTTCTACCTCTATATGGGGATGGCTGCTGAAAGGGCTTTTACACCAAGTATAGTAGCTGTGTGCAGTTTAGCCGTTGGCCAAGAGCATTGTGGCAGGGCCATTAAGTTCTGTGTAGGGTGGAAGAGTGGTCAGTGAAAAGTGTCAAAAATGGTGGCTTAAAACCAGGGCAGGTGATTGTGTGAAGTGTTTCTCCAGGTTCTGGTGTGGACACAGAACCCTCTGCCCCCATTTTCATGGCAAGAGAAGGCTTTTTTTCAGGCATGTTTTCTGAAACGTAATGTTTCTTTTTTCTTAGTTCCGGAATGAGTCCAGAAGAGTCCAGGAGACTGACAGCCTCCAGCAGCACTGCTGACACGCAGGCCGGGAATCCCCCCGGCGAACAGAGGAATCGCACGCTAGTTTCCAAGGCGCTGCCCAGGAAAGAGGAGATAATACCCATGTCCGAGTTGAAAGCACAAGCCGTGCAGGTGCCTCCCCCAGCAGTGAAGAAAGGAGAGGAAAGAGAATTTGTGTCTCCCCAAACAGGCAAACCAGTAGTGTCTGTAAATTGCTCAGCACTGAAACTTACTGACCAAATGCTCTCTGGAGTACTGCAGGGGCCTGAGGAATCCATGCAAGAAAAGCCACAAGATGCCTCTTGTCAGAAGCCAGAAGAGGGACGGCAGCCTGCTGCATCCAGGGATCCATCAGGAACAGAAACCACAAGCCCCTCAGCCGTGGCCCCAAGCAAACCAAGGAGCCCTGAAGCAGCAGCAAGTGCAGCGAGTCAAGCCACTCGCCAGGAGACCCCTAAAAAGGAGCCTGCCGCGACGGAACAGGCAGATGTCAATGCCGAGGGCCTCAAGAGGAAGTCAGCGGGTCAGGAAGAAGTGCTGGTCGGTCCTGAAAAAAAGCCACGACTCACGGACAGCTGCCAGTTCCAGCAGTCGTTTCGGACCCAGCCCCAGCCCTTTCCTGCCGCGGGGGATGGGGCGCAGGTGCGAAGGGTTCCGCCACTCAAGGTAAAGGAAAATGGAGACAAGTCCATCGGGGGTCATACCTGCGGGTATCAGTCAAACATGTTTTGCCTCCATTTTGATTCCAGTTGTCCATGTAAATCCCACTACTTGCATGGTCTAGTAATGAAAGGGTTCGATACAGGAATTCCAAAGCCCTGCTGTTGGGCAAGGGGAGTCTGCTGGAACTGGTATTTCCGGCCAATAGTGTGGCACCATCGGGAAAGCCCAGAACTGGAATAGTAGAGGACGCTGGGAAATGTGTGGAGGAGCCCCCAAGACTAAATGGCAGGGAGAAATGTGCCGGGCACAACAGATGTGACCCTTCCCAGGATCAAGTAGTGGAGGAGGATTGAGAGAGATTGACAGCTTCCCATGCTATGTCCAATAAAAAACCATCGGGGCCAGGACTTCAGTCTTGTGTGTCACTCCTGACTGGATGCCACGAGCCGTGTGTGTCTCTCTCAATCCTAGCAGTGAATGGGAAAGATTTTTGGGGGTAGCCTCTCAGCTCTAAAAACCCACCAGCTGCTGAGGCTTAGCAAGAACCTGGATTCCTGCTGCAATCTAGCTGTAGGAAAGGGAGCAATGTATCAGCGCTGGTGTAAGGGAAAAATAAAAGAGGCTGCAGGGAAGTTTCCTATCTTGGCCGTAAAAAATGCAATTGATTTGGCCGAGATCCAGTTCTTGTGATCTAGTTGTCAAGTATCTTAACTGCTGACCATTTGGAAGCCATTCAATTGGTGAATAATCGAAATACTTGCTTAGGTCATATGACAGTCTGCACAGGGCTGTGTGTACAGATAGCTGCAGCTCCTTACTGGCAGGGTGTTACACACCATGATGGAATTTGAAATGTCTACGCCCTACAGTAATAGCCCCCATTTCTGTGGAGGTGAAAACATGGTCACAAATAATCATTGATGCAGAACTGTTCTCATAGTTACTGCGCCTGCAGCTTAGACTCTTTAAAGTCTAACTGCCTGATTTGTAGGCCCAATCAAGACTTCAGATAGCTCTGGCCTAAATGGTGTTTGGAAATTGTAGGCAGAATTGCTTACTCCCATAATTTTGCCCATTCCAAGCTACCTGGGCATTGAATTTTCTCTCATGCCGGTTGTACTCTGGATTTCTTAACTGCGTGTACCGGTTGGTAACGCAGGATTAAATTAGATAGCTTGATAATAAAAGGATCTCTACTATCCATTTTCCTATTTAACTTACCTGAAAACTGCTAAGGATTTGGCTTCATGCACACATTCTGGATGCTACCCATTTAGAATTTCCCTTCTGTTCATTTGTCTCTTTTCTGCTTTTTTCCAGATTCCTGTCTCCAGAATCTCCCCTATGCCATTTCTTGCTAGCCAGGTCTCTCCCAGGGCTTGCTTTCCAACCTCAGTCACCAGTCCCAGAAGAACAGGGGCCAGAACTTTGGCAGACATCAAAGCAAAAGCACAGCTGGCCAAGGCCCAGAGGGCAGCAGCAGCAGCAGCAGCCGCTGCAGCCACCGCTGCCTCCAATGGGGGAGCCATCCCAGGGCCTGGTCCGGGAGGCGGTGGCGGTGGCCCAGGAGGGGGAGGAGGGGAGGAAAAGAGTTGTACAGCAACAAGTAGAACCAATGAAACTGGAATTCAAGGCAGTGCACTGGAACTGGCAGGAGCTGGAAGCGGGGGAGGTCCGAGAAGGCCTTTTCCCCGTTGTTCAGAGACCCATTCCCCAGCGGCGACCCAGGCCACAGAGCGGGCATCACCTCTCAGTGACTCTAGAGCACAGCTACAGCCGACTCCCGCGGTACAGTCCAGAACGGCAATCAGCGACAGAGGCAGAGAGTCACTCGCACCAGCCCCACCAGCATTAGAGACAATGAACAGAGCACAAGTGGGCCCTCCCAATGTGACTGTAAGCCAGGCGTCCAGACCATCTGCTGGCTCAAGCCTCATATGTTCTCTCAATAATGAGAGACAAGAGAAAGCACCTTCAGCTCTGGCAGGTCCAAGCCAGATCTCAGGGGCACCACCTGTCAGGGATGACACAGTCTATGTGAGTGTATCCAGAGCAGGTGTTGACAAAAATGTGACCAAGTCAGCACTTACTGCCACCGAAGGGACCAGCCTAAGTATTCCCATGAGCAGACCTCTTCCCGCTCTGTCTTCGCTGGCAGCCGTAACCTCAGAAACCCAGGCTGGTGTTGTGGTAGCATCTCCTCCCTCCTTTGTTAGCACTTTGTCAGTGACCCCTCGCCTTACAGCTCCTCTAGCGCCAGTGAGCACAGGTGGGCCCCTCCTGAAGACGAGCTCCAGTATTCCTGCTAACAACCCCTTGGTCACCCAGCTGCTCCAAGGGAAAGATGTCCCAATGGAGCTAATCATGCCTAAGCCTCTCACCAAAGTAGAAATGAAAACTGTCCCACTAGCTCCAAATGAGTCAAAAGGGTCGGTGTTTTCCAGAGCCACCAGCATAGCCGGGAATGGCTCTGGAGGGGAACATGGTGACAGACAATCAAACTTAGCGATGCAGCAACTTGGAAAGCTGTTTTTCCCAAACAGGCAGCTGCATCACATTCCAAAGGCCTTTCCCCTCTTCTCAGGAAAGGACCTGAGGGGCACTAGTATTGACCAGTGCCAAGAGGCACTTGACAAGGCCTCTCAAGAGCAGATCCTTCAGACGCTTATCCAGCGGGTCCAGAGGCAGAATCTGTTCTCAGTCCTGCAGCCCTCACAGCTCAGCCTCACTCACTCAGGTTTCCAGTTAGACAACAGCTCCACCAGTCAGAGATTCATGCTGGGTTTCATGGGGAGGAGGACATCCAAGCCTGCTATGTCTGGCCATTACCTGCTGAATATTTCCACCTACGGTCGCGGCTCAGAGAGTTTCAGGAGAGGTCTGTCCATGAACACTGAGAACCGCTTGTTTCTGAATGATCCTTCTGATGATCCAAAAACAGAATGTGGGGAATGTGAAGAAATAACAGGGAATGGCAGCAGCAGTGATGAAGGAGATGCAGATGACGAGAGCACTGGTGATGAATATGGACATATCACTGTAAAGGAGGAACCCCTGGCTTCTCAGGTTTCTGGCCAGCATGGAAGAGAACAGGCACCACACGGTGTAAGTGTTTCTTCAGACTGCAGGCTGCCTGCTGGAAAGAACGTCAAGGAAGAGGCAGTCTTCTTTCAGCAAGCAGCAGCCAGGCCGGAGAGTGTTCACCAGCTCCCCGGGGGCCGAGTGTTTGACGGAACCGCATTAGCAAGAGATTTGATTCATGCAGCCCAGCAGCAAGTGGCGCATGCGATGAGAGGGAAACCGATGCACGGTGACCCTCAGGCTTACAGCACTTCTGCACCGCTTGCAAACTCTGCGTTGCAGCAGCCTCCGCTGCTTTCCCCCTCGCACCCTCCAAAGCGATACGGAAACACGGCCGCACAGCTCATTGGTCCTCGTTACAGCGGCACTATAAATGTGTCCACCTCTCCAGAGGTGAGCCAAGGGTCCCTCATGACCGGGCTGTCCGAGTGCAATCAGTTGGCCAGTAGTATGGGAAATGTCATGTCTTTCTCTGTGACTGTAACCACAATTCCCGCCAGCCCGGCTATGAACCCTGGCAACCACCATCAGACCATCCCGGTTCAAGCCTTTGGTGATGACAACATGGAGGATTCACCTTCAAAATGCTACTGCAGGTTGAAAGCCATGATCATGTGCAAGGGTTGCGGTGCCTTCTGCCATGACGACTGCATTGGTCCTTCTAAGCTCTGCGTCTCCTGCCTTGTAGTGCGGTAACTGAGATGCACGACCGCAGGGGAAGGCGGCCTGGTTTTGTGCCTCCTTCAGAAATTACTGCCCGAAGAAAGAGGAGTTTTCTGCCTTGCACAGACACGTCACTGAATCAGGAATACAGAGCAGCGTTCTTCTTTGAAGAAAGAGCACCTTGTTGTATAGTGAGTCTAAGCGAACTCAATTCTGTGAATCGTGACAAGAGTTTGCACTTAAGGAATCATGTAAATATGTCACATTATTTTGTTTAAAAATTATTTTTTCAATCTTTTAGGAGACAATGTTTGACTTGTACTGCAGATTCATTAGCCACACCACCTGTCAGTCCCTGTTCCAGGTTAGCCTTAGGTCTGCTCTGTTTTGATGAGAGAACTTCCAGCCAAACTTTAGCCCCCAGGTCTTTCCATTGCAAAAGAGAAGAACAGGAAAAGTTAAAAGAACTGGGAGATGAAGATTTAGGCCTTTATAGTGTCTGGCACAGAACTCTGAGGTAAGGAGCATCAGTTCAGAGTTGGCTCCGTTTTTAGTTATTTCACATGATTGGGAAGTGGCGGCTCATTAATGCTGATCGCTTACCAGTTTGTCCCCTGACTCTACATTTCTGGAAGCCAAAGAGGGTTGTGCAATAGTGTCTGGGGATTTTTGGTTGCACGTTGTTTGCTTTACCACTCATCGGTTACAGTAACATTGTCCATACAAAGGCAGTATCTTGGTTCTCAATTACTTTTGGGAGATTGGAAAGGCAACCTATAGTAGTCGTCATCTCCAAAAACTCAAGTAATCACAGCTAGTGACTATCAGCGACTGTAGGAGACCTGTGTCAGGAACCTGCTACCTAGGCATTACCATGTTAGCAGTGGGGTGTCTCCAGCTATCAAACATGACCATCCATTGCACAACTTAAATGCACTAAATGACCCCCTCAGACATGCAGCTTGCCAGGCAGCATGTCAGGGCTAGTAACACGATAGGCTCGTTGGCGTAGAAGATCATAGCTCTTGCTAAGTGTGAAGCATGGGACACAGTGGTTCGGTGGCTACATTGTTGTCCCCAAAGGACATTTCTTCAACTATCAAAACATCAGATCCTTTGGCCTGATCCCAAGACTTTACTCAGACCCCAGAATTTAACAGTAGACGTCACAAGCCAAGAATGAGAAGCACTGGCAGAAGTAGATGGGGATCACTGACGAAGCGGCGTGTGAGACGATTACCCAGGGCTGGCTTACCTAATACCAGGTTGCAGCTAGTGATATCGACCCTTCACTCTCGAGAGCATTAATATTCACAGTGACTCCCAAACGTAGTAATCAGAATTGAAGAGAGATGACAGCACCATCGTCTCAGCAACAGGAGTATATGACTGGCCAGTAAAGGCCATGCCTTCCCACGGTGCACAAGGGCAGTATGCTCCAGCGCCCATTTCACAATATCAAAGCACCAGGTTCTCTGTAGGTAGCATCCTCTTCCCAATAAAGAACATCAGGCCAGTTCCGTGTTGTCTTGGTTTGAGAGAAGAATACGTTGATTAGGTAGAAATTCTTGTATCGTTTTGCCGAAAGGACACAGATCACCGTTAATCCAAAGGTATTTTTAAAAGGAAGCAATACTGACAAAGTTGGCTGATAAGGCATCATTAGATAATCCGTTAGCTAGTCCTCTCAGAGGTTGGGCTTTTTTCCAGTTTGAATGTATTCACACATGAAAAAGTGTACAGGGCACTGCTGTTAGAGACAGGCAGTATAGATGACTGTGCACAGTGCATTTTAGCCAACAGCGGGCGGCAGTTTGTTGATGAGCAAGTTGAGTGCCTGACCTTTCAATCTCTCTCCCTGCCACCCTCCACACAAGATTGTCAGCAGTGAAATATCATGAACTATTTTATTTTCCCATCTTCAGTCTTGCTCATCCTGAATTTTTTTTGGGGGGGAGGGGGATATGTACCCTCATTGTCCATAGGTAAATATTTTTAAATCCATCACTCCCTGGCAGAAGAGTTAACACCAACACCCCCGGTTTCTGAAAGTGCACTGTCAGCAGCATTTTGCCAGTAAGCAAACATCCCCCAGTTGGCACGTTCCAGATGCTCTAGCTATTGATGCTGGTGTGCATGCAAAAAAGCAAATCAAGAAAAAGAACCTTTTTTACTTCTGCCTTGCAAAACCATGTATTCTGTCACAAAGGGCACCTATGTCTTACGGGCCTAGTGCATTCCAAAGCAAGTGCCCGTGAGGGCAGTAATGCAATACTTCTAGTTTTCCTCTTCTCTGTGCAAGATTCAGTTCTGCAGCATCTTTTAAATTATGGGATACAGTGTCAGATGGACATTGTGGTATCAGCATACAGCCAACTGGTAAGTAAAATGAACAAGACTCCTGTTTGCTGAAGCACTGAGAGAGAGAGATCTATTTCTGTTTCCTTGCTATCTCAGGGTTTGTCTATGCAGGAAAATTTTACCAGTTATACTAGTATAATCGTGTATGTATCTTTCTTGCCGCTTCCTAATCCTGGTCAGAAATTGTTGTAGCCTTCTTGCAAAACTCATGATCATATTCCTGGCTAGCCTGCCATTTGGTCTCTTAAGATCAGCCAATATCCAGCCTATATAGTGAGTTTTTGGTCTCCTGTTGGTCATAGGTGTGCTGGGCAGGATCTGTGCAAGCCTCCCATTCGGACTACAGGGCATGAGTTGCAAGTGAGCGCTAGCATGCCATGCTACGGCTCTCCTGCGAACTAAAGGATAGCTAGTTCTTTTGACTTAGTCCTGTTTAAGACACAAACTAGGCCTCCTCGCTCTCTCCCCCTGCATGAGTTACAGCTCATTATGCTAGTACCCGCTGTCATTCATGGCTCCTGTTTCAAACTGGGCGACGTCAGGACAAGCACAACCAGGGACTTCAAGGGGAAGTTAGATTAGTATAACTCTCTCAGTCTTTAAATTGACACCTTGGTTTACACAGGTATAACTTGTCCATGGTGACAAGCCTCATAAGAAGGGAGCAGAAGACACTGGCATAATAAAGTGGCTTGTGGTCCCGTTTGTGTTGGCAGGGATTTTATGCCTGCTGCAATTTTCACTTCAAAAGACCTGCAGTTTTATTTTCAGCAGGATATTTTAAAATAGGAGCAGAGCCCCTAATTTTGATTCTACCCCTCAACTCCCTTGAAATTCATGGCATCACCTCAGTTGACATTTGCATGTCTGACTTCCCATGTTTTGTACACCTTTTTCCCTCTGTGTGATGCTGCTTCTGAGTCATAAATAGCTGCTGTTGCATGAAATACTACTGCAGGAACTGAATTACTTTAGAGTCACTTTCATAGCAAGAAGGAAACTAGATCTAGGAAGTGTCCAATTTGGATCTGTAATGACCACTAAGATATCAGTAGGACTCCATTCCTTTTTAGTGGTCATTATCATCTTATTAGATGATCTAGAGGTTTACAGCTCAGTTTAGTGCCTTAGCTATATTTGGTTGCATCAATAGTTTTGTAGTAGTTGCCCCTTCCCAATGTAATGAATGCTCTTGGTTGGAAGGCTCTGCGCTTACCACAATTCAACAAGCTCCGTCTGGATCTTGACAGAACAGTATCCATAGGCTCACCGGCAGGCACTGAGCCGGTAGGTAGCTATTAGAAATAAGGGGGTTTGGATTACTGAAAGTTCCAACAAGAACAGGCCTGCCCAAACCTGGACAGCTTTGCGCATTTCACTGCGGGGGGATGGAATAACCATTGGTTCAGATAGGAAGATCCGAGGCTAGAGGAAGGATATTCATTGGTGAGTAGTCTGAGTGCAAACAGTGCTCCCTTCAGTCCTAGTTCTTTCCAATCACCTGCCCCTAAAATGTTTCCCTTAGCAAAATAATAACTCTTTGCTATTGGCTACTGAGTCAAGGGACATGAGGAGTAGTTGAGACATAACATCTTTGGCTCTGGGCATCCAGATATTGTGGTGATCGCACTTTATAATAAATGCCAATGTAAAAATGGAATACTCACAATATTTTACAATGCCTAATGTCAAAGCAATGTTTGTGACAAAAATTGCCACAAGAAAAAGTTACTCAGATTCGTATCTTCCCCTGCTTGGATTGCAATCCAGGCCCTGCAACATGAGAACAAGAGTGAAACTGATCAGTTTGATTTCACTGTTCAGTGCAAAGAATAAATATTTGATAGACACAGTCCACGAATGGAGATGTAAATGGAATTGTAGAAATGATCTTCACGTTTTTGAGAGTGCATTGGTAATAGGGAAGGAAACTTGTTTTAAGGTTAAGTTGACAATGTCTCCTTTTAAATGCAAGGAAAAAACTGATACCGAGTAAAGGATGGACCCCATCAATGGAAATGTAAAGGAGGCCATTTCCTGGAAGGTTTGATTATTGGACAGATGAGTAATGCCAGGGGATCTGCTCACTTTTGGCTATTACTGCTTAAATTAAGTCCACTTAAATTGTTCTAGAAGCCACTAAGAGCATTATGGGCCAGCTCTTTCTCTCTCTCTCTCTCTCTCTCTCTCATGCGAGTGGTCCTGTGGAAGACAAGGATGCGTGTGTGAGTGAAGGCTGCAGTGCTGGGCACAGTCACTGGAAGTAGCTGAGTTTGCTACAGTTCAGCGAGGAAGCCTTTCCGCATTTCATTTGGATTCATTTGTTTAGGTCCAGTTTTTCAGAAGTAGCCGCCAGTTTTAAGATACCTCAATCCTAGGGCCTGGATTCTGCTGTGTCCACAGTTCCAGCTTTTAGCACCTTTCAAAATCAGGCCCATGGCATCAGGTGGAACATGCAAAATTGAAGATCACTTCTGAAAACGTGACTGTCCCAGGGGAGGTGGGAGGACAAGGTGTGGCATGCTGCCTTTTGCATGGCTTTTATCACAGAGGGGCAAGGGGAGGGAGGGCATTGCTAGAAAGTTATTGCCTGTGGCATCTCACAGCTCTGGAAACTACCCTCAGTTAATCTGAAGCGCATGAAACTAGCATGGGTAAGAGAGTATCATTAAAACTTGAAGTCCCGTTGCCACCAGGGGCAGGGTGGAGAATGGCTCAGGCAGTCGCTAGGATGATGATGCGTTTTCTTTGTTACTTTTTTAATAGTAGACGTTTGATACAAAAGAAGATTGATTTTAAGAGCTTACATTAATATATTTTAAGTAATATATATTTTAATATTTGTGTAAAAATGACAAAGGAAGATTTGTGAACTAGAGATAACAGGGTATTGTGTGTGTGCAGTTTCTCAGCAGGGCCAAGACAATTTCCCTGGCAGGGGAACTGGAAGCACTTGGGTTTTCCATTAATGCAATAAAAGTGGGAATTCTTAAAACAGCAATCCAATAGTGTTTACCAGGCGCTCTTTCATTTTGTTTTGGTCACAAGGCTGGTAACCATGATTTAGAAGATACACTTTTGTCTGTATTTTGCCTTTTTAAAGGGACTTAAATTGGAATGGAGGGTATGTACAGAAAAATCAAGGTGACACCGTTTTAAGTCATATTTTTTCACAAATAATATAGAAGAATCATATTTTACATAAGAATTTTAAGTATTTGAATAAATATGTATATAAATATACTGTATGTATTTCCTATATTCGTTTATTTTACATTTTAATTGTATTACAATATTTGAGCTGGTCGGAGTTCCTGCCTACATATTAATGTAAAAGAGAGAGAGATGAGCACTGCCTCTTGGCACTGCAGCACTTGCGGCTGCCGCAGCGCGTAGGATAGCAGCAAAGAATGGATTGGAATAGTTTAGCTGGTTTAGAAATTGAGTACAGAAATTCGTTTTGGGCCCGTGTCCTGTTTGTGTGTCCATGTACATTCTATTCTGTTTTGCATCAAACACCCAAACAATCCATGGTGAGAAGACAAGGAGCTGAGGTGGAGCTTTATACAACCACTGCCAAAGAGACACACTAATACAAAGGTACGCCACTAACATCAAAATCCACCAGTAGGGTTTTAACAAATGTTGTTTGATTCTTGTGTGATCCTCTGATAGCGCAGATGGGGCATGCCTACAGTATGCCACAAGCCTCAGTATATTGGGTATTTCAAGGAAACGCTCTGAGGCAAATTTTCTTTTGTAGGACTTTGGGTCCAGTATCACTAGAGGGTGACGTGTGCCTTCAGTCACTACTGGAAGATGGAATGGGGTCTCTTCTAGTGCACTTGGGCAGGATCTGTAGAAAACTCCTTACGGGGAAACACTAGTAAATCTGCTGAGACTGCTGGTGACATTCCTCATAGGAACGGTGTTTCCAAGATACTGAAACTTGGATACCAGAATTCCCAGAGGTTCAAGATCACAATGATAATATGAATGTAAAAAGGACAAAATTCTACTTGGAGGGGAAATGATAGTAGCTGCAGACTACAGCAACAATTGGCAATAACACATGTGCATTGTTTACAGCACATCCAGTGCAGTTTACCTAAGAATAGGCCCAAACCTGTGAAGTGCTCTGCATCCACTGACATAGTAGCAGCTGAGGTAGCAATGCACCTTACAAGATTAGGCTAAAGTCCACAAGACATTTGTCACATCCATCCCCCACGCCCAGAGATTACATCTCAGATCGGTCTGGTTTGTTACACCAGAGGAGAGCTCTAAAGACCATGCTGGATGGGGTTGGTAAAACACTATTCAGGAACACAGTACATTTCAGTTGCTGCCCTTCTGATCAATGGCCGCAGTTCTGGGCCTTCCTTTTTCCCTTGAACACCAACTCCACAGACACACAGAGCTGTACAGCCAGCAAATCTTCCCCTTGTGGTATCAGGTTGGCAGGATTGACTCTGTCAGTCCCTGGTGTGGGACAATACCAAGAGCAAGGGAGGAGGCAAGCTAGAACTTGCTGCACTCTGGCTGCTAGAAGATGCCAGAATCTAGCAGGTGCATGAAGGTGACACAGACACATTGGCCCCTTCACCTGCATGGTGCTGTGCTCAGCGCAGGTAAATCCCCAAATTGGAGCCAACGTATTTGCCAGAGTTCAAGCACAAATAGTGTTTACAGTAACTTGTGATCCGGGTTTGTGGGGAGGGAACCTGAATTCAAAAATATACTTGATTTGTGTTAAGGGTTTGATGTTAAATAAAACTCAAGATGGTTTTGTTGTTAAGAATATTTTCCAAACACCCCAAAACAAGGCAACTCGTTATTTACACACACACAGAGAGGTTTTTAAGTAGTCATTTTATCTTTCTGTGAATTGCAATCTGCACATTCAAAGGGTTTTTCACCCTGAACAGTTGCACTATAAGAAGGGTACACTGTGTGTGTATGTATATATAACTAGAGTGTGTATGTGTGTATATAATATGCTATTATATTTTACATAAAAAGGGTGTTAATCCATCTCAGGATTCTGGTGACACTACAGATTTTGAGAACAAAGTTGGGAGTTACCACAATCCTTAGCTGGAATTAAAGCTGTTATATTTTAATATTTAAAATACATAGGTTAGGAAAAATACAGAGTGAGTGTGTGTTTTGATCTGCTGCACTTCATCTAAACATTCCTAGGCCTGCTGTACTGCTGCAGCTCCCATCCCTTCCTGCTCCATTTAAAACTTAGAAGCCGACTTGTCCCCTTTTGGATTTCTTTCAGTTGTGCTTCTCAAAGGCTGAATAATGTTTCTACTTGAAAAGCTGAGCCAAGAGTTTAATATTCCTGGATTTGGCCTTGTACAGTAAGTCGTTACAGCTGAACCCCAGCCCTGACAGGGGGAAGTGGTCTGACAGCTGATGGATTCTGAAATAGTCCCTTTGTGAACTAGCAGCGTCAAGCAATCAAACGTAGAAAAGGAAGAGTCATTTTCTGTTACTCAGTGGTAAGTTTGTAGTGAACAATGATTTTATTGTCATTCACTCTCCTCTTTTAATAAGGAAATGACACAATTTCCAGGCATTTAAAAAAACTTCATGGGTCAATTCCATTAAACCAGCAATCACAGGAGAGAGATGTCTGACCCACAATACTGCAGCTTTTCAGATTAGCAGAGTTCATCCTAGTAAACTGATTCTCCCCAAATGGAAAATAATTGTAAAAGTCTGCTTCAGGTTCTGCTGTATAAGATTCCACCTTAGCTTCTCACCAGCATTAAGAAGTATCTGAAGAGTGCTAAAACCAGCATGTTTGTATCCTGTTGCTGAGATCCGTGTGTCCATAGAAGCTAGCACTTTGAAAAGCAAAAGCCTGTTTTGTGGCTTATGTCTTATTGCAGATTAAATTCATCTTCCCCTCCCTTCTTATTTTTGCCATGTGAAACTACCTGCTTCATAAATGAATGTAAAATACAATAGTTCTTCAGCACATGGATAAATGTATATTTTATCTTAATGTTTCATTTTATGTTAAATAAAATACATGATTTTATGTTCCCCATTGCTGTTGATGACTTTTCTTGTTCATTGGGAACATGACACAGCAACACAATGCTGAATGGCTTAATTTCAGGTCTGGCACTGCAGGAATGTCAAGTCTGTTTTTTCTAAACCATTTCTCTACATTTCATGGGGCCGAGACTGGCTGCAAACACCAAATTTTTCATCAGTTTGCATTTCTCTTGTTTCATCTGCAGATCTCAACTGCTTTAGAGACAGGAGTGCACAGTACAGTCTGAGTAAATCCTCTCATTCACACACGAGGAAACAGAGGCACCGATGCACTGGCTTTCCCAAGGTCACTTACTGAAACAGGAGTCGACTTCAGGTGCCCTGTCTCCTAGGCTTGTGCTCTAACCACGACACAAACTTCAAACCTGGCACAATGAGCTTTCTCTACAGAATCATCCGCTTTCTCCCCAGCCATCTTCTGCAACCCAGTCTGTTAAAGCCTTCCCATTTACAAGCATGATTTTCCAGCTGAGGCAACCGCATGCACAGCTCTGTTGGCGTGATAATAGTGTGAGCTCTGGAGTCATCCAACATTTTCAGTCTGGCAGCCGCCCAGGTCTAACAACAATCTGATTTTTCCCAAGCCTCTTGTGCTTGATACTAACTCCATTCTAATTTTCTCTCCAGCGCCCCTCTCTTACAGAAAAGAGCTAACTGCTTTGCTGAGACGACACACTGCTGGTCTTTTAATTTCTGAACTACTTTTCCCCTCTCCAAAGTCTGCTGTATTTTGCCAGGTAACTCTATTTTCTCTTTCAGCGGATGCCCGAATACGCTGCAAATGGCAAAAATCACCACCTTAGCTTCTCCTTGTGCCCTACTTCCACAAGGTACATGTGACTCATAAAATCCTACGAATTAGAATGCTCAGAGATTACCTGAATGTCCTTCCAATGCACTGCGTCACCTCCATGTTCTTCAAGTGCTTGCTCAAGTTAATTCCATTCTAAGATGTGTGCTTGCCCACATGCCTTAGTTTGTAAACACTAACACTATCCATAGTAAACACTCTGGGCTGACAAGAGACCAAAGGGAGTGCCTTGAATTGAAAATGGCAGTGGCCCAACACAAAATAAAGGGTCTTCCTCTTGCTTCAAATATATTTGTATAATGTTTTCTTGTTACCAAGACCCATAGCTCAATGAAGAGAGAGAAACAATAACAGAAAAAGTGGGTATGGCAGAAGTGCTTAATGACTTCTTTGTTTGTTTCCATTTTAGTGAATGCCAGGGAAAATGGGGTAGGATCAGAAGTTAAAAAAGGAAAAGAACAAATTAAAAATTACGTAGAAAAATTAGATGTCTTCAAGTCACCGCAGTGTGATATGCATCCTAGAATACTCAAGGAGCTGATAGAGGAGGTATCTGAGCCATTAGCTATTAGAACATAAGAATGGCCATACTGGGTCAGACCAAAGGTCCATCGAGCCCAGCATCCCATCTGCCGACGGTGGCCAATGCCAGGTGCCCCAGAGAAGGAGAACAGAAGACAATGATCAAGTGATTTATCTCCTGCCATCCATCTCCTGCCCTTGTTATGAAGGCTAGGGCACCATACTTTATCCCTGGCTAATAGCCATTTATGGACCTAACCTGCAAAAATTTATCAAGCTCTTTTTTAAACCCTAATAGAGTCCTGGCCTTCACAGCCTCCTCGGGCAAGGAGTTCCACAGGTTGACTGTGCGCTGTGTGAAGAAAAATTTCCTTTTATTAGTTTTGAACCTACTACCCATCAATTTCATTTGGTGTCCCCTAGTTCTTGTATTATGGGAAAAGGTAAATAATTTTTCTATAATCACTTTCTCCACACCATTCATGATTTTATATACCTCTATCATATCGCCCCTCAATCGCCTTTTTTCCAAACTGAAAAGTCCCAGTCTCTCTAGCCTCTCCCCATATGGGACCCTTTCCAAGCCCCTAATCATCTTAGTCGCCCTTTTCTGAACCTTTTCTAATGCCAATATATCTTTTTTGAGGTGAGGAGACCACATCTGCACGCAGTACTCGAGATGTGGGCGTACCATAGTTTTATATAGGGGAAGTATGATATCTTTTGTCTTATTATCTATCCCTTTTTTAATAATTCCTAACATCCTATTTGCCTTACTAACTGCCGCTGCACACTGCGTGGATGTCTTCATAGAACTATCCACTATAACTCCAAGATCCCTTTCCTGATCTGTCGTAGCTAAATTTGACCCCATCATGTAGTACGTGTAATTTGGGTTATTTTTTCCAACATGCATTACCTTACACTTACCCACATTAAATTTCATTTGCCATTTTGCTGCCCAATCACTCAGTTTGCTGAGATCTTTTTGTAGTTCTTCACAATCCCTTTTGCTTTTGACTGTCCTGAACAACTTTGTGTCATCTGCAAACTTGGCCACCTCACTGCTTACCTCATTTTCTAGATCATTGATGAACAAGTTGAACAGGATTGGTCCCAGTACTGACCCCTGGGGAACACCACTAGTTACCCTCCTCCATTGTGAAAATTTACCATTTATTCCCACCCTTTGTTTTCTGTCTTTTAACCAATTCTTGATCCATGAAAGGACCTTTCCTCCTATCCCATGACCACCTAATTTACGTAAAAGCCTTTGGTGTGGGACCGTGTCAAAGGCTTTCTGGAAATCTAGGTATATTATATCCACTGGGTGCCCCTTGTCCGCATGTTTATTAACCCCTTCAAAGAATTCTAACAGATTAGTTAGACACGACTTCCCTCTGCAGAAACCATGCTGACTTTTGCCCAACAATTCGTGCTCTTCTATGTGCCTTGCAATTTTACTCTTTACTAATGTTTCTACTAATTTGCCTGGTACTGATGTTAAACTTATCGGTCTATAATTGCCAGGATCTCCTCTAGAGCCTTTTTTAAATATTGGTGTTATATTGGCCATCTTCCAGTCATTTGGTACCAAAGTGGATTTAAAGGATAGGTTACAAACCACTGTTAATAACTCCGCAATTTCACATTTGAGTTCTTTCAGAACCCTTGGGTGAATGCCGTCTGGTCCCGGAGACTTGTTACTATTCAGCTTATCAATTAATTCCATAACCTCCTCAGATTTGTCACCTAAAAAGGCTGGCTCAGATTTAGGAACCTCTGTAACATCCTCAGCCGTGAAGACTGAAGCAAAGAAATCATTTAATCGCTCCGCAATGGCACTGTCTTCCTTGATCGCTCCTTTTATATCTTTATCATCCAAGGGCCCCACTGCTTTTTTAGCGGGCTTCCTGCTTCTAATGTATTTAAAAAACATTTTACTATCATTTTTTGAATTTTTGGCTAGCTGTTCCTCAAACTCTTTTTTGGCTTTTCTTACTACATTATGACACTTAATTTGGGAGTGTTTATGTTCCTTTCTATTTTCCTCACTAGGATTTGACTTCCACTTTTTAAAAGCTGCCCTTTTCTCTCTCACTGCCTTTTTAACATGGCTGTTTAGCCATGGTGGTTCTTTGTTAGGTCTCTTACTGTGTTTTTTTATTTGGGGTATACATTTAAGTTGGGCCTCTAGTATGGTGTCTTTAAACAGTTCCCATGCAGCTTCCAGGGATTTTAGTTTAATTACTCTCGCTTTTAGTTTCTGTTTAACTAGCTTCCTCATTTTAGTGTAATTCCCCTTTTTGAAATTAAATGCCAGAGTGTTTGACCGCTGCGGTGTTCTTCCCAACACAGGAATATTAAAAGTTATTATATTGTGGTCACTATTTCCAATTATCTTTAAAAAATCATGGAAGACGGGAAAGATTACAGAAGACTGGAAAAGGGCAAATCTAGTGCCCATCTATAAAAAGGGAAATAAGAACAACCCAGGAAACAACAAATCAACCAATTTAACCTGTGTCAGGAAAGATAATGGAGCAAAGAATTAAGGAATTCATCTGCAAACAGCTAAAAGATAAGATTAGAATAATAGAATATAAAATAATCTGGAGAAATGGTCTGAGGTAAACAGGATGCAGTTCAATAAGAACAAATGCAAAGTGCTCCACTTAGGAAGGAACATTTCATGCATACAAAATGGGAAGCGACTGTCTAGGAGGGAGTATTCTCAAGGTCTCTTCCATTCTTAGTGTTCTATGATTCTATAAAAATGGAGATGTGTGTCTTTCAAGTTGTGGGCAACATACCAGTCTCCCAGATCCTGGGAGAGAATAACAGAGGCCAGAAAGACCCTCTAAAACTTAACTTAATGAGACTTGTTGAAATGGCAGAGATCCAGAATGGTCTGACACACCTTTTTGCTTTTAGGATTAGGAAATTGTGGCAGTAGAACCCTTACCCTTTCAAGGCTAAAGGGCTCTCCTCTACTGCCCCCAAGTGTAGGAGGTTCTCAGCCCCCTGAATGAGAAGTTGCTTGTGAGAAGGGGGGTGGGAAGGAATGTCAGCCATAGCTTCAGGGAGTAGCCCAAAGATACTATGTCGAGCACCGAACGGTCCAGGGTCCAGGCCAACCAGAAGAGGTGAAGGCGGTTGAAGAAAGAGCAGTGTGTGGATCCTGGGAAGTGACCAGTGGTCATCACTTCCCAGGATCCAAAAGCCTGCTGTTGGCTTTCTTGGCCTCTGGAATAGAACTGACAGGTCAAATGATGGAATGTACTCACTAGCTAAACAGGACTACGGTGCTGTGTTGTGATTTGTCCTATTATAGGTTCTGAGTGCTCAGCCTTCTATGCCCCAAGCTAACTGCCTCAGCCACCTAATACTGAGGTGTACTTGCCCTACAAATTCACATATTAATGCCATTTTAACACACCGTACCCATCACTTCTTGCGTAAGCAAATTTGCAGTTGTTACTTCCTTGTTCCAGCAGTTGTCAGTTACCATTAAGGACTAACTCCTGTCACTGAGCAAGCTTTTCCGTATTCCCAAATACTGAAAGGTAATCATCGGGCCACTTACCTATAGGCCTGCTGTACTTACGCTAACTTGTTTCAGGGTTGTAGGGTCCTTGCACTGCAGCTGAATATAATGAAGGCTAGCTAGCCCTATAGGCATCAGTTATCTAGTCTATATCCAGCAATATGCCAGCAGAGGTGTCACTATTTTTATTCTGTTTTCTATACTTAGGTCCAGATCTCTTTCCTGAGTGGCTCCGGTTAATTTAGGATTCCGTGTTGTGTATGAATTACTCAGCCCATCCTCCTAGATGTAGTTGTCAGGAACGGTTTAATGTGCCATCATGCAGTTCATTCAGCTAGTTCTATTAGGCATCTAATTCAACTGAGCGATCTCTGATATTTGTCAAGTGGCTGTCAGCATGGTATCTAGATGGTTACGATTGTTACACAGGGACTTTTAAGTTACATGGCACCTGAACTCCATGTATAGATACTGAGCTAAATTCATTCAGTGGCATTAGATCTGCAATAAAATTGGCCCTTTGGAAGTCGCAAAGGGAAAAAGTCACCAGAATCCTGCTCACAGTCCTCTGTGCTGTCTGTCTCTGAGGAGTTCATCTGCCCTGTGCTTGTGGCACAAGACTGTGAGGTTGGCATATCAATCAGATGAAAATGCCATAGAACTATCTTTTTCTATTGCTCTATATTCTGTAAGTCCTGGCCTTGTGAAAAGGGACCGTTTTGGGCCTATATTCCAGAGTGTTGATGACAGAAGAGAGAAGAACATACTTTACTCCATGCCTAGAGTCTGTACCAAAAATAAAATCACTCTGAAAGTTTTGCCAGGACACTGAGTATTGAAAATAACGTAATGCTCTTGGTTTGATTCACCCATGCCATGCTGCAAGACTTGAAACTAGGATCAGCTCAGCTCTAAGATGACATGAAAGAAGTGTTTGGATAATCAGAACCAGAGGGAATCACTTGTTCTGAACTTGCACTTCTAAACGCAGTCACATAAAATTAGGAAGATTTGAGGGCAGGGATATTAGTGTAATTTAGTGATGAATAGGGTGGGACTGGTTGGGAATTTGAAAGTGGAAAGCAGCTTAAGTGAAAATGATCATGAAATATTAGCGCTCATGATTCAGAGCAGAGAGTCTTAGATGGTGGGTTGTGATCTCAGTCAGTTGTGAGTTTGTTTTAATGGGGTCGCCAGGTCCAGTGTTAGACTCACTGGCGCCCAAGGAAAAGGCCCAGGCCCAAGCTCCACTACCCAGGGCTGAAGCCGAAGCCTGAGAAACTTAGCTGCTTCTTCAAGTGCTTGCTCATGTCCATTCCAATCAGGTGTGTGCGTGCCACATGCACGGATCTCGGAGCTTTTTTCCCTCAGCAGTATCCATAGGGCCAGCCAGGGAGCCCCCTGGAGTGGCACCGGTATAATGGCGCATACATACCCCTACTGGCCCCTCCACCCCCTCAGTTCCTTCTTACCGCCCATGCAGCAGCTGGAGCGTTAGACCTTTAGTCTTCCCTTAGCTTTCATTGTTTCTTCGGTAGAGTAGTTAGCACCTAGTTAGTTTGTAAATAGTTCTTAGATATAATATTTAGTGTAAAGATTTAGTGATAAGAGGGCTTTGTTCCTCTTCTTTGCCTCTCCCCGGCTGGGGAGGGGATGCCAGGGCCACACGGATTCAAGCCTTGTGTGTCCTGTTTGAAATCTATGCCCTGCGGGGATCCGCACAACTCCTGCCTATAGTGCCTGGGTGAGGCACATTGCACGCAAGCCTTTAAGATCTGCAGGAGTTTTAAGCCACGGACAAAAAGGGAGAGGAACTCTAGGCTGAAGACACTTCTCATGGAGTCCACTCTCCAACCACCGGCACTGGAAGAGTCCCAGTTGGTACGCAGTGCCCCCTCCTCGGTGTGGGAGGCCTCGACGGCGCTGCTTAAGACTAAGGCTAAGCCTTCCTGGCACCATTCACAATCTCCTTCTCAGAGGAGATCCAAGGAGGGGAGAAGACGTTCCCCCCACAGGACAGGCTGCAAAGTGCGCCTGAAGGAGGGGCGCTTGGCTACAAAGGCTCCGAGCCAGACTCGCGCAGAGCCTGGTCACGGCCATGCTCCCGTAATGGCTGAGGCCAAGGGAGCCCTGCAGGACCTGAGACCGTTGATGTTTCACGCGGCGCGCGACCTGATAGCACTAACCGCCCCAGAGATGTCACCCTTCTCCGTACTGGTACTGAGTAGGTCAACGGGGCATTGGCCAGCACAGTCAGCAGCACTGAAGACATCCTTACCGGCTTTACGGTTACCGGGCCCTCAGATGACCTGGGCCCATGGACACCTGTCAACGGTTGTTGCTGCAGCACCGGGAGTGCCAGAGCCAATGACGCCCGTGCCATCTATCACTGCACCGGCACCATCTCTGGCACCAGCCCTGGTACCAGCCCCAGCACTGACTTTGGCACCGGCCCCGGCACGGATGCTGGCACCGGCCCAGGTACCGGCTCTGGCACTGACCCCTGTGCAGGCCCCAGCACCGACAGCTCTACCGGCACTCATTCCATCTATGGTACCACGCCTCGTAACGACGCCGGCACCGACCCCAGCTTCAGTGCTGGCACCGATACCGGCACCGATTTTGGCACTGACGATGGTGGCACCGGTGCCGTTTCCGGACCAGCCGATGCCTGTCATCCTTGGCACCAGACCCACCAGTGTGGTCAGCAGTGGGGACTCAAGCGCAGATGGCGCTGCAAGTGCACACTCGACAGTCTCCCTAAGAGGCAATGTGGCTATGTGGATGACAGTTGGATCTGCCCTGAGGCCCTTCTCCTCGCTGCAAGCACCCCTGGGATCTGTCGTCATTTCCTGGGTGACGCAGACGATGTATTTTGCCAGCCAGCATATCTGCCTTTTAATCCCTTCTCTTATTGCACTCTCAAAATTCAACTGCTTCCATCCAGCATGCAGCCAGCGAGTGCTTACACTTACCAGCCCTTCACACATCCCCGAGTCTCTTCAACCACCCCGCCACAACTGTCTTCACTGTAGTGCGACCACCACTGTATGCACTGTGCTGTGGGTGAGAGCTGTATCAAGCAGAGCTTATTAAATGCTGCATTTTATCTGTGCTTTAACAGAGCCTGCCCGAATTCTGCCCCCCTCTGCTTTGCTTTTGTTTTGTTTCTTGCCAGCTTGGAATAAGGGCCTTAAAAGTGAAGGGCGAGCACTGCAATCAATGTCTAAAAATAGATGGGGAGCAGACTGAGGCAAGGTAATTATCCTGTCACACGGCGGGAGAACAAAAAGTAATACACAAGGCTCGGCAGCGCCCGCCTTAGTCGTTGTTATTCTGATGGCTGGCAACGGGGAATATTTATAAAACAGAAGAGCATGGTCAGTTTTCCCTCATTTTCCCCACCCCTGAGCGGAATGAATTTTGTTGTATGCACTGATGTGGAGGGGCTGCGTGACACATCACAGCATGATTCACACGTGGGAGTGAGGCCCAGGGCTCGGGCCCAGGGTGGCGGGTTGGGGTGAAGGGGTGTGAGGGCTCTGCGTGGGGTGTGAGGTGTGGGAGGAAGGGGTGTGAAATCCCATTGATTATGTTAAAACCTGTTAGGAAGAAGCAGGTTTTAGTAGTGGGGGATTCGATCATTAGAAATATAGATAGTTGGGTTTGTGATGACCGGGAGAACCGTATGGTTACTTGCCTGCCTGGTGCGAAGGTTGCGGATCTCTCGAGGCATCTAGACAGACTTATGGGCAGTGCTGGGGAGGAGCCGGTCGTCATGGTACATGTTGGTACCAATGACATAGGGAAGGGTAGAAGAGATGTTCTGGAGGCCAAATTTAGGTTACTAGGAAAGAGACTGAAATCCAGAACATCTTTGGTGGCATTCTCTGAAATGCTTCCAGTTCCACGCGCAGGGCCAGATAGACAGGCAGAACTTCAGAGTCTCAATGCGTGGATGAGACGATGGTGCAGGGAAGAGGGGTTTAGATTTATTAGGAACTGGGGACACTTTTGGGGTAGGGGGAGCCTATACAGGAATGATGGGCTCCACCTAAATCGAGGTGGATCCAGACTGCTGGCATTAAACATTAAAAAGGTCGTAGAGCAGTTTTTAAACTAAGAGGTGGGGGAAAGCCGATTGGTGCGGGGGAGCACCTGGATCGGACGGAGACTTCTCTTACACGAGGCTCCATAGGTAGGGATTCCCTAGAAGTTAGTCAGATAGGGAACGTGGGAAATAATATATGGGCAAGATCAGATGTGAAACAATCGTGCATAAAAAAATCCAATGTGTCTGAGAAAGGCGGACATATAAATAGCGGTAGTTTTCTAACATGCTTTTACACTAATGCTAGGAGTCTGTCTAATAAGATGGGTGAACTGGAGTACCTCATATCAAAGGAGGAAGTTGACATAATAGGCATCACAGAAACATGGTGGAATGAGGACAATCAGTGGGACACTATCATACCGGGATATAAATTATATCGGAAAGACAGAACAGGTCGTGCGGGTGGCGGAGTGGTACTATATGTGAAGGATAATATAGAATCAAATGAAGTAAAAATCCTAAAGGAATCAAAATGTTCCATAGAATCATTATGGATAACAATTCATTCCTCTAATATGAATATGGCATTAGGAATATATTACCGACCACCTAACCAGGACAGTGATAGTGATGCTGAAATGATAAGGGAGATTAGAGAGGCTACCAAAATAAAAAACACAGTAATAATAGGAGATTTCAATTATCCCCATATTGATTGGGTGCATGTCACCTCAGGACGGGATTCAGAGATTAAATTTCTTGATGCCTTAAATGACTGCTTCTTGGAGCAGCTAGTACAGGAACCCACAAGGGGAGAGTCGATTCTCGACCTAGTCTTGACTGGAACGCAGGATCTGGTCCAAGAGGTAACTGTTACTGGACTGCTTGGAAATAGTGACCACAATATAATAACTTTTAATATTCCTGTGTTGGGAAGAACACCGCAGCGGTCAAACACTCTGGCATTTAATTTCAAAAAGGGGAATTACACTAAAATGAGGAAGCTAGTTAAACAGAAACTAAAAGCGAGAGTAATTAAACTAAAATCCCTGGAAGCTGCATGGGAACTGTTTAAAGACACCATACTAGAGGCCCAACTTAAATGTATACCCCAAATAAAAAAACACAGTAAGAGACCTAACAAAGAACCACCATGGCTAAACAGCCATGTTAAAAAGGCAGTGAGAGAGAAAAGGGCAGCTTTTAAAAAGTGGAAGTCAAATCCTAGTGAGGAAAATAGAAAGGAACATAAACACTCCCAAATTAAGTGTCATAATGTAGTAAGAAAAGCCAAAAAAGAGTTTGAGGAACAGCTAGCCAAAAATTCAAAAAATGATAGTAAAATGTTTTTTAAATACATTAGAAGCAGGAAGCCCGCTAAAAAAGCAGTGGGGCCCTTGGATGATAAAGATATAAAAGGAGCGATCAAGGAAGACAGTGCCATTGCGGAGCGATTAAATGATTTCTTTGCTTCAGTCTTCACGGCTGAGGATGTTACAGAGGTTCCTAAATCTGAGCCAGCCTTTTTAGGTGACAAATCTGAGGAACTCACTCAGATTGAAGTGACATTAGAGGAGGTTATGGAATTAATTGATAAGCTGAATAGTAACAAGTCTCCGGGACCAGACGGCATTCACCCAAGGGTTCTGAAAGAACTCAAATGTGAAATTGCGGAGTTATTAACAGTGGTTTGTAACCTATCCTTTAAATCCACTTTGGTACCAAATGACTGGAAGATGGCCAATATAACACCAATATTTAAAAAAGGCTCTAGAGGAGATCCTGGCAATTATAGACCGATAAGTTTAACATCAGTACCAGGCAAATTAGTAGAAACACTAGTAAAGAGTAAAATTGCAAGGCACATAGAAGAGCACGAATTGTTGGGCAAAAGTCAGCATGGTTTCTGCAGAGGGAAGTCGTGTCTAACTAATCTGTTAGAATTCTTTGAAGTGGTTAATAAACATGCGGACAAGGGGCACCCAGTGGATATAATATACCTAGATTTCCAGAAAGCCTTTGACACGGTCCCACACCAAAGGCTTTTACGTAAATTAGGTGGTCATGGGATGGGAGGAAAGGTCCTTTCATGGATCAAGAATTGGTTAAAAGACAGAAAACAAAGGGTGGGAATAAATGGTAAATTTTCACAATGGAGGAGGGTAACTAGTGGTATTCCCCAGGGGTCAGTACTGGGACCAATCCTGTTCAACTTGTTCATCAATGATCTAGAAAATGAGGTAAGCAGTGAGGTGGCCAAGTTTGCAGATGACACAAAGTTGTTCAGGACAGTCAAAAGCAAAAGGGATTGTGAAGAACTACAAAAAGATCTCAGCAAACTGAGTGATTGGGCAGCAAAATGGCAAATGAAATTTAATGTGGGTAAGTGTAAGGTAATGCATGTTGGAAAAAATAACCCAAATTACACGTACTATATGATGGGGTCAAATTTAGCTACGACAGATCAGGAAAGGGATCTTGGAGTTATAGTGGATAGTTCTATGAAGACATCCACGCAGTGTGCAGCGGCAGTTAGTAAGGCAAATAGGATGTTAGGAATTATTAAAAAAGGGATAGATAATAAGACAAAAGATATCATACTTCCCCTATATAAAACTATGGTACGCCCACATCTCGAGTACTGCGTGCAGATGTGGTCTCCTCACCTCAAAAAAGATATATTGGCATTAGAAAAGGTTCAGAAAAGGGCGACTAAGATGATTAGGGGCTTGGAAAGGGTCCCATATGGGGAGAGGCTAGAGAGACTGGGACTTTTCAGTTTGGAAAAAAGGCGATTGAGGGGCGATATGATAGAGGTATATAAAATCATGAATGGTGTGGAGAAAGTGATTATAGAAAAATTATTTACCTTTTCCCATAATACAAGAACTAGGGGACACCAAATGAAATTGATGGGTAGTAGGTTCAAAACTAATAAAAGGAAATTTTTCTTCACACAGCGCACAGTCAACCTGTGGAACTCCTTGCCCGAGGAGGCTGTGAAGGCCAGGACTCTATTAGGGTTTAAAAAAGAGCTTGATAAATTTTTGCAGGTTAGGTCCATAAATGGCTATTAGCCAGGGATAAAGTATGGTGCCCTAGCCTTCATAACAAGGGCAGGAGATGGATGGCAGGAGATAAATCACTTGATCATTGTCTTCTGTTCTCCTTCTCTGGGGCACCTGGCATTGGCCACCGTCGGCAGATGGGATGCTGGGCTCGATGGACCTTTGGTCTGACCCAGTATGGCCATTCTTATGTTCTTATGTTCTTAAATGGCTAAACACAGAGCTAGCGCTGCCTTCAATCAGTTCAAGGGAGATGGGCACAGGGACTGCTCTGGGGGGCTGGCCTGGCGCCCTGCCCGCTGCGGTCAGGCTAGAGCAGCTCGTGCCACAGGCTCCTGATCTCTGTGCAGGGGCTGCCACTGCGGTTTCCAGTATCCGTGTGGGGGCTGCCGCCATCACCACAGCTCCAGGTAGCTCCGCGGGGGGACCAAGTGGGCTGCAGCAGCCCCCTCTGCCTGTGGTGTTCCCAGGCACTGGTTACCTGTTACCCACTGCTTCTTGTGACCCCTGAGCCCAGAAGACGGTTTGAAAACATGTCCCTCTTTTCATTTCTTCTTTCACCTGATCCAGGTGAGTCACCACGCTGAGATGGGGATCTTGCAGGCTCTGTCTACTAAAACAAGACGGATTTAAAGGCTCAGTGGAAAGGTGAAGCTAAGTGGCAAACCCTTATACAAACTGCCAAGAAAAATATCCATAAACACAGGAAAAGGGTAAGACTTGCCTCTGTGCTGCTTTCTTCAGGACCGCTCGGCAGCTCAGTGCGTGGGGGAATGCGCGTCCAAGCCTGCACCTGCATGCGGTGGGGAGGTGGTATCAGGGCTGGACTAAGGGGTGGGCGAGCCGGGCAGCTGCCCAGGGCGCCAACAGATGGGGGGCGCCTGATGGCAGCTGTAAGGGGCGCACGGCGTCCCTTATAGCTGCTATCAGTGCCGCGCACCCGGCTCCTGCAGCGCCGGCCCCTCCCCCATCCCCGTGGTGCCGGCCAGCAGCGCCCTTCCCCCCACGGCTAAGGGGCCCTGCATGGTCAGGCGCAGCCCATCCTGGGCTGCGTGCCAGCAGCTCTGGCCGGGCCCGGCCGGGCAGCACATGCACTGTGCACCCTGGGGCCGGGCCCTGGGCTGTGTGCCAGTGGCCGTGGCCAGGCCAGGCAGTGCATGCGCTGTGCGCCCCAGAGGCGGGCCCGTGCATGCGCCGTGCGCCCAGGCCTGGGGTGCCAAAATGGCTTGGGCCAGCCCTGGGTGGTATGCTACATGGCCCGGGCACTAGGTATCAGCATAGTGCACTGGAAATGTTGCAAATTCGTAAACGTGCGCCACAAATTTGCTAAATCCCCCAGGCGGGAGGGATTGGGGCTGAGACATCACTCCAGAGGGTAACAAAGACCCAGAGAAGGCAGCTGCAAAAGTTAGCCTGGCCCCTCTCAGCGGGCACTCAATACCGAGTGGGACGTCTTCCTGTCACCCTCCTGTTTGTGGATTCCGGAACCGCAGGTCTTACCGCAGAGGGGGCAGGTGCTGGTGGCTATTGGAGGGGTGCGGGGCAGTTTTTGCCGCTTTTCTCCTTCGCCGCCGCTCCTCGTCTGTGCTGCGGCAGGACCTCTCCAATCACGCCGTCTCCTCGCGGATGACTGCTCACCACTGGGGATGGTCCTGGGCCAGGCTCTCCCACGTGTCGACACTGAGGCCGCACTTTTTCACATTTGCCTTCACCATGTCCTTAAACGGCTTCACCTAGCCCCCACGCACCCCCGTCCCTCCTTCAGCTTAGAAATCAGAGTCTGTTTGGGAGGTGCCGATCAGGCATGCGGAGCATGTGTCCAGCCCAGCCAAGTTGCTGAGAGAGGATGTGATGGCTTCAGTGCTGGCCATGTTCGACCATTCCAGGCCGCAAGTGTTCGTGCACCCGTCCTCCCCGGGAGAGTTAGGATTCTCCACTGGCAATGTTAATGATATTGTCCAAGTGCCTTCAGGCGATGCTTGCCCAGGTTTCACATGCGTGCAGCAGTGTTGGAACCACTGTGCAGTACACAAGGAGCTTTGTCTGGGCGCTGATGTCCTGGTTCTCAAAGACCCTTCATTTCAGGCGGGCAAAAACAGAGTTTGCGCAGCTCAGGCAATGCTGGATTTCCGTGTCAATGTCAACTTTGGTGGAGAGATGCTTTCCAAGGCACGGGAAATGCTCCTTATTGTCCAGCAGTTCTCTGTTGACTTCAATAGCTGGTACGTGAGGGTTGATGGGGCACCCTGGTCTCTTTGACGTTCGATGTGAGGCCGAGATTCTCCTATGTTTCAGTGAGGTGGTCTGAAGGGCTATGGGGGAAAGAGCAGCGACCATCTTGTCAGCCTGGCCTGTAGTCTGTCACGTTGATGGCAACAATGGTGTCCCTGGAGCTCATTGGTCAAGATTTGTCCATGGTTGTGCCAGAGGACAAAAGGCACGTGTGTATGTAGATAAACTTAGAATGCCACAAGTGCAAGAGGTTTGTCAGAGCAGCTTAGCACTGCCAGGAAAAAAAAAACCAAGCCCCCATTGCCAACACCACGTTTCTACCGCTGTATATCCTCGAATCAAAGCACAGCACGCATGTGATTTGTTTTGGTCTTGGATTGGAAAACCAAAGCATTGTCCTTTGCAGTGTTTACATTAAGGGTTATTTTTCTTCTTTATTCATTAAAATCACAAAGTCTGAATGACACTTACTGGTGCGCTTATTTGCTTTTCAGAACATTTTTAAAAATATTTCTTGCACTGTATTTGAATACTCCGAAACTGATATTTGAGCATTTGCAAGTGCATTGCTTCATGGTGGCTGAAGTTCTATATGGCTGCCCTGCAAAAAAGGTTACCTCGAGAAATGATTACATGGTCATAGTTCTGAAATGCTTACGGCCATCTCTAATTTGACTGCCAGCGCACACTTTACAATAACGCTCTGCCAAAAGGCAGTTCCTTTCTTCCGTGCCTGCATGCATCCAGGGGCTGTGTTGGAAGAAGCATGCGGAGGCTCTGGGCCCCTAGAAATGGTAGTGGATGCTAATGTATGTACCTGAGCTCCCTTCCCTTTCCTCAGTCAGTTCTGAACCTGGGCTTATCTGTGTGAGGTGTGGCTGGGGCTTACTAAACATTAAAAAGGCTGTAGAGCAGTTTTTAAACTAAGAGATGGGGGAAAGCCGATTGGTGCGGAGATGCACATAAATCGGATGAAGACTTCTCTTAGAGGAGAATCCATTGATAGAGATTCTCTAAGCTGTAGTCAGAAAGAGAGTAGGGGAGAGGACAAACCATGGGTCAGAGCAGACAACTGCATGTAAAGAATCCAATGCATCAGGAAAGGGCAGACAAATAAACAGTGGCAAATTTTTAAAGTGCTTCTGCACAAATGCTAGGAGTCTGACGAATAAGATGGGTGAACTAGAGTACCTCGTATTAAAGGAGGAGATTGACATAAAAGGTATCACTGAAACCTGGTGGAATGAGGAAAATCTGTGGGACACAATCATACTGGGATATAAAATATATTGGAAGGATAGAGCAGGCCGTGTGGGTGGTGGAGTGGCACTGTATGTGAAAGATAATGTAGAATCAAATGAAATAAAAATCTTAAATGAATCAACATGTTCAGTAGAATCGCTATGGATAGTAATTACATGCTCCAATAATAAGAAATTAGCAGTAGGGATATATTACCGACCACCTGACCAGGACAGTGATACTGACATTGAAATGCTGAGGGAGATTAGAGAGGCTACCAAAATAAAAAACACTATAATAATGAGGGATTTTAATTATCCCCATATTGACTGGATACATGTCACCTCAGGAAGAGAAGCAGAGATAAAATTTCTGAATGGCTTAAATGACTGCTTCTTGGAGCAGCTGGTACAGGAACCCACAAGGGGAGAGGCAATTCTCAATTTAGTCCTGAGTGGAGCGCAGGATCAGGTCCAGGAGATAACCGTTACAGGTTACAGCTTGGGAATAGTGACCATAATAACATTTAAAATTCCTGTAGTGGGAATAACACCTCAGCAGTCCAGCACTCTGGCATTTAATTTCAAAAAAGGGAATTACACAAAAATGAGGAGGTTAGTTAAACAGAAATTAAAAGGCACAATGACTAGAGCCAAATCCCTGCAAGCTGCATGGAAACTTTTTGAAGACACCATAATTAGAGGCCCAATTTAAATGTATACCCCAAATTTAAAAACATAGTAAGAGACCTAAAAAAGAGTCACCGTGGCTTAACCACTATGTAAAAGAAGCAGTGAGGGACAAAAAGGCATCTTTTAAGAAGTGGAAGTCCAATCCTAGTGAGATAAACAGAAAGGAACATAAACACTGTCAAATCAAGTGTAAAAATGTAATAAGAAAAGCAAAAAAAGATTTTGAGGAACAGCTAGCCAAAACCTCAAAAAGAAATAACAAAATGTTTTTTAAGTACATTAGAAGCAGGAAGCCTGCTAAAAAACCTGTGGGTCCCCTAGACGATCGAACTATAAAAGGAGCAATCAAGGACGATAAAGCCATTGCGGAGAAACTAAATGATTTTTTTGCTTCAGTCTTCAAGGCTGAGGACGTTAGGGAGATTCCCAAATCTGCACCGTCCTTTGCGGGTGATGAATCTGAGGAACTGTCCTGGATTGAAGTGTCATTAGAGGAGGTTTTGGAACAAATAGAAAAACTTAATGTTAACAAAGGTCCCTCACCAAAGGCTCTTGTGTAAATTACATTGTCATGGGATAAGAGGGAAGGTCCTTTCATGGATTGAGAACTGGTTAAAAGACAGGAAACAAAGGGTAGGAATAAATGGTAAATTTTCAGAATGGAGAGGGGTAACTATTGGTTTCCCCCAAGGGTCAGTCCTGGGACCAATCCTGTTCAACTTATTCATAAATGATCTGGAGAAAGGGGTAAGCATCAAGGTGGTAAAGTTTGTGGATGATACCAAACTGTTTAGGATAGTCAAGATAGAAGCAGACTGTGAGGGACTCCAAAAAGATCTCACCAAACTGAGTGATTGGGCAACAAAATGGCAAATGAAATTTCATGTGGATAAGTGTAAAGTAATGCACATTGGGAAAAATAACCCCAACTATATGTACAGTATAATGGGGGCTAATTTGGCTACGACAAATCAGGAAAGAGATCTTGGAGTTATCGTGGATAGTTCCCTGAAAACTTCCACACAGTGTGCAGCGGTGGTCAAAAAGGCAAATAGGATGCTAGGAATTATTAAGAAAGGAATAGAAAATAAGACACAGAATATCTTATTGCCCCTATATAAAACTATCGCCCACATCTTGAATACTGTGTACAGATGTGGTCTCCTCACCTCAAAAAAGATATTTTGGCCTTAGAAAGGGTTCAGAAAAGGGCAACTAAAATGATTTTGGGTTTGGAACGGGTCCCATATGAGGAGAGGTTAAAGCGACTGGGACTTTTCAGTTTAGAAAAGAGGAGACTGAGGGGGGATATGACAGAGGTATATAAAATCATGAGTGGTGTGGAGAGGGCGAATAAAGAAAAGTTATTTATTAGTTCCCATAATAGAAGAACTAGAGGACACCAAATGAAGTTGATGGGTAGCAGGTTTAAAACTAATAAAAGAAAGTTCTTCTTCACACAGCGTGTAGTCAATCTGTGGAACTCCTTGCCAGAGGAGACTGTGAAGGCTAGGACTATAACAGAATTTAAAGAGAAGCTAGATAATTTCATGGAGGTTAGGTCCATAAAAGGCTATTAGCCAGGGGGTAGGAATGGTGTCCCTGGCCTCTGTCAGAGGCTCGAGAGGGATGGCATGAGACAAATCGCTTGATCATTGTCTTCGGTCCACCCTCTCTGGGGAACCTGGTGCTGGCCATTGTCGGCAGACAGGCTACTGGGCTAGATGGACCTTTGGTCTGACCCAGTACGGCCGTTCTTATGTAATCTACCTGGATTTCACTCCAGCATTTGGTAGAATATTGCATGAGAAATTATTTGTTGAACTGAAAAAGATGAATATGGGAGTTGAAAGGTAAGGAACTGATTAAAGGGCAGATTGTGAGTAATACTGAAAGGTGAACTATCAGGCTAGATGGAGGTTACTAACAGGGTTCCTCCAGAATGGTTCTTGGGACCAATCTGATTGGACATTTTTATTAATGACCTTGGAAAAAAAACTATAGTGTGCTAATAAAATGTGAAGATGACACAAAGTTGGGAAGTGTTACCAACACAGAGCAGGGCCAGAATATGGTACTAGAAGATTTGGATGAACTTGAAAACTGGAGTGTTAGAAATAGGATTAAATTTAATAGTGCAAAGTGCTATTAAAGACTAACAACAAGATTTTTTGCTATCAGCTGTGGACATATCAGTTGGAAACCACAGAGGAGGCAATAGACCGGAACGCATTGGCCGATCACAGGAGGACTGAACCAGCAATGCAATGTGTCAATGAAAAAGGCTAATGTAATTCTACGATGCATCAGGCGAGGTATTTTCAGTTGAGACAAGGAAATGTAATAACAATTATCCAAGGCACTGGAGAAACATTAACTGGAATACTGTGTGTAGTTCTGGACTTCCGTATTTATGAAAGATGAGTTCAAACTGTAACAGATGCCAAGAAGGATGGAGAACCACCTTACAAAGATGACTTAAGGAACTTGACGTAATCAAACTAAAGGTTAAGGGGAAATAGAATTGCTCCCTATAAATCCATCCAGTGGATCAATAATAGGGAAGCAGAGGAGTTATTTTAGTTAAGGGCCAATACTGGCACAGTAACAAATGGATGGAAACTGGCCACCAACAAGTCTAGGTTTGAAATTAGACAAAAGTTTCTAAATGTCAGATAAGTGAATTTCTGGAAGAAAAGCAGCATAGTGGACGTGCTGCCTGTCCTCCCACCACAGGCTGTGCTGCACCCCAGAAGCAGCCGGCAACAGGTCCAACTCCTAGGTCGGGGCGAGGGAAGCTGCACAGGGCTCTGTGCACTGCCCCTGCCCTGGGCACTAGCTCTGTACTCCCATTGGCTGGGAACTTACTGCTGGCTGTTTCTGGGGTGCAGCATGGTCTGCGGTGCCAGGACAGGCAGTGAGCTGCCTTAGCCCCCCTGCTGCACTGCTGACCAGGAGCCACTCAAAGTAAGCTCCTCCTGCCACAGCCCTGACCCCCCCCCCCCCAAGCTGGAGCCCCCTGTTATACTCCGAAGTTCTCATCCTTTGCAAGCAGGGCTTGACTCAATGGTTCCAATGCAGCCAGCTGGAATGGGAAAGGAATCCTAAGTACGGTTATGTAAATAGAGTTCACTTAGTTGCTTAGGCCTGACAGATATTTGGCTGTTGTGGAGTCACAAACCATGTTAACCCTAAACACAGGAATTGTAAAATATGACACCAACGCTTACAGGAGAGAGACTGTCATTATAGAGAATCTGAGGGACAGGGCTTTCTCTTCTAGACTCTGCAAAGTCAATTGGGGGGAAGGGCAGAGCTCTGAACCAGCAGTCTACATGCCCTCCAGGCATGAACTGCAAGACTGATTCAACCTGTTTCTCTCCCCACCCCCTTCTAATGGTAGAACTAAAACAGGCTCCATACGGAGTCTCTACTCTTTTAAAAAGTTATTCCAGTGGATGCTGGCATCTTTTGGTTGGCCTGTGCTGTGCGCCAAGAGCTGAAATCACTTGGTTTGGCCGAGAGCCAAATCCATCACAGGGCCATCAGGGTGGATGGCAGGAGCAGTGGCTGGTGGGATTGAGCGACTGGTGGGAGCAGTGACAGGTGGCCAGTGGGGCGGCTGGCAGGAGCAGGCAGCTGGGAGGAGCAGTGGGAGCAGCTGGTGGAAGCAGTGGGAGTGGCTGGCAAGCGGCTGGCGGGAGCGGCCGGCAGTCAGTTGGCAAGAACAAGCAGCCATCAGGCAGCTGGCAGGGCGACCGGCAGAAGCAGTGGTGAGTGGCCAGCAGACAGCCAGTGGGCCAGCAAAGCCTCGGGAGAAAGCATCGAGCAGGTAGATGGCGAATGATCAGCAGAGTGGGTGAGATGCCTCCTAACCCTCCCACCCCCCCAAGGATGGGAGGTGAACTCTGCAGATCACCTCTGAGCACTGGTCTGCCCTGACCGAGGGCAGCAACAGTGAATGGGGTAAAGAGAATGGCTGGGCATGTGAATGGGACACTTACGTTGCTGGGCTTGTGTGCTGGAGAGGCAAAGGACGTTGCCCAACCTGCTTGAGCTGGGACGTTCACTCGTGGGTTGGTTCTGAATGCTGTCTGTGGTGTTTTCCCAAGCAAATGCCACATTTCTTCTCTCCCTCTTCCATTACAAGTTTCTTTTCTATGCTCAGACTCTGTGCATGCGAGTGGGAAAGCATTGCCTCTGAGGTACCCAGGGGTGCATGTGGATTTCCCAGGCTACTGGGTGGGGGCCTGAGCCACTTTTGTGTGGGATGGATGAAAAGGAACCGCTAGCTATTGGACCCAGCCCTGGCTGCTGCCGGCACTACCTGGCAGAAGGTAGCCTCACTCTGGAGCCTACAATCTAGTCAAATTATGTTGGATTGCGGCATCAACAATTTTCTTCAACTAGGCCACGAGAAAAAAAAAGTTTGAAAACCACTGGCTTAACCAATTGTCCTTACATTGCCTCTGGTTTGGGTTAGTATGCTAGGTCAGCAGTATTTGAGAATTCATTGTTGTTTGCTCACTATAGTAGTAGGCAAACCCTTCTCTGTGTCAGCTTTGACCCTCCCCCTTTCTGATTTCTTTGTGGTTTCTTGCAATCTTAATAGTTCTGTAATGCTGAACAGACCCACATGCAAGATGAGCACATTGTGTTGCAAATGTTGTTGTGATTCAAAAGAGTGCCATTGACAGCCTGGCCAGCTGGTGGCTGAAGGACTGGCTAGAACAACATGACTGATACTCTGTGATTGGCACTCTCTCTGCGAAGACCGATGGACTGATTGGTCAAGGTGATAGTATATGAAAAATAAACAATACATGTGCTCTGGTTTGAGAGCATTATGTTAAAACCTGTGCTCTTTGATAGCTGTAATTAAATATGAAATGCATTTTGCAATTAAGGGAAAAAAGACAGCTTGAATCTATTGCCTTCAACATAGATATATTAGTGACAATCTGTCTGGTGTATCTCCTCTTGGATGTTTTCTTTGGGAAGTTGATGGGCACGTGAAACATTCTGAAGAATTTGTAGCCACTATGCAGTCTCCTTTGTTTGAAAGCATATGGTGATTCTACAAGCGCCCTTCTGTACTCGCCTTAGCCCTCCCTGTTGGGTTGGGGCCCCCAGTGTGAGAGATGCTGCACTAGGGCATTCCACTACAACCCCGAGATCCAACATGGCCAGGAGTTCTTGGCAGACCTTTTCCCACAACTTCCATGGATGCAGTTGTAGATTCTCAGGGAAGTCATCCATATTTCAAATATCTGCCTGGGTGGAGATTGGAGGAGTAAAGGGAGGTTATGTCCAGGAAAGCCCAGATCCACGGTATGTGTCTCAAACATCAGCATGCCTGGCATTAAGTAGATATATACTTATCTCTGCACACTTGTGTATAAATAAACCTGCTACTTACCCCAGAACAAAAATATTGTGTCTATCTACCATTTGTATCAGCCAGATTTTATCCAACATTCTACTATCTCTGTAGTCTTCCGCCAGCTGCTGCCTCCATCTTAATTTCCTGGAACAGCAAAAATGAAACTTAGCCTTCTATAGATACATTAACACAAAATTCTTTGTCCTGGGAGCTCGCCCAACCTCAGGCAGACCCACATCAGAAGCCAAATAAAACATCATGACACTGGCTTAAAATCCTGAGAGTAAAAATAAAAAATAAATAATTTTGGGCATTTCTATAGAATCATAGAACACTAGAACTGGAAGGGACCTTGAGAGGTCATATAGTCCAGGCCCCTGCCCTCACGGCAGGACCAAGTACCATCTAGACCATCCCTGACAGGTGTCTGTCTAACCTGCTCTTAAATATCTCCAGAAATGGAGATTCCACAACCTCCCTAGGCAATTTATTCCAGTGTTTAATCACCCTGACAGTTAGGAACTTTTTCCTAATGTCCAACCTAAACCTCCCTTGCTGCAGTTTAAGCCCATTACTACTTCTCTTATCCTCAGAGGCCAAGGAGAACAATTTGTTTCCCTCCTCCTTGTAACACTCTTTTAGATACTTGAAAACTGCTGTCACATCCCTTCTCAGTCTTCTTTTTTCTAAACTAAACAAGCCCAGTTCATTCAGTCTTCCCTCATAGCTCATATTCTCTAGACCTTTAATCATTCTTGTTGCTCTTCTCTGGACCTTCTCCAGTTTCTTCACATCTTTAAGAACATAAGAATGGCCATACTGGGTCAGACCAAAGGTCCATCCAGCCCAGTACCCTGTCTGCCGACAGGGGCCAATGCCAGGTGCCCCAGAGGGAGTGAATCGAACAGGTAATGATCAAGCGATCTCTCTCCTGCTATCCATCTCCACCCTCTGACAAACAGAGGCTAGGGACACCATTCCTTACCCATCCTGGCTAATAGCCATTTATGGACTTAACCTCCATGAATTTATCTAGTTCTCTTTTAAACCCTGTTATAGTCCTAGCCTTCACAACCTCCTCAGGCAAGGAGTTCCACAGATTGACTATGCGCTGTGTGAAGAAGAACTTCCTTTTATTTGTTTTAAACCTGCTGCCCATTAGTTTCATTTGGTGGCCCCTAGTTCCTTATATTATGCGAACAAGTAAATAACTTTTCTTTATTGACTTTCTCCACACCACTCATGATTTTATATATCTCTATCATATCCCCCTTTAGTCTCCTTTTCAAGCTGAAAAGTCCCAGTCTCTTTAATCTCTCCTCATATGGGACCCGCTCCAAACCCCTAATCATTTTAGTTGCCCTTCTCTGATCCTTTTCTGATGCCAGTATATCTTTTTTGAGATGAGGAGACCACATCTGTACGCAGTATTCCAGATGTGGGCGTACCATGGATTTATATAAGGGCAATAAGATATTCTCCGTCTTATTCTTTATCCCTTTTTTAATGATTCCTAACATCCTGTTTGCTTTTTTGACTGCCGCTGCACACTGCGTGGACGTCTTCAGAGAACTATCCACGATGACTCCAAGATCTCTTTCCTGATTAGTTGTAGCTAAATTAGCACCAAATTTCTTGAAATGTGGTGCCCAGAACTGGACACAATGCTCCAATTGAGGCCTGATCAGTGCAGAGTAGAGTGGAAGAATCACTTCTTGTGTCTTGCTCACAACACTCCAGTTAATGCATCCCAGAATCATGTTTGATTTTTTTTGCAACAGTGTCACACTGTTGACTCATATTTAGCTTGTGGTCCACTCTGACTCCTAGATCCCTTTCTGCAGGACTCCTTCCTAGACAGTCGCTTCCCATTCTGTATGTGTGAAACTGATTGTTCCTTCCTAAGTGGACCACTTTGCATTTGTCCTTATTAAACTTAATACTATTTACCATTTATGTGTCTTTGCTTCTGCACCATGAGGATAGAGTCAGGTCATGTGTTCAGTCTTTTCTCTGCAAACCTGAGTACATTAAACACTTTTTACCTGAAAGCCATGGGTGCGTCTACACTCCAGAGCCTATGTTGATATAGTTTGTGCCAGCATAGCCTCTTATCTTAGATGCATCCCACTTGCGCATATGTGGTTTTCCTGTTGGCATCATACCACCACCTCCCCAAACAAAGCCTCATTCGAGTCCTACTTGGGCAGCAATGTCTGTTAGTCAGAGAAGGGACACTCAGAGACCAGGATTCAGTAGGGATGTTAAAAAGTGTGGTGTGTTTTTGTGTTTGTTTTTTGGGTTTTTTCTTCTTTTTTTGGTAAAAAAAAAAAGCTCAGTATTGAATCCAGTTCTTCCCTCCCCCCTCTTTTTTGAACAGTATTATAGTCTTGGATTTCTCAGCATCATCTGGCAAGGAGTTCACAGGCTCAATATGCATTGTGTGAATGAATCCTTCCCTTTGTTTGTTCTGTACCTGATGCCTATTAATTTCATTGGGCGACCCCTGGTTCTTGTGCAGTGAGAGAGGAAAAAAAAAAGAACACTTCCTTATTTTTTCCATAGATACTTTATAGACCCTTAGTTGTTTGTTTCCCAAGCTGAACAGTGATGACAAACCCTAGAGAGATTCTGGGAGAGGTGCTGGTGTAAGTGGGGGCATGGTCCTGCTATTGCAGAGACCTTTCTTGCCTTCTGCATGACCCTGGGGGAATCACAGTGACAGGGTCTCAGCGCTCATGTTCACTATAAGCTGCATGCTTGGGCAGCCAGATCAGAGAGATTCAAATGCTGCCCAGCTCATTAGCAGTGTGCCACATTGCACATAACAAAATTTATTCCACACATGGATGGAAAAAATTAGATGGAACATTGCTGCAGTATTCAGCCCCAGCTGGCCTCAGCGTGGCTGCTGCTCTGGCTGCAGCCCAGCCCACCTCTGGCTGCCCCTCTGGCTCTGGCTGTGTATTTCTGCATCCAGCCCAGCACGCTGGGCTTCTGTTCTCCCCTTAGCTCTGCCCACACTGCCTCAGGCAGCTCCAGCTCACACAGAGG
Organism: Pelochelys cantorii; assembly: GCA_032595735.1. Lineage (NCBI taxonomy): Eukaryota > Metazoa > Chordata > Testudines > Trionychidae > Pelochelys > Pelochelys cantorii. Next base: position 1,533,045 of record CM064328.1, read on the forward strand.
ACGGGACCCTGGACACCTGGTTCCCTTATTGGCCTCCAAGCCCTATTAATTGGGCTGATCCGTAGCACTGGCCTCTTCCCATTGCACCACACAGACAGACACACACACATGCTAGCCCCAGAAGCCGGCTGCTTCGGGTGTCGTGTTGGGCCACAACAGACAGGGAACCTGCCCAAAGGTCTCCTGGCCTGGAGGACATTAGTGTCCTGGAGGATTGGGGTGGGCCAGAATGAATATTTGGTGGGTCGGATCCGGCCCATGGGCCGTATTTTGCCCACCCCTTACCCAGGCCATCTCTGAGAGGTGTGTGTTCAACATGTTTTTAAAAATCCTCAATGATGTGAACTCTCCAACCTCTCTAACCTACATCATCCTTGCTGCACATTAAAAACAATTAGGGCTTGTCCTACTTTCAGAGGAAATGGAGAACCGATTGCTCCCCTCTTTATAACAGCCCTGAGCAGCTCAGCAACTGCAATAAGGCCTCCCCCCTTCTTTTCTCACGACCAAACAGGCCCAGTTTTGTAACCTTTCCTCGAGGTCAGGTTTTCAACACTTTTTATAAAATGTGTTGCTGTCCTCTAGCATCTATTCTCTCTCAAATTTGTCCCCATCTTAAGTATGGCACCTAGAATTGGACACAGTGCAGCTGAAGCCCTCAACAGGGCCGAGTACAGCACAATTCCCATCTCTTACATACACCACTCCTGTTACTGCATCCCTGAATATTAGCCTTTTTCATAGCTGCATCACACTATTGACTCTCATTTAATTTGTGATCCACAGGATTGCCCAGATCCTTTTCAGCAGTTCTACCATGTAGTCAGTTAGTCCCCATTTTGCAGATGTGCTTTTGATTTTTCCTTCCTAAATGAAGTACTTTGTACTTCTCGTAATAAAATTTCACCTTGTTGACTTCAGACCAATTCTCCAATTTGTCAAGGTCATTTTGCATTCCAATCCTGTTTACCAAAGAGCTTGAAATCCCTTCGGATGGTGTAATTTGCAAATTTTGTAAGCATACTTTCCACTCCATTATCCAAGTCATTAATGAAAATATTGAGAATACCATGCGCAGGGTTGACCTCTGCAAGATACCATTGGGGAACAAATATTAGTAATTGTGACAGACCCCTGCCCATGCTTTATGAAATGGACTTACGGACACAAATGTGCATAACTCAAAGACGCTTGGGACAAATTGCTTCATGTCACCTATCCTCTTAATGTCATCAACTGGTGGGTCTGTAGATCTTATTTTGGGGTATGTATCATTCTTGTGTGTAAAGTTAGACATATGGGCTACGTCTGCACTGCAGGCTTCTTGCGCAAGAACTGTTTTGTGCAAGAGTTCTTGTGCAAAAGGTCTTCCACAAGAGCGCGTCCACACTGCCATGTGCTTTTGCGCAAGAGCGTCCATGGCAGTGTGGACGCTCTCTTGTGCAAGAAAGCTCTGATGGCCATTTTAGCCATAGGGCTTTCTTGCACAAGAAATTCATGTTGCCTGTCTACACTGCCTTCTTCTGGAAGAGCTCTTGCGCAAGAGGGCTTATTCCTCGTGAGGAGAGGAATAACTCTTCTGGAAGAAGCCCTGTTTTCTGATGCTGTACTGTAAATTTACTTGTACAAGAACGTGCATGCAGTATAGACCCTCTGCAAGTTTTTGCGCAAGAACAGTTGTTCTTGTGCAAAAAGCCTGCAGTGTAGACGTAGCCATGGAGTATGGAATGTATGTATGGAGTATGGTTTTAAAAGTGCAAAGGCAAGCCATCAAGGGTGTTTCCCTCACAGTCTGATCAACTATCAACAGCCTCTTTTTTGTTCTTTGAGTCTAAGCAGTGGTTGGTCTTAGGAAATCACATGACCACCCCAACTGGTCGGGGCTGACCAAGTTAAAGGTGGAATGTAGAAATAGAATTCCCGCCCAAAGTGGAATCGTGTAAAACAATGGGAAACTAGCAGTTTCTTTGGCTGGCATGACGCACCCAAGAGGATAACTAAAGACCTCAGGGAAAAGGAGACTTTCCTTGTTTGGAGGCTTAGCTGGAATAAACAATTTTAGGGACAGCTTGTAATAAGCTTGAGTATTATGTTAGAACTAGCTAAGCGTTTTTTGTTATTTTAAATTTGTATTCTGCTTTGCTCTGTCTATTCTCACTTACAACCACTTAAATCCTACGGCTTGTACTTAATAAAATCACTTATTTACTATCAAGCCCAGTGTAAATAATTGTTCCCCGGGGGAAACAATTAGTGTATACATCTTCCTTTCATTGTTAAAGGGGACTTACCTAAATAATACATTGGGGGTTCTGATCCCATTTGGGGAGTGGTATCTCAGGAAGCTGTGCCCAAAACTGCATTTTCCTTGGACCTGAAGAGTTTCCACATCTGTGCTGCTCCTTGCGGGGTGGGTGATCTCAGCTCTGTGCCTTTGCTGGAGGAGACCAGTGAACTGGCCTAGCAGGACAATGTGGTGAGATGCCCTAGAGAGCAAGAAGGCGAGTGTCAGTGGCTTTGTCAGCACTTTGGGAAGTACCCCCAAGGGATCTTCTGTGACCACATCCCATCACAGTAATAGTTTGTCAATCCAGCAGAGAAAAGCACAACACAATCCAAGTGCTGGAAGTGGAAGCCAGACAAATTCAGACTGCAAATAAGGCACATTTTTAACAGTGGCAGTATTTAACCATTGGAGCAGTTTACCCAGAGTCAAGAAGCATGCTCCATCAGTGGACACTTTAAAATCCAGAGTAGAAAGTTCTTCTAAAAGATCTGCTTTAGGGATTATTTGAGGGAAGTTCTCTGGCCTGTGTGAGGCGTGGGGTGGATGTGTATTTCAGGTTGGGTGATTACAATCATCCCTTCTGGCCTTGGAATTTATGAATCTGTGGCACTCGGCTGTCTCTGTAAGGAAAGGGAAGCGGCAGTGTATAGCACTGTGTTCAGGATGTGTTGTGTTCCCACAACAGCTGTATATTTCCTGTGTGATTAAACAGCAAGTGGTATAATCCTTGTGTTCCATGTGTAACAGCTCTTACCTGCCCCTGCCAAACTGTTGAAGCAAAAACCTCACTCAGTTTACGCGGCTAAACAGACAGTTTTATTGGCCAATAAAAGCAAAGTGAGCCAAACGTGGTCCCAGCAGAGCCAGGCCCAGTGAGGCTGGCTAATACAATCAATCCTAGTATTTTATATCCTTAACCAAACAAGTTTGATGCCAGGGCATTCCATCAAAACAAACTTCAAAGAGAAATTATCAGCACAGAAAGAAACAGGTTTTTAGGGAGTTGGAGCTTCAGCTCAAAATAGTTCATTAACACATTCCAACAGCCCATCCTCCTGGCCTTTCTCACATTGGTGAAGGTCAGTTAACTTTCTAGTGTATGTGCAGAAGCGAGAAACTTAAATGGCTTCTGTTCTATGAAGTGGCTTCTAGCTAAATATGAAATGGTTTCTACAGTTTCTACAAAACTGTGGGCCCAGAATACCCCAGGCTGGAGTTGGGGGAAAGTTATGGGTAAGTCCAAGGGGTCAGTACTGATTCCAGGGGCTGGGCAGAGTGGGAGCAGCTCTCAGGAGAGGGTGCTAGGCAGAGAGGCTGGGCCTTGAGAATGTGCCTAGCAGCATGAGGGCAGTGGCAATGCTCGGATGCTGGGCAGTGTCCAGAAGCTTCAAACACCTGGAATTGAGCAGTTGGCTGTCTGGCAAATGGCCTAGAGGGAACACTGGATTAATGCTGAGACACCCACCTTCCCTGCCACCTGCCCTGCTCCTGGGCAGGCCTAGCTCACTCCCTGTCCCCTGGGAATGCCTATCTCCCGCATCATCTTGTCCTTGAATGGATGCCCACCTGATCCTTTTCGACATGACTCAATGGGGACCCATAGTCCTACCGACAGTGTCAGATCTAGTCACCCAGGACCCAGGAGGGGGGGCAGCTATGGCACCCGAACCTCCCGTCTCTCCACCTGGCAGCAAGGTACATCCGTGGCTGATGGAAGCGGAGCAGGCGTGCTCGGAGGGGATGAGGAGGGCTCTGTTGGAAAGTACAAAGCCCTCCACTAGGTCAGCATACTCTGCCAAGTGGACACAGTTTTCTGAGTGGACTTTGCAGAGGGGATTGCAACTCTTGTAGGCACCCATCCCGGTTGTCCTGGACTATCTCCTGCACTTGAGACAGACAGGCTTCTCTACATCTTTCCTTAGAGTGCACCTGGCAGCTAGAGCAGCCTTTCACCCGGGGGAGGGAGGCAGGACAGTGTTTGTGGACCCAATGGTCAAGAGGTTCCTCAAAGGGGTGGACAGGTTGTCCCCTCATGTCAGACAACCTATGCCACCGTGGGACCTCAATCTGGTGCTCACTAGACTCATGAGCCCTCCCTTTGAGCCTTTGGCCATGTGGTCTCTTAAACACCTGGGCTGCGTCTAGACTGGCATGATTTTCCGCAAATGCTTTTAACGGAAAAGTTTTCCATTAAAAGCATTTGCGGAAAAGAGCGTCTAGATTGGCACGGACGCTTTTCTGCAAAAGCACTTTTTTGCGGAAAAGCGTCCCTGGCCAATCTAGACGCGCTTTTGCGCAAGAAAGTCCCGATCGCCATTTTAGCCATCGGAGCTTTTTTGCGCAAAACAATTCTGGGTTGTCTACACTGGCCCTCTTGCGCAAAAGCATTTGCGCAAGAGGGCTTTTGCCCGAACGGGAGCGTCATAGTATTTGCGCAAGAACACTGACGATCATACATGAGATCGTCAGTGTTCTTGCGGAAATTCAAGCGGCCAGTGTAGACAGCTGGCAAGTTTTTCTGGAAAAGAGGCTGATTTTCTGGAAAAACTGGCCAGTTTAGACACAGCCCTGTCGTATAAGGTGGCCTGTATATAAAAATAATATGGAGATATGCCATCTCATAGAGCTGGAAGGGACCCTGAGTGTCATTGAGTCCAGTCTGCTGCCCTCACAGCAGGACCAAGTACCATCCCTGACAGATTTGTCCCAGATCCCTAAAGGGATCCCTCAAGGACTGAATTCACAACCCTGGGTTTAGGAGGCCAATGCTCAAACCACTGAGCTAGCCCTCCCCCCAATAGTGCCTATCACATCGGCTAGGAGGGGTTCCGAGTTGAGAGCGCTGTTGACCCCCTCCTATACTGTCTTTTTTGCAGACAGGGTTCAGCTGCAACCCCACCCTGCCTTCCTCCCAAAGGTGGTCTGTTTCACATGTCATAGGACATTTACCTGCTGGTGTTTTTTCCGAAGCCCCATATGACAGCTAGGGAACACAGCCTGCACTCACTAGATGCTAAGTGGGCACTGGCGTTTTACATACACAGGACGAGGCTTTCGGAAATCACCACAGCTCTTTATTTCAAAGCTGAAAGAATGAGGGGCCTGCTGGTTTCAGCCCAGTGTTTGTCGTCCTGGATCGCTGCCTGTGTTAGGGAGTGTTACGACCTGGCTGGTAAGGCACCACCTCTCATCACGTCCCACATATCGTCAGTGGCCTTCCTGGCTCAGGTTCCCATACTGGACATATGCAGGGCAGCCACATGGTCGTCAGTGCACACATTCACAGCACACTATGCGGTCGCTCAGCAGGCTAGGCAGGACACTGCTCTTGGCATGGCAGTGTTACGATTGGTCTCAATGGAAGCTGCACTGGCCTCCAAGCCTGCCTCCTACGTTTCTGCTAGGGAGTCACCTCATTTGAAAGCACATGAGCAAGCACTTGAAAAAGAAAAAATGGTTACTTACCTCGTAACTGTTGTTCTTCAAGACGTGTTGCTCATGTCCATTCCAAATCCCGCCCACCTCCCCTTCGGCGGAGAACTCCGGCAAGAAGGAGCTGAGGGAGAGGAGGGCCAGCAGGGCTATTTATGCACCGAAATATCAGCACCACTCCAGGGGGCTCCCTGGTGGCCCAATGGATATTGCTGTGGAAAAAACCCTCTGGAATCCATGCATGCAGTGTGTGCACACCTCACTCAAATGGACATGAGCAACACATCTTGAAGCAACAGTTATGAGGAAAGTAACCGTTTTTTCTTAATGGCTGTTGAACAATGCAGTGTTTTTAGAGTTTTTAAACTATACTGGACTATACAAAGGTAATTATCGGTCTTGGCTTCACCTCATCATTAGAGTATAGGATACAGCTCCAGGTCCCCCGTGGGAAACTTGTTAGGAGCTTGTTGATGATCTGATCCAAGGTCCCCCTCAGGCTTTCTCCCTTATGCAGATATGTGGTCAAGCACACATGCCCCATTTACCATCTCTTGGGTGAACATAGGGGCCATCTCAAGGTAAAACTCGGGGCATCTCCAGCTCGAAAGCAACTAATCTATTCTGTATGGGTACTTACTCTGCAACTGATCACCTTCTAGCAGCGCATTAAACAATTTGAATAACGTTTGTCACAAGTCTGTTCTCTTAGCTTCTCTCCAAGGGGAGAAGCATATGCAGTGAAATGTCTTGTTTTAGTATGTTTTTGGTTTTGTGTATTGGGGTTATTTTTAGTTAGTAAATGTACCTGTTACAATAAATTTCAAGGCAAGGTCAAAGAAATGAGTCTTTCACTTGGAGAGGAAGGTTGCAAGGTTTCGTGTTCCTTAGTTTCTGGAGTTCATTTAAGAGTTTTGGACTAGCCCCTGAGAGAGGTTTGTCTCCTGCAGACACAAACTTTACTCTTATTGTGGAAAGTTACATTCTAACAGTTACATTATAATACTGACAATAGTCAATTGTCAACTACAGTCTTCATCACAGAACTTTAGGTAGCCTCTTAGGTATCCTGGGTCCAGGCCACAGAGCACTTTGAAGACAAGGATTAAGACCTTGAGTTTGATTCAGAATTCTGTGAGAAACGGGTTCAGAGAGAAACTTATTCCATGACCCATCCATCTGCCCCCGTCTGAAGGCTTTGCAAGCTTTTGGCCAGTGAAGGAACTGAGTGGCAGTTGGTCTACCTGCCCTTTATGCCTGGGCGTGATGGGTTGTGTGAGCATGTGCAGACCAATTGGAGACTGCTGGTAAGAAGAAAATGTCTTGTATCTTGTGCTCGGTACCCATGATTGGATAACATACAGACAACACCTCAAAGCTCGTCAGTTACTCTAAGGTCAGTAATTTCCCACTTTACTGAGATGTGTGTGTGTTTCAGGGAGGAGAAAATGGAGATTTTCTAGCATACGCTGATCACCGAACGGTTTGGAACCACTCTCCCTGGTGAACAATGCTCTCTACCTGGGGATTTACTCGTGTTCTTCCTGGTACTAGTTTAACTCTCTCAGGAGATAGGGTGCAATCTAAGTCTTCTCCAGGTTGTTAGTTAAGTTAATAACTGAAATTGAGAAAAACATTATCCCATACCCCAAAATGTCGTCGTCTTTTTATGCATGTCAGCTGGGTCCTCTAATGTAATGACTTTCATATACAGTCACCCATAAGACACTTAGGCCTGGTCTATATTAGACCAGGCATGTTGGCTTAAGGTACGCAACTCCAGCTATGCAAAATGAGTAGCTGAAGTCAGTTTACCTTAAGCCAAGCCATGGCAGTGTCCACACAACTGGAGGTTGATGGGAGCAAACACTTCCATTGGCTTCCCTTACTCCTCGCAAAAGGAGGTGTACCGTTGCAGAGGCTTCCCTCAGTGTTTGATATAGTGGGTCTATATTAGACCCGCTAAACCGAATGCTAGAAGATCGAGCTCCGGAGAGTCGATCATCTGCTAAGTATAAACATGAACTGAATGCTTCCCAAACTGTTTTCCTACTCCTGCAGAACTGAATTGAAAAGAGATTATGGGCTTTGGTTCAACCTGGACAACTATGTCTCATCAGTCTGTGGACCTCCTAAGATTAGACAAGTGGTATGCTTTGACACCTTAAAATTTTTTATTAAAAATAGGAGCTGCTGTCTGGTATCTGGAATTGGGGGTGGGTATTTCTGGAAATAGAGGACAGATTTAAATCTGATACAACTCATTCTATTTTCAGAAGGCCACAAAGCTGATTAAGTTCTAAAGAGACGGGACAATTTACTATTGGACATGAAATTAAGAAATGTTAGAACCTTTCTACCACATCTTTTTTTGGTTTGCTTTTGTTTTGCTAACATATTTATGACAGTCTGAAGATATGAACGGCTTTTGAATTCAGCTCTAAGATAATACCAACTTAAGTCTTTCTTTTCTTTTTGCGCTTTGTTCACAAATGGACAAAATAATGCATAATGGCATTAAATTGCTGATTCAAGCAAGAAAGAGGGTAAAAGTGGAGCTCCCTTTCATGTTTTTTTAGTTAGGTGCACTCCTCCTGGAATGCTAAATAGATTTCTCTGATAAAAATCCTCAGTCAAAATTGCACCATCAAAGATCAAAGCACACTCCTCCATAAGAGTGTCTCTGGCCTCCTCTTCTCCTATACATAGCTAGCTGCCTTTGCATCTGAGTGGAATATAGTGGGACTGCTAAAAGCAATTGAATATTGCCAGCACTAATCCAGTCATTCACTTTTTAAAACATTTTGAATTTAGAAAAAGTATTTATACGAGTCTTATTCTCTTCTTGATGCTCACACCCAATTCCTACAAATACTAAAAGGCTTTAGGCATACTGAGAGGAGAATCAACTCTCTAATATGTAGTGTCTATAAACGGATTGTATTAGTAACATACAGGGCAAGCAGCTGCTGTAGGAGGCAGCTGTAAATAGTAGCTTTGCGTCTGAAGGTATTTTTTTCTTCGTATTTCTTATCTCTGAGAATGGCACCTTCTTTCTCCTATGCATTCTGACCAGTGCGCTCAGAAAAAAACAGAGATGAAATAGTTCCACAGGCACCTGTTTTCCCCAGTGCAAACCATTAAAGGGACAATGTCAAGGTAAAACAATTTCTGAGACACAGGTGGCTATTCTGGCAGCAGTATCTGTCCTAAGAATGAAGACATATCGTCTGCAAACCTGGCTGATGCCTTCTGACATTTTTGCAGATTTCCCATAAGTACACTGGCACTTCTGAAGCAGGGCCACAAGCAGATACTAGTGGGATCAAATTATCATGTGACCCTGGGATGACCAGTAGTTGGTCCAAAACTTTTTCATTAAGAAACAGACATGACTAGATCAGAATAATGAACTGCTTTACTGGCCTTCCAGCACCAGGACATGTGCATGAGGGATGCCATACCAATCCAGAAGTGGCTTGCTATAGCCATTTGGAAGCTGGCAACCCCCGGATTGCTACAGATCCATGGCAAAACACTTTGGTGTTGGCAAATCAGCTGTGGGGGTTGTGGAGGTTTGTGAAGCAATTGGGAATGTTGTTCCCGCAGAAGCAGTAGGCATAAACAATGGTCCTGAAATAATTATTGACTTTGAAAAAATGGGCTTCCCAAATTGTGCTGGGGCTATCCGTGGGATTTATATGCCCACAAATGGATTATTATATAGACGTTGGTGGATTACAGAAGCGGTTCATTTGGCACCAAATTGGGATGTACTAGCTAAGGATGTGAAAGATTAACCACTAAACATCGCCCTAAGTCAGTGGATGTGATATATCTTGACTTCAGCAAAGCTTTTGATACGGTCTCCCACAATATTCTTGCCTGCAAGTTAAGAAAGTATGGATTGGATAATGGACTGTAAGGTGGATAGAAAGCTGGCTAGATTGTTGGGCCCAACGGGTAGTGATCAACAGCTTGATGTCTGGTTGACAGTCGGTTTCAAGAGGAGTGCCCCAAGGATTGGTTTTAGGGCTGGTTTTGTTCGACATCTTTATTAATGATCTGGAAGAGGGGATGGATTGCACTCTCAGCAAGTTTGTGGATAACACTAAGGCTGTGACTACACTGGCGCGATCTTGCGCAAAAGTGACCGCTCTTGCGCAAAAACTTGCTGCCTGTCTACACTGGCCGCGTGTTCTTGCGCAAGTAAACTGACGTTCTACTGTATGAAATTAGGGCTTCTTGCGCAAGAACTCTGATGCTCCCGCTCAGGAATAAGCCCTTTTGCGCAACTGTTCTTGCGCAAGAGGCCAGTGTAGACAGGCAACATGAATTTCTTGCACAAGAAAGCCCTATGGTTAAAATGGCCATCAGAGCTTTCTTGCACAAGGGAGCGTCTACACTGGCATGGATGCTCTTGCGCAAAAGCACATGCCAGTGTAGACGCTCCCTTCTGGAAGAGTTTTTGCAGAAGAACTCTTCCGCAAAAGAGTTTTTGCCTGAACGTGCCAGTGTAGACGTAGCCTAAGGGGGAGAGGTAGATACATTGGAGGGTAGGGATAGGGTCCAGAGTGACCTAGATAAATTGGAGGATTGGGCCAAAAGAAATGTGATGAGGGTCAACAAGGACAAATGCAGAGTCCTGCACTTGGGATGGAAGAATCCCAAGCATTGTTACAGGCTGGGGACCGACTGGCTAAGTAGCAGTTCAGCAGAAAAAGACCTGGGGATTACAGTGGATGAGAAGATGGATACAGTGTGCCCTTGTAGCCAAGAAGGCGAGGTCCATTAGGAGGAGCATTGCCAGCAGATCTAGAGAAGTGATTATTCCCCTTTATTTGGCACAGGGGAGGCCACATCTGGAGTATTGCATCCAGTTCTCCTCCCCACCGCCCCCATTACAGAAAGGATGTGGACACATTGGAGAAAGTCCAGCGGAGGGCAACCCTACGAGGAGAGGCTGAGGGATTTGGGCTTGTTTAGTCTGCAGAAGAGTGAGGGGGGATTTGATAGCAGCCTTCAACTCCCTGCAGGGAAGTTCCAAAGAGAATGGAGAAAGGCTGTTCTTGGTAGTGACAAATGGCAGAACGAGGAGCAATGGTCTCAAGTTACAGTGGAGGAGATCTAGGTTGGAAGTTAGGAAACACTATTTCACTAGGAGGGTGATGAAGCACTGGAATGGGTTACTTAGGCAGGTGGTGGAATCTCCATCCCTAGAGGTTTTTAAGTGCTAGCTTGCCACAGTCCTGGCTGGGATGATTTAGTTAGGGTTGGTCCTGCTTTGGGCTGGGCTCAATGACCTCTTGAGGTCTCTTCCAGCTCTGGGATTCTGTTATTCTAAATGGGTGATGCTTACCAGTTCCAGTTAACCAATAACAGGCTGGGCTGCAGCCAAGGGCAGGGGACTGTTCCAGCCCTGCAGGAAGCCCCTCTGCAGACAGGAACTGCTCTCATCCAAAGCAGCCTCTGTCATTGGGTAGCCCAGGTGCCCCACAGGTAGGCCTACTCCAGTAGGGCCTGGGAGCTGGCAGCAGCCCCAGTGTGGGGTTGGGTGCGGGAGCCCCACAAGCTGAGGGCTGCTCCAGCTGGGCTGATGAAGTCTACAGCCCAGATCCCACTTTTAGTCATTTAACCAGTTAAATGTCTAACATTTACCTGGTTAACTAATTAACTGGGATTTTACATCCCTAGTACTAGCAGGGTGCGTGTTTGATTATAACTTCATGGATAAGTAAGGATCTTATTCCCTTCAAGAGATATTGTAAATTGAGTTTCTGTCCTCACTGTTATACCAGGGAACTCTGCATGTCACCTTGTGACAGGGCTTACCATACCTTGACTTAAGAGGGTATGACCCAGGCAGCCCATGGCGCCAACAAGCAGAAGACATAAAATGCACATACGTCAGACAGGAATCCTGAGTCCAATAGCTACAGAATAGTTCACCAAAGGGTGACATGTAAGGTCTTTACTGAGAGCCAATAGCCAGTGGTCATCACCATCATTGTGAAATGTATGAAACAACAGTATTTTAAAAGTAATGTATCCATACTGGAAATTATGTTTTAAAGCCTTGAAGGTTAAAGGCAGGTCACAAAGAAGTGACATGCCTCATGTCTGTTTCTCAGTGTAAGTCTATTTGCATACTGAGTTACCAGCTAATCAAGGCAGAGACGCTGATGAACTTTGAAGTCAAGAAATAACACACAGCAGCAGGGTGCATGGTTTATTAATAAAGATCAAAGGATTGCTCTGATATATTGGGGATTGCCAAGCGACACCCTGCTATCCTTCACCTAACAGACAAGCTGCCAGTGTGCAAGTCTTCTAAATGGAGGGTCACACCTAGCCAAGCTATAAAATGCTGCAAGAAGAGTTTGGGTGAGGTAAACTCTATTAAGACAAGAGAATAGCTTTTTAATTAAGTCCAGATTCTTGTTATAATTTTATATGTAACCCTTTGTTTTCAATAATTCAATTTGATATCACCTGACTCGCTATACTTTGTTAAATAAATAGATATGTTTCTTAAAAAAAAACAAATAAATAAGTGCTATGTATTATATTTGTGGACTGCAAGATTTTTAATTCCGAAATGGAAATTGTGTTGGCTATAAGATGTTTTAGGTAGGAGTCAAATTTAGAAACAAACAAAAAAAAAAGTGATAACTATACCAAGATGTGTATGCAAACCAAATTTTGTCCACCTGAGACACCAAAATAAGACATTAGATTGTCCAGTTATTCAGAATGATAGTGCATGTTCTGCTAAACTGCTTCCCCTTAGTATGGCTATAATGCCCAAATGGCCTCTTCAGAAGATGGAGATTAGATGGTTTACTAGACTCTTTAAGACTTCTTCAGTGTAGCTCTTTTTTTAAAATGGGATCATTCAAAAAGGTAGGCATATTCTCCCAAGCTTTTTCAATACTGCTTCTCCAAAGCGATAGTGTGCTGTCCTCTAGCTGATATAAATTCCAGCAGATGCCAATGTGAGGAGGATCAGACCAATACTTTGAACACAAAGTACAGGTAAATTAGGTTAGAAGAAACAGGCGATTTTGTTAATGGCTGATGGAGAGGAGATCAGGAGCCCTGTATCTTGGGAAATCCTGGCTCAAGTGTCCCCAAAATTGGACCACTAAGCCTATCCTTCATCTCTGTGAAGCATAACAAATATCAAGGTGCAGTTGGTCACCATATGGCTTGTAGAGCTAAGAATAGTAGTACTTTAAACAGTGGCTCTCAATTAACCATAGTAAAACTGTTGCTCTGGAGTAATACCTGGTGATGCTGAAGAGTCCGCTTCACTGACTGATAATGATGATCTCTAGTCCAAACAAGGGGGAAAAAAGGCTCTTCTACTAATTTACTATCATTGCTGAATTTCTGGCTCAGTTTGAGTCAGTCATGCTCCAGCATTCCTGTATTTACGCTTCTGCCTCAGGTTGCTGCTTCCAGGGAATGTTCCTTCCTTGCCTCTGCTGGTGCCCTGTCCAGGCTGGAGATCATGTGATTGGAAGGGCTTTGAGGCATATCGACAGAGAACTCTGCCAAGGCCTGACGAGAGTACAGCAAACTGTAAGTGCTCAAAAATCATGGGACTGGCATCTATCTGTCCATCCATACACACCCTATGTATCTATCCCCCCACACCTCCTCTAGCTATCCATCCATCCACATACACCCTCTCCACACCTCCTGTTATCTATCTAGTCCCCCACAGCCTCCTCTATCCGTCCATCCCCATACACCCCCTCTATCTAGCCATTGCCCCACACCTCCTCCATCTATCCCCCCACTATCTATCCATCCAACCTCATACACCTCCTATATCCCCTCCACATGCCTCTGTTCATAGTATCAGAGCTGAAAGAGACCTCAGAAGGCCATCAAGTCCAGCCCCCTACCCAAGGCAGGACCAATCCCAATTAACTCAGCCCAGCCAGGGCTTTGTCAAGCAGAGACTTAAACACCTCTAAGAATGGAGATTCCACGATCTCCCTAGGTAACCCATTCCAGTGCTTCACCACCCTCCTAGTGAAATAGTTTTCCTAATATCCAACCTGGACCTCTCCCACTGCAACTTGAGACCATTGCTCCTTGTTCTGCCACCCGTCACTACTGTGAACAGCCTCTCTCCATCCTCTTTGGAACCTCCCTTCAGGAAGTTGAAGGCTGCTCTCAAATCCCCCCTCACTCTTCTCTTCTGCAGACTAAACAGACCCAAATCCCTCAGCCTCTCCTCATAGGTCATGTGCTCCAGGCCCCTCATCATTTTAGTTGTCCTCCGCTGGACCCGTTATCTATCCCCCAAACCCCCTCCATCCATCCATTATGCCCCAACCCCTCCATCTACCCCTCATCTATCCATCCATCCCCACACCCCTCCGTTATCTATCCCCCACCCATCCCCATACACCTCCTCTATCCCCACACCCCTCTGTTATCTATCCCCCCCATACACCCCCACCCATCCCCACACCCCTCCGTTATCTATCCCCCACCCATCCCCACACCCCTCCGTTATCTATCCCCTCCCATACACCCCCTCTATCCCCACACCCCTCTGTTATCTATCCCCCCCATACACCCCCTCTATCCCCACACCCCTCTGTTATCTATCCCCCCCATACACCCCCTCTATCCCCACACCCCTCTGTTATCTATCCCCCACCCATCCCCACACCCCTCTGTTATCTATCCCCTCCCATACACCCCCTCTATCCCCACACCCCTCTGTTATCTATCCCCCCCATACACCCCCTCTATCCCCACACCCCTCTGTTATCTATCCCCCATCCATCCCCACACCCCTCTGTTATCTATCCCCTCCCATACACCCCCTCTATCCCCCCACCCCTCCGTTATCTATCCCCCATCCCCTGCCCGTCCCCCTCTATCCCCACACCCCCCCGTTATCTATCTTCCCCCCCCCCCCCCCCCCAATCCATCCCGTCCGTGCACTGGCTGAGTGGCGAGCCTGCGGCGTGAGCTCGGGCCGCGGCAAGGGAACTCGTCCGGCACAGACGAGCGGGGAGCCGCGCCGGGGCCCGGCCGGCCGGGCAAGGCAGGGCAGCGCTGGGTGGCAGGAGCCGTGTCGCTCCCCCGCAGCGGGCTCAGGGAGGCTGCCCCACGGCGCGCGCCGCCTCCTCTCCGCTCAGGGCCCGCGCGCGGAGGCTCCGCCGCGCACCTGAGGAGACGCGCGCGCTCGGAGCTGCAGTCAGCGGCCCGTTGGCGGAGGGAGGGGCGCGGCGAGGAGCGGCGCTCGCTGATTGGCGGCAGAAGCGCGAGGGCGCGGCGCGAGCGGCAGGGCGGGAGTCGCCGGACGGAGTCGTGTGCCGATTGGCTGAAGCGCTCGCCCCTCGGAAACCGCTTCCGCGAGGCGGCCGGGCTCGGCAGCGGGGGCGGGGCTCGCGGAGCTGACCGCGGGCGGGGCGCGACGTGACGTCGGGGTGGTTTGAGAGCGCGCGCGGCCTTGCTGAGGCAGCCTCGGATTGGTCGGAGTGGGCCTCGCGAGGCGGGTCCGCTGGCGCTGAGGCGTCGGGGGCCGGCGGGTCTGCGGAGCCGGTAGCGGAGCCGGGGCAGGTGGCTTCCGGAGGCCTGGCCGCCGCCGCCTTCCCCAGGAGCGCGGCCTCGCCCCCCGGACAAGTGAGTGCGCCGCGGCGGAGCGGGGGGGGCGCCGCCCGGGTGAGGGGCCGTGCGCGGGGCGGCGCGGCGCGGGGCGGGGCTGGCCCTGCTCTCCCGGCGCCTTTCGGGGCTCGCTGGCCGGGCCGCGCCGGTGCCGCTTTTGCTCGTCGGGCCGCCCCGGACCCCGCCGCTCTCTGCCTGGAGGGGAAGCCAAGGTGCTGCCGCGACTGGGGCCAGCGGGCCTGGTGCCTGGTGCCCGGTGCCCAGTGCAGGCACCTGCCTGGAGACGGCGAGGGGTGCTTGGCTCCTGCGCAGCGTCCGCCCGCGCTTGGGGAGCCTGCTCGAGGGGCACCGCGCCCTTCTCCTTAGCGACCCTGGCCGCCTGTCTAGTAGGGAGCAGCCTTTGGCGACCCTCGGCAACTGTGCTTGCTGCTGTCTGCCTGCCTGTCTTCCGCTCTGAAACCGAACATACTGACTGCAAGGCAGTGACATTGCTGCAGACTTCAGTTCTGGCTCAGGAGCGTCTCTCTTTCACCTACCAGTGGCCCACTAGCAAATACTACCTCACCCACCTTTGTTTCCCTGGCTGCTTCAGACATGCTCTGGGCAGAAATATTTATGTGCTTAGCAATAGGCAAAAGCTGACCCTTCAAAGGGGGAAAAGTGTGCTTTTTTGTGTTTCCCTATGAGAGAAAAAAGGTTCTTCTTGCATGTTTTCCCCAATGTAAGTAGTTGCTCAGTGTGACTGACACTTGGTTTTTGAGAGGAAGTGACTGTTACAAAGATGGCTTTTTAACTGCCTTTGAAGATTCCACCCCTTCTGTTAAACACAAGGAGAGCTCATATAATAGTCCATTTCAAAGATCTTTCATTCTGAAATGAAAACTAGGTTTTGACATTTCTGAGACTCTTAATGTGAAAAGCAAACAGGAAAAAAAAATGCTCAGGTCATTTTTATACAGCATAAAGAAATAAACAGAAAATTCCCCCTCCCCTCCCCTCCCCTCCCCTTTTTTTTGGTAGGTAACCTTTAAAGATTCAAAAAGAAATTAGAGTCAAAAGTGGAAGTTGCCCCAGAGAGTTTTGTGTAATCTAAGTAATCACTATTGATCTAATATTGTGTGGTATTGAACACAGGACTCTGTACTTGAACAGATACATACATTAAATTATTTAACCAGCTTTTTGTAACTTACATTTGATCTGTTATTTTTGACAAACACACAGTAAATATACAAAGTACATCTAAGGGAGAGATAAACTCGTGAAAAATAATGGTTGTACCTCCCTTAACTGGGACTCTCTGGTCCGGCAACATCAGAGCCCGGATATAGGGAGGTTCTTGGGCCACAGATGGTGATACTGCTGAAAAGGAACTAGGGATTACAGTGGATCACCAGTTGAATGAGTCTACAATATGATGTAATCGTGGAAAAAGTTGGAGAGTACTAATAGAAGTGTAGTATGTCGGTCACTGAAGTTAACTGTCTTGCTCTACTATTGTGCCTCCACTGTAGTACAGGGTCCTGTTCTAGGTGTCACGTGTTAGGAAAGATGTGAATAAATTGGAGACAGTTCCAAGTAGAACAACTCCAATAATAGAAGGCTTAGAACACCTGGCCCATGAAGAAAGATTTTAAAGACTGTGCATGTTTAATCTTCAGAAAAGAGAACTGAGGGGATACATTGTAATAATTTTCAAATGTATTATTAAGGACTGTTGGGAAGAGAACAGTGATCAGTTATTGTCCCTATCCAGTGAAAGTAGGGCGAGAAGTAATGACGTTGATCTGCAGCGAGAGCAGTTTAGGTTAGGGATGTTAAAATTAGGTTATTTTAGTAATCAAGTAGTCAATAGAATTTTTATCGACTACTTGATTTCTCAATAGGAGAAGGCAGCCAGCTCAGTCCCGGCTCACACCAGGACCAAACCTTGCTTATCAGTTAATGCTATCTGTCAAACTCACCTGGCTCCCAGGGAGGCAGCTTCACTGTGGCATCTGCGTCCCTGGGAGTGGAGCTGGCAGGGGCTGGCAGCCCAATTCCCAGGGAGGCTTTGTTGCGGGCTCTGCAGTATCTCTCTATATAAAAAAGTTTTTTCCTGCCAGATGACAGAATGTTTCTTCCGAGCGACAGAATGATGTCATCATGTTATCAGTGTCAATGGGCTTTCTCAGCAAAGTGAAAGCGGGTAGGCGAGCGTAGCGAGCAGAGGGTGCAGCCCCCTAAAAGCTTAAATAAGAAATGTATTGAGTAGAGCAAGACAGAGCCCACAGTGCTTGTAACTGCTAAGATTTTCAGTGGTTAAACAGTTACTGTTTTAGCCAACTTCTTACATCCTTTATACTTGGTCTTGCTTCACTATCGGGAAATGGTCTACATGACCTCTTGAAGTCCCTTCCAGCCCTACATTTATATGATATAACATTTTTATGTCACTAATTTCTGACAATATTAGTTGCCACAAAAAACTGTCTGTTAATTGGCTGCAAAAAGTAGCCGAGTTAGTCTGTACAGGATAAACTTAGAAAACAACCAATGGTCTGGTAGCACTTTATAGACCAACAAAACATATAGATGGTATCATGAACTTTCGTGGGCACAGCCATCTATATGTTTTGTTAGTCTATAAAGTGCTACCAGACCATTGGTTGTTTAAGTTTTGCCTGTTAATTGTTAGTTTAACTAAAAAAGAAAACATGCACTCTTTGCATAAGCCTGTAACACCTCACAATCAACTCATTTCATAACTCCAGATAGATGTCACATCAACTCTATTAATAAACTACTATTCTAATACTCAGAACATCACTTTGAGAATTTATAGATGTTTGATATAATTTAATCTCCTAGCACTCTCTTGAAATCTTTATTCATTATATCTTGCTTACATTAAAAACCAAGTACAACATGAGAAGTATATTTTCATTAATGAACAAAACAAGTGGCAAGAAGTTATGCAAACATGGTATGGTTTTAGTGTCTGTTAATATAGTATACGGTCTTTCAAGTCATGAAGACAGTCTTTCAGGATGTTGGACAGAAAATTATACATTTGTAGCTGTGGGTGTACTCTGAAATGTACATATTCTAAAAATTACTTGCTTTGCGGTAATCCAGTAGAGAAGAGCAAATTTTATCTGAAATTTGTTTTGGGTGTGGCAAAGGCCAGATAATTCAGGTGTACCAATATATAATTCTATTGTCTTCATTTTGTCACTCTAATGTATCTCATTGTAAATCAGGCCTTGATTATAACTGTCAGTAAGAGTTCATATTTCCTTCCTTCTCATCAGTATAAAAAAGCATTTATTTATTTTGATTTTCATTTATGTTTTTATTTTACATTGATACCACATCTTAGCCTTTCATTACACAGGTTGAACCTTTGTGGTCTGGGACTCTCTGGTTCAGCTGGACCACAGATGTTGCTGGGCTAGAGAGCCTCAGAAAGAGGTTACTGGCAGCTGGGACCAGAGCTGGCTGGTTGGGGTAGTGGAGCCCATAGGGCACCAGAGTTCACAGCTGGCAAGACTGGGAAATTGGCAGGGATGCCAGAGCCAGCAGGGCAGGGAGGCAGCAGAGCTCACAGTGGGCTGGGGAGCTGGTGAGGCTGCTGGAGTCCACAGGACGAGGGTGCTGCCAAGCCCGCAGGTAGTGGGGCTGGGAAGCCTCTGGGGCCTGGAAAGGGTGGGGCTGCAGAGCTCACAGCTGGTGGGGCTGTGAGCGCCTGCAGGGTCACTGCCAGAGCTTGTGGGATTGCTGGGACCACCAGAGCTTGTGGGCCTGCAGAGCCTGAAGGGCTGCCGTAGCCAGGGGCTGAAGGCAGTGATGCCAGGTAGCAGGGGAAAGGAGCCTAGGGGAGAGGCTGGCACCCCTCCTCTCACCCCGAACTTTCGTGGTCCAGAAAACTCCCTTGTTGGACCTGTCCTGGAAGTGTACTACATTTTTTTTTGTATTGACTACACTGGAGAAGATAGTGTGTGTTTGTTTGTTGTGGGCGAGTGGCAGAAACGATGGCTTTCCTTTGGGCATCCTCTCCATATTCCCATTTTAGGGGATACATCACATACAACTCAGACAGTGGAATCTAATTAGCTATGTCTGTTGGAAGGAATCACACCGCCCCCTCCCCCCCCCCCCCCCCCCCCCCCCCCCCCGTTTCTGAACACTTTAGGGATCAGGCTGTAAAAGGGGCAGGCTTCTTTGGCTGTCTCAAGCACCCTAACATATATTGGGTGCTCACTGTGACAAGCTCCTGGCACAAGGTCTTTGGAATTCTGTGGAGAAAAAGTTCCAAGTAGCTTTTCTGGAATAAAGAGCTGTCTGAGGCAAGAATCCTTTCAATGTCCATCTCCAACACGAAGTAGCTCTGGTGGTTACAGACAATACCACTTACAAAATTCTACTTAAACAAGCAAGATGGTACATGTTCTCTTTGGCTATGTAGAAGCAATGGTGTTGCATGAATGGAGCATCCTTCACAAGATATATACTTGTCTGGGAAGAAAAGCTGTCTGGTAGAAACAACAAATCAGAGGGCTGGTGGACAACCATGAGCAGTCACTGCAGGCAATGATGCAGGAAACATTCACATACTGGATTCAACTACAAATATTTCTTTAACAGTGTTACCTGATGTATACGCGTACACTATATTTTACACTTCAATTTGGTCAAAAAATTATGGACACACAGTTTGAAGTATTAGGGAGACTGTTCCCTTATCACTTACCTAGTAAAACAACCTTTTTTGTGCCATTTGCTTCAAACAGACAAAATATTGAGCTGCACCTGCAGGATGACTTAATAGTTTAAAGGTCAGAAAGGATCATCATGATCATCCAATCTGACCACCTGCATGTTGCAGGCCATAGAACCTCACCCATCCACTTATGTAATAGATAGGGCTCTACCAATTTCACAGCCATAAAAAATGCATCAAGGACCATGAAATAAGCCCTTCGCTGTGAAATCTGATGCCACCTTGTTCCTAGGTGCACACTATCAAAGGGGCTTTCCAGCTCCAACTGGGCAGGGGAAGAACAGGACTTGTCGCTTCCTGAAAGTTGCTCAGTCAATGGGAGGGGGAGGGACCAGACCCACTAAGGTGCCTCCCCCTGCTGCAGGATGCTGTCTGAAAATGGGCAGCAGCCTGAAGTTCCTGCAGCTGAATGTGGGTAGGAGTGCAGCACTTTCTGCAGCTGTGAAGAGAGAAACAAAGTATTATCCCTTCCAAGCCAGTCAGGGCTAGCAGAAAGGAGTTCCTTGCTAGGATGCTCCCAGAAGCACAGTGGTAATCAGATCCACTTCTACCTCTTGGAATCTCCTGCAGTTTGCAGGAAGCTCTGCAGTTGCTACTTTGAGTCCAGCACAGAGGTGAGGATGGCAATCCTATGACCTCCCTACAACAGTTTTGCGATCTTCCCCCGCCCCTACCCCCATCTCCTTTAGGGTCAGGATTCCATGGTTACAATACAATGAAATTTCAGGTTTAATTGGCTGAAAATGTGCAACTTTCCAATTTTCAAATCATATGGCCGTGAAATTGGCCATAATAGACCATTAATTTAGTTGGGCCTTAACAGTAGACTCCTAATCTCTGGCTGAATTGTTGAAGTCCTCACTGATAGAAAGAGTTCAAATTACAGAGAATCATTTACACTAGTTTAAACCTGATATTGAGGGAGGTAAGAAAAAAGAAGGGAAGAAAAGGAAAGGGAGTGAATCTTTTTGTGGATCTTGGTCAATTCTTCATTGTAGCTGAGTAGGTTAGGCAAAATTTTGAGGATAACAAACCTCTATGATTGCATGTATGAGGGAGGGATGGCTCAGTGGTTTGAGCGTTGGCCTGCTAAACCCAGGGTTCTTGATTTTCCCCCCTGGGGTGCAGGAGTGGAAGAAAAGTAAGCACGGTGGGACTTGTAGTTAGATGCTTGAAAAGTTTGGTACCACTTAGTTGAAGGACTACGTATGCTCACTGAGGTAAAAAAATATTCACACCATCATGCCCTCTCCTTGCGCTTTTGAAGGGGAAAAATACTTAGGCCGTTACCTACAGCTGATGAGCTCCAAAAAGAGCGAAACCTTTTAAATAGGTCCTGTAGTATTGGCTGACGGTGGTTGGGTGTGAGTTGCTTGCTTTTGTTCTCGTGCTTTTTTTTTTTTTGTGAAGCCAGGAACCAAAAGACCATAGAAACTATGGAGTGGGCAATGACTGAAACTGAACCCAAGTAGGGGCTTTTCTAACTAGAGTGGATTTGGAAAATAAGGTACACTCACAGAGTGGGGTTAGGGAAGAGATAGGGATTAAATGGAAAACTAGGGAAGTGAGGAAAAACTGGAGAAGAGAAATAAAAGGATTTAAAAATATTTAAGACCTTTTAAATAGTAAAAAATGATTGTATAAAAGTTATTTTCATCTTTCCTTATGAATTTTACATAAACTTCATTTCCTGTGGAGTCTGGCAAAGTGATAATTCTGGAAGAAATCAAGTAGCTTTAATGTTCTTTCATAGCTTTGATGTGGGAATGCATGCTTGCAGCTCAACAAAATTTTACTCTTGGGGGAATTCGTGCCAAAAAATTAAATTATGTACACACTATTTTAAAATTCTGCATATTTATAATCCAGCCACTTTCAGTAATTTTGGGAATGTATTTAAAAATACCTGTCATCAAGTAAATCCTGTAACAATAAAGACAACAGAAAAGATTCAGAAAGTGCTTTTTGTTGAATAGGATTCCTTACTTGGGATATTAATGCAGAACTGTGAATAATAAATCATTTAAACGACACTACAGAACTGTGTTTCCTGCACCCCTCAGAAGCAGTGCATAGGCTTGGGGTATGCTTGGGTAAAAGAGTAGCTGAGGGAAAGGAAAGCAATTGCTGGGAAAGAACACAGGAGTGAACTTGGAGGGTTGCTGGGTATGGTTGGGAGAAATATGGAACAGATTGGGGGCATAGGAGATTGGGGAACTGGGGGGCCTCCTCCATGTAGACCTTGGATGACCTTGGTCCTCTCACATTCAGTCATGCACATGTGCACCATGTCCATGTGTCCCTGTACCAAAATTCAGCCGTCACTCTTCTGTTCCCAGGAGTCCCTGCACCCCCATTGTCATTCAGCCCTGTCTCAATCCCATCAATTCCCTGACTCCTGTGTCCCTCCCCAGTCTGCCGAATTTTAAAGAATGCTTCATGGTGAATATTAAATTGTTACGTTTTGTTAATCCAAATTGTACTTACTATAATAAATATATTAGTGCTATAAATGAGAAGCAATTCTTCAAAAGACACTTAGGTATGTGGATTTCTTTTCACGGGTATGAGCTCTTGCATATAGTGAAGATGGTACCTCCTCAGACTTTCTAAAGCTGTCTTTTCAAGATGCCTGTTGCTTGAACCAGCACCTGCTCTGGGAAGTAGGCACCCTCTTGATGCTTGAATTCAGGCATTTGTTTCAGGCTACAGAATAAGTAATAAGCTTCTCAGGGTTGCTGTTAGGAATTACCTAGCATCTCAACTGACACTACTTCAACTTTTCTTTGTGCAATGTGTGTCCTTTATCAACCCTGGAGCTCTCCCCTCAGGCAAGATAAATTGTTCAGTAGTACAAGAAACTCCCAGTTTGGACACACTAGGGACTTAACACCTTGAAGTGTTTGGTTCTTGCTTGCAGCTTTCAGGGCTTTTCTGGTACTTGGGCACATTTTTGTTGGCCAGTGCCTTAAGATTCTGGTTTCCATAGCTTCCGCTGCACAGAAACACTTGCATAAGTGACTTCTGTGTCTCTTCTATTTTTGTCTTTTCTTCAGGTCAGTAGGTGTGAACAAAGAGGGTTGATCAAATGCTTACAGCAGTTTTTATACTACTCATGGAAAGCATCCTCATGAGACAAACTGTGTGGACCCTGAGATATTACTAGTTTCAACTGATGCACAAGTGCCTTCATCACATCTGAATGATGGGGTGATCAGTGAGCTGAACTGGACTGGACTGCTGACAGTCCAAATACAAACTGGCTTTGGGATGAACTTCAAATTCCTCTGTTCCAAACTGTACATTCATACACCTCAGGAAGAAACACCCATGTAGGGAGACTTCCCCCCCATGTACATAGTGGCTACAGGGATTACAAAAATCTGTATATACATGAGCAGGATAACCCTTATCTTCAGATATTAGTGATATTCAGGGATGCAATATCCCTAAATGTGGTGTGATCCATTGTGTCTTGCATAAACCATTTGGGAGAGACAGGATCATTCCATTTTCATCAGGAAGCCCTGCAGATATTGGAGAGGCTACTATCTCAGGATGTTCCTAGCAGCAACTTAATTGGCACGAACACAACACAGTAAGCAGGCTAAGTTGATCGATTGTTAATTCACTCAAATTGTTTTTGTATGGGTGCATTGGACATGAACTTGTCAATATTGAATCACCCCGAGAGAGAAGCTTTGAGCTAACTGCTGGTGGTGTGCACTAAGCTGTGAGAAGAAACTGACATGAGATTTCTTCTCTAATTACAGGGGAGGGAAGCTCACCCTGTTGGTTTCTTCTGTTATAGTTGTTAGCTAACTTTCTGACCAAAGAATAACTACAAGAATGACACTTTTTGCTGTTTCTAATAGCCATGTTGTACTAGGAAAATGATTATGAATGGGATGGCAGTGTTTGGTTCACTCAAGCTGAGTGTCTTTGTCTTCTGATCATACAGAACTGGGTTGCCATTCTACATCTCAATACAATCTCTTCTCATTGGCATAATGTCTGAGGAGGTAGCCATTGAGATGCCTGTTTAAGGACAGGTGTCTTAAATTCAGGAGTCTCTAAAAGGTGTTCTGGTTAGATGTTAGGCTGCATGTGTGTGTTTGCTTTGTATTCTTTCTGTCTGCTGCCCTAACTCTGTGTAGAGAGCTGGCACAGTAGACCATGAGCGAACCGCCCAATAACCACAATGTATGTTAAGGCATGGAGACACTGGGCCAGGATTATTGTCAGTTAAGCACAGTTATAGCACCTGGTAGAATCTGTGAGGATACTAAAACATGTCTATTGGTGACAGTGGATGCAGCACAGCGAATGGGGGGACTTTCTATTCCGTCTCAGCTGGACAAAGGTACTCCTTCTGAGATGCATCTTTGTATTATGATACAAACAAATTGCATACAGCCTCTGACATAGTTGCTGCCTCCTGACATGGTTAATTGTCACCTATCACCTTATACATGGTGAAAAGTTTCAGAGGGGTAGCTGTGCTAGTCTGTAACTTTTTAAAAAACTAGTAGTCCTGTGGCACCTTAGAAACTAACAAATAGATAGATACAGTATCATGAGCTTCCTTGGGCAGATCATCTTCTGATGAGCTTGAGTGGAGGGTACGTGGTAGTTCACTCAAAACATCTTTATTCCGGACTGTCATCCTGACCATATCTTTTAAGAGGGGTCATCGTGTTCCTGTTACCCTTGGGCAATATTTTTGTACCGTCTTTGATACTGGGATGAGTATGTGTGTGAGTACTCTGTATTTAGCACTTCTTAGGGATGTGTATTTCTGCAATATCAGCCCTCTTCTTGCCAGATTCTGTGAGCAGGTCATGCCTCATACTAGGGATGTTGGTGAGTAGTCAACTGGAGTATTGACTACTTGTTCCCCCCCCCCCCCTTGCTGCCTCTGAGAGACAGCAAAGGATGGGGTGTGGAGACAGGAGCCGGTGCTGGGGGGAGCTGGCTTAAAAGCTGGTTAGCCCCAGCACCTGCTCCATGGTGTCACTGCCCGCTCCCACCCCCATCTCAGAGGTAGCAGGGGGGGATAGGGGAAGCTGCTGCGACCAAGCAGCCCTTGTTTGTGGCGGACAGGGCTGATCTGGGATGCTGTGACTCTGCGATTTAAACATAGTAAGAGCCCGGCTGCTCTTACTACATTTAGAATGCAGAGCTGCGGTGTGGGTGGCTTCCAGAGCCAGCACGAACCAGGACTGCAAGCCAGCTTCTGGAGCTACCCCTGCTGTGACTGCAGAGCAGTCCTTACTGACTAATCGTGTAGTTGATATAAATTGCATCAACTATGATTAGTTAGATATCTGCAGTTTAACATCCTTACCTCATACCAGGCCTCTGATACAAAGTTGTGTGTCTCAGTCTCTCTTCCTACTACAGGCCTATACATTTAATTAAAAAGAGATTGTTTTAATTAAACTAATAAAGGGTAGGAATGTTAGAAATCAGTTATTTTAATAATCATGTGTCCAAGAAATGTCTTAGTGGTTACATGGTTACTCAGTACCCTCCCTGGGAGTGGGGCTGGCGGCTGGTAGCTGGGGCGCTAGTAAGCTGGCTCCTGGCCTGCACTGGCTCTGGCTGCCAGCCCTGCTCTTGGGAAGCTGTATGCCACCCCATGGGCTCTGGAGTATAAAGTTTATACTGCGGAGTCCGCAGTGCAGCTAGCGCCCGAGAAGTAGGGCTGGCAGCTGGGAGCCAGTTTCCAGAGCACACAGGCTGCCAGCCCTGCTCCTGGGGAGCTGGCTGCACTGCAGGCTGTGCAGTATAAGCATTCATCCAAGGGTTCTAAAAGAACTCAAATGGGAAATTGCTGAACTATTATCTGTGGTTTGTAACCTATCCTTTAAGTCGGCTTCCGTACCTAATGACTGGAAGGTAGCTAACGTGACACCAATATTTAAAAAGGGCTCTAGAGGCGATCCGGGCAATTACAGACCGGTAAGTCTAACTTCAGTACCGGGCAAATTAGTCGAAACAATAGTAAAGAATAAAATTGTGAAGCATGTAGAAGAACATAATTTGTTGGACAAAAGTCAACATGGTTTCTGTAAAGGGAAATCATGTCTTACTAATCTATTAGAGTTCTTGAAGGGGTTAACAAACATGCAGACAAGGGGGATCCAGTAGATATAGTATACTTAGATTTTCAGAAATTCTTTGACAAGGTCCCTCACCAAAGGCTCTTGTGTAAATTACATGGCCATGGGATAAGAGGGAAGGTCCTTTCATGGATTGAGAACTGGTTAAAAGACAGGAAACAAAGGGTAGGAATAAATGGTAAATTTTCAGAACGGAGAGGGGTAACTAGTGGTGTCCCCCAAGGGTCAGTCCTGGGACCAATCCTGTTCAACTTGTTCATAAATGATCTGGAGAAAAGGGTAAGCAGTGAGGTGGTAAAGTTTGTGGATGATACCAAACTGTTTAGGATACTCAAGACAGAAGCAGACTGTGAGGGACTCCAAGAAGATCTCACCAAACTGAGTGATTGGGCAACAAAATGGCAAATGAAATTTAATGTGGATAAGTGTAAAGTAATGCACATTGGGAAAAATAACCCCAGCTATACGTACAGTATGATGGGGGCTAATTTGGCTATGACAAATCAGGAAAGAGATCTTGGCGTTATCGTGGATAGTTCTCTGAAAACTTCCACACAGTGTGCAGCGGCGATCAAAAAGGCAAATAGGATGCTAGGAATTATTAAGAAAGGGATAGAAAATAAGACCCAGAATATCTTACTGCCCCTGTACAAAACTATGGTACGCCCACATCTTGAATACTGTGTACAGATGTGGTCTCCTCACCTCAAAGATATTTTGGCCTTGGAAAGGGTTCAGAAAAGGGCAACTAAAATGATTAGGGGTTTGGAACGGGTCCCATATGAAGAGAGGTTAAAACGACCGGGACTTTTCAGTTTAGAAAAGAGGAGATTGAGGGGGGATGTGATAGAGGTCTATAAAATCATGAGTGGTTTGGAGAGGGCGAATAAAGAAAAGTTATTTATTAGTTCCCTAAATAGAAGAACTAGAGGACACCAAATGAAGTTAATGGGTAGCAGGTTTAAAACTAATAAAAGAAAGTTCTTCTTCACACAGCGTGTAGTCAACCTGTGGAACTCCTTGCCAGAGGAGGCTGTAAAGGCTAGGACTATAACAGAGTTTAAAGAGAAGCTAGATAATTTCATGGAGGTTAGGTCCATAAAAGGCTATTAGCCAGAGGATAGAAATGGTGTCCCTGGCCTCTGTGTGTCAGAGGCTGGAGAAGGATGGCAGGAGACAAATCACTTGATCATTGTCTTCGGTCCACCCTCTCTGGGGCACCTGGTGCTGGCCACTGTCAGCAGACAGGCTACTGGGCTAGATGGACCTTTGGTCTGACCCAGTACGGCCGTTCTTATGTTCTAGGTTTTGAACCTTTAAATCTGCAACACAGACTTTTACTGGTTAACCTTATGAGGTAACTAGAAGACTTACCCAGCATTGCTTGGGTCCTTAATTTTAATTTTTTGTTTTTCTTTATTTAAATCATTGTTCAGGGGTGTAGCTGAGGGATTCAGAAAGTAGGCTGCCCCGGGGCGAGAGGACAACCTCAGCCTTTTTTCACTGCAGCTTGGGGCCAGGTGAGATGTGCATGTCCATGGCCACTGCAGCGCGTGTCGATGGCCAGGGTGGGGGAGAAGGACGATGGCATGTCCCCCGGCTGCCGGGACAGACAGACACAGTGACAAACACAAACAGATAACATTTCTGAAATATATAGTAGATTGATACCAATTGTCATCTGGACCAGCCACTAGAGAGGAATATCCTTTATTTTGCAAATACATTTGCTAACAGCAAATAATTATAAAATATACAGTGATGCTCAGAATTCTTGAATTCAGTTCAGTGTACTGAGAGGAACAAAATCTAGTAGTTATAGATGCTTCTGCTGCTGTGTCCCCATCTCCTCTCTTCCAGCCTACCCCAGTGTAGTTTTATGTTCTCCCCTCTACTCTATGCCCATTTCTCATTCCAGTTTGAATCTTCTGTCTTGGCTTCCAGTCCTCATTCCTACCCTGGGCTCCTGGTTGACCATCTCTTGGTATGCTCCTCCTCCCTCACCCTGCCATATCCTAGTCTTTTCTCCCTCTGGGCTCATTCCACCCTTTCCCAGCTCTTGAGTCCTCTGCATTCCAGCTTATTGGGTGAACTTAAGCTTCTTAACAAAATGGCTTGCGAGACTTTTGTTTTTAATGTGGGCAAAATGTAATTTTAAAAAATCCAAAAACATTCAGCCTGAGCCATGCAGACACCTTGCATGGAAAATTTCAATGGAAACCCTAAAATATGGCAGAGGTATAATAATCTGAACACAGGATCTTTACAGTGAGGAGTGTAGTGCAATCCTAACTGTTTAATACTTGTAGTTCTGCTTTTATATTGTTTATATTGCCATAGTGCTGAGAAGTCTATGACAAATCAGGAAAGAGATCTTGGAGTTATCATGGATAGTTCTCTGAAAACTTCCACACAGTGTGCAGCGGCGATCAAAAAGGCAAATAGGATGCTAGGAATTATTAAGAAAGGGATAGAAAATAAGACACAGAATATCTTACTGCCCCTGTATAAAACTGGTACACCCACATCTTGAATACTGTGTACAGATGTGGTCTCCTCACATCAAAAAAGATATTTTGGCCTTGGAAAGGGTTCAGAAAAGGGCAACTAAAATGATTAGGGTTTGGAACGGGTCCCATATGAAGAGAGACTAAAGTGACTGGGACTTTTCAGTTTAGAAAAGAGGAGACTGGCGGGGGGTAGGGGGGGAGATATGATAGAGGTATATAAAATCATGAGTGGTGTGGAGAGGGCGAATAAAGAAAAGTTATTTATTAGTTCCCATAATAGAAGAACTAGAGGACACCAAATGAAATTAATGGGTAGCAGGTTTAAAACTAATAAAAGAAAGTTCTTCACACAGCGCATAGTCAACCTGTGGAACTCCTGGCCAGAGGAGGCTGTGAAGGCTAGGACTATAACAGAATTTAAAGAGAAGCTAGATAATTTCATGGAGGTTAGGTCCATAAAAGGCTATTAGCCAGAGGATAGAAATGGTGTCCCTGGCCTCTGTTTGTCAGAGGCTGGAGAAGGATGGCAGGAGACAAATCACTTGATCGTTGTCTTCGGTCCACCCCCTCCGGGGCACGTGGCGCTGGCCACTGTCAGCAGACAGGCTACTGGGCTAGATGGACCTTTGGTCTGACCCAGTACGGCCATTCTTATGTTCTAAGTCCTGGTCATAGATCAAAAAATACTGTTCTAGGTGCTGTTCAAAGAGCAAATTGACAGGCTCTGCCCCAAGTAGCATCAGCTGAAGTATAAGACAAGATAGCAGATGGAGTACAAGGCAACTTTGATACCTGGATAGTTAACAAAGCCAAAGTACTACACTTAGGGAGGAAAAATCAAATGTGTAACCACAAAATGGGGAAAGACTGGCTAGGCAGTACTCCTGACAAAAATCTGGAGATTATGGATTCGTACTCAGTTACTGGCTCCACTATAATCTGTTGCAGTTGAACAAAATGGGTAAAAGTGTTGTATGTAAGACATGAGAGGCACAAATGAGGCCTCTGCTGGAGTATTGTGTCCAATTCACACTTTTAGGAAAGATGTAGACGAAGTGGAGAGAGTCCAGAGAAGAGTAATAAAAAGATGGCAGTATGATACAATTAAACTTGTAATCAGAAAACTGCACAATTTACACGCACAGCTTGATGGCTCTAAATTAAAAGGTTTCTGAAAAATGGTATAAATGTTGAAGTGTGAGCAATATGCTTGTGTGTGTGTGTGGCTATAGATATACACACACTAGAAGATTTACACAGCCTTTCTCAGATCCTTAACTCAATTTTTGTTTTTGGAAAATGAAAAATATACATGCTTTATTTAAATTATTGCTTCAGCGTGGAGCTGGGAATGAGGGGTTCAGTATGCTGCCCTAAAGAGAGAGGACTACTCCAGCTCTCTCTCACTACAGCAGCTTGGGGACAGGTTGTAAGTGCCTCTCCATGGCTGCTGCAGCTTCATCAGGAACAGCCAGAGGACAAGTACATGTCCCCCAGCTGAGCAGATCCAGGTTCGTCTGCCCCCTGCGCTCCCCATGCTTTCGTCTTGCTCCCTGATGAAGGAAAACAGCCAGCAATGTTCTCTTACTAATTGGGGGAGGAGGAAGCTTCGGCCAGCCAGCCCCTTTCACCTGCCTGGTGATTGTCTCTCTTCTGTATGATTTTATGAGACATGATCCCATTCAAGGCACATCCCATTTCCCTGGCCTTATCAAACACTCACCTTGCTTTAAGTTATGAGGAGAGGAAGCTGTGTACCATTTTTTGGTGGTGCTGGCTCTTACCCTTTAGGATTTCTTGAACAGACTTGTGGACAGACAGACAAACACTCTCAAATATGTATTGTGTGTGTGCGCATATACACACAGTCACACTAGGGATGTAAAAGTATAATTTTGTAAACAGTTAAGTGATAACCCTGGGCTTATCGGTTACGGTTAATGGTTATACGCAGGCTCCCGCCCCCTCTCCTGGGGAGCTGGCTGCCACCCTGCACTGCTGGTTCTATATCAAATGTCATTGAGTAATTTAATTTTCTACTTTTGTTTAATAACTATAAAGCCCTAAAGAATCTTCAATACATTTATATTTAAGTAGTTAATGAATATTGTGTTTAAACCAAAGATTTCATGTGGGCAAATGTTGTGTGTCAACATCATGATGGGCTACTTACACTTGCTCTTTTTTAGGATTGATTTAAATCTGGTATCAGTCACTGAGAATATAGTGTAGTCATGGTCAGTAAGAGATGGGCAGATGTTGGAATTCATAGATTTTTAAGCGCAGAGGGAACCACTGTGATAATCTAGCCTGACCTTCTGTATAGAACAGCAATAGAGCATCCTAAAAATAATTTCTAAAGCGTGACTTTTAGAAAACATTCAATCTTGATTTCAATCATATATCAAGTTGAAAAAGGTTTTCTTTCTTTTTTTAACTGTCTGGATGTAAATTGATGCTTTCTCTCTTGCTTTGGTATTTTGGAAAATCTGAGTTACAGAAGCAAAATCTTGGGGTGTGTATGTGTGTATATATATGTATATATTAATTTTTAGAAATATTACTTGATATATAAGTAATACTCTTTAGGAGTTTGCCAATTTAGACCACTTTTGACATTCTCAATAGACTAATAATTTTAATGAGGCATCCAAAAGTGTGATACAGGCATTTAAAAATGTAAGAGCATTAGAGGACTTACCTAGAGTTGCCCAAGTCTTTGAGGGCAGGGGGCTGGTGGTGTGGGAAGTGCAGGCGTCAGGGCAGAGCCTTGGGGATGTGGTCTGGGGGCAGGGCAGGATGCTGGAGGTGTGGGCATGAGAGAGTGAGGGAACAAGGGTGAAGAGGGGCTCAGAGTATGTGTGGGATCCCATCCAGTGGAGCTTTCTCCTCCCCTCCCCCAGCGCCACCAGGGGCCTTTTCTCCTCCCTGCCTTGGCAACTTCCCTCCTCAAACCCCAAGGGCCTTTTGTCTCCCCTGCCAGCTCCCCTCCCAGCTGTCAGGGGCCTCCCATCTCAGCCACCAGGGGCCCTCTGTTCCCCACACCCCAGGGGGAGGGGTTAGGGGCAGGGTAGCTACTTATCCAGTCTTGTGGCAGGCAAGATGGTAGAGCCCCAGCCCTGCTGGCCACTCTCTTGATGGTTTGATGGCCTGCAGTGAGCAATCTACTGTATAGCTCTCACCTGCAGGCTCATTGCCCCCCAGTGGACACTCTCAAAATCACATCCCTCCTCTCTGTGCACCTCCTTTTCCATTATATGGAAAACAGTTCCATTTCTGGCACATCCTGTTTTCTTAGCACAACCAAACCCTGACCTTGTTAAAGTTAGGATAAGAGGAAGCTGCATCCCAAATATGGTGGTCCTAATTCTTGCCGTTTTAGGAGGAGTTCTTGAACAAACGGACTCGCAGACAGATGCACAAATCTCAGATAGCTAGCTAGCATTCTGTTTCAAACCATACTAGATTTAAAAATACGTAATGTTTCTTTTTTACTGATTTTTTTTTTTTACCTGTTACTTTGTATTCACCTGTTCTTTGACTAGGTTTGATGAGAACACATCAAAATAAAATATTTCACTTGATGAATAAAATAAAGGTTTGCAGTATGTTGGTTTTATACTGTGAGAATTGGTAGTATAAACACAGTTTAAACTTTTTGTCTTTAGAATGATTGAGGAGAGTGGGAAGAGGAGAAGGACGATGGCAGAGAAGAGACAGCTGTTCATGGAAATGAGTAAGTCTCAGTGTTGAGGATAAATCATTAATTTGCTTGTAACAGAGTGTCTTGTTGCTGGAGGGTATGAGGCTGGCCAGCCCGGATTACTGAACAGATATTCCCGTGTTAGATAAGGAAGTTCCCTATGAAGGACAGAAAATTACTAAGTGAAAAAGGAAGATTAGGTAACTGCAGGCAGTAAGAGAGGCTTCTTCAGAGAAGACCCAGATATGCAGGGGTTTTGGAAGCTGCCAGTGTGGGGCTTCTAGAGAAGGATGTTAGACTGGGAGAGAGGAAGAATTCCATGTGTAGCAGAAGAACAGGGCTAGATATAAACTCTTAATGGTTATGGATTTTATTCTGTGAACTCTGAGGATTTCTTGAACCACTTCTGTTTAACCAGTCCTGTCTGGGGATACAGTTATCCATGTTATATACTACATGGAGTTCTTAACAGACCTGCAAGAGTAGGGTTAAAAGAGATGGGGCACCTGCAAAACATTTGACCACTAGGATGCACTCAGTAAATTATAACTGCACTACAATGCTACAGCATTTTTAAAGAAGGAAATTAGGTGAACTGGAGTGCCTAGTTTTAAAGGAGGATATTGATATAACAGGCATCACGGATACTTGGTGGAATGAGGACAACCAATGGGAGACAGTCATATCAGGGTACAAAATATATCGGAAGGTCAGAATGGGTTGTGCTGGTTGGGGAGCGGCACTATACGTGAAAGTCAATGTAGAATCAAATGAAGTAGAAATCTTAAATGAGCCAAAATGTTCCATAGATCCTCTATAGATAGTAATTCCATACTCCAATAATAAGAATAGCAGTAGGGATCTATTATTGACCACCCGTTCAGGACAATGATAGTGACTATGAAATGCTAAGGGAGATTAGAAAAGCTATCAAAATAAAAAAACTCAATAATAGTGGGGGGATTTCAACTATCCCCATATCAACTGGGTACATATCACCTCAGGACGGGATACAGAGATCAAATTTCTTGAAACCTTAAATGACTGCTTCTTGGAGTAGCTGGTTCTGGAACCCACAAGGGGAGAGGCTATTCTTGATTTAGTCCTAACTGGAGCATAGGATCTGGTTCAAGAGGTAAATATAACTGGACCGCTTGGAAATAGTGACCATAATATAATAAAATTTAACATCCCTGTGGTGGGAAAAACACCTCAGCAGCCCAATACTGTAGCATTTAATTTCAGAAAGGGGAACTACACAAAAATGAGGAAGTTAGTTAAACAGAAATTAAAAGGTACAGGGACAAAAGTAAAATCTCTGCAAGCTGCATGGAAACTTTTCAGACACCATAATAAAGGCCCAACTTAAATGTATACTCCAAATTAAAAATTACAGTAAGAGATCCAAAAAAGTGCCACCGTGGCTTAACAATCAAGTAAAAGAAGCAGTGACAGATAAAAAGACATCTTTTAAAAAGTAGAAGTCAAATCCTAGTGAGGAAAATAGAAAGGATCATAAACTTTGTCAAATTAAGTGTAAAAATATAATAAGAAAAGCCAAAAGGGAGTTTGAAGAACAGCTAGCCAAAAACTAAAAAAGTAATAGTAAAATGTTTAAGTACATCAGAAGCAGGAAGCTGGCTAAACAAGTAGGGGGGCCCTTGGATGATCACGATGCTAAAGGAGCACTCAAAGATGATAGTCATTATGGAGAAGCTAAATGAATTCTTTGCTTCAGTCTTCACGGCTGAGGATATTAGGGAGATTATCAAACCTGAGTCATTCTTTTTAGGTGACAAATCTGAGGAATTGTCCCAGATTGAGGTGTCATTAGAGAAGGTTTTGGAACATACTGGTAAACTTAACAGTAACAAGTCACCGGGACCAGATGGCGTTCATCCAAGAATTCTGAAAGAACTCAAATGGGAAATTGCAGAATTATTAACTGTGGTTTGTAACCTATCCTTTAAATCAGCTTCCGTGATTTAACTGAAAGATAGCTAACGTGATGCCAATGTTTAAAAAGGGCTCCAGAGGTGATCCTGGCAATTACAGACCGGTAAGTCTAACATCAGTACGGGGCAAATTAGTTTAAACTATAGTAAAGAATAAAATTGTCAGACGCATAGATGAACATAATTTGTTGGGGAAAAGTCAACATGGTTTCTGTAAAGGGAAATCCTGCCTTACTAATCTGCTAGAGTTCTTTGAGGGGATCAACAAACATGTGGACAAGAGGGATCCAGTGGATGTAGTGTACTTAGATTTCCAGAAAGCCTTTGACAAGGTCCCTCACCACAGGCTCTTAAGTCAAGTAAGTTGCCATGGGATAAGAGGGAAGGCCCTTTCATGGATTGATAACTCGTTAAAAGACAGGAAACAAAGGGTAGGGATAAATGGTCAGTTTTCAGAATGGAAAGGGTTAACTAGTGGGGTCCCTCAAGGGTCTGTTCTGGGACCAATCCTATTCAACTTATTTATACATGATCTAGAGCAGGCGTGGGCAAAAGGGTCTCCATGGGCTGGATCCGGCCTGCCAAATGGGTTGATCCTGCCCACAGAGGCCCTGCCACTCCCCCGCCCCCAGGCCAATTATGGCTTGGGAGCGGTGGAGCGTGTGAAGCTTCCTCCCGCCCTGCCTGCAGCACGCAGCACTTTAAAGCACCATGCGCTTCTCGCAGGGCAGGAGGAGATGTCACGCGCTCTCCTGCCCCCAAACCCTGATTGGTGTGGGGGAGGAGGAGCGCGCTAAGTTTCCTCCGCCCTTGCCCCCACCCTGCGAGTAGTGTGCAGCATTTCAAAGTGCTGTACGCTCGTGCAGGGCGGGGGCAGGGCAAAGGAAGATTCATGCAGCTCCCCCGCCCCCAGATCCTGATTGGCCTGGGGGTGGGGGAGTGCACGAAGCCTCCTCCCACCCTGCGAGAAGCAAGTGGCACTTTAAAGTGCTGCGTGCTCCTTGCAGGGCAGGAGTAGGGCGGGAGGAGGCTTTGCGCGCTCCCCCCGTCCCCAGGCCAATCAGGGCCTGGGGAGCTGAACAAAGCTTCCTTCGCCCGTCCCTGTGTTCCTTGAAGGGCGGGAGGAGGCTTTGCGCGCTCCCCCACCACCAGGCCCTTATTGGCCTGGGGTGGGGGACGTGCAAAGCCTCTTCCCACCCTGCCACGGGCATGGGTGCCTAGTGGGAAGGGGGGGGCAAAGGGGCTCCCCCACCCCCCAGACCAATCATGCTCCCTGGGTGGGGAAGCCCAGAAGCATCCTGGCCCTGCACCTTCCGGTTTAGGCCCGCCCCTTCTGGGACATCCCAGGCCCACTTCAAAAATTTTTGAAGCGGCTCCTGGCCAAAAATTATTGCCCACCCCTGATCTAGAGAAAGGGGTAAACAGTGAGGTGGCAAAATTTGCAGATGATACCAAACTGCTCAAGATAGTTAAGACCAAAGCAGACTGTGAAGAGCTTCAAAAAGATCTCACCAAACTAAGTGATCGGGCAGCAAAATGGCAAATGAATTTTAATGTTGATAAATGTAAAGTAATGCACATTGGAAAAAATAATCCCAACTATATATACAATATGATGGGGGCTAATTTAGCGACAGCTACTCAAGAGAGAGATTTTGGGGTCATTGTGGATAGTTCTCTGAAAACATCCACTCATTGTGCAGCGGCAGTCAAAAAGCAAATGGAATGTAAGGAATTATTTAAAAAGGGATAGAGAATAAGACAGAGAATATCTTATTGCCTCAATATAAAACCATAGTACGCCCACATCTTGAATACTGAGTACAGATGTGGTCGCCTCATCTCAAAAAAGATATAATGGCATTGGAAAACGTTCAGAAAAGGGAAACAAAAATGATTAGAGGTTTGGAACGGATCCCATATGAAGAGAGATTAAAAAGACTTGGACTTTTCAGCTTAGAAAAAAGGAGAACACGGGGGGATATGATAGAGGTCTATAAAATCATGACTGGTGTGGAAAAAGGGAATAAGGAAAAGTTATTTACTTATTCCCACAATATAAGAACTAGGGGTCACCAAATGAGATTAATAGGCAGCAGGTTTAAAACAAACAAGGAAGTTTTTCTTTACTTTAGTCAACCTGTGGCACTCTTTGCCAGAGGATGCGGTGAAGGCTAGAACTTTAATAGGGTTCAAAAAAGATCTAGATAGATTCATGGAGGTTCGGTCCATCAATGGCTAATAGCCAGGAGGGTAGGAATGGTGTCCCTCGCCTCTGTGTGGAAATGGATGACAGGAGAGGGATCACCTGAGGATTACCTGTTGTGATCCCTCCCTCTGGGTCATCTGGTATTGGCCACTGTCGGCAGACAGGATACTGGGCTA
Source organism: Pelochelys cantorii (assembly GCA_032595735.1). Lineage (NCBI taxonomy): Eukaryota > Metazoa > Chordata > Testudines > Trionychidae > Pelochelys > Pelochelys cantorii. The sequence goes on from CM064328.1 coordinate 1,569,840, forward strand.
GATGGATCATTGGTCTGACCCAGTCTGGCTGCTCTTATGTTGGCTTGGAATTACTTGTTTTTGAGTGGCCAGTGTGAGTGTGGAGCCAGAGTTTGGGGCAGGGCAGTCAGTGAAGCTGGACCTACTGCTGGCTGCTTCCACGGTGTAGTGCAGTCCACTGTGCTAAGATTGGAAGGAAGCCTGCCTTAGCACCCCACTGTGTCACCGACAGTTTGCTGCTGGAGCTAAGCCTGTGCCCCAACAATCCCTTGTCCCATCCCTGAGTCTCCCAAACCTCCTGCACCCTAAACACCTCCTCCCCCCCCGAGCTTGCATCCCCACACATAGCCTGTATCCTCCTTTACCGCATCTCAAATTCCTCATCTCTGGCCCCACCCCAGAGCCTTCATCCCCCACACTTTCTGGCACCCTAAACCCCTCTGACCCACAGCCCCACCCTGGAGCCTGCACTTCAGTTAAAAGGTATAATTATGCTGGGTCATGGGCATCAACAATTTTCCTGAATGGGGTCACAAGAAAAAACATTTGAAACCCACTGCCTTACACCACATGGTATGGATTGCCATTTGTTTAAACTGTCTGGAAAGATCATGCTATCGGAAAGTTCAGAATATCCTGATCAGAAGAACACAAAACTCTGAGATTACAGTAATGAGGTAAATCAAAAGGAAAAGGTTCTCTGCCTGGGCTGGGACCTATCAGTTCTGTACCGCTCAAGCTTAAGTTTATGATGATTTCAGATAGGGTGAATTGAGAGTCTAAGTCTTTGAGGTCCATTGTAAGGGTGTTAAGGAGGAGATATTTGGCTAATTGTGTAGTTGATACAGTTTGTATAAGGGAGCTGCAGCGCGGGTGGCTCCCAGAGCCAGAGCGAGCTCGGTGACTCTTACTACATTTAAAAGGCAGAGCCGCATCCCAGACCAGCACAGGCGAGGACTGCTCGGTTTCATCTTGCGCCTGATCCTACAGCCCCTGTTTGCAGTGGCCTGGGCTGGCCCCGGGCAGAGGGTGCTCGGGCTCCCCACTGGGCCCCCCCCCCCCCCCCGTGAACAGGGGCTGCTTCGTGGCAGCCTCCCCTCCCCCCCCCCCCCCTGCTGCTGGCTGTCATAGTGGGGGATGGTAGGTGGCACCGTGGAGACAATGCTGGTGGGAATCGGCTTTTAAGCTAGCTCCCCCCAGCACCGAGTCCTGTTCCCCCACCCCTTACTGCCTTTGATATAGAGGCAGCAAGGGAGAGGGAAAGCGAGTAGTTGAGTACTTGACTGCTCGCTTACATCCGTAGTCCATTGGTCTCCGTAGCTATCCACCCTGTATCACCCTGTTGGTTTTTTTAATTCCATGGTGGTCATGTTTCCTTAAAAAGGCATATCAGAGTTTACTTACTTGGGATCCAGTTTCATCTTGGATCTCAATGTTCTTTTTCCAGTGATGTTCTCAGTGGTGCTCCACTGCAGGTGTCGAGTTATCCCAGTGCTGCAGTTCGGAAATTTCTCCAGCAGTATTCGGTTGGGCTGTGCACACATTGTAAGTGTTTTGCTGCATGTGCACATTAGCGCCATGAGTGTGTGGCCTGACCCCTCCCTCAGTTCCTTCTCTATCATCCTCGGCTGTAGACGAAGTTTCACATCGTCCATCTCTTCGCATCTCTATAGGTAGAAAAATATATATAGTTAGTTGCAGGCAGTTAAAATTCCCTTCTTCAGTCTCCTGTTTCCCTAAAATAATAATAATAATCATAATAATAATTTTTCTCCTCACGCCTTCCCTTCATATTTGGCTTACTGAGTCTTAGCTAGTTTCTTTATATAGTTGCCATCATTTTGTTTATTCAAAAAAAAAAAAGGTAGGGAGAGAAGAAAGAAGTCAGAGAACAGACTGATTTAAAAAAAAAAAAAAAAAGCAGCAAGACTGATCTATGGATCAGATGCCTACTACAATGCCTGACTCCCCAGGCTTCAAAAAATGTGACACCTGGGACATCTTGCCTATGTATACTGTTTAGGGGACTCTCATATCCCCCAAAAGTGCCCACATTGCAGCAGCCCCACAGAGAGAGCCAGGCACGATGGGGATCTTTGCTTAAAAATGACTTGACTAGATAAGTCCCTTCAACCATCCCACTGAATGCAGCAGGAGCCCTCTCAGCCCTCTGCAAAGGACAAAGTCCAGACTTCCAAGACTTCTAGGAAGCAGGCAGCACTCCTCCACCTGAAAGTCTCAAAAGAAGAGCGTTTCACTAGTAAAATCTTTGCCATCGGTGTGGACAGCTAAGCTAAGTAAAGGAAATAAGCCCAGCACCTCCAGCATCACACTGAGACAAGCCTACACCAGCACTGACTCAAAGACGTGCCAACACATGCATTCCTCAGCAGCGACTGTTTTGGCATGGACCTCAGCACTGTCACCAGCACTGGGTCCAATGCTCAACATCCGACTCAACCTCTGGCATCGGCTGTCACACCCGGCATTGCGCTGGTCACAGTGCAAAATAGTTGTTTGTAGCATGGCTTCAGCCCCACCTAAACCAGCACCCGCCAGTTTCTTGTTGAGGCAGATATAATGGTATCATCACCACCACATTCTCCACTGTTTAGCATGAATCAGTCACTGGGGCAAAATGCTGGCCATCCCCTGATGTCACCCATAATCTTTGCACACAGTGAACCTGATGAGCACGGAAGCAAATTCTCCCATCATTCCTCACCACCCATAGATGGCCACCATGGCAGTCACACCATGACAACCCTCACCACGCTTCTCAGATCCGACCCTCCAACCATGGCCTTATTCACTGCCTCCTTAGCCCATGCGGTGATCTTGGCAAGCTGTAGGGGGGATTATGCAGCCCCTTTGACCTCAGCCAGAAAAACTTTATCATCTCCTCTGTCAGCTCTGAGCATTCTTCCCACCGATGTCCAAGAGGAGGACTTGCAGGACCAGGATGATGACAACCCTTAGACTCAGTCACCAGATGTCTCCCTGCTTGATAACTCCTCTTCCTCTCCAGACAAATCTGTGATACTTGCATCACCGTCATCTTCTGATGACCTGGAGCTGTTTAAAAGAGTGGCCGCTAACCAGGGGATTCCACTTCAGGAATTCCAGGAGAAACAGCACAAACTGCTCCAGATCCTTCAGCCCACTGTAGCATCCAGTATTGCACTACCAATAGATGAGTCCATTATGGATTCATCGGATGAATGTGGCAAACCCCTGCCTCAGTTGCCGCAACAAGTAAGCTTGTGGACAGAAAATATTTCCTCCCAGCCAAGGATGTGCACTTCCTCTTCTCTCACTCTCAGCGAAACTCCCTAGTGGTCGATGCTGTCCATCACCAAAATAAGCAGCCTCAGCACAAGCCAACCCCACACGACAAAGACCACAAAAAGACTTGATCTGGTTGGTTGTAAGTACACTCTTCTTTCACTCTTCAGCTCAGAGTAGCTAATTACTCAGCCATCCTTGCCCATTAGGATTTTTCAGACTACTCTAGACTTGAAGAATTGATGGATCACCTTCCTGAGTAAAACTGCCCCACCTTAAAATCCATCATTCAAGAGGGACAAATGCTAGCTTGCACATCACTACAGTCAGCAGCGCTAGATGTTGCAGATTTGGCCGCTCATGCACAGCGCCAGCCAGTTCAGATATTCGTTCCTTTTTATATCAATTGTATGACCATTTAGAGTATAATCTATGCAAAAGAATGAAAAGGCAGGTAGTTATGCTCAGTGAATAGCAACACGGATTTCATTTTGTATAAGAACCTGTTATGATTTATCTTACAACTCCTGTGAGAGTAAAATGCATTCTACTAGGTTTCAAGCTAGTTCAGCTGCTTTCTCAATAAATTGCCCAGGCTGGGTATTTGCAAGGCTGTGTATATGATCATCAGTACATACAGTTTCAAGACACTGCAACATTACTCAGGCATGTCAAGTTGGTTGTGCACTTGGGTGTATTAGTTTTACAGTTCATGTTCCAGTTGACTCCACCACCTGAAATAAGAACTGCTAGTATATATTCACAAACATTTGAAGGAGGAGAAATGAGTTATCTGCTTTTCAAAATGTCTGTATATGTATTCCACACTCTCCCTCCTTCTCCACTGCCTGAGTTGTTACCAAGTTTCTGGTGTGAAGGAGCTGAGAGAGAGGTGAGGTAGTTCCACCATTTATGCCCACCATTACAAATATAACAGGCAGGGCATTTGCAGTGCTCCAACAGCACTGATATCAAAAATCTCTGGCCCTGCCAGAATTTTCCAAAGGACAGGTCCTGGCATTCTCCCTCTGTCGCTGAACACTCTGATTCCTTCCTAACTGCCACTATCATCAAACCCAGCTCTGAGTTCTCTGACCTGAGCTAACTCATGCTATCTTTGCACCCAGGCCCACACTTTTTCCTGCGTATGCAGACATGTACTCTTTCCCCAACATTGCCACACACCCAGCTCCAAGTTCTCTCCTTGCACCAGTCTCTGCATTGCACACCTGGTCCTGAGTTCTTATCCAGAGATATGGTCAGGATGGGAGAACATCATCCCCACCAAGAGCCAAGCGGTTCTGAAAGACCCAGACCACATCTTGTGACTCCATTTCCCTGGTAGGCACCAAAAGTCCAGATCCAGTTCTCTCACCCTCCAAAAGACTTGGGGTTCCCAGTACTCCATGCTCTTCCCTGTGGGGATTGGAGTGCCTGGTGCCCATAGGAGACAAGACTGCAAAAATAAGGGTGAGCAATAAGACACAGGCTTTCAATGCCACTTACATTTGGCCTGGCCACCCCTCCATTATGCCAGTGGGGAAAAGGCTCTGCTGTTATGATACCTACCTCCAGTAAGGGCCAATTTTGAGGGGTGGGATTGGGTCCCTTGTCCCTGTCCTCATCATTGCATCCCTTCTGATTCGAGTGCACAGGAAGCACATACGCCAGCAGTGAAATGCACATATGGACAATGCATCTTGATGAACCAGTTGCTATACAGGTACCAGTAATAATTTTTTTTTCCAATTGCTTTGTCTCTGAAGCTTGCACAAACTAACTTTAAAATGCGTTTATTGCCTCACATTGTGAAGTCAAATTACTTTAATCTCAAAACTCTTTAAAAAGTGTCATGAACAAATAAACGTTTGTGGCAATAGAAAGTCTTTAGTATTAGTCACTTGGTCTTATTTTCATAAGCTTTCATAAACTTATGAGCTTGCTAGTTGTGAATAATACAGCCATCTCAACATTGCATCAGTTTATAATGTGCTTTCTCTTACATTTTTTTAAGCATTGTACATTAGGGATGTCTGTGTAGTCGACTATACGATTAACCAATAAGCCTAGGCTTATTGGTTAATCTTGTTGACTACATGCATTTCCCCCCTCCCTTGTTGCCTCTGTACCAGAGGCAGTCAAGGGGAGGGGGGAGCAGGAGCCAGTGCTGGGGGGAGCTGGCTTAAAATCTGGTTCCTCCAGCACTGGCTCTGTGGTGCCGCCTGCCACACCCCTCCCCTGCTGCTGCTTCTATCTGCCTCTGTCGGCTGGTCCTCGGCAGCAGCCCCTGTCCGCAGGGAGCTCAGACTCCCCCACGGACAGGGGCAGCTGCCAGACCAGCCTCTGTCCGTGGCCAGCCTGGGCCACCACAGACAGAGGCTGCTTCGCGGCAGCCTCCCCTGCCTGCTACTTCCCCTTTACCCCCTGCAGCAGCCTCTGTCCATGGGGAGCTTGGATGCTTTGTGGACGGGGGCTGCTGCTGCCCCGCGTGTAGGGCAGCAGGAAGCTGGTCTGCACAAGGAGCTGGTTTTTAAACTGTCTCCCCTTGCAGACCAGCGGCTGCCTGATATCCCATGTTGCTGCCTCTGGCTGCCAGCCCTGCCCCTGGGGACTAAAGAATAGTCAATAAGAATTCATGAGGTTACTCAATTATTCAGTTAACTGATATCATAGAATACTAGGACTGGAAGGGACCTCGAGAGGTCATCAAGTCCAGTCCCCTGCCCTTATGGCAGGACCAAATACTGTCTAGACCATCTCTGATAGACATTTATCTAACCTACTCTTAAATATCTCCAGAGATGGAGATTCCACAACCTCCCTGGGCAATTTATTCCAGTGTTTGACTACCCTGACAGTTAGGAACTTTTTCCTAATGTCCAACCTAAATCTCCCTTGCTGCAGTTTAAGCCCATTGCTTCTTGTTCTATCCTCAGAGGCCAAGATGAACAAGTTTTCTCCCTCCTCCTTATGATACCCTTTTAGATACCTGAAAACTGCTATCATGTCCCCCCTCAATCTTCGCTTTTCTAAACTAAACAAACCCAATTCTTTCAGCCTTCCTTCATAGGTCATGCTCTCTAGACCTTTAATCATTCTTGTTGCTCTTCTCTGGACCCTCTCCAGTTTCTCCACATCTTTCTTGAAATGCAGTGCCCAGCACTGGACACAATACTCCAACGGAGGCCTAACCAGCACAGAATAGAGCGGAAGAATGACTTCTCGTGTCTTGCTCACAACACACCTGTTAATGCATCCCAGAATCGTGTTTGCTTTTTTTGCAACAGCATCACACTGCTGACTCATATTCAGCTTGTGGTCCACTATAACCCCTAGATCCCTTTCTGCCATACTCCTTCCTAGACAGTCGCTTCCCATTCTGTATGTGTAAAACTGATTGTTCCTTCCTAAGTGGAGCACTTTGCATTTGTCTTTATTAAACTTCATCCTGTTTACCTCAGACCATTTCTCCAATTTGTCCAGAACATTTTGAATTATGACCCTGTCCTCCAGAGCAGTCGCAACCCCTCCCAGCTTGGTATCATCTGCAAACCCTATTATGCATACTAAATTTCTATATCTTGAGGAGTTTACAGTTGAAAAATAGCAAAGGTTAAATTTGATTAGTGCAATGCAATCATGTACTTAAGGGGAATATTTTATCACATGAAATGTATGTTAAAGAAAAAAGGCTGAAAAGTAAATAGGCTTTTTCATTTTGATTTATAGGGGCTCAGAATTTTGATGTCATCAGACTTTCAACATATCGGACTGCCTGCAAACTGAGATTTGTACAGAAAAGATGTAATCGTAAGTCATAATGTTAGCTGGATTTCTTTCTCTCTCTCTCTCTCTGTGTGTGTGTGTGTGTGTGTGTGTGTGTGTGTGTGTGTACTTGATTTTGGAATATACTATACATGTAAGCTTAAAGAGTAAAGTTCATATTGTGGCAACTGCTGTAACTTAGTTGTAAACAGATCAGAAAATAACAATGATGAAATCATTGATAAAAGTGAAATTTTAAATAATTAAGGCTTGTGCAGTATTTATTTGCACTCTTGAAATCTTAGGTAAAATAGGTGATCATATATTCACTTAAGAATATTTATTGTACAGTATGGTCTAGGGATGTGGCAGTTTAAATACTTAAACAGGCTCATTGGCTAATCTTCACAGTTACACACGTGCCCTCTCCCCCACCTGATGCCTCCAATACAGAGGCAGCAGAGTGAAGAGGGTGGGAGGGAGGTGGCAGCCAGCATGCTAATACAGAGGCAGCTGTGGGCAGGGGAGGGAAGGTAAGCAGTTCCCCAAGAGCTGGTGCTTGCGGAGAGCCTTTTGCTCCTCCCTGCCCTCCTCCCTTGCTGCTTAAAAGTCAGCTCCCCACCACACTGGCTTCCGCTCAGCCACCTCCCCCTTACATATTAATGTGTAACTGCTGAAAATTTCAGTGGTTACACATTTACCAAATAACGCTTTTTAACATCCCTCGTATGGTCTAAAGAATTAAGTTTTGTAGTATGTCGGTGTTTTCTCATACTTTGCAACAGTACATTGAGCTCATAGCTCGTTAATATAAAAACAATCCATAGGGTAATGTATGATAGCTTTATTAATTCTTCAAACTAGGTTATTTGCATTATATTTGCAATCCATTGTGTTAATCACTGTGGGCACAAAACAGAATAGATTTGGGGACTTGAGAACAAATTTGACCCTGAATAAAGCAGTATTGACATAGTTCAGTTGTGGGGAAAGGCGGAGCATGACTTTGGGGAACAATGCAGAAGGTGTTCATATTGTGTGCTGCAAAGCACAGCTCCTCACAGGGCTTTCTAGTTGCAGTTGAATGGGGTGGATGGTGCCCTTGCCATAAGGGCTACTAGAGCAACAGCAAAAGTGATTGGCTGTGTGGTTTGGGAGAGGATTCTTTTCTCTTCTCATTCTTTAATTGGGCTGTGTACTGAGAACAACAATTGCCCCTTAATTCATAGAGATGAGTGACAAATACTTCCCCTCCGTCAGCCCAACATATTGTTTATTGGGTTTTTTTCAAAGCTCTTTATTTTTGGCTGCTATTTGTATAGTTTTTACGGTTAAAATCTTGTGTTTTCAGCTCTTTCCCATAGCTAGTAGAGGATAGGTATGTTGAAGTGGTGACGTAAGCCTTCCAATGTCGTCTCTTTTGCTATGGTTTCATTCCTAATGGCCCAAGGATAAAGTTTGGAAAGTTTCCAGATCAAGGTTTCTGTTATGGTAGCTAAATATCAAAATATTTCTATTTAAAAAAAAAAAGTGAAGGTGGGTCTTGCTTCTCTTCTTCCCAGTTAGCTCTTAGTAAATAGTTATGAAGCCAAATTTGTAATTAACTAGGAAGAAATTCAGTGGTGACTATAAAGCTTGTTCTTCTATAGATAGTGTTTTCAGATTTTCTTTTACACCATTTTAGAAATGTGGTGTAAATTCCATTCTTGCAAGCATGAAAGGGAAAGGCTGCTTAATTTATTTTCAGGTTGTACACAAAAATGACAAAATTATACCCATTTACAAGCATAAATTTTGAAAAATGGAAACCAGTATTTGTTTAAGTCCAATAAAAAATACAGCATGATTTATCTTGGAAAGCAGACAATGGATGATTGGAGGGGGGAAGGTCAACAATCATGTGATGTTACATCATTGATAGGTTCAGAAGAACCAAAAGCATGGATTGACAGCCTTACATAACAAAATATCATTAAATTTTATTTATTTTCACCTGATAAGTGACTCAATGAAAATTACACTGTACTGTCATGTGGAAGATACAAATTCAAAATTCATTTTGAGCTTTTCACAATGTGGTAGGAGGATCCAGGAACATCAAAATATGCAACACCATCTTATTTTAAGAATTCCTCATGTGACTGACTTAACATTGAGCTAAAAGGGAAAATATAAGAGAAGTATAAATAAAGCCTGAAACACTTTCTTGGTAGTCTTATTTTTGTTTTTTACATTAGAAATTCAGGTTTTATTTACCTTGGAAAACTAATTGAAGAATTGTAGAATTATGGCAGTGCAAGCAAGTACCATGGAGATAAAAAGTTGGATGCTGGCGTGAACTAAAAGGTGTCTAGTTTGCATTAACATAGTTTTCTTTCTAATAGGACTATACTTACACAAAGCAGGTACCTTTTAGTTCTCAAGAGCAGCTATAACATAGGACACTTAGGGTACGTCTACGCTGTGGGACAGTTGAATTGAGATACGCAATTTCAGCTACCTTAATTTCATAGCTGAAGTCAAAATACCTTAACTCTGCTTTTGGTGCTGTCCATGCTGCAGGAAGTTGAAAGAACACCACTCTTCCTTTGACTTTCCTTACTACTTGTGAAATGAGTTACCAGTATTGACAGAAGCCACCTCTGTCAGTTCAAATTAGCGGTCTTAACTCAACCGCTAATTCGAATCCCGGAAGATCGAAAGCAGCAGCTTTGATCTTCCTCTGCAGTGTAGACGAACCCTTAGTGTGCAACACTTTGGTGCACTCTTCAGTTCCCATCCCCAAATTCCACACTGGCCCAACAAAGACAAGGCCTAAATTGGTGCAACATCACAACTTCAGTTAAACTGTTATAACTTGTGAGAGTAGACAAGGCCTAAGAAGAATGTATTTTATTTGCTATTTAAAGTTCAGTATAATTAAAATCTACGTATGTGAGAATATGTCTACATTAGTGACTGTCCATGTGTCTTGTTGTCCTGTAATCCCCTAATATTCTTGGTTAAGCCCTGGATACATGTGTCTGAAGGTGAATGGAGGTTGAGTAAGCTAGCAAGCCTAGGGGTGTGCGTAAGGGTGTGTGTCAGGTTTGCTCATAATCCCATATCCATACCAGTTTGCAGTGTGGAGCAGGGAGCTTGTACCAGTCCTGAGTGTCAACAGTCATCCACTCCAGTCCCACAATACTCTGAATGGTTTCAGAGAGGTTAGTATGTTTCAGCAAAAACAATAAGGAGTCTGGTGGTACTTCAAAGACTAACACATTTATTAGAGTATTAGAGCATAAGCTTTCGTGAGCTACAGCTTATTTTTTCAAATGATGAAAAGAAAAGTGATAAGGGGGGAAGGATACAGAGAGGGGAGTGTGACATCAGTGCTAATTAAATCAGAGCGGATTTGGCTCATCTCCAACAGTGGTGAGAAGATGAGAGTATTGAATGGGAAATTACACACAACTGGTTACTGAATGTTATGCCTTTGTTCTTTCCCACAACCATTTCAGATTTGGGGGTGACTTATACCTTCAAATCAGAGACACTGCCATGACTACCCACATGGCCCCCATAGTATGCCATCATTTTTATAATTCCAGCAGGATTTCAATAACTTCTACGCTACCATCAGTCTCAGCCTGGACCAGTCCACACAAGAGATCTCTTCCTGGACACTACAGAACAAATAACTGATGGTCACATAAATACCAATCTATACTGGAAACCTACTGACCGTTATTCTTACCTACATGCCTCTAGCTTCCAGTCAGGACACATCACATGATCTGTTGTCTATAGCTAAGCCCTAAAATACAACCATGCTTGCTCTAATCCCTCAAGAAGAGACAAACGCTTAGTGGATCTCTATCAAGCATTCTTAAAACTACTCTACCCACCTGGAGAAGTGAAGAAAGAGATTGATAAAGCCAGGTGGATACCCACAAGTCACCTACTACCAGATAGACCCAACAAAGAAAGCAACAGAATGCCACTAGCCATTACTGGCAGCCTCCAGCTAAAACCTTTCCTAATCATCATCAAGGATCTACAACCTATCATAGATGACGATCCCTTGCTTTCACAGACCTTGGGAGGCAGGACAGTCCTTGCTTACAGACAGCCTCCCAACCTGAGACAAATATCACCACCCTGGCACCCTACTACAGAAACTCTAATCCAGGAACCTATCCCTCATGCTACCCTAACACCACCACCACAGGTCCTAACCACATCAGTTATACCATCAAAGTCTCATTCTGCTAATGTAATATATGCCATCATGTATAAGAGGTGACATGATAGCAGTTTTCAAGCATCTAAAAAGGTGTTACAAGGAGGGGGGAGAAAAATTGTTCTTCTTGGCCTCTGAGGACAGGACAAGAAGCAATGGGCTTACATTGCACCAAGGGAGGTTTAGGTTGGAAATTAGGAAAAACTTCCTACCTGTCAGGATGGTTAAACACTGGAATAAATTGCCGAGGGAGGTTGTGGTATCTCCATCATTGGAGATATTTAAGTGCAGGTTAGACAGACATCTGTCAGGGATGATCTAGACTGTGCTTGGTCCTGCCATGAGGGCAGGGGATTGGACTTAATGACCTCTTGAGATCCCTTCCCTTCCAGTTCTAGTGTTCTATTCTAATATGTGCCAACAGTGCCCCTTTGCCATGTACATCATACAAAGTGGACTGTCTCTGCGCAAAAGAATAAATGGACACAACCCAGGCATTAAGAATGGCAACATCCAAAAGCCAGTGGGGGGATCACTTAAATTTCCCTGGGCACACAATTTCAAAGTTGCAAGTTGCATTCTCAGACAAACAGACTGAAAGGAGAATCTGCTGAGCTGGAATTCATACGCAAATTCTAAATAGACACATGGAATGGCTCTCGCATTATAAAAGGTAATTTCCTTTTCCAATACTCTCATCTTCTGACCTCTGCTAGAGGTGAGCTACATCCACTCAGATTTAATTAGCACTGATTGCACAGTCCCATCTCTGCATCCTTTTCCCCTTTTTTTTCCCCTCTGTTTCCTCTTCATCATGTGAGGAAGTAAGTTGCAGCTCACAAAGCTTATGCCCTAAAAAATTAAAGTGCCACTGGACTCCTTATTGTGAATGCTTTTCTTCTCAACTCGTACTCATTTTCACCAATGATAGTGAGAGACGTTGACTGTCTCAGAACAGATTTCTGCTATATCATTTTAATCAATGTAGGTAAATGTGGCTTCTACTTTGAGAGCAGTCGCTTGGCTCACCAAGAACATTTGGATGCAGATTAACGAATGATTACGGTACAGTGTCCTCCACAACTTTGCCCAAAGTAGAAGGAACAGGACATTTTACAAAGGCTGGATCAGACGGACAGTGAGCTGACTCTGGCCCATTCTAGGAAGGCATCAACCACTTTAGGCTAGAATAATCATAAGAATCATATGGCTATCATGAAGGCCATAGGTATTGGGTGAAAGGCCAGCTGGTGAAGGTAAGCCCAGCCCCGCCCCTTCCACTCAAGGCCCTGCCACTTCCATCTGAGGCCACGCCCACTCCTAGCCTGATCCTTCCAGGCCCTGTGGAGAGCTGCAGCTGCCATGCTGCGGCCCTGGCCCAGCTCTCCTTGGTGGCCAGGGAAGCCAGGCTGCTGAGCTGCAGCCCCGTCCCTCTCTGGCGGCTGGTTGCCACGCAGCAACTTGATGCCTCCCCAGTGGGTGGGAAAGCCGAGCTGCCACACAGTGGCTCGATGCCTACAGGCAGGGAAAGCCGGGCTGCCGCGCAGTGGCTCGATGCCTACGGGCAGGGAAAGCCGGGCTGCCGCGCAGTGGCTCGGTGCCTACGGGCAGGGAAAGCCGGGCTGCCGCGCAGTGGCTCGGTGCCTACGGGCAGGGAAAGCCGGGCTGCCGCGCAGTGGCTCGGTGCCTACGGGCAGGGAAAGCCGGGCTGCCGCGCAGTGGCTCGGTGCCTACGGGCAGGGAAAGCCGGGCTGCCGCGCAGTGGCTCGGTGCCTACGGGCAGGGAAAGCCGAGCTGCCGCGCAGTGGCTCGGTGCCTACGGGCAGGGAAAGCCGAGCTGTCGCGCAGTGGCTCGGTGCCTACGGGCAGGGAAAGCTGGGCTGCCGCGCAGTGGCTCGGTGCCTACGGGCAGGGAAAGCTGGGCTGCCGATACCTCCCTGGCAGGCGGGGAAAGCCGGGCTGCCTTCCTCGGCGGTGGCCCCAGCATTAGGTGGTTGGTCATATAGGCAATTTTGGGAAGGCTCTGCCCTCCTTTGCCCGCATTACTGATCACTCGTGGGAAAGGCCATAGTGGTCCATTTGGACCAACACTGTGAGATGCTTAAAAAATGAACAGAATAGGGTAATTTATTTAGTGGTCCATCCACTGTCATCCACTCCTGGCTGCTGGGAGTGGATGACTGGGATAACTGGAGTATGGGATTGCATACCTGATCATCTTGATTAATAGCCATTGATGGACCTATCCGCCATTAACTTATATAATTCTTTTTTAACCCAGTTACACTTTTGGCCTTCTCAGCATCCCCTGGCAATGAGTTTGAAAGCTTGACTGTGTTGTGTGAAGTCCTTCCTTACCATTGTTTAAAACCTGCTGCCTATTAATTTCAATTGCTGACACCTGGCTTGTTTTGTGAAAGAGTTAAAGAAGACTTCTGTATTCACTTTCTCCACACTGTTCATGATTTTAGGGACCTCTTGCATATCTTTCCCCTTAATTGCCTTTTCTAAGATGGACAGTGTCAAGGCTGTTCCCTACTCTGGCACGACAAATGCAGAAGTGGGGGCTTGCAAAAGCACCCTAAAACCTTGTCTCTACAGGCTTTGGTACAGAAAACTCCCTCCAAAATCCGAACACCCGGACTTTGGGGAATGTCCACTGCCATCACCCAAGTAATTCCAAGAAAAACAGGGAAGAGATCACTTGGGAAACCTCCTCCCTAAAACCTCAGGGGCACCCCAAGCTCTTTTCTCCAAAAGAGCTTGAAAAAGAGAAAAACAAGCTGCAGTCTGTGATAGCTGACCCCTCAGTCAAACAGACTGACCTTCCAGGACACAGAAATGAACCAATATCAGTTAATTAAAAAAAAGAAACAAACTTTTATTACCAAAACAAAACTACAGTTGCAAGTATAATAAAGTGGCTAGATGAAAAAGAGCCACCAATTGATTTAGTTACTCAGGGAAAAAAAAGTCCCTGGATTAGAAAGCTTCCATTACAAAAGAGAGAGAGAGAAAAAAAACCCACTTCTAACAGCTCAGACATCAATTCCAGTTTCCCAAACCAGAACACAATAAAACCTGACTGACTGTCTAAACTTTGCCCTACTTACACATTGTGAGAAGTTTTTTCTTGGAGAGAGACTTGCCTGCCATCTCCCTGTTACTGGGAAGAAAATGCTCTGTCTCTGACAAAGGAGGGAAAAATAAAAAATTCTTCTGTCCCAGTTTGAAATCCCTACCTGCATTATTGTTGGCTGACCAGATACCTGGCTAGGGACAGAATTAACCCCTTAGTCACCAGGTGCTGGTCAGCACTCCTGATTATGACAGACAGTCACAGTCTTTTTAATCTCTTGTCTTGTATGAAAGCTGTTCTATACTCCTAATAATCTTAACTCTTTTTTTTGGTGATAATTCCATTTCTAATGCTTCCTGGAGTTTTGTGTGTGTGTGTTTGGTGGTTTGTTTTTTTTTTTTAAGGCAGAGTGACCAGTTACCTGCCTCGGCCTTAACTATCTTCAGTAATTTTGTATTGCCTGCAAATTGTGGTGCCTTACTTTTGCCCTTTTTTCCAGACCATATTGAACAGCATAGGTCCTAATACAGCTCTGTGGGGGACCTGCTATTTACCTTTCTCCATTCTGAAAACTGATCATTTACTCCTACCTTTGTTTCCTGTCTTTTAACCAGTTGCTCATCCATAAGAGGACCTTTCCTCTTATCCTATGGCTGATGACTTTGCATAAGAGCCTTTGGTGAGGGACTTTGTTAAAGACTTGCTGGAAGTCCAAATACACTGGATCCATTGGATCACCCTTGTGCACTCCCTCAAAGAATTCGAATAGATCTATTTGTACAACATCTATATTAGCTCTTCCCCAGTATCATGTGTGTTTGTCTGATAATTCTGTTCTTTACTGTAATTTCAACCAGTTTTTCTGGAACAGACATTATGTTTATTGGCCTATAATTGCCACGATTGCGTCTGAAACTTTTTTAAAATCAGTATTATATTAGCTATCCTTTGCTGGAGCTTCTGGAATGGAAGCTGATTGAAGTTGTAGGTTACATGCCCGAGTTGTTCACTCTGCAGTATCGTGTCTGAGTTCCTTCTGAACTCTTGGGTGAATCCCGTCTGGTGACTTACTGCTATTTAATTAATCAGTTTGTTCTAAAACATCCTCTGTTGACATCTCAGTCTGGGACAGTTCCTCCCATTTGTCACCTAACAAGACTGGCTTGGGTGTGCAGGTCTTCCCCATAGCCTCTGCAGTGAAGAAAGATGCAAAGCATTCATTTGCCATCCCTGCAGCAGCACTGTCTTCCTCAAGTGCTTCTTTATCCCTTTCTGTGGTCTATCAGCTCTACTGCAGTGGTCACCAAGCAGTCAGTCGGGATCTGCTGGTAGATCTTGGAGCCTCTGACAGGTGATCCTGACTGGTTTGGCTAAGTGGCTATTATCAAGTGCTGACACTTCAGCTGTCTCTCCCCCCACTGTTGCACATCTCTTACCCTTTGCCTTGGAGCTGTCCCATCAGGAGCCTCCTGCTTGCTGTGCAGGGGAGGGGGAGGAGGGTGCTGATGTCAAGGTGCCTCCTCTCCCACTTTGTATCCTGAGGCAGGGCCTCAGAGAAGGGGCACAAAGGAGGCGGGGCCAGAGTATTTGGGTTTCAGATAGATCTTGGATTGCACTTAAACTCAAAAATTGATCTCACGCATGGAAAGGTTGGAGACCACTGCTCTGCTGCCTGATTGGCAAGCTTCCTGCTGTGGATACACTTACATAAATTTTGCTGTATGTCTCCATAGAGAGTAGTTCTTCAACTTCTTGTGTGGCCTTTATCATTATACTTTCACACATGACTTGTCAGAGTTTATCCTTCTTTCTGTTTTCCTCACTAGGATTTGACTTTCAGTTTTGAAGGGATGATGTTTTGCTTCTGAACACCTTTTTGTCTTTACTGTTTAGCTATGATGGCAAATTTTGGTCCCTTTGCAGGTTTTTTTAATTTCGGGGGTACGTTTAGTGTGACGTCTACTAGGGTGTTTTTATATAGTCTCCATGCAGTCTGCAGGTATTCCACCTTTTGACTGCTCTTTTTAATATCCATTTAACTGACTTCCACATTCCCATGTAGCTCCCCTTTATGAAGTCAAATGGTACTGTGGTGAGCTGCTTTGAAATCTCCCTTCCCCCCAAGGATGTTAAATGTAATTACATTATGCTCACTTTTATTGAGTCATTCAGCTACATTTGCTTCTTGGACTGGATCCTGTGTTGCACATAGGACCAAATAAAAAATTGCCTCTTCCTCTGTGTGTTCCAGAACATGATGCCCCAAGCAGTCATTTGTCTAGAAATTTTATTTCTGCATCCCAGTCAGTATAGGGATAGGTGAACTTCCGCATTTTTATTAGGCTTTGTTTTTTGTAGCCTTTCTAATAACCCTGAGTACTTAGCGGAGACTATCGCCATCCTGTCATACATAGTATATCCCATCTGCTGTACCTTACTGTTATTCACAGTATGTCTGTGCAGAGATGCCACGCAACAGTGTAATTAAGATTTTTACTTTGTCTCTGCTCTTTCTCTTATGTAATGCCACTTCCCCACCAGTATGACCTACTATGTCATTCCTATATATTTTGTACCCTGGTATTACTGGATCTTATTGTTTTTATTCCACCGTGTTTCCATGTCGCTTATTACATGGATAACCTCATTTAATGCCAGGCATACTAGTTCAATCATCTTAATGTATAGACTTCTGGCATTGGTATAAAAGCATTTGTGCATTTTGTCAGTATGTCATTGTCCAATGGGATGCCGGTGAGGGCCAGGGTGAGGAGGCAGCAGGGCACTGTGGGGGGTGCCCCAGAAGACCCAGAAGATGAGGCACATGTGTCTTTGGCACCTTTACCTGGAGGAGCTGGTTGAAGAATCCCTTCTTTATCCTCCCTGGCAAACCTGAGGAGCATTGTGGGATGCAGCAAGAAGCAGGACCTGAGGCTGGTAAGTTACACTGGACTCCTGCTCTCCCTGTTCACATTCCCTCTTGCTTTGGTGTTCCATTGCTGGCTTTAAGCCCAGTCCCTACTTTGCTCACCCTAGCAAGACACTGCTATCAATGAATGGTTTCTGATGAGCATAGTAGTACCTTAAGCCATGTCTTAAAAACAGATTGTTAGAGAAAAATTACTTTGCCCCGTGCATGTGCGTGTGTGTTTCTCTGTGAACAGTCAGCAGCCGTGATCCTGGGGCTGCATGAACTAGGTAAAGGGAGCAGGTGGATTTACCAAGTTCCTGGTTGAGTATAGGACAATTGTAAAACTTGTCAAAAACGTTGTTTTCATCCCTTGGAGGATTACATTACCTTTATCATGCAGCCCCAATCTTACCATCCTCTTGCCAATCTGAGCTATGGGGAACGGGTGCAAGGCAGCGTTCCCTCTAAGCTGTGCAGCAGCACCGCTTCACAGGTGATTCATCAGCCCCACCCAATCAGAGGCGCAGAGCTGACTGACTGGGCGGGGCTGAAGAATCACCTGTGGGGCGGTGCTGCTGCACAGATTAGAGGGAACACTGGGGCAAGGTTTGAGGTGGAGGGGGAGGGCTATGGAAGAGGAAGGGAACTCTTTCAGAGGAAGGTAGGCCCAGCAGTACTTTCTCCCTTGGAAGATTGCAGAGTTTGTCCTGTCCCTGTCCGTGGTATCTCGCCTCGCTCACCCAGAGGCATGCTGCGCAAGCGGAAGGAAGTGGGGGGGGGAGAAAAATCCATCTGGCAGGTGGATAAACTCAGTGTGGTATCCCTTTGCAGTGGAGAAGTGAGGTGCTTTTGGTCCTGCTCTGAAACCTCAGGCGAGGAAATTCAGTTACAGCACCTTTCTTTCCCTGCTCATTTCACTGCTGTTCGGCCCAGGGGCGGGATTTTCTGGTGATGCTAAGAGTGTGAATGAGGCTGTTCACTGCTTACATCAGAGAATATAGTCAGTTTCCAGTTGAATTGCTTCCTGTAGATTTCATCAGATGTCTGGTGTAGCAGAAACTCCAGCTGGGTTTTGAGGTTCAGGGGCAGTGCAGCAAATCTGCTTGGTCCACCTTCAAAGCTATCCAGATCCCTCCATTCAGCAATATATAGAGGGGTGACCATTAATGGAAAAGTCTTTTGCATAGATTCTGGATCTTTTCCACAGGCCTGCAAACCATCTCTTTTGTGTTCTGGTTCCTTGAAAACTATTATATTCACCAAAAGCTGGCCAGCCTTTAAAGAAGAAATTATATAATGATAATATGGCCTCCGAAAGGAACTGTTCCCCTCCTCCCCGTCCCTCTGCTCTGAGACACCCATGAAAAATCGAAATATTTTAAAACATTGGAACAGGTCGGACCTCCCTGGTCTGGCACCCTCGGAACATGACCTGTCCTGGATGAAGGATTTTGCCAGACCAAGAGTGGTCATTTCTGGCCCCCTGGCGAGTCCCCTCCAGCCCTGGACCTACTGTTGCCCTCCCACCTGGCTCCCCCCTCTCACTGGCCTCCCCGCTGCCCTATCACCTCTGCACACTGGGATCCTCGCTGCCTCTGCTTGCCAGGCTCCCACTGCTGCACCAGGCAGCCCTGCCACCTGTGCGCTTATCAGACTCCTGCTGCATGCCTGGGAGCCCCACTGCTTCTGCGCGCCGGGTTCCTGCTGCCGCTCTGGGCAGCCCCACGGCCTCTGTGCCAGGCTTCTGCTGCTGCACAGTGAGTTCCCGCAGCACTGCCGGGAAGCACCCCTGCCACGCATGGGGTTTCTGCTGCCCTGCCAGCTTGAAGGGCTCCCTGGCACTAGCCCTCCACTGGGAGTCTCTGATCCTGGTTAAGAGATTTTCTTATGTTTCTTATGTTTTTCTTCTTCTTCTTCTCCTTACATAGCCTGTGCTCTTCTTCCTGGGATACAAAGTAGGGATGTTAAATTTTGATTAATCAGCTAATTGTGTAGTCGATGGAATTTCCATCGACTAGTCGATAAGGGGGGCACTCGCTATCCCACTGCGCCTCTCCCTTTGAAATGTACAAGAGCTGCTTCGGTCTCCGCTCACACCATTTCCCTGCTGTGCCTCTGCCTCCCCTGGCCTCCCCCTGCAGAGCTGGCCCCCCCTCCCCCCCTTGGTGCCTCTGATACAGAGGCAGCAAAGGGGGGGAGCGACTAGTCAAGTAGTGACTCCACTACCTGATAAGCCTACGCTTATTGGGTAGTCAATTAGTTGCTTACATCCCTCATACAAAGGAATTGTGTGAGAAACATGGATAATCTAATAGTTGCATTAATGGAATGATGAAATATGGCCTTCTATAGCAAAGTTATTTATGTGAAGAGGATGTCTCTGCTTCTTCCGAAGTGGGAAAATGCTAGCTTTGTCTTTGTATTGGCAGGACCTTCATCTTCTGAGAGGGAATCCTTTCTGTCAGGAGGGCAGGCACTACACCCCAGAGACAGAGGGAGAAGGATCCTGGAATAGCTCCTCAGAAGGACGGACAGGAAGAATAAGGAGCAGTCAGAGTTCCTCAGGGCACGAGAGGATTGGGCTCCCCAGTAAGACAGCATACTGGTGAACTGGTTCATGGAACAGGAGGCAAGCCATAGGAGACACTCAAAGAGCTGGTGGTCGTATGAGTTTAGGGTCTACATGCTCCCGTTGCCTCTGCACATGTCTGTTAACAACTGCTGCTACCTCTTTCTCCAGCTGCCACCCAGAGGACCTAACTGCCAAGTGACCAGAAGGAGACCATGGTGCTTCCACGATTGCTAGGACCACATCCTCCACTGGTACCCAAAACCCCTTTTCCAGGAGACACGTGGAACATCCAGGAGAGAACGATGAACCTGCAGGGGCCCCTGAAACCTACCAACTGCTTACCACCAACTCCTGTGCAGAAGCTGTTCCTGGTTCTTCCAAAGAATAATTTCCCTTTTGTTGTTCCCCTCTTTGTCAGGGGGAAGGCAAAAAGACTGGTTCCAAGATATTGACATTTGGCTGGTGTTCAGCCCCATGATATTTTGCATGCTGTTTGTTTACATTTCCTTTTTAAAATGTATTACTAACCCGTTCCATGCAGCCCTTTTAATAGATGCTGCTGTTTTCTTGGTTCGTGTCCCACGTATAGTGAACGTAAGATATTTGTAGCTTTGGGATCGGGCCCCATGACTCACAGCA
Organism: Pelochelys cantorii; assembly: GCA_032595735.1. NCBI lineage: Eukaryota > Metazoa > Chordata > Testudines > Trionychidae > Pelochelys > Pelochelys cantorii. The sequence continues at coordinate 1,590,295 of CM064328.1, forward strand.
TGTGAATTGCAGAAGTGTAACTTTCTGGTGCCATTGTGCTGCAAGTTCTTTCCTCTCTCCGTACTCCTCTTCCTCCTTTCAGAAATGTCTGAAGTCCCAAGTGTTCATGCACGTGACGGGGAAATGCAGTTAGTGCTTTGTGCATAGAGAAGCTATTAGTTGTCGGTGCAACAGAACACGCAGCCTAAATGTCCTGGTCCTGGGGGGTTGGTGTAAATTCCTCTTTTGACTCCATGAAGGTCTGTTTTATCATTCAGAAGTTTCCTGTTCTAAAGCCGCTTCTGGTCATCCCCAGTTTACGAAAAGGGATGATCCTCTAACACTTATTCGCCTGCACCAGAAGTGACTGTGCTCTCCAGGGTTAATGTGGCAGCAGTGCCCTTCACCATATGAGCTACGTTACTTGTAATTCACCATCACGTTTTTGGCCAAATTCCACCTATCGTCTTGCTGAACTGCATAATGGTTTGTCCTGCAATAAGGAGGAGGAGCAGAACCCCACATCATCATGTCTTCCATCCAACAGTGAGGGGTGACATAATAAGGAACTGCAATTGACAGATTTGTGAAGATTGGGAACAGTATCAGAAATACAGAGCAAAGCACTTTCTAGAGTGTCTGCCTGTTTGCACAGAGCTCTGGGATTGCACCACTGTAATGAGAACACTAATTATCAGTGTGGATGTGTCCAAACACACGTTCCTAGCATTCTGTTTGTGTCCAAATAGCATCTGCTCTTCCTCCTGGTATGTGGACTTATGTGGTCACTTAGAATCGGTATGGAGAGCATGCACAAGCATGTACATGTCCTGTGACCAAGTATGAATGCCAGTGTAGACATAACTGACAAAACTTAACAGAAAAATGCTTTAAATATTTATTTTTCATTTTTCCTTCAAGAGCTTAGAAAATTCCAAATCTGCATTAGTCATTCAAAAAGACATACAACAGAAAAAGAAGCTGTAACACTGTTTCTGAAGTGAAATACAGACAAAGTACTCCTTCCTTCCTTCCTGAAAACAATTTTTCCTTTTGTCTTGGAAATTATTTTCCTATTGGTTTTACTAACATTTATCATGACTCATTTTCTGTACATGCACTCCTTTATTAGTTCAAACACCATGTCATGTTGATTACACTTAATGTACACACATAAGTGAGCATACATGCCTGTATTTTGTATGGTAGCAACAATACAGTCAGAAGCCTTGGCCCACATACTCACAACTAGTTCACGCCCAGAAGACACCTTCCCATCATGATACAACTCTAGTAAAGTAAGTAAAAACAATGGGAAAGAACACCTAGACAATTTTGTTTTTATACACTATAACAAACAAGTCATGTCATTGCTGGTTATAGTACCTTAGCTGAAACCAGAGGAGAGAGTTTTAGTGCAGAAACTGCCTCCTGACTTTAAGACAAGATTTCATGGCCAGAGCACTTTCTTCTTAAGGTTTTCTTTTAATCTTGTTTCGTATATTTCTCTTTAACTACCAATCTACACATTTATTTATACTGAACTAAAAAGTGAATTATTTACTGCACTTGGTGCCTAGTTAATCATATTTTCTTTATTTTTATTGCCTCAACCCAAAAGTTGAGAGAATGTTAGTATTTTTAAGGGTCACTACAAACCCTTAACATAACTCTTATTTATCATGATCTCATCTCATGTGCTTTAGACCAGGCATTCTCAAACTTCATTGCACTGTGTCCTCCTGACAGCAATAATGACTACATGACCCCAGGCGCGGAGACTGAAGACTCAGCCTCCCTAGGTCTTGCCACCGCAAGCAGGAGTACCAAGGGCCAAGCCCCACTTCCTCAGGTGGCGGGACCAAAGCAGAAGCCCAAGGTCTGTAACTTGAGCCAAGGCAGGTCCAGGGCAGAAGCGCTCAGATTTTGGCTTTGGCCTTGGTCCCAGATCCCAGGCAGTGGGGCTCTGGCTTTGGATTCAGCCCCAGCAAGTCTGTCAGCCCTTGCAGTCCCATTAAAATGAAGTTGAGGCCCACTTTGGGTTCTGAGACATCTGATTAGAATATGATTATGGAAGTCATTGCCGCTACCAGTGATATAATTGAAGTGAATCTTTTACAAAGTGTCAAAAAGGGTCAATAGAAAGGGGTAAGTAGCTTGCAGGATAAATGGCCAAGAGGGACATGTTAGAAAAATATGTGAATGGTAATTAGGGCTCTTCTATGCTAGGTAGGCTAGAACAGGGTGGCCAACCAGCTAGAGACTAAGAGCCAAAATAGCTGTGAATAATAGTGCAAAGAGCTATGTATTAGATATTTATTTTATATATCTATAAATCACATATATATTTATTTTTATATATCTATAACTCTAAGGCACCCCCAGCCTCCCTTCTCTAATCCAGTGCACCGACCCTTCCCCCAGAACTAGGCACCCACATCCCTCCTGCTCTAACCCAATGCACTCACCCCTCCCCCAGAGCCAGGCATCCCCCCACACCCCGCTCTAACCCAGTGCACATACCCCTCCCCCAGAACTAGGCACCCACATCCCTCCCACTCTAACCCAATGCCCTCCCTTCCCCTAGAGCCAGGTAGCTCCAGATTCTTTTAACAACACCCTAGGTCTCACTGGAGCCGCCACCGCCACACGCTTTTTATTCCAGGCTCTGGGGTGTGTGCGCAGAGCGGCCGTGAACTGTCCAGGCACCCGGCTCCGAAAGACAATCAAATGTCCCCTTAAAGGCAGATGCCATCACTCCCGCCCTAAATCCCATACATTTTTTGTGTTTTAAAAAAGCTGGATGAATGGCAATTTAACATGGACAAACGAGGACATGTCTGGGGAAAAAACAGACGTATGGTAACCCTAAAGAGCCGCATTTCTGTGAGCAGTTTGGCTGCCCCAGGCTAGAACTTTGAAATGCAAGCCTGTATTACTAGGAAATAAGATGTGGTGCTAATTGTATGTGTTCTTAGATGTTAACCATGTGAACAGACAGTCCCTGTCCATCACTATAGCTATTGATTCAGAAATCCAAAGGAAATATTAATTAGACAACTTAGTGGGTGAAATAATGTCATTGTCTATGCCCCTTTAAAGTTTATTACAAACTGCTTAATGGATAAATTACCTTATGTTAATCCATGTAGCTAATTATCAGTGATGTAGGAAATAGGTCCACTTCAGGGTCTCCATGATTCCATATTGTTGGCCTGAGGACTCCATGCTGACAGAGAAGGCCTGGAACTGGTAAAGATGTGTGGGGTCCTGATTTGTTTATCTCAGATCTGTTTAATGCTTCATGCAAAGAATGATTAAGTCTTAAGACTGAGCTTTCCAGTTCCATTTGGATCACCCTGAATATGAACATTGGACTGTAACCTATGGACTAATTCTGAAAGAAGTGTTTGCAGCTACAAATCTCACCATCTCTACTACTGTGAATCTGATCTCAGAACTGTACTCATGTCTGTCTGTATACTGATCTTTTAATCAATACGCTCTCTTTTTTTAATACATTTCAATGTAGTTAAGAATTGGCTGTAAACATGTATTTGGGTGTGATCTGAAATATTCATTAACTTGGGAGGTAATGTATCCAGTCCTTTGAAAGTGGTAGCAGCCTTTAACTACCTGAAGGGAGATTCCAAAGAGGATAGAGAGAAGCTGTTCTCAGTGGTGACAGATGGCAGAACAAAAGAGGAATGATCTCAAGTTGCTGTGGAGGAGGTCTAGGTTGGATATTGGGAAAAACTACCGTGTTTTAGTGTATATAACTTGTGGGTTATGCAAAGTTTTACAATCCTCCCCCCCCTCCCCCCAGCCACGGGCTATACCCATCTGCGTGTTATGCAGGTTGATTTTTTTTTTTTTTTTTTTTTTTGTTACTGAAAGTAAAGGAAGACAAGACTGACTCTTACTTGATAAAAGCAGCATATTTTAATTTAATAATAGAGGCAATGATGTTAAAATACACTAAAATACATTAAAAGTTAGAACTTTACTGTGCAACTAGTAAAAGAATAAATATATGGTAAAACAGTTTAAAAAAGCCATCCTCGCATTGTCATAAAATACAAAAGTTCATTCATTCTGATTACTAGAATCAGCGCCAGCATCCTCCTCCTCAGCGTCTGAGTTTTCAAAACCGTCAAAACTTTCGTCATAGTCGCTGTCTTGAAAAACATCCATTAAATCCATAACCAAGGCTAGGCGAGCTTCAGTGACGGCTGAGGTCTGTGGTGCCGAACCAGAATCGCTGTCATAGTCGGATTCGGAGCTAGAAGAGTCAATATCGGGAAGAATTTCGCATTCATGGAACCCATTGTGAATAGTAGCCGGTTTTATTCTGTCCCAAGCAGCCAAAACCCATTTGCAAACTTCCATGTAAGTTGCATGGCACTGTCAACCTGCTGGAGTGAATGTGTGTTCCCCATTTGTCATCCAATTGTCCCATTCCTCTCGGATGAAGCACTTGAATGGGTGGTTGACAGCCACATCAAGTGGTTGCAACTTGCAGGTCAGTCCACCTGGAATTATGCGGATATGTGCACCCACAGCGTTGATATGTTTCTGAACTGAAGTTTCTTTGTGGGCAGCCAAGGAATCTAAAACCAGCAGAGATTTAGGATAAAAAAAAAAAACCACCTTTTCATGCCCGAAAGCAGCTGTCTGTCTACATCTAACATCTGTGTTCATCCAGCCCTTTTTCTTACAAACCACACAAACACCAGCCAGCAGTTTTTCTCTAGGCATCGTTACCCTCTTAAAAAGCACCATTGGTTTTAATTTATCACCATTTGCTGTGCATGCCAACACTACAGTAAAACAGGTGCATTCATGACCGGTGGTCGCTACACAGACTGTTTTCGATCCAGTTTCTGCAACAGACCGAGTAGCAGGTATATCAGATGACGGGGGCACCTCATCCATGTTAATAACGTTGCTTGTTTTCAAGCACAGCTGGTGAATTTCTTTATGTACAAAAGTTTTAAAATCATCCATTTTCTTTTCCCATTTGTCGGGAAGCTGTTGGCCAGCAGATGTGCGTGCGCGAACTGACAGATTGATTCTCTGCATAAATTTGTACACCCAATTTCCTGAGCCCCCCCTTAAAATCATAGATTTTCTTTTCCACAGCCATAAGTTGAGCCTTGAGCTGTATGGCTACCGTTGACACTGCCCATTTGTCCTCTCTCTGTGCACGAACCCACTTCAATAGGGTTTCTTCCAGATTTGGCCACTTGGCTTTCTTTCTGCGGCGCGCTCTTTTCCTAGGGTGTAATTTCTCAAGCTCTGCTTCTTCCTTTCTCCGCTCCCGAACAGACTTTTTGTTGACAGAGTATTTTCTCCCTGCCGCTCTGTTTCCATTGTCCTTTGCATATGTCTCAATACATAATTTAAAATCGGCTGTGTAGGATTTGCACTTAGGCATATTTAATAAGTTTTAAATACTTTTTTAAAATTCAGTACAAGTTAAAAGTACTAAAGGAATAAATGAATGGTAAAATGGTGTGGTTCAAAGGGGTTATATACCAGCAATAAGGGTTGTAGCATACTTACTGCTCAGCATCATCAGCTGCGGTTCATTAACACTTCATTACAGGTGCTGATCATTAACAGAACCTGCGGTTCATCTCCCACGGGCTATACACGTGCGCGGGTGATCTAAGGCTTTTTTTACGCAATCAAGAAAAACTGCGGGTTATGCATGGGTGCAGGTAATACACGTGCGCTGATTAGATACTCTAATTTACGATATTTCCCTAGGAAGGTGGTAAAGCACTGGAATGGGTTACCTAGAGAGGTGGTGGAATCCATCTTTAAAGGTTTTTGAGTCCTGGCTTGACAAAGCCCTGGCTCGGATGATTTAGTTGGGGTTGGTCCTGCTTGGGCAGGGGGGTTGGACTCGATGACTCCTGAGGTCTCTTTCCCCTATGATTCTAAGGCCATCATTTATTTGTACGGTAGTGTCCTGGAAGTGGATCTCTTGTGTAGATTGGTCCAGGCTAAGATTAATGGTGAGGCGGAAATTGTTGAAATCCCTGGGGAATTCTTCAAGGGTTTCCTTCCTGTGGGTCCATATAATGAAAATATCATCAGTGTAGTGTAAGTTGAAGAGAGGTTCTAGGGGACGGGAGCTGAGGAAACATTCTAAGCTACTACAAGGCTAATTATATTAGCTAGCAGCATCAATAGGCTGTTATTCCAGGAGGAGATGGGTTGCTCGGTCCTTTGAGTGGGCTTGGGGAGTGAAAACTGGTAGGCACTCTCCTGCTCTATGTGGCACCCCCAGACTGTGGGAGATAAGATAATAGAGCTATGTGCTGGATCCAGGGGCAAGAGTGGGGGGAACTGGTTTGTTTCTATTTCTAGGCATTCCTGTTACACTGCCTATGCTGCTATTGCTGCCGTTTTGTCAGCAACGTGAGCCAAACTCTCTAAAATGTTCCAATTCCTTTATACTAGGCATGTTTCCAAAGCTGCAAATGTAATACTGAAATGAGGATGAGCCTTGTACATACATGGATAGAAGACTGTAATGTGAATCTGTTTTTATTCAGAAGGTGACCTGGTATTTATTTATTTAGTATCAAAAAGGTACTTAGCATTGCAGAAGAAAATCTGAACATAACACTTTTCCCAGAGGGCCTACTGATCACATGGCAAATGCAAAATATAAAGTGCCCTGCGAGGGTAGTTCAGTTCCATGAAAGCTCCAATTTACGTAAGGTACTTTGATGGCCATACTAGGAGCACCTTACGGTCTTCATTGTATTTTCCATAAGGCACCCCTGAGAAATAGGAAGTGTGTGTATTTCTGTTTGTTCAGATGGGCAACTGAGCTATGGAGAGACTAAGTGACTTGTCTAAGGCCACTCAGGAACTCTGGGGCAGAGTAGGGAATGGAACAAAGATCTGGTCAGTGGCCTAACCACTGGACCTCCCTGCCTCTTTGAGCATAACATAACAAATATGACCCTACTAACAGGGCCGGCCCACAACATTTTGGCGCCTGAGGCGGGGAGCTCAAATGATGCCCCCATATCCCCTTGCTTGGGCCAAAACTTTGAAAGGTCTCAATTCTTCCTCCTTCCTGTTCTTCTCCTCTCATGGCAGTCCACCATCTCTGTGCATCTAGAGCAGAGAGAATACATCTGCAGCAGCAGCAGTTTTCTAGACTCTGGGTCCTAGTGGTGCCCCCCTACAGTCTGGCACCTGAGGCGGCCGCCTCAGTTTTCCTCATGGTAAGGCCAGCCCTGACTACTAATAATGGATTAGTCGCCTCCGCTGAAGGTACGTGTTATAATGACAATATGAAGAAAGTAGAATGGTTGAAGTGGCATTTATAAAGGGAGCCCTGCCTAGTTCTCTACTTCATTAGATGGCTCTGTGGAAAGAGAGAGACCAGACACTGCAAGGTTCTATCATTCAGTGGTCAAAAATGTGTACTCCGTGATGAGGGTGCAAGCTCCTGTGAAACTCCTTTGCCTCTTGGAGTGCTGCATGTTCTGCAACATAGAAGGCTCATTTACTGTCCATGAAATAATTGCATGTGGTGGAGTTATGTTATCATTCTCCTTAGAACTCTTAAGACAAGCACTCAGGTCTGGCAGTGCCAAAGCAAAGGTGCCTGCATGATCTAAAATATGCCTCAGTAATTAGGCTTTGCTACAAGACATGCACAGAAGAAACTACAACTATAGTTTAGAAAAAGAGAGAACTTAAAACACATCCTGACTTTTGAGTGCTTCACTTTGTACTCTTACTTATTCCCCCGAGGAGTAGATACTGTATTTTAACAGGTCTTTGAAGAACTAATAGAACGCAGTTAGATTAAATGTTCACTACAGCCTGGTTTTGACAATTGAAAGGTTTTCTAAATGTCCCAGGAGAGTTTTTTAGTGAAAAAACATTGTGAGGTGTATAATTTGTTCTTCCCCTTGGTGAATTTAATAGGATGCTCTCTTCCTTCCTTCCTTTCTGATTTTTTGAGCAGTCTGTACAACATGTTTAGAGGATGAATTCTGCTTTTTTTACAATAGCAAATATTAACAGGGATGTGAACATGTACTCATTTACATAATTAACCAAAGAGCCTGGGCTCATCGGTTAATCTTAATGGCTACAAACAGCCCCCCTTTTGCCTCTGTATCTGCGTCTGGGGGGGAAGGGGAGAGTTGGAGGTGGAAGCTCGTGCACGTAGGAACCAGCTTTTGAGCCGGCTCCCCACACGTACCAGCTCCTGCAGAGCCGCAGGTGAGGGGCGCAAGTGGGAACCAGTATGTGTGGGGAGCTGGCTCCCGCAGAGCCGCCTGAGCTGCCTGCCCCCCGTGCTGCTATATCTAAGAGCACCATCTCCCACCTGCTCCCTCCTCCCGCTTGTAAACATGTCACAGTGGAACTTTCAGTGGTTACACGTTTGCAAAAATAAAGACATTTTAATATCACTAATATTAACTTGTTATCTATAAGTAGTGTTTCTAAGAGAATAAATCTGGACATTACATAAATAAGTTAATTTCTCTCTTTACTTTTAGTTCATCTTGTTGATATCTGGAATATGATTGAAGCTTTCCGAGACAATGGCCTTAATACATTGGATCACAACACAGAGATCAATGTTTCTCGACTGGAAACAATAATTTCATCCATCTACTACCAGCTAAATAAACGCCTTCCTTCTACTCACCAGATCAGTGTGGAGCAATCCATTAGCCTTCTCCTCAACTTTATGATAGCAGCATATGACAGGTTAGTAACTCTTCCAGTTACATTCGTAAATGATTTCATTTATTTGGGTACACCCTGCTAAAGGCTGACACTGAATTTCATAAAGTGGAGCAGATTGCGCTTCTTTAATATAGTGCTGTCATGTTCAGAGATTTACATATCACAACAAGCAATACACCTTTAAAATCTTATTCTAGAGGAAGATGCATTGCTGCCTGCTGGGACTTGTATGCCTCAACAGGCCATATGTTGGGATTAAAGATAAAGGGCAACTATGCTGTGCTTTTAAGTTACAAGAGGAAGCTGTATGTCAAATTTGGTGGCCTTAGCTTTTACCGTTTAGGAGGAGTTCTCGAACAGACACACAGATGGACAGACAGACAGACAAACTGTCTCAGCTATATAGTAGATAAAATAATGGCCGAGTTGTTAGTGTTTGAATTCTATCTTAGTGGATGAGAAAAAGTCTGAGCCGTAGCTATGTTAGTCTGTAACTTTAAAACCAGTGAGCCAGTCCTGTGATACCTTAGAAGAGACTAACAAATGTATTAGGTCATGAGCTTTTCTGGGTAAAACCCACTTCATCAGATGAGTTGGAGTGGAAATGACAGAATCCAGAGTATATACAACAGCAAAAGAAGTCGCCTATCAGGTGTAGAACCAGTGTTAAGGAAGCTAATTAAGGTGGGTGTATCTCATTCATATAGCATTTGATGTGGAGATGCAAATATCATAGGCAGGGACGATGCCTTGGTACTGCGTTAACCAGTTAAGATCTTTATTCAAGGCTAAGTTGATAGCATTTAACTTGTAAATGAATTCCAGTCCAGCTGTCTCCCTCTGTAATCAGGTGATAATTTTTTTTGTAGAACAGTAGCTACTTTTAAATCACATTATTAAATGTCCAGGAAGGTTAAACTGTTCTCTTACAGGTTCATGTGTGTTACCATTCCTGATGTCTTATTTGTGTCCATTTATCCTTTGGTGCAGAGACTGTCCAGTCTGGCCAATATCCATGACAGAGGGGCATTACTGGCACTTGATGGCATAGATCACTTCAGTGGATGTGGAGATGCATGAGCCCCTGATGTTGTGGCTTATGTGGTTAGTTCCTGTGATGATGTTGCTTGCATAGATATGTGGACAGAGTTGGCAGTGGGGTTTGTTGCAGAGAGAGGCTCCTGGGGAAGTGTGTATGTGGTGTGGTGTGGTGTGTAGCTGCTGGTAAGTATATGCTTTAGGTCTGTAGGCGAGGACTGGCCTGTCTCCCAAGGTCTGAGACTATGAGGGATCATTTTCCACGATAGGTTGTAGATTGTCAATGATGCGCTGGAGGGGTTTAAGCTGGGGCCTGTAGGTGATGACCAGTTGTCTTCTGTTTTCTTTGTTGGGTCTGTCTTGAAGTAGGTGACTTCTAGGTACTAATCTGGCTCTGTCAGTCTGTTTCCTTTCTTCTCCAGGTGGGTATTTAAGTTTTGAGAATGCTTGATAAAGACCTTGTAAGTGTTTGTCTCTGCGGGATTGGAGATCTGGTTGTTTCTTAGCGCTTGGCTCCAATTCATCTGATGAAGTGCATTTTACCCATGAAAGCTCGTGGCCCAATACATTTGTTAGTCTCTAAGGTGCCACAGGACTGCTTATTGTTTTCAATGGATGAGACTGTGTATTAGAGAAGCACATAAAATTGTGGGTATTCCACTTCCTAAAGGGGTTAGATCACATTCGATCAGTGCAAAGACACCCACTATCGGTTTATTAAACATTCTTCTTGAAGAGGTTTATAGAACAGCTACATGGAATTCAGTTCACTCTTTTACTAAGCCCTGCTCATTAGACCTAGAGACTAGGTTGGATGCTAAGTTTGATAAGGCTTTAATCATTTTTGAGTTAAGACTGTGTATTTCACCATTCTGGGATTGGTGGGCTGCTTATTAGCCTATCCAATGAATGGCAACGTTTAACTGGTTAACTAATTAAATCGGACTTTATGTCCCTAGTTGGGACAGTCGTTAGTAGTTCTAACAGAGTTGTGTTTTGAGGACTCTCCTGATGATTCCTGCAACAGAGGACTCGAAACTAAGACAAACCTTTCTCCTAGTGCCCATAAAACCTGCTTGTAAAGGACCTGTAGTCCTTGTTGAGGAGAAGTCCCTTGGGATCTTATGTGTACTTTTTGGTGGAGAACCTTTTCATAGGTACAGACAAAGATCATCTCTCTTTATAGTTATCCATCTTCTTCCATCTGTTCAAGAGGTACGATCCCTACAGTAATGCCGTTAACTCTGGTTAGAAGCTCTGCTACCATCATCATCTCTGGCCAACACCTCTGATCTGCACTGTGAGCACAGGGATTAGGTCACATCTCCACAGGATGATCCTGGGACACAGACATGATGTCCCCAGATAACATGGGTTATTGATCTCTTGCCAGAGTTGTCTTCAAAAGAGTTCCACAATTTAGTGGCTAGAGCCCTATTGCTGCAGCCCACATGGGTCCCAGTAGTAATGTGAAGGCATCTACAGTCCAGAGAAAAAAGGAAGATAATGCTCTCTGTCCAGAAGGGGACAGCTAGCATCCCTTTTCACCATGCTGAAACAGGCAAAAGATGGTTGGTTATTTTAAACCAGGTGTCCCAGTTTCGTTTCTGTTGCTAACTCTCCTGCAAATGCATTGGTTATCATAGCAATGTCTCTGAGAACTTCATTCTCTGCCCCTCCCGATAGGAAACCCAAAAGCTTGGATGCCATTGGCAGAAAGTCACCTCTGCATATTGAGTTGGCAAGCTGTGTAGCTTCTTCCTTTTCTTGACCAATTGCCATATATTCAACAGAAGTTGGCTAAGGAGGGTGCCCAAAGGGGGAAAAACCCCAGAAAACTTGTGTTCAGCCCCTGAGGGTAGCATATGGCATTTCTGATGCAGTGGCAAGATTTATAGCCTCTTCACAGACATTTATGGTTAAACTTTTTGTACTGCTTCTGTGGATGCCCAGTTCAAAATTTGTGATCTTTATTTCGAGGAAGAATGTTCAGCAATAAAATAGATAAAACCTTACAGCACACTAAAGAGGCAAGGTTAGCCCTGGGAGCTGTATGGCTGACTCAACCTCCCCGTCAAAAAGGAGGGTCTCTCTTTGAGGTGTTGAGTACCAAGGAAATGTCTGCTATCTTCCTTTGCACAGGTGAAATGCCAGCCTCAGAGGCAGCCTCTTCAACAATCTGCTAAGAGACAATACAGAAATAAAAAAAAGATGACTAAAATGTTTTTCTGGAAGCAGCTGCTCTCTTCAGCCTTCCCAGCCTCTGTTTTGGTGGGTCGGCTGGGAATACAGAATCACATCTATTTAATTTCTTCCTTTAGAAATCACTTGGTCCATTTCCTACCATCTTGGGGACAGAGCATCTGATAATGGGATCCTGCATATCATCCAGAATTACTGTCCTCAATCCCCCTTTCCTCTTCTGCAGTCCATCTGGAATCTTATTTCCAGAACAGATGGGGTCTCCTCTCTAGAAGGAAATAATTGAAGGGGACCCAAGTTTCCTCTTCCCCTTGTTATACTGTCTTACCTTTTCTGAGTTTCTGTAAGAAACCTGTAAAGTATTATCCATAGCACACATTGTGGCATAGATAATTCAGTCAACCTTTTTATTTTGGAGTAAAGTGCTCAGAATTTATGTATTGCTTATCCATACTTTTATATACACTCTTGTTACTCCTTATTTTTGTTCAACTACTACTAAATTAAGTCTATACTAAACTGCACACTAACAATGGCTTTATCCAGAGATCACTGTTTTATAGCCTGTGCAATCATCTGTTACTGTATGTTCATCTTTTTGTAGAGCATTTTGTTTTTATAAGAGTTGTTTTTGCATACCACATTGTGCTGAATAAAATCTTTCTGTTGTTTTTATAAAGAATTAGTATAATTTTTTCTCATGCTGACATTAGGAAACGGTTGCCTGATTGTCCCATCTGTTCCTGATAGTACAGCAGCCTAGGTGGCTTTAATTAGAAAAACAACTATCTATGTTTGTTCCTATTCTGTGCAGAATGTTCAGAATATCTTGTTACCTAACCTGTTTTAACTTAAAAAACAACAAAAAGTCTGGTAGCACTTTAAAGATAGACAAAACATGTAGAAGGTGATATGAGCTTTCGTGGGCACAGCCCACTTCTTCAGATGACCGAAGTGTTGGATGTGCAGAACCAAAAATAAATAGGGAAGGGGGGGGGGAGGAGGCAGTGGGTATATAAATATCAAAGCGAAAGCTGAGCAGTATGTAACAAGCAAAACTGATAGTCTATAAACACCTCAAGACTGGATAGTTAAAAGAAGCAGATAAGAACCATTAGTTAGCAATTAGAGAGGAAGAGTACTAACACGAGATTCTACACAGACAAAGAACCATTGGCACCTTCATTGGCTGGTTGTGTGGCAGGGCGTTGCCCTGTACTGGCCCTTTAAGGGGCTGACCTGGAGTCAGGAGGAAGCCCAGCTCAGGCAGCTAACAAGGGCCCAGCTGGAGGCCATATAGAGCAGCTCCTGGGAGGAGGAGGAGGGACCTGCCTGCCTGCCTGCAGTGAGAAAGGCTTTGGCCTAGCAAACCCAGGCTACTTGGTCTGAGGCCCAGGGCTGCAAGGAGGTAGTCATGGAGGGCGGGGCTCGCATGGAGGTGGCCCTAAAAGGCCGGGCTGCAAGGAGGCAGCCGTGGTTCGCAAGGAGGCAGCTGCGGTAGGCTGGGGGAGTTTGAGCCAGGGAAGCCCCAGGCCGTAAGTCCGCAAGGCAGGGTTGCAGGAGGCAACCGGGCAGCCAGAGTGGGAGAAGAACTGGGGGCCTTAGGGAGTAGGGAGGACCCTGGAGGAGGAGCAGAGGAAGAACAATGACTCCCCCTGGAAGGGGGCGTGGACCAAGACTGGAGTGGTCACTGCTGGAGGGCAGTGCCCTGAAGAGAACACCTCACCCAAAGGGGGCACGTTGGCGTCGGAGCAGCCGGTTACTTCCCCACAAGCGACCCTGAGGAAAGAAGCAATGCTGTAAATGAGTCAACCCGCTACACTTGGTTGATAATGTCCCAGCCATCCAGTATCTCGATTCAGACCATTGGCATGAGAATTAAATTTGTGAATGAATTGTAGTTCCAACCCTTCCCTGTGTATTTGGCTTGTGGAATTGGTCTGTAACAAAACAGCAACTTGAAGATCTCTTAGTAAGTGACCTGGCAGATTAGTGTGTTCACCAACAGGTTTCTGTATGTTCTCTTTATGGATATCTGATTTGTGTCCATTGATTCTTTCCCATAGGGACTGTTCAGTTTGTCCAATATATATTGCAGTGAGGCATTGCTGGCATTTGATGGCATAGATCATGTTACTGGATGTGCATAGCACAAATTGCGAATCTTATTTTGAATCTATTTCAAAATGGTTTATTTTGAAATTTGGCACATCTCCACAGCTATTTCAAGCCATCCCTTAACCCTCATGCAATGAGGTTTACCGGGATGGCAAAATAGTGCACCAGTTATTTTGAAAAATATTTTGAAATAACAGGCGGCTTGTGTAGGTGCAGGATAGCTATTTCAGGATACTTCTGGTATCCCTGTTAAATAGTTTTTATAAAGCATAGCACTTACAGGAAGGCATAAATGCACATTTCTTCTGACCCTTACATATTTTTGTTCTTATTCCATATAGTAATTATCTGTCATGTATTTTATTTTGCAGTGAGGGCCATGGGAAGTTGACAGTATTTTCCGTTAAAGCTATGTTAGCAACCATGTGTGGTGGGAAAATACAAGACAAACTAAGATGTAAGTACTGTCAAATGAATGTAACCATTCTTTGAAATTTTCTATTCCACCATTAGTCACACGCACTTTATATTTAATAGTTAAATTTTGGAAAATTAGCTGCATTTTTCTTGCTCATCCAGCAATCGCGTTACTGTAATGAATCTTTTTATGTTAGTTTAGTTTTTCTGCTAATGCATGCCATCTACTAGCTACAAAAGATAATCAATTTATATATATCCAACCTAGACCTCCCCCACTGTAACTTGAGACCATTGTTCTGCCATCGGTCACTACCGTGAACAGCCTTTCTTCATCTTCTTTGGACCCCCCCTTAAGGTAGCTGAAAGCTGCTCTCAAATCCCCCCTCACTCGTCTCTTCTGCAGACTAAACAAACCCAAATCCCTCAGCCTCTCCCCATAGGTCATGTTCTCCAACCCCCTTAACATTTTGGTTGCTCTCCGCTGGACCCTCTCCAGTGTGTCCACATCCTTTCTACAGTGGAGGGCCCACAGCTGGACACAATACTCCAGATATGGCCTCCCCAGAGCTGAATAAAGGGAAATAATCACTTCTCTAGATCTGTTGGCAATGCTCTTCCTAATGTACCCCAATATGCCAGCAGCCTTCTTGGCTACAAGGGCACACTGTTGACTCATATCCAACTTCTCATCCACTTTAGCAGGTGGGCTAAAGACAGCACTGAAGTCACATGCAGCCACCAGCACTGGCAGGAAGGTGAGAGAGCCATGGACCAGACCCCCCGTGGGACCCCACCCCCAGCAGGGCTGGACCCCCCAGAGGCTCCCACTCCCACCTTGCCCATTTCCCTGAAATCCGCCCCACACTGAGCCACCCCCCGCCTGTGTTGGTAATTCAGCATTGCACCCCCTGCAAGATTGGAGCCAGCGCCGGCTTCCTGGTGGGAGGAAGCCCTGAAGCTCTGCGCCGCATCCAGCTTCTGGCGGAGTACTCGCGCTGCTCCTCCCCTCCCCACAGGAAAAGCCAGAGCGGAGCCCCAGGACAGGAGGCCAAGAGAGAGCCCCTCTCCCCCACGCCCCCAATCCCAGGACAGTGGTGCAGCCCAGGCCAGGAGAGTTAAATCTTGGCACACCGCTTTGGGAGGGTCACTGACCCCTGGCTTAGAATATCTGGCACATCAATACCTTGCAATGCAGGCTATGGCAGTATGGTGTGAATACCTCTTCTCACAGATGACATTGTAAGTTTGACATTGTTTTCTTGTGAGCGCAGTTATGTAACACACATGATTCTGCATTTGTACATTGCAGTTTCATGATAGAGATTGCACTGCACTAGTATGAAGTGAACTGAAAAGTACTGTTTCTTTTGGTTATCTCTTTTTATGGCACAAATATTTGTGGTCAAAATAGTATATGCTAGCTTTGCATACTTGGTATTCTGTGGTGTAATTGAAATCAATATATCTCAAAATGTAAAAATATCCAAAGTACTTATAATAAATGGTATTTCATTATTATTAAACAGTGCAATTAAAACTGTGGTGAATTGTAATTCATTTTCTTAAATCCTTTGGTAGCCCTAAAAGTAACCTCTCAGCTCACATTCAAGAGCCCCATATTTATGCATCCAAGGATCGCATTCTTTTGGCCCCAATGGTGCACTGGGAGCTCAGGTTTGGATGATTATCCACCAAGATTCACAAATCTTTTTTAGAGCCTTCCCTGAAGGCAACTGGGAAGCTGAAAAATTCTGTGTTGATTCTCCTGCAACAGTTTTTCTTAAAATCCCTTTCCTTGAAAACTTTCACCTTTCTGATGTTTCTCTCTGTGTCAGGATGAAACTTTTTCCTTTAAAATAAAAAAAAAAAATCCAAAGATTTTCTTTGCTCCTTGTCAGCCAACTCGATACAGTTCTTGACTGTTCATTGTTAGCAACCTAAACACACTTATGTGCCTGGATTCAGTGGAAGGAGGATTAACTCCTTCATCCCCAACATGTGTGAATGCGAAATGACTGGGTTAATTGAGTCAGAGGCACTGGCTTTGTGTATGTGTTCTTTCAGTGTGCTATACTGGCTCTGTTTGAACTGCTCCGTAAGACCACAAGACGGTTTTAGTAGTGAAGGACATTGGCCAGGTGTATTGCTGATGAACCATGGTCCTATCTCCCCTATCAGTGTCTACAATTACACTAGCATGTGTTTGCCCATGACAACTGATGCAGCACAGTTAGTGGTGGGACTTTTCCCACAGTCCCATAGGTTAGATGGAAGTTTAAGGGCATCTATCCCAATGTTTATAGCTGGAGACAATCAATCTGGGATAAACACCAGATGTGTTTCATGACACGTTTATTATCTCCCCTTGTACTTTCCTCCTGATGTTTTAGAAAAGTATCCTTGTTCACCACCTGTGTTTGTACCTTGTAACATTTCTGACAAAACATCACTATTCATCATATTTATCAAACCATTTATGTGCTATGTCGGGGTGGACAAGACAGCTGGTTGATCCAACCTACAGCCGCCCTGCCATTCCCCCACCCTCAGGTCAATTGAGACCTGGCGATGAGGGAGCATGCGAAGTCTCCTTTCCCACCAGAGGTGCGCAGCACCAGAGGGAACTTCCACCTGTTGAAAACAGCTGATGGTTCCCGCTAGGTGCCACGCACCCTTTGCAGGGTGAGGGCAGGGGGCAAAGACTTCACACACTCCCCCGCCCCCAGTTCCTGATTGGCCTGGGGGTGGGGGAAGCGTGCAAAGTCTCCTCCTGCTGCCAGGGGCGCATGGCACCTAGAGGGAAATGCCAGTTGTTCAAAACAGCTGGCAGTTCCCTCTAGGTGCCGGGGAGGAAAGACATCATGTGCTCCCCCACCCTGAGTAGGGTTGCCAGATGGTTTCAACAAAAATACCAGACACAAGTGACATGACATCACAATCGACATGACATCTGACTTAGAAAATACCAGACAGTTCTATTTTCTCAATTTGTTTCCCGAACAGAAAGCTCAAATACTGGACTGTCCGGTTCAAAACTGGACACCTGGCAACCCTACCCCCAGGCCAATCAGGGTCTGTGGGCGGGGGAGCACAGGAAGTCTCTTGGCTCCACCTCTTCGGCCCGATGCTTTGCCCCTTACGGGGCGGCCCAGAGCCACTTCAGAAATTTGTGAAGTGGCCCCCCTTCAAAAATTATTGCCCACCCTTGTACTAGGTTGTGATGTTCTTGAGCTGGCCTGCTGGAAAGTGTTTACATATTCACTGTGTTTTAGCAATACTAGTGCCAATTGCAGTCTAGCGTCTGCTTTTGACAGAGCCTGACTGTTGCTTATAGCATAACTTTTGCTGATTTTGATTCAGGCCTCAAGCCTTGTGCTTCAAGCTTTCTCTTTCTGCTACACCAAATCCAGCTCTCTTGCCTTCAACATATTGGGCTTTGAGGTTTTTAGGACACTGGAAAAGTATTTTACATAGGGATGTTGGGAGGGAACCTGGAGGATATATAATAAAATGAAGTCCATTCACATTCAGTTTTATATCCTATCTTGGAAAATTGATGTTCATGGTAAAACAAGAAGAAATAGATTGCATAACTACATAAAATTTCGTGGTGGAAAATATCATACATTTTTTTCAGTAAACTTGTATTCTAAGGTTTTGCTTTATTTTATTCTTCTTGTAGATGTTTTCTCCCAAATGTCAGATTCCAATGGATTGATGATATTTACAAAGTTTGATCAGTTTTTGAGAGAAGTGTTAAAACTTCCAACAGCTGTATTTGAAGGGCCTTCTTTTGGATACACAGAACATTCTGTACGGACATGTTTCCCACAGCAAGTAAGAGTTACAAAGCGTGATTGTATATTGCATGTTGAAATAATGCTGCCTTCTAAAATCCAGTGGCTTCTTCTGTTATGGTTTACTGTACATTCTTTTTAAGATTGTGTGTTGTGTCCACCAAACATTTTTTAAATGGATCTGAGTAAATGGAAGCAGTGTTAGCTCCCCTGTACTTATGGCTGAAACCACATTTCTTTTTAAAGCTTAACATTAAATGCTCTAAAATCATCATAACTATTAGGCTTGCTTTGAAACTTGATGTGTCTCTTGGCGATGTGGGATTTGGTTACTGATCCAAATTCAGGGGCATTTGAACAACAGATTCCCTTTCAATTATTGACCCTACAGGTGTTTCACTTCCGGTGTTCATGTGCCTTTGACTGGAGACTTTGAATAGCTCTGTGCATTTTGTGTGTGTATTGTTAGAGAAGAAACAGGCGACCCAGGAGTGGATGGGGTAAATGGAACTGCTTTATTGTCCATGCACATTTACCTTGGACATTCAACACAAAGTCCAAGTGGTAACAATTTGACACCAATTACACCCTTTTTTACACCCTTTTATCTATTTTAGTATGTTACTACTTTTCCTAAAACCTTATTTGGTGTGTTAACTGCCATACAATGAATATTAATAAGCAGGTGGTGAATATTATTATACCCACCCCAATTACTATTACAGAATTTCTAATTAAATAAACACTTTTCTATGCTACAAACTTTCCAAATCAGCAGGTTAGAACATAAGAACAGCCAGACTGGGTCAGACCAAAGGTCCATCCAGCCCAGTGTCCTGTCTGCCAACAGTGGCCAATGCCAGGTGCCCCAGAGGAAATGATCACAACAGGTAATCCTCACGTGATCCCTCCCCTGTCACCCACCTCCAGAGAAACAGAGGCCAGGGACAACATCCCTACCCATCCTGGATAGTAGCCATTGAACTATCTTGAGCACTTTGGTATCATCTGCAAATTTTGCCACCTCACTGTTTACCCCTTTGTCTAGATCATTTATAAATAAAATGAATAGGATGGGTCCCAGGACAGATCCTTGGGAAACCCCACTAGTTACTTCTCTCCACTTGGAAAACCAAATAGGCAGAACTGGTAATCTATAAGCACCAAAGATTGGATAGTTAAAAGAAGCAGATAAGGATCATAGGATAGCAATTAGAGAAGAAGGATACTTATGCAAGAATCTACACAGACAAAGAGCTGTTGGCACCTTCATTGAATGTTAGGCTGATGATGTCCCAGCCATCTGTTATCTCAGTGTGAGAATTGAATTTGTGGATGAATTGTAATTCCAGCACCTCTCTGTATATTTGGCTTGTAGAATTGGTTTGTGACAAGACAGCCACTAGGAGATCTTTTAAAGAGTGATTAGGTAGATTGAAGTGTTCCCCAACAGGTTTCTGTATGTTCCCTTTACATATATCTGATTTGTGTCCATTGATTCTACACTTCAATTTACCAGTTGTACCTATTTGGTTTTCCCGTTGATATTTTCATACCCTCTGCTCCTTGTTTCCCGCTCCCTTCCATTTTTTTCCTTCCCCTCTCTCCCTTCTCCCCTATTTATTTTTGGTCTGCACATCCTAAACTCAAAACTCAGGTCATCTGAAGATGTGGGCTGTGTCCACGAAAACTCCTGACCCCATCTACATGTTTTGTTAGTCTATAAAGTGCTACCAGAACATTAGTTGTTTTTAAAGTTTATCTAGCAGATTAGTAAGGCATGATTTCCCTTTATAGAAACCATGTTGACTTTCCCCCAACAAATTATATTCATCCATGTGTCTGACAATTTTATTCTTTACTATAGTTTCAACTAATTTGCCCAGTACTGACATTAGATTTACCGGTCTGTAATTGCCAGGATCACCTCTAGAGCCCTTTTTAAATATTGGCGTCACGTTAGCTAACTTCCAATCATTAGGTGTAGAAACTAATTTAAAGGATAGGTTACAAACCACAGTTAATAGTTCTGCAATTTCCCATTTGAGTTCTTTGAAGAGAGATTAAAAAGATTTGGACTTTTCAGTTTAGAAGAGGAGACTAAGGGGGGGATATTATAGAGGTCTATAAAATCATGACTGGTATGGAAAAAGTGAATAAGGAAAAGTTATTTACTTATTCCCACAATATAAGAACAAGGAGGTCACCAAATTAAATTAATAGGCAGCAGGTTTAATACAAACAAAAGGAAGTTTTTCTTCACTCAGCACACAATCAACCTGTGGAACTCCTTGCCAGAGGACCATTTGTTGTGTTTTAAGCAGATGAGGGTTGATTAACACTTGGCTGAAGTGCCAGTGTATCTTAGTCTCTGAAAAACTGGCTTGGGCCTGCCTCTGGAACATGTTACAGCAATGCTATACAGTTTAGACTTATAATTTTACACACTATGTTGATGCACATATTTTACCAGGACAGTAATGTTTGGTAGATTGAGTTTTCAAATGGCATACTATGTACCAAATTTATCATAGTTTCTCAAAAGTGGTGAACATAATGGTATAGGCTGTTACAAATTTCTTTACTAGATTGAAGAGACCGCTATTAAAATTTCCCTACGTAGATACTTATAGACTGTAATCAAGTCACCCGTTAATGTTCTCTCTGTAAAGCTACAACTCTTTAAGAGAAATGTGGACAAATTAGAGAGAATCTGGAGGAGAACAACAAAAATGATAAAAGGTTTAGAATCCTAACCTGGAAAGAGAAGTTAAAAAAAATCGTGTATATTGTCTTGAGAGGAGAAAACTGAGTAAGGATGTGATAAGTCTTCAGATTTGTGAAGAGGTGTTGCAAAGAGGATGGTAATCAATTGTTTTAATGTCCAGTGAAGATAGTTAAAAAAGAAACAATGGGAGTGTGACACTATCTGAAGTGTGGGGGACACTTTAGGATATTTTGAATATCAATATTGTAGAATGGCAATGAATTATACCAGATATGCCTTGAAAGATAACCGCAAAAATGATATTGAAATGATCATATTTGGCAGATTATGTTTGTATCACTTTTGTAGTTTGGAAAAACTTAAAAAACAATGAGTAGTCCTGTAGCACCGTAGAGGCTAACAAAAACTGTAGATGGTATCATGAGCTTTCGTGGGCACAGCCCACTTCTTCAGATGAATGGAATAAGGGGTCCAGGGTACAAATAAATAGCAGAGAAAAAGAAGGGGGGATGGGATGGAAAGAGAAGGAAAAAGAATGGGGGAAAATATTGTCAATTAGATTGTTCTTGCTAAATGAGGCTAATAAAGTGGGCTATAAGTACCTGGTGATTAGCTTTGTATTATGGGTTATGGGATACCTGTGCGTGTCTGTATTTCAAAACTTGTGCTCTGCTTCTGGGTGACATTTTAGTATAAGCACAGCCTAGCTTGCTTGATGGCCCATTGAAGACCATCAGCTATTCCATTGACCCCTTGATAGAAGGCAGGGGATAGCCTTATGACTCAGCAAGACATGTAGGAGCGTGGCTATGGATGGAACTCTAAGGCTTCCAGGTCTTCTGTTTGCAACAAAGGAAGTATAAGCAACCTGGCAAAAGGAATGTAAAAGGCAGCTAGCTGTGTCTTCTTCATTGTCTTCAGTCTTTCCTCTCGAGATCCCTTCCAATTCTGGTATTCTATGGTTCTGTTCTTCTTCTCTCTGGAGGAACTTTACCATAACTGAAGTTCTGAACGAAGAGTGAATGACCATTCCAACCCATGGACATATTTCAGGCTTTTAAGACCGCAAACTCACCAGTACTGCTAGGAACCTGATACATGGACTTTTAAATCTTTGTACGTATGTGACTGTTTTACCATTTTGCAGTTCTTTTCTTCTTTTTTTCTTTATAATAAACCTTTAGTTTTAGACACTAAAGGATTGACTGGCAGTGTGGTATTTGGGGTAAGATCCAAATCTATACTGACCTGGTAATGCAGCTGCCCCCTTGGGATCAGAAGAACATTTTGAACTAGGATTACCAGATGGCTTAAAAAAAAAATACCAGACACACTTGATCTTAGATCGGGGAGGGGGACTGGCTGGGAGGAGAGCAGGGCTGGCTGGGGGAGATTGGGGGGGGAGGGACCAGCTGGCGGGAAGCAGGGCTGGCCGGGAGGGGGGAGGAGGAGTGGGGCTGGCTGCAGGGGGGGAACCGGCCGGAGGGGAGTGGGGCTGGCCCGGGCGCACGCAGATCCCAGGATGCTGCCCGTTCTGCGCATGGTCCCAGCAGGGCACACAGGCGAGTCTGGCCTTGGAGATTCCATTCCTCCTTGGCCCCACCCCCCTCCTTTCTACTGTGTAGTTGCGTACGCCTGGCTGATAGACACACTCACGCAGTGTGAGCATGTCTACCAGCCAGGCAGTACGCAGCTACGTACTGATAGTCCTAATAATAAAACTAACGTAATTAGAAAATACCGGACATTTCTATGTCCAGTATTTTCTCAATTTGTTTCCTGGACAGAAAGCTCAAATACTGGACTGTCCAGTTCAAAACCGGACACCTGGCAACCCTATTTTGAACATGCAAGCAGAGTTTTAAAATAACTTGTCACTGTCTTGGACCTGAGTGCTGAATGGGACCCAGAGGCTGGAATGCAAGAAAAGGGCTCTGTGACATATTTTTCTTTTGCTTCTTGATAACCGGTGTGGGGGGTCAGGAGCACAGTTTGGGACTGGATGGAAGGTTTCCCACCAGCGTTTACTTGCTCTTTTGCTTCCTGCATTGACTTTGGCATTCAGTGTGAGGGCTGCCATAGGCACTTCCAGTCTCAGAGAGATTTAGGTTAGATAGTAGGAAAAATGTTCTAACTATAGGAGTTGTTAAGTGCTGAAAGACAGTGGAATCCCTGTCAACTGGAAGTTTTTAAGAACAGGTGGGCACACACCTCTCAGGGATGATGTAAGCATACTTCATCCTGCCTTAATGTAGGGGGCTGGACTACATGACCTCTCAATGTCCCTTCCAGCCCTTTATTTGTATGGGTTTGTACTCATCAGGGGGAAGAGGCAGACACACGATATAGGTGAATTGGACGTAGCGAGTTTCTCCAAAAAGAGTGCTTCAGTCACGGGTGCTTGCTGCCCAGGAGAATAATGGACAGTTCTCCTCCTCCTATAAAGTAGGCTTTGGCCTTCTATTCTCCACTGCTGTGAGCAGGGCTGCCACCATCTTCTTTAATCACCATCAGGGTGGCCCCTTTGATGTGCCGCCAATGGACAGGGAGACGGGACGGGACAGGCTGCCTGAACAGTGTTTCTTATCCCTCAGATCACTTGGCAGAGCAGGGTATTTGGATTCAAAACTAGAGGATGTGTCTGGCCTTGCACAGGTCTTGTTTCCTCCTGTAAAAGTGGAAGACTATTTAAGAAGTTACCTAGTGAAATAGCTTTTTTCCCTTTAGCCATAGTTTCCTTAGTTTTTCTTCCTGACAAATCTCATTGGTATGCATTCTTCCTTCTTTCCTTGCCTATGTGTCTGCGGTCATGAAAAGCATGCATCTAGGTCTGGAGAGTGTTCTCTGCTTGAAAATCCACTTCTTTCTATCAATCTCTTAATTTAAAATCAGTTTACTTGCCCATTTATTCACCTTTTAGTGCAGTTCTGCCCGTACCCGTTTCTATTCACATTTCTTCTCCCTTATTAGCCGAAATACTCCTTTTCATTCCACCTTTCCTTGTCTTTGCACTTTTTTCAGTGTTGTACCGTGTGCTTGGAACTCCAATTCACTAAACAACCTTTTCACTTTACATTTGAATCCCTCCTTTACGCTACTTCTTTGCAAGGCCTTTCAACTGTGCCTCGCAAAGTACTGATTAACACTGCTCTACAGCCAAAATGCTTCTGAAATAAATGTAGTCAAACTTTACTAATTCTGGGTCACTGAGAAAGAAAATGATGCTTAAAATTGTTGATTGGCTCTAGTTTTCAAGATATGCTATTGGGTCAGTATATACGACCCTTGACTTGGGAATGGTGGGGGATAAGTGAGTTATAAAGGGAAGGGATCTCAATTTAAACCAGAAATGACTAAAATACATCTTTGACTGGATCTATGAATAAATCTATGACTGGGTTTGGACAGTACTTGCTTTTTAGGCAAAACAATGAATGATGCAATCTGAAGCTGGTATTGCGTCATACATGATATGAATTGCATCATGTTACTCCTAGAAGTCATGGATGATGCAATCATAACGAAGCTTACATCACTCTGCTGAACAAATTGCCCTATATCAGCTCTAGAAATCATACAGTGTTGTGCTCTCTTATTTGTCAGTGTTTGATTTTGCAAAGGGACACATTTCTGTTTAGCCAAAGTGAGCAGAGGTGCCTCGTACTTGTGTGAATAGTGCAGATAACTTCTGCTATGTTTGTGGTGAAGTGACTTTTGCATCACAAAAGCGCAGTATAACCACTATGGTTAAGAAAGCCTATCGCCTTTATTTTGGCTGCAAAATTGGAGATCAGGACAAGAGGTGGGCCCCACACATATGCTCCAACACTTGTGCAACAAATCTTCGCCAGTAGTTGAACAGGAAAAGGAAATCTATGCCTTTTGCAGTGCCAATGATTTGGAGAGAGCCAACAGACCATACCAGCAATTGTTACTTCTGCATGGTGCCTCCAGTTGGGAAAGGTGTGTCAAAGAAGAAAAAGTGGACTGTGCATTATCCAAACATTCCATCAGCTATACGTCCAGTACCCCACGGAGAAGGACTGCCGGTTCCTGATGCACCAGAATCATTCTCACTTGAGTCAGACGAGGAAGAGGAAGAGGATGAAACTTCTGGTCCTGAACCATCAATGTCACAGGACCCACATTTTCTCCCATCCTCCTCCTCTGAACCACACCTCATAACACAAGGTGAACTGAATGACCTTGTCAGGGATTTGGAACTACCCAAGAGTAAGGCAGAGCTGTTGGGCTCCAGACTACAGCAGTGGAATCTCCTGGCAGGTGATGTTAGGGTTTCCATGTTCCGTGACCGTCAAAAGGATCTTGTCCCATTCTTCTTCATGGAAGGTGATCTTGTAGCCTGCAACAACATCGATGGTGTGATGGCAGCCCTCAACATCGTTCACGATCCAGATGAGTGGAGACTGTTCATTGATTCATCGAAGACGAGTCTTAAAGCTGTTTTGCTGCATAATGGCAATGTTTTGCCATCAATTCCAGTTGGTCATGCAGTCCATATGAAGGAAACCTATGACAACATGAAACAACTTTTGAGGTGCATAAACTATGACCAACATCAGTGGCAGCTTTGTGGTGATTTGAAGGTTGTTGCTCGGTCTGCAGACTGGATACACAAAGTACTGCTGTTTTCTCTGAGAATGGGATAGTCGTGCAAGAGATTCCCACTACATCAAGATAGATTGGCCACTCCGACAGTCATTGGAGCCTGGGAGGAAAAGTGTTCAGCATCCACCACTTGTTGAATCAAGGAAGATTTTTGTTACCACCCTTACACATCAGGCTGGGTCTGATGAAGAACTTTGTCAAGGCCATGGACAAAACACAAGCAGCTTTCAAGTACCTCCGTGGAAAATTTCCAAGGTTAAGTGAAGCTAAGATAAAGGAAGGTGTCTTTGTTGGTCCTCAGATTCGTGAACTTCTTCGAGATGATGCATTTGACCATGCGCTGCGTGGCAAGGAAAAGACGGCATGGAAAGCCCTCCAGTTAGTGGCAATAAATTTTCTCGGAAACAACAAGGCAGACAACTACAGGTTGTTGGTGGAAAACCTCCGCAAGGCATACAAAAGCCTTGGTTGCAACATGTCACTAAAGATACATTTTTTGCACTCTCATCTAGATTTTTTTCCACCGAACTGCGGAGCAGTGAGCGACGAGCACGGCGAGCGATTTCACCAGGACATTGCAACAATGGAGAAACGCTATCAGGGCAAATGGAGCCCATCAATGCTTGCAGACTATTGCTGGACAGTGACAAGAGATGCTCCATTTAATGAATACAAGAGACAAGCCAAGAAGCGCCGAGTAGACCCTGAATAGGACTAAACTATGTACATAATAGTTTTTTGCCTTTTGTTTCATAATAAATTTTATTTATATAACCCTTTTGCTGATTTTTAAAGTGTTACATAAACAGGACAGGTGAAATATTATCATGTAAAGCAACCATAAACACATGAAAAGACCTAGGTTTACAATTTATGATTAAAACTCTATTATCTACACAATATACATAGACGTAAAATGTAAAAACTTAAATATCTTGGAAACAGTAGCCAATCAGTTGTTTTAATGGTCACATTTGAATTCAGCACATCAAAATACATAATAAATAGCACATATTATCTCTGAAGCAGACTACTTCTAAAAAATTGTAGACCAGTGTTACATACTCATCCCCTTTGAATTTACATATGTAGTATGTATTTATTGATAATGTATGTAGTATGTACTGTCTTGTTTGTGATGTACTGTTTAAGTTTGAAAATTCCTTGGGGAGTAAGAGTGATTGTATCTGTCCTCAACAATATGGAACAAACAGTAAATTGACGCTAAAGAAACCATAGGATGGAGGTAATCGCAAAGAATGCAGTTCTCTTGAAAGTGAGTCATGCTTTTGTTTCTTTTACAGAAAAAGATAATGCTAAATATGTTTTTAGACACACTGATGGTTGATCCACCCCCCCAGTGCCTTGTGTGGCTACCTCTCATGCACAGACTTGCACACGTTGAAAACGGTAAGCTACGTATTTACTATGTCTGAAGTTTCTGTTCAGAAAAGTGTGTATATGCTGTTATTTTCCACACATCGGATCTTAGAGTTTGCTTTCTCTGATGTTCCCAAAGTATGGTTTGAGAGGGGTAGCCAAGTTAATCTGTAAGAAGTTAAAAATCACCTAGAAAAGTTATATGCCTGCAAGTCACCAGGACCTGATGACATGCATCCTACAATACTCAAGAAGCTGATAGAGAAGGTATCTGAGCCTCTAGCTATCATCTTTGGAAAATCATGGGAGACAGGAGAGATTCCAGAAGACTGGAAAAGGGCAAATATAGTGCCCATTTATAAAAAGGGAAATAAGAACAACCCAGGAAACTACAGACCAGTTAGTTTAACTTCTGTGCCAGGGAAGATAATGGAGCAAGTAATTAAGGAAATCATCTGTAAACACTTGGAAGGTGGCAAGGCAATAGGGAACAGCCAGCATGGATTTATAAAGAACAAATCATGTCAGACCAATCTGATAGCTTTCTTTGATAGGATAACGAGTCTTGTGGATAAGGGAGAAGCAGTGGATGTGGTATACCTAGACTTTAGTAAGGCATTTGATATGGTCTCGCGTGATATTCTTATCAATAAACTAGACAAATACAACTTAGATGGGGCTACTATAAGGTGGGTGCATAACTGGTTGGATAACCGTACTCAGAGAGTAGTGATTAAGGGTTCACAATCCTGCTGGAAAGGTATAACAAGTGGGGTTCCGCAGGGGTCTGTTTTGGGACCGGCTCTGTTCAATATCTTCATCAACAATTTAGATATTGGCATAGAAAGTATGCATATTAAGTTTGCAGATGATACCAAGCTAGGAGGGGTTGCGACTGCTCTGGAGGATAGGGTCATAATTCAAAATGTTCTGGACAAATTGGAGAGATGGTCTGAGGTAAACAGGATGAAGTTTAATAAAGACAGATGCAAAGTGCTCCACTTAGGAAGGAACAATCAGTTTCACACATACAGAATGGGAAGTGACTGTCTAGGGAGGAGTACGGCAGAAAGGGATCTAGGGGTTATAGTGGACCACAAGCTGAATATGAGTCAGCAGTGTGGTGCTGCTGCAAAAAAAGCAAACATGATTCTTGGATGCATTAACAGGTGTGTTGTGAGCAAGATACGAGAAGTCATTCTTCTGCTCTACTCTGCGCTAGTTAGGCCTCAGTTGGAGTCTTGTGTCCAGTTCTTGGCACCGCATTTCAAGAAAGATGTGGAGAAATTGGAGAGGGTCCAGAGAAGAGCAACAAGAATGATTAAAGGTCTAGAGAGCATGACCTATGAAGGAAGGCTGAAAGAATTGGGTTTGTTTAGTTTAGAGAAGAGAAGATTGAGGGGGGACATGATAGCAGTTTTCAGGTATCTAAAAGGGTGTCATAAGGAGGAGGGAGAAAACTTGTTCATCTTGGCCTCTGAGGATAGAACAAGAAGCAATGGGCTTAAACTGCAGCAAGGGAGATTTAGGTTGGACATCAGGAAAAAGTTCCTAACTGTCAGGGTAGTCAAACACTGGAATAAATTGCCCAGGGAGGTTGTGGAATCTCCATCTCTGGAGATATTTAAGAATAGGTTAGATAAATGTCTATCAGGGATGGTCTACACAGTATTTGGTCCTGCCATGAGGGCAGGGGACTGGACTCGATGACCTCTTGAGGTCCCTTCCAGTCCTAGTATTCTATGATTCTAAGTTACGATGCCCCCAACTTGCGACACTTTCCCCGGAACCAATCGTGCTGCAAGTGAATTGTTCTTCTTCGAGTGGCCCCCTGGGTGCTCCACTCTTGGTGTCGGGTCCATCCCGGTGCCGCTGGTTGGAAGATTTCAGAGCCATCTTTGGCTGGTCTGCGCATGCCCCCTGCAGCGCGCGGCTTTCGCGCCTTTGATCACGAGCGCAGACCAGTCCCCCCGCCAGTTCCTCTCAACCGTCCTCAGTTGCTGGCGGAGCATTGCAATCTCCTCAGACGCAGAGCAAATCCTGTCTGAAAGAATTGTAAAATAGTTAATCTTTGTTCAGTCGTTAGTTTCCTGTTAATTAGTTAGTTTTGAAAAAAAAAAAAAAAGACGTCATTCTAGTCAATTTCTGCCAGTGCGGCAGTTCGCCTAGTCAATTTCATCATGCCTGGGACACGAGGTTTCAAACGGTGTTCCCAGTGCAAAGAGGCTATGCCAGCCTCAGATGGTCACGCAGTCTGTGTCCGTTGTTTGGGGGAGTCCCATGTGCCCCAAAAATGCGCTCATTGCTTGAAATTAACCCCTCGGACGTGCAGAGACAGGGATCTCCGGCTCAAGCGTCTTCTCTGCGACAAGGCTCTTCAGCCGATACAAACTTCACAGGAGCAAATAACTGCTCCAAAGAGAAGAGCGCTATCACCAGGAGTGCCTAAAACAAAAAAGAAAAAGGGTTCTCCCGCCCGCTCCCTCCCCACCGTCCCCCTGCCGTGGGTGAGTCAGGACAAGTCAGACACGGCAGCAGTAGGCACTCGACTGGCATCTAAATCACTTTCCCGGTCTGTGGCAGAATCATCCAAGCCGCGCGTGGCTTCGGCTCCTTCAGCAGCTTCCCCTACTTATAGGGAGCATATGCGAGCCAGAACCCCTTCGGGGGATAAGCTGGCCATGGCACTAATGCCAGCAACGATGCCGCCTGACAGGGAACCGTCCCCGCAATAGCGGGACGAGTCAGGAGCGGCACCGGAGTCTGCACCACTGAGGGCACCTCCGACCCCTCTACAGGAGCGAGCACCGGCTGCTCCAGAGAAGAGACGGCGGCACCAGGAGACCACGGCTCACTGTGCCGTAGAGACGGTGCCAACAGGGCAGCCAGCACCGCAAGAGGGCAATTCCCCCGGAGCGCCCCTGGTGCCGTGTGAGATCATGCACTCGGTGCCAAGAGCTGCTCAGTCCTCCCACTCATCAGCACCGAGATTACAATCAGCCTCTCTGCCTCCAGGACACTCTCAGCCGGTGCGTGCTGAGGGTAAGCATGGCAACTCAGTGGGAGACCTGACAGCTGCACCGGAGCCCCAGGCAGCTATTCCTCCGAAGGCAGCAAGGAAATCAGCACCTAGAAATCATTCCAAGTTGCCTTCGCCGTACTTCTCGCCTGAGCCTTCCCCACTTGCATGTCACTCAGATAGGGGGGCTTATTCCTCTGCATATAGCAATTCTCATAGATGCTCCTGCTCGAATTATTCCTATAGATATGATCGTGGCTCTCCACATAGATCTCGCTCGCCGACGTACTCTCCTTCCAGATCATATTGGCACAGGCATGGCAGCAGATATTCATCAAGGAGATCATCTCCTGACTATGATTATCACGCTCACAGGAGTTATCATGCCCCTACGAGGAAGGGCAGATCACACTCCCATTCCCACTCTTGCTGTTGCCATCAGTCTTATCACAGACGGTCTTCACCACATGCTCCAGAATATCAAAGACCTCGGTCACCGAGGCCGCCCCTTCCCACGGCCCCCTCAGTATCAGTCCTTTCTGATCCAGAGGAGGGCCAAATTTCGGATACGGATGAGCACACACCTGCAGCTTCCCCTGGGGATGTTCAATCGTCCTCCCCAGATGACGCAGTTTTCGTGGCGGATCCTTCACTACCGGACGATGCCCGTGAATTCCAAGACCTATTCAAGAGGGTGGCACAGTCGCAGGAAGTTCAACTAACGGACGTGCAGGCAAAACAACATAAGTTGTGGAAGAATTTGCACTCGAGGCATCAGTCCAGAGAGGCCTTACCGCTAGACGAGGCAATTCTAGAGTCGGCTTCAGAGATCTGGAACACGCCGGCTTCAGTTACCCCATCGTGTAAAAGGGCTGAGAAAAGATATTTCATAGCAGCCAAAGGGGCAGCGTTCCTGTTCACGCACCCCCAGCCCAATTCACTGGTGGTGGAGGCAGCCTTGCAGACACCAAAGATCCCACAGGTCAGAAATTCAGCAGCTGACAAAGATGCAAAAAAGCTATACGTTTTTGGACGGAAAGTCTATTCTTCATCCATGCTTCTCCTGCATATCGCTAATTATGCGGCGCTCTTGTCCAATCATAGCTTCGATAACATTGCAAGATTGACGGAAATTGCTCAACGAATCTCCGAGGCAGATAGGGTTCTCCTCCGTGAGATAATTCAAGAGGGTTATGCGTGTGCCAGAGCAGGTCTGCAGATTGCCAGTGACATGGCTGACACAGTGGCGCGAACAGTAGCTACGGCAGTATCCATGTGAAGGGCCTCATGGCTAACAACAGCCGCAGTACCCAGAGAGCTACAATCCAACGTGGAGGATCTCCCATTCGATAGGATTAAGCTCTTTGCGGAAAAAACGGATGACGTAATCCATACAGGGAAGGACTTGCGAACAACCTTACGTACTCTTGGAATGTACGTCCCACCTTTCCGCCGCAGACTATATTTTTCCGTTCCAAAAGCGTTATGACTATCAATTCTGGAGACAGCAAAACCGTCCTTATGATAAAGGTTATTCTAAGCAGAGGCCACAGCGCAGACGTCCTCACCCGCCTAGAGCGAACAATGCCAGGATGCCCAAACAGCAGGTTTGACTTCCATGTCGAGGGCGCGTTGAACACCCCAGTTGTTGCCAGAAATGCCAAGCCCATTTTTCATCAGACTACAACTCTATTACCATCAATGGGTTGCTATAACAACAGACAAATGGGTATTGGAGGTGACAAGATCCGGTCTCACCATCCCATTCACATCCCTCCCTCCTACCACCCCACCATCCCCGTCTCTTTTCAGGGACCCATCTCATGAGGACCTCCTGCGACAAGAGGCTTATCGCCTATTATCCATCGGCACAATAGAGAAGGTCCCAGAGGTTTTCAGAGGAAAAGGATTCTATTCGCGTTATTCTATTCGCGTTATTTCCTAAGGCAAAAGAAAACAGGGGGATGGAGACCTATTCTGGATCTGCGCCAGCTGAATCGCTACCTTTGAAAACAGTGATTCAAAATGGTGACGCTCACTACAATCATCCCAGCTCTGGACAACAACGATTGGTTTGCGGCCCTCGACCTACAGGACGCTTATTTTCATATAGCAATACATCCTGCACACAGACGATTCCTGTGTTTTGTCATAAAGAACGAGCATTTCCAATATCGTGTCCTCCCATTCGGACTGGCTTCTGCTCCATGGGTATTTTCAAAGACCCTCGCCGTCGTTGCTGCGCACCTCCGGTGACTGCGAATCATCATATTCCTTTATCTGGACGACTGTTTGATAAAGGGTACGTCTCAGGAAGAAACATCTCTCATGGTCACAACGGTCAGACGAGTGTTTGACTCACTTGGACTGATTGTAAAAGAGTCGAAATCGACCCTCATTCCAACGCAGAACATACAGTTCATAGGAGCAGTTCTCGACTCAAGGATGGCAAGAGCCTATCTATCGAAGGACAGATTCTAGGCAATAAAGGACTTGGTCAGTCTACTCGGCAAGGGCCCAGTAGTCTCAGTACATACCTGTCTGCGTCTCCTGGGCCACGTTTGTTGTTCCCCATGCATGCCTGCACCTCAGAAACCTGCAACACTGGCTGTCAACTGTGTATGTTCCGGGAAGACACGACATTCACAAGCAAGTTTCTCCTCCCCTCCATGTTCACGTGTCTTTGCGCCGGTGGACCAAGGCATCAAACATTTTGATGGGAATGCCTTTCCACAGACCGATTCCGTTGGTACAGCTGATGTCGGACGCCTCCCTCATCGGATGGGGTGCGCACATGGGCGACGAACGCATACAGGGTCACTGGTCTCCTGCTGAGAGGCATCTACATATCAACAGACTGGAGTTGTGTGCCATATTCCTGGCATGCAAGCACTTCCTCCCTCACCTGAGAGGCAAGACAGTCAGAGTGCTTACGGACAACATGGTGGCGATGTATTATCTAAACAGACAAGGCGGAGCAAGGTCACGTTCCCTATGCACAGAAGCAGTATGGTGCTGGAACTGGTGCATAAAGAACAATATCACCATAGCAGCATCCTACTTACCTGGCATAGCCAATGTCATTGCCGACTCCCTAAGCAGACGCTTTCCTGTCGATCACGAGTGGGAGATAAGGCAGGATGTGATTCAGGACGTCTTCAGCAGATGTGGTACAACCCTGGTAGATCTGTTTGCAACGGCCTCCAACAAGAAGTGTCGCCTTTTCTGTTCCAGAGCAGGGATCGGCAAGGGATCCCTAGGAGATACACTACTAACCAACTGGAAAAAATCACTACTGTATGTGTTTCCTCCGATAGTTCTCATTCCCAGAACACTGGAGAAGATCAGAACAGAGGCAGCAACGGTGATACTGATAGCACTGGCTTGGCCCAGACAAGCTTGG
The DNA here is from genome assembly GCA_032595735.1 of Pelochelys cantorii. Taxonomy (NCBI): domain Eukaryota; kingdom Metazoa; phylum Chordata; order Testudines; family Trionychidae; genus Pelochelys; species Pelochelys cantorii. The sequence goes on from CM064328.1 coordinate 1,623,744, forward strand.
TATCCATTCTTGCACAGGATATCTCTACGGCCTCCGTGGCCTCTGCCTTTACACCAGAACCTTCTCTCTCAAGAACGGGGTTCTCTTCTACCTCCCAAGCTAGAGACGTTATATCTGACAGCGTGGCTCCTGACTGGCTCGAACGAGATGAGAACCTTTGGTCACAGCAGGTCAAGTCCATTCTGATTGACAGTAGAAAAGATTCGACAAGACGTACTTACCTGGCTCAATGGCACAGATATTCGTCTCGGTGCCTCCAGAACAACGTCCAACCGCTGTCTGCTCCGTTACACCAGGTCCTCAAGTACATGGTTCACTTGCGCACTTCGAAACTCTCTTTGGCATCCCTTCGAGTTCATCTATCGGCCATCAGTGCTTTCCATTGTCCGATACAGGGTTTCTCATTTTCACACCCGCCCACCAAGCGATTCCTCAAGGGTCTGAATAATATAAGTCCATCTCGGAGACCTCCTCCACCGTCGTGGAATTTGGACTTAGTACTCGAAACGCTTATGTTTCCCACCTTTGAACCACTGGCATCTGTAGCACTGCAGATGCTAACTATGAAGACCGTTTTCCTGCTTGCAATTACATCAGCGAGCAGAGTCAGTGAGTTAGGAGCGATGATGTCGACTCCCCCATTCACATTGTTTTCAAAAGAAGCAGTGATGCTACGATTGCACCCAGCGTTCACTCCCAAGGTCTCCTCATCATTTCACATCAATGAACTGATTGTACTTCCTTCTTTTTATCCAAAGCTGCATGCCTCAAATAAGGAGGCTATGCTTCATACGCTGGATGTTAGACGTGCCCTTGCCTTCTACATAGACAGAACCAGACAGTGGCGCTGAACAGATAAACTTTTGGTATCAACAGCGCAGCGATCCAAAGGGCAGGTGCTTTCCACTCAACGCATAGCTAAGCTTATCTCCCTCTGCATAACCACGTGTCACTCTATTCGTAACAGACCGTTGCCCTCTTATCCATTCGACTAGGGCAGTAGCAACTTCTACGGCCTTTGCCAGGGGAGTTCCCCTAGCGGATATTTGTAGAGCCGCTACCTGGGCTTCAAGTACTTCTTTTATGAGGCACTATACCATAGTGCAACGATGGGCGTCGGATCACGCGGTGGCTTCCGCGGTCCTGTCTGTTACAGGCAATAATTAATTGACCCGGAGCGCTGGTGTTCCGGTTACTGCTATACAGTCACCTAGAGTGGAGCACCCACGGGGCCACTCAAAGAAGAACAACAAGTTACTCACCCTGTGTAGTAACGATGGTTCTTCGAGATGTGCCCCGTGGGTGCTCCACGACCCGCCCTCCTCCCTGCTCCGGGTCTCTCCCTTTGATTTATCATTTCAGGGACCGAGCGGTGAGAGGAACTGGCGGGGGGGCTGGTCTGCGCTCGTGATCAAAGGAGCGAAAGCCGCGCGCTGCAGGGAGCATGCGCAGACCGGCCGAAGATGGCTCTGAAATCTTCCGACCAGCGGCGCTGGGATGGACTAGACACCTAGAATGGAGCATCCACGGGGCACATCTCGAAGAACCACCGTTACTACACAGGGTGAGTAACTTGTTCTTCTTTTCGCCTCCTGCAGTTTTTCAAACCCTAATCACTTCTCAGAGAAATACCTCTTGTGTAGGTGTCACTGCAAACTTGTAGCTAAGGAAAGCTCTGTATATGAATGGGAAGAGCTCAGCCTTCATGTTGTTCATGACAGGAGGCAGAAAGAGATAGCGGCATTCATGAGACACTCAGCAAGGACCCCTGAACTGGCACCCAAAAATCTTCCACCCTAAGTGGAGCACTTTGCATTTGTCCTTATTAAACTTCATCCTATTGACCTCAGACCATTTGGAGATGCATTGGCCATTGGAGCAAGTGAACTCTGCTGGGTTACAAGTTACATTGCCACAGTTCTCTTCGTCTTCACCACTGTCACAGTCCTTTTCACCGTCACATTTCCAGGATGCAGGAATACACTGAGCTGATCGAGGACCACAGCTGATGTCATTGACACGGCATGTTCTCATGTGGCACAGTTCAGGGCTTTCATCAGATTCGTCTTCACAGTCTGGGTCCCCATCACACTGCCACCTGTTGGGGACACACTGACCACTGTTGCACACAAAGTCAGACTCAGCACATGTCGTCTTCTCACAGGAGCTTTCATCACTGCCATCAGAACAATCTTCATCTCCATCACACTTCCATAACAGAGTTATACAGCGTCCATTACTGCACTGGAATTGAGATTCTTCGCATTTTGCTCTTGCACCGCGCACAGAGCCGCGCTCGCCCAGCAGGCAGCAGAGCGCCGCAAGCAGGCAGAGCCCGCGCAGCGCGGACGTGCCCCTCGTGCGGCAGCACAACAAGTTGGCAGGCTCCCCGCGGGGAGAAGGCTGGAGGGAGGGGAGGGGCTCCCCTTGTCCGGCACCTGGAAGGCAGGAGGGCGCGCCGGTTTGTCCAGTTTGTCCAGATCATTTTGAATCATGACCCTCCCTCCAAAGCACTTGCAACCCCTTCCAGCTTGGTATCCTCTGCAGACTTAATAATCGTACTTTCTATGCTAATATCTAAATCGTTGATGAAGATATTGAACAGAACCAGTCCCAAAACAGACCCCTGCGGAGCCCCATTTGTTATGCTCTTCCAGCAGGATTGTGAATCATTAATAACTACTCTCTGAGGGTGTGTCTAGACTATAGGGTTTTTTTTAAAAAAGTGGCCTTTTTTCAAAAAAACTTCCCCTGCGTCTAGACTGCTGCCACGTTCTTTCGAAAGTAAACAGAAAGAATGTGGCAGTTTTTTCGACCGCAGCTTGTTTTATGAGGAATAACACCTTTTTTCAAAAGTGCTCTTTTGAAAAAAGGTGCTATGTAATGCAAACTGTGCTTTTTCAAAAGAGAGTATCCAGACTGCCTGGGTGCGCTCTTTCGAAAAAGCGGCTTGCTTTTTCGAAAGTACTGGTTATAGTCTAGATGCTCTTTTTCGAAAGAGGCTTTTTCAAAAGTATCTTTCGAAAAAGCCTCTTTCGAAAGAGGCTTGCAGTCTAGACGTAGCCTGAGAGTGGTTATTCAGCCAGTTATGCATAACATCTTATAGTAGCCCCATCTAAGGTGTATTTGCCTTGTTTATTGATAAGAAGATTATGCAAGACTCTATCAAATGCCTTACTAATGTCTAGGTATACCTGGTCCACCACTTCTCCCTTATCTACAGACTCGTTATCCTATCAATGAAAGCTATCAGATTGGTTTGACACGATTTGTTCTTTACAAATCCATGCTGGCTGTTACCTATCATCTTATTTTCTTCCAGATGTTTGCAGATGGACTCCTTAATTACTTGTTCTGTGCCAGGAAAGACAATAGAAGTTAAACTGACTGGTCTGTAGTTTCCTGGGTTGTTCTTATTTCCCTTTTTATAGATGGGCGCTAGATTTGCTTTTTTCCAGATTTTCTTCTGGAATCTCTCCTGTCTTCCATGATTTTTCAAAGATGATAGCTAAAGGCTCAGATACTTCCTCTTTCAGCTCCTTGAGTATTCTAGGATGCATTTCATCAGGCCCTGGTGATTTGCAGACATCTAACTTTTCTCAGTAATTTTTAATTTGTTTTCTTTTATTTTATCTTCTAAACCTACCCCATTCCCACTAGTATTCATTATGTTAGACATTCCTTCATCATCAGACTTCTTGGTTAAAACTGAAATAAAGAAGTTATTAAGCACCTCTGCCATTTCCAAGTTTCCTGTTACTGTTTCTTTCTCACTGAGCAATGGGCCTGCCCTGTCTTTGGTCTTCCTCTTGGTTCTAATATATTTATAGAATGTCTTCTTGTTTCCATTTATGTCTGTAGCTAATTTGAGCTCGTTTTGTGCCTTTGCCTTTCTAATCTTGCCCCTGCATTCCTGTATTGTTTGCTTATATTCATCCTTTGTAATTTGTCTTAGTTTCCACTTTTTATATGACTCTCTTTTGATTTTTAGATCATGCAAGATCTCCTGGTTAAGCCAAGGCAGTCTTTTGCCATACTTTCTATCTTTCCTACGCAGTGGAGTAGCTTGCTTTTGGGCCCTTAATAATGTCCCTTTGAAAAACTGCCAACTCTCCTCAGTTGTTTTTCCCCTTAGTTTTGCTTCCCATGGGATCTTACCTACCAGCTCTCTGAGCTTACCAAAATCTGCCTTCCTGAAGTCCATTGTCTCTATTTTGCTGTTCTTCCTTCTACCATTCCTTAGAATCATGAACGCTGTGATTTCATGATCACTTTCACCCAAGCTGCCTTCCACTTTCAAATTCTCAAGCAGTTCCTCCCTATTTGTTAAAATCAAATCTAGAACAGCTTCCCCTGGTAGCTTTTTCAGCCTTCTGAAATAAAAAATTGTCTCCATTGCAGTCCAAGAACTTACTGGATAGTCTGTGCCCCACTGTGTTAGTTTCCCAACATATGTCTGGATAGTTGAAGTCCCCCATCACCACCAAATCTTGCGTTTTGGATGATTTTGTTAGTTTAAAAAAAGCCGCATCCAGCTCTTTTACTTTGGTAGGTGGTCTGTAGTAGACCCCTAGCATGACATCACCCTTGTTTTTTACCCCTTTTAATCTAACCCAGAGACTCTCGACAAGTCTGTCTCCTACGTCCATCGCTCCACCAAACCCTGCATTATGGATGATTTTGTGAATTGTTTAACAACTAACTTTAGTCATATCAGTATGGGTTTGAGAAGGCTTCATCCAAGGGCTCTCCAAAGACTAGGGCCTGTTCCTGTACCAGCCCCTCAGGATCTCTGTTGGTTGGCATGGGAGTAGATACCCCATGAGGGATGCATTTCTTGCTGCCTCCAAAAAGTCAGTGACAGTCAGTATTGATCAGCCTCCCAGTTTCCTTGCCTTCAGCTTACCATTGCCAGCTTTGGGGCAGCTGCAGTTTCTGGAGCCAGGACCAATGTTGCAGGACCAACCTAGAGTGCCACTTTTCTTACCTTCACTTCACAGTTCTTTACATGACAAGCCATTGGGCAGAAGGGGGGACAGCACTATGGGGGATGAGGCCATGGGCAGTGTGGTGGTTGGAAGAGTGAGGGGCTCTGGGGGTGGGAGGTACAGTCAGTACCAAGAGGGCTGGCTCAATCCTGGCCGAAAGTGAGAGTTTGAGCCCAGGTGGGACTGAGCTCTCAGCCCCTGTATGAGCTGGAGCAATGCGGTGGCGGTGGGGGGGGGGGGAGAGGAGGAGGAGGAGGGACTGAGCAAAGTGATTGGGTGCATGGTCTTGGACAGAAGATGTGTTGTAGGGGGCTAGCCCCCTACAAGGGAACCCATGGCCCATGTCAGTGTTCCCTCTAAGCTGGGCAGCAACACAGCTCTACAGATGATTAATCAGCCCCGCCCCGTCAGTTAGCTCCCTGCACTGGGCCCTGAGCCTCTGACTGGGCTGGGCTGATTAATCAACTGTGAAGCTGTGCTGCCCCCACAGCTTAGAGGGAACACTGACCCATGTACTGGAGACATCAACCCCAATCTTGGGGTGACTTCAAAGTATACAAAGAGAAGGGTGACTTAAATCATTAATTTAAATCACTCAAAAACCATTGATTTTAAAAAAGATTCCCACTAATACTACTTCACATATTTCTTAAACAATGGTGCATATCTGATCACTAAAACATTTTAATATACAAGAGCATTTTACAACATCTAAGAGAGTATACTTTGTGTAATTTTTTAGATAAATTGATTTTTATCAATTTAGAAAATAGAATATAATACTCATTACCTGTGTCAAGCTGCAAATGCAGTAGCAGTATATTAGGAATGGTAAGAATTAAATCACTAAATGCAAAACACTTACATTTTATTGAACTAAATCTTAAATGGAGATGTTTCACATTTGCAATTGCAGCAGTCTCCTCCTGAGTTGCAGGTTGACAGCTATCCTTGAGCTTTTTTTTAATTTTGAAATTTTATTAAGTCTGACAGCTCCTCAGAACACTAACTGTACAGTGTACTTAACACTTCTACATCTAGCTCTTATCTTTCCTCCTTTCACTGTCATTTTGATTCATAGATTGAAACAGAAATATGAGTTTTTCTGCTTTTTCAACTCCTAGTCTATGTCTTAGATTTGTGTGATTAATACCAAATGATGGTAATATTCTCTCTCTGCCTGCAGAAGAAGCTACTACTCTGAAAAGTTGGTTTAGCAACTGAAGGAACTCTGTTTCAAGGTGCCTGGCTAATGATTCCCACCAGTTCAGGGGAATGCCTTTGTTCTAAACATCAGTAAATGTTTACTGTTTATATGGTTTCGGGCAGAGGAGCAGGGGGTAGGAGGTGCAGGACCCAGAGAAAAGGGCCTGGGGGAGGGAAGTTCATCCTGCTTATAAATGATGCCATCATACAGCTAGCCACAGCTATTTGGCAGATCCCTTCCTCCAATGGCCAAATGAACAGAATGTAAAAACCAAGTTCTGGACCACGTCTGGGAAATTGATTGCCACCTTAGCAAATAAGAGAAGCCATCGGGGTCAGGCTAAGCCCACCCATGAGCAAAGATGCTAAAAAGCTTGATATTTTTGGAGGACCATTTATTCTACAGCAAGTCTTCAGCTTCAGATTGCCTATTCTCTAATGGGAAGCCATATTCTTGTTTGTGTTCTAGCTGCCTGATAATTCACTGGAACAATTCCAGTTGCTTGAAATGGAGAGTTACCTCATTTCTCACAATGCCGCAGGCTTTTCTGGATGCATTGGACTCTGCAACAAGATTCACAGCAACAATTGTAAAATGCGCTGTTCAATGTTCCCTGTAATTTTTTCCATCCATGTGTGGAATAATTTTTATGATGTGCTGTGATGGATGGGAGGAGTGCTGTCCTTTTCTAAACATCCCACCATTCCTTAACTAAAAGTTAAATCCAGGTAGCTAGAAAGTGTTGGCATGGAACCAGGAGAACCAATGGGAAGAAAGTGTTGAGATTTGAATTGAAAGGGATTCTGCTTGTGTGTGTGTGTGTGGGGGGGGAATTTTGTGGGAATTTAAACCAGGAGCTGGGGAACAAAGAAAAATTAAACTGGGCAGGGATACCGTCCCTTAATTTAAAAAAAAAAAAAAAAAAGGGAATACCTGTGCCTAGAATTGGACTGGACCTTGGAAATGTATGGATACATGAGTAGATAGGGAATGTTTATTTAGGTGCAATCAGGTTATTTTCTTTTTGTTATTTTGTTAAACTCCTCTGTGCTGAGTCCCTATCCCTCCCCCCATTTACTGTAATTAAGCTAAATCCCAGGGATGCAATTCTGTGCGTTTTAATCTGTAACGCTTTCTATCCATTTTCTATACTTGGGCGGGTTGAATTTTCTTATGTGCAACACCAATATTGACATAGTGTGTGGATGTACATCACCAATACAAACAACACACACACACACATGCATATTCATATATTTTAAGCAGTCCATATGTGTGGAAGAAAATATATTAAAACAAGACAGCTGTGATGGAGCAAAACAATGGCAAATGACATTTACCTTCGATAAATGTAAAATAATGCACAGGGCTTGACAAATCAAGCAATCTACTCACCCGTGGCGAGTAGACTTTAGCCCGGCGGGGCCGCGCAGCGTGGTCAGAACATGCTGCCGCTTGGCGAGCCCTGGTAATGCACATTGGAAAAAATAATCCCAACTATACATACAATGTGATTGGGATTAATTTGGCTACAGCTACTCAAGAGAGAGATCTTGGAGTCACTGTGGATAGTTCTCTGAAAACATCCACTCAGTGTGCAGCAGCAGTCAAAAAAGCTAACAATGTGAAGAATTATTAAAAAATGGGATAGAGAATAAGACAGACTATCTTATTGCCTCTGTATAAAACTATGGTACGCCCACATCTTGATGAGGTGGTCACCTCATCTCAAAAAAGGTGTATTGGCATTGGAAAAGGTTCAGAAAAGGGCAACAAAAATGATGAGGGGTTTGGAATGGGTCCCATACGAAGAGAGATTAAAAAGCCTGGGACTTTTCATCTTAGAAAAGAGGAGACAAAGGGGGGATATGATAGAGGTCTATAAAATCATGACTAGTGTGGAAAAAATGAATAAGGAAAAGTTATTTACTTATTCCCACAATATAAGAACTAGGGTCACCAAATGAAATTAATAGGCAGCAGGTTTAAAGCAAAAAAAGGAAGTTTTTCTTCACTCAGCACACAGTCAACCTCTGGAACTCCTTGCCAGAGGATGTGGTGAAGGCTAGGATTTTAACAGGGTTCAAAAAAAGCTAGATAGATTCATGGAGGTTAGGTCCATCAATAGCTATTAGCCTTACACAAAGAAAGCAGGCAAGGAATCTATATCCAATTTAAACTTCAACACATCCTGGTGAACACCTTTGCTAGCTACCTGAGTTGAACCCCTTAGTCACTGGGTACTGGTTAGCACTCTTCCTGTCCATCACACAAGTGCTTTGGAGGATAGGATCATAATTCAAAATGACCTGGACAAACTGGAAAAATGGTCTGAGGTAAATAGGATGAAGTTCAATAAGAACAAATGCAAAGTGCTCCACTTAGGAAGGAACAATCAGTTTCACACATGCAGAATGGGAAGTGACTGTCTAGGAAGGAGTGCTGCAGAAAGGGATCTAGGTGTCATAGTCGACCACAAGCTAAATATGAGTCAATACTGTGACACTGTTGCCAAAAAAGCAGACATGATAATGGGCTGTGTTAATAGGGGTGTTGTGAGCAAGACACCAGAAGTCATTCTTCCACTCTAATCTGCCCTGATTAGGCCTCAATTGGAGTATTGTGTCCAGTTCTGGGCACCACATTTCATAAAACATGTGGAGAAATTGGCGAAGGTCCAGAGGAGAGCAACAAGAATGATGAAAAACATGAACTAGGAAAACGTGACCTATGAGGGAAGACTGAAAGAATTGGATTTGTTTAGTTTGGAAAAGAGAAGACTGAAAGGGGACATGATAGCAGCTTTCAAGTACCTAAAAGGGTATTGCATGGAGGAGGGAGAAAAATTGTTCTCCTTGGCCTCTGATAATAGGACAAGAAGCAATGGGATTACATTTCAGCAAGAGAGGTTTAGGTTAGACATTAGGAAAAACTTCCTACCTGTCCGGGTGGTTAAACACGGGAATAAATTGTCTGGGAGGTTGTGGAGTCTCCATCACTGGAGATATTTAAGAGCAATTTGGACAGACACCTGTCAGGGATGATCAAGATGTTTCTTCATCCTGTCATGAGGGCAGGGAACTGGACCCGATGACCCTCTTGAGGTCCCTTCCAGATATAATATTCTATGATTCTATGTGAAGTTAGAAATATAAAGTATGAATCTGTTTATAGTTCTCAATGTGCTAATGACGGCCATTAGTGATTCTTCGGGTACTTAATGATTCTCTGTTCAAACCTACAATTTGTGAATAGTCATGTTTGTTCTATAAGCCCAGACCGTGTTTGGTCCTAGAAAGCCATGTGACCATGCCACCTAGAATTGGAATCTATCTTCAACGAAAAATTCCTGCTCTGGGGAAAATCAATAAGAAGCCATTAGTCTTTTGTCTTCAGCTGTCCTTTGAAACTGCCTAGCCTGAGAATATACCTAACAACAAAGGACTTTGAAAAACTGTAGATCCAAGCCAGGGTAAAGATCAGCTCTGACTTGAAATCCTTTACCTGAAATAAGGACAGCTGTTTAGGGTAAGAATTTGCATGTACCACAAGTTTCTTGGTGGATTCGAACAGCTAAGCATTTTTTGTTCATTTTAATTTAGTAACTTACTTTTGACTGTTTTCACTATCAGCTACTTAAATTCTGCTTTTTATAAAGTAATAAAACACTTTTATTACCAAGTCCAGTGTAAATAATTGTTCCTGGTTGGGGTGGGGGGGGACAACCACTGCGCATATCTCACTTTCATTGATAAATGCACGGACCTTATAAGCTCTCTGTGTGTAAATCTTTTACACAGGATAAGACGGATTTATTTGGGGTTTTGGTCCCTTGTAGCTGAGTCCTTCCAGAGCTGAACTGGTTCAGTAGCTATGTTGCTCTGCAGGGGGGCGATCCCAACTCTGTGCTTTTTCTGGTGGAGACTAAAGTATCTGGGCCAGCAGGACAGGGTGGTTGGGAGCGCCAGAGAGCAGGAAGCCAGACATCAGCACACCAATGGACAACCCTAACGGGACTTTTATGATTTAGCTTGTCACTCTCCCAAGGCAGGGATTGTATTCAAACCTCTGCAAACTTTGCCCTCTGGAACTCTTAAAGTTGCTAGTGACTAAGGTCCTCCTAATTCATCGTCATGGGTGAGTGCTGCCTCCAAATCCTCAAGCACTGAGCCTCGCAGCATCATTCGTTGGTGGTTGAGTACAGACACAATGCATGGGTCAGTGGCTGTCCAGAGCGTTCTCCATGACAATAGAAAACTTTCCACTGGAACTGCTCATTTCTGAAAATAAAACCATTTCCTCATCTGGACAGCCTCCCAATATGTGCCCCCAACTCAGACTTGCATTCAGACAATCCTGGACTATCTTTGGCACCTTATGAACGGTCTGTTAAAGTCTTTGGTACTGTATTCCTTTCTACACTTGCTAGTGCAGTGGTATTGTAAGTGGCTGTCCCCTCAGCCAGGAGAATAGGTGAACTGAATGCATTGGTCATGGATCCATCTTGCACATTCTTCACAAGGACAAAGTCTAGCTTAGGCTTCCTGGAAGTTCCTCTCCACAGTGGTCTCTGACTTCCACTTAAACCAGTCTCCACTAGTTTTTTCCCCTTAAAGTTGCATGTGAAATAGGTATGAGAAAAACTGCACACCCTCAGTATTTGGCTCATGATGGCTTTTTACTTGGCTAGCATAAAGCCCTTTCAGGTTGCTTCCTTGCTGTTCTTGTCATATGCAGAATGAGTGAGGCATCACCCAGGACGCACCAGGTTCTTGAAATGGATCACTATCTGCATCGTAATGAGCTGTTTGCACAAAGTAAACTAACAATTCAGAGCTGAAGCTTTGAAGTTGATTTGGGCCGTGCTGGCACTGCCACTTCACTGCTTGCGCTGCAACGCTCTCGCTCGGTGAAAGTGAGAAAACACCCCCGGGGACAGCAAGTTCCAGCGCTGTAGAGCACCCGTGTAAATGGGCTTCCCTTATTTAGGTGGTTTACGTAGAGGGCTGGAGAGCTCTCTTCCAGCACTGGTGCCATGGCCATAGTTTCACACTCAAGCACTGCCACAGCAACGCTGTGATGTTTCAAGTGCAGCCGTAGCCGCAGTGTGTAGAATGGAACCTGATAAGGGAGGAAGCGCGAAGGTGGTGCTAGCCTGTTGGTAGCATGTGGTGCTAATTAGACAGGTGGCTGTGCTTTTAAGTAACTGAAGATTTCTGGGCCAGTTATTTCATTCCTTAGATATATTATTTTAAAATAAACCTCTAGATCATGTGTAGCTCAGAGCAGCCAGCCCAGATCTTTCAGGACAGAATAAAGTCTCTTGGCCATATATTGGGATGGCCAAATTGTGGCACATGAGCTACATGCAGCTCTTTTACAGTTGAAGTGTGTCTTGTGGAGCCTGCACACATACCCCATACTCTGCCTATCACACTTGGTGGGTGGAGGGAGCCCTGCGGCAGCAAGGTAGGCCTAGGACCCTTCTGTCCAGCAGGAGGGAGGGCTCGGGCCTCAACTCTACCCAGCACAGCTGTCAGGATTCTAGGCTTCAGCCAGAGGGGACTGAATTCTTGAGCCCCTGCAAACATGCCTTGTTTCTTGAACTTCTGGATTGCCTGTCATATGTAACTCAGAGGGGTCAGTAAGTTTGGCCACCTCAGCCACATGCCATCCTTTTCACAGCCACAGCTGTTGGTGTTCAGTCTAGGACAACAGTATGAGAGTAGAGAAGTAATGAAGGTAATTGGTTGCCATGGCAGCAAGTTCTTCAAAGCACTTCTCTCAGCATCACTGCCATTTGAGCTGTGGTTTCCAGCAATGTTCCCTGTAAGCTGAGCACTTGTGCGGCCGCCCAGGAAAGAGTCCAATGCTGCCCACCTGATTAGCAGAGCGCCCACAGCTAGGTTCTTTTTGTACTAGTGGTGGCACAGAAATATTTATTCTGCACATGGATGGAAAAGATTAAAGGGAACATTGGTTTCAACCTGCTGCCTTTCATCCACATGCTGGTATCCCCCAGGAAATGTTTTCACATCACAGTCTTGAACATTCTTTTCTTAACTAAATCTTGGTGCTTAATCCTCATCCTGCTTGACCTTTCTGTAGACACTGCCTTCTCCTTGGTATCCTTTCTTATTTTCTGTGACTGTCCTGTTTTCATTCTCCTCCTACCACGGAAGTTACTTTTTATAGCATGTCATCTGGTGTTTTTCTCCTCCGCTTCCTAAAAAGTTTGTTCTTGTCCCCTACTCTTCTCACTCTGCATTTTATCCTTGTGTATCCTTTCTTCCCCATTTGCATAAGTTTATCTCTCTCAGCTGAAATGACAGTTTTGATACACTTCTCCATTCAAAGCAGTCTCTGTGAGTCAGTCTTGCATATCTCACCCTGTATGGATCACTGTCATCTGAAATTTGACATAGCAAAAAGTGAGCTTGTAATCTTTCCTCACAAATTTTCTCCCACCCCCTGTAACTCCTCCTGTCTTCCTAACCTCCACGGCCCATAACCTTGGGATCATTTTCAGTTCTATCAAATTTCTCCTACATACAAGCTGTTACTCAATCTTGTCACTTCTCATCCCAGCACTGGAAAAATATCCACCATTTTCATTCTAAAACAGAAAATATTACATTGTCTCTATCTAAATCGATGGTATGCCTTCATCTTGAATACTGCGTGCAGATACAGTTGCCTCATCTCAAAAAAGATGTATTGAAATCGAAAAAGATACAGGAAAAAAAGGGCAACAAAAATAAGGGGTATGGAACAGCTTCCGTCTGAGAATTGATGAATAAGACGGGGAATCTTAGCTTGGAAAAGAGAAGACTAAGGGGAGATGTGATAAAGGTCTATAAAATCCTGATGGGTGTGGAGAAAGTGAGTAAGGAAGTGTTATTTACTCCTGCACATAATACAAACACTTTCCCCACCAGTCTATTCTGGATTTTTTCTCTCCTTCCTCTCGAGTATCAGAGATGGCCATGGCTGAAGATGGGACACTGAAGGGAGTGGGAACAAAGAATTGTCTTCCAGTGTGTGCTAGTGGTTCTTGGCAGGGGGGTGTCAGTGGTCCCTGCATCCCCTTCTGCAGCCAGCATAGATGGTCATCACAGAAATCAAAAGCAGTCAGTACAATCCATCTTGGGATTAGGGGGCTCAAAGCCAAGACCCTGACCTGTTCCCCAAACCACTTGAGACTAACCCACACACCTCGCAGCCTGGTTCCAGCCCTCCAGCCAGGCCCCTCCTCCAGCTATTGTCTTGCTTCCTGGGCAAAAGATTCATCTGGTCACCCCTCCTGTGCTCAGGTTACAAAGGGCATCAGCCATTATGTATGTGGGGAAGGCTGTCACACCGAAATTCCCATAGCTCTCTTGGATTGGATTTTTAAAAACTCAATCAATTCATGGAGATTATCAATTGCTGTTAGCCAGGCTGGGCAGAGATGGTGTCCCTAGCCTCTGTTTGCCAGAAGCTGGGAATCGGTGACAGGCAATGGCTTTTCTCTCATTTTATACTGGAGCTCTGAACAATCCTACTGATCTCTTAGGTGCAGTGTAACTCCTCCACCTTTTTTCCCCTGCCTGTCCTTCCTTGCAGAGCAGTTTATACCCTTCCCTGACCGTGCTCCAGTCATGTGAGTTGTCCCATCAAGACTCCGTTATTTCAATCACATCATAGTTTTTTGACTGTGCCAGGACTTCCAGTTCTTCCTGCTTGTTTCCCAGGCTTCTTGCATAAGTGTACAGACACCTAAGATAATAAGTATGAATCGGGAGACTTCCTTTGTGGCACCTTTCTCCTCGTGTTTCTCCCGGTATCCCACTTCCCCGCTTACTTCCAGGCTTAGATCACTGTCCGCGACAAAGCTAGTTGAAAGCCTACTCTTTAGGTTTGCAAGCCTGCCTGTGAAAATGCCTTTCCCTCTCTTCATCACGTAGATCCCATCCTTTTTGTTTCCAACAGGGAGGATTGACAAGAACACAACTTGCACCTCAAACTCCTTGATCCTTCTTCCCAGCTTCACACAATCTGCAGTGACTCACTCAAGCTCATTTTTGGCAGTTTGTTGGTTCCTACGTGGAGAAGTAGGAAGGGGTAGTTGTCCAGGGGCTTGATCAGTCTTGGAAGACACTTAGTCACATCCTGAATTCTCGCTCCAGGCAAGCAGCACACTTTTCAGAGTTTTCATTCTGGACCACAGACAGATGACTCTATCCCCCTTAGGAGGGAGTCCCCAACCACCACTACCCATCTCCTTCTCTTGGGAGTGATGGTTGTGGAACCGCACCCTAGGACTATAAATCCCATGCCTTCTGGTCAATGGCATGTCCTTCTGATCCCTTCCCTCAGAAATTTCTTCCAAATCATTGTCCATGGTAGTATCTGTGCAGAGAGCCTGGAAACGGTTACTTACCTCTGTCTGGATAGGGGATACCTGAGTTGTCTGTCTTCTGGAGGACACATGCTGCTAATTTTCTTCCCCATTGTGCACTGCCCTCTCTGGTTCTTCAGGATGCTATGCCTGCAGTATCAAACGCTGACTTCAATCGGGACAGCGTTCATTTTCTCTGATGGAATGCAGGGTTGATACTTGGGTCTCTAGTCCTTTAGCCTTTTCTTCAGCTATGGAGAACAGCTTGCACTTCATACAGACAAAATCTCTTCTGTCTTCTGGGAGGAAGACAAACATGGCACATCCTGTGCAGGGCACAGCAGCTGATCTCTCACTATTCATGCTGCCTTCCTTCTGAGAGACTCCTCAGATGTTGTATTTACTGTGCCCAGAAGCATGAAGGGGAGAAGACAGAGAGCAAACAAAAAACAAAATCCTAACTGGCTCTGTGGACATCTGGAGGAGGGTGGACGTGATCTATCTTGACTTTAGCAAAGCTTTTGATACAGTCTCCCACAATATTCTTGCCAGCAAGTTAAGGAAGTCTGGATTGGATAAATGGACTATAAGGTGGATAGAAAGCTGGTGAGATCATCAGTCTCGATAGATAGTGCTCAATGGCTTGATGTCTGGCTGGTGGTCAGTATCAAGCAGTGTGTCCTAAGGTTTGGTTCTGGGGCTGGTTTTGTTCAACATCTTTATTAATGACCTGGATGAGAGGATAGATTGCACTCTCAGCAAGTTTGCAGATGACACTAAGCTAGGGGGAGAGATAGATATGCTGGAGGGCAGGAATAGGGTCCAGCATGACCTAGACAAATTGGAGGATTGGGCCAGAAGAAATCTGGTGAGGTTCAACAAGGACAAGTGTAGAGTCCTGCACTTGGGATGGAAGAATCCCAAGCACTGGTACATCCTGGGGACCAAATGGCTTAGTAGCAGTTCGGAGAAAAGGACCTGGGGATTACAGTGGATGAGAAGCTGGATATGAGTCAACAGTGTGCCCTTGTAGCCAAGAAGGCTAATGGCATATTGGGGTGCATTTGGAGGAGCATTGCCAGCAGGTCTAGAGAAGTGGATCGAACAGAGACATCTCTTATAGGAGAGTCTTATTGATAGAGATTCTCTAGGTTTTAGTCAGGAGGAGAGGATGGAAGAGGATAAAGTATGGGCCAGATGAGACGAAAAACATTCACGTAAAAAAGAATTGACACATCAGAAAAGGACAGACAAAAAAACAGTGACAAGTTTTTAAAGTGCTTGTCCACAGATGCTAGAAGTCTAAAAAATAAGAAGGGTGAACTAGAGTGCCTCGTGTTAAAGGAGGATACTGATATAATACGCATCACAGAAACCTCATGGAGTGAGGACAATCAATGGGACACAATCATTCTGGGGTACAAAATATATCGGAAGGACAGAACAGGTTGTGCGGGTGGGGGAGTGGCACTATATGTGAGAGAAAATTTAGAATCAAATGAAGTAAAAATCTTAAATGAATCAACATGTTCCATAGAATCGCTATGAATAATAATTCCTTGCTCTAATAAGAATATAACAGTAGGAATCTATTATCGACCACCCGACCAGGACAGTAATAGCGACTATGAAATGCTAAGGGAGATTAGAGAGGCTATCAAAATAAAGAACTCAATAATAGTGGGGGATTTCAACTATCCCCATATTGACTGGGTACATGTCACCTCAGGACGAGATGCAGAGACAAAATGTCTTGATACCTTAAACGACTGCTTCTTGGAGCAACTAGTGCAAGAACCCACAAGGGGAGAGGCAATTCTCGATTTAGTCCTGAGTAGCGCGCAGGATCTGGTCCAAGAGGTAACTTTAATAGGACCGCTTGGAAATAGTGACCATAATATAACAACATTTAACATTCCTGTGGTGGGAAGAACACCTCAGCAGCCCAACACTGTGGCATTTAATTTCAAAAAGGGGAACTATGCAAAAATGAGAAGGTTGGTTAAACAGAAATTAAAAGGTCCAGTGACTAAAGTAAAATCCCTGTAAGCTGCATGGACATTTTTCAAAGACACCATAATAGAGGCCCAACTTAAATATATACCCCAAATTAAAAAACATAGTAGAAGAACTAAAAAAGAGCCACTGTGGCTTAACAACCATGTAAAAGGAGGAGTGAGAGATAAAAAGACATCTTTTAAAAAGTGGAAGTCAGATCCTAGTGAGGTAAGTAGAAAGGAGCATAAACACTGCCAAATTAAGTGTAAAAATGTAATAAGAAAAGCCAAAAAGGAGTTTGAAGAACAGCTAGCCAAAAACTCAAAAGGTAATAACAAAATGTTTTTTAAGTACATTAGAAGCAGGAAGCCTGCTAAACAACCAGTGGGGCCCCTGGACAATCGAGATACAAAAGGAGCACTTAAAGATGATCAAGTCATTGTGGAGAAACTAAATGAATTCTTTGCTTCAGTCTTCACGGCTGAGGATGTTAGGGAGATTCCCAAACCTGACCCGTCCTTTGTAAGTGACAAATCTGAGGACTCGTCACAGATTGAAGTGTCATTAGAGGAGGTTTTGGAATTAATTGGTAAACTTAACAGTAACAAGTCACCGGGACCAGATGGCATTCACCCAAGAGTTCTGAAAGAACTCAAATGTGACATTGCGGAACGATTAACTATGGTTTGTAACCTATCCTTTAAATCAGCTTCTGCACCCAATGACTGGAAGATAGCTAATGTAATGCCAATATATAAAAAGGGCTCCAGAGATGTTCCTGGCAATTACAGACTGGTAAGTCTAATATCAGTACCAAGCAAATTAGTTGAAACAATAGTAAAGAATAAAATTGTCAGACACATAGAAGAACATAATTTGTTGGGCAAAAGTCAACATGGTTTCCGTAAAGGGAAATCATGCTTACTAATCCATTAGAGTTCTTTGAAGGGGTCAACAAACGTGGAGAAGGGGAATCCAGTGGATGTAGTATACTTAGATTTCTAGAAAGCCTTTGACAAGGTCCCTCACCAAAGGCTCTTACGTAAATTAAGTTGTCATGGGATAAGAAGATCCTTTTATGGACTGAGAACTGGCTAAAAACAGGAAACAAAGGGTAGGAATAAATGGTAAATTTTCAGAATGGAGAGGGGTAACTAGTGGTGTTCCCCAAGGGTCAGTCCTAGCACCAGTGCTATTCAACTTATTCATAAATGATCTGGAGAAAGGGGTAAACAGTGAGGTGGCAAAGTTTGCAGACGATACTAACCTGCTCAAGGTACTTAAGACCAAAGCAGACTGTGAAGAACTTCAAAAAGATCTCACCAAACTGAGTGACTGGGCAACAAAATGGCAATTGAAATTTAATGTAGATAAATGTAAAGTAATGCACTTTGGGAAGAATAACCTCAACTATACATATAATATGATGGGGGCTAATTTAGCTACAACTAATCAGGAAAGAGATCTTGGAGTCATTGTGGATAGTTCTCTGAAGACATCCACGCAGTGTGCAGCGGCAGTCAAAAAAGCAAACAGGATGTTAGGAATCATTAAAAAAGGGATAGAAAATAAGACAGAGAATATCTTATTGCCCTTATATAAATCCATGGTACGCCCACATCTTGAATACTGCGTACAGATGTGGTCTCCTCATCTCAAAAAAGATATACTGGCATTAGGAAAGGTTCAAAGAAGGGCAACTAAAATGATTAGGGGTTTGAAACGAATCCCATATGAGGAGAGATTAAAGAGACTTGGGCTTTTCAGCTTGGAAAAGAGGAGACGAAGGGGGGATATGATAGAGGTCTATAAAAACATGAGTGGTGTGGAGAAAGTGAATAAGGAAAAGTTATTTACTTGTTCCCATAATATAAGAATTAGGGGCCACCAAATGAAACTAATGGGCAGCAGGTTTAAAACAAATAAAAGGAAGTTCTTCTTCACACAGCGCATAGTCAACCTGTGGAACTCCTTGCCTGAGGAGGTTGTGAAGGCTACGACTATAACAGGGTTTAAAAGAGAACTAGATGAATTCATGGAGTGAACTGGCTATTAGCCAGCATGGGTAAGGAATGGTGTCCCTAGCCTCTGTTTGTCAGAGGGTAGAGATGGATGGCAGGAGAGAGATCGCTTCATCATTACCTGTTCGATTCACTCCCTCTGGGGCACCTGGCAATGGCTGCTGTCGGCAGACAGGGTACTGGGCTGGATGGACCTTTGGTCTGACCCAGTATGGCCATTATTATGTTCTTATAAGTGATTATTCCCCTTTATTTGGCACTCCAGGTGAGGCCACATCTGGGCTACTGCATTCTATACTGGCCCCCCACCCCTATTATAGAAATAGTGTGGACGCTTTAGTGAGAGTCCAGCAGAGGGCAAAAAAAAAAAAAATGAAGAGGGGGCCGGAGAACATGATTTAAGAGGAGAGGCTGAGAGATTTGGGCTTATTTTGTCTGCAGAAGAGAAGAGTGAGGGGGGATTTGATAGCAGCCTTCAACTACTGAAGGAATGTTCCAAAAAGGCTGGAGAGAGGCTGTTCTCAGTGGTGCACGTGGCAGAACGAGGAGGAATGATCTCAAGTTGCAGTGGGGAAGCTCTAGGTGGGATATTAGGAAACACTATTTCCCTAGGAGGGTGGGGAAGCACTGGGATGGGTTCTCTAGGGAGGTGGTGGAATCTCCATCCCTAGAGATTTTTAAGTCCCAGCTTGACAAAGCCCTGGCTGGGATGTTTTAGTTGGGGTTGGTCCTGTTTTGGGCAGGGGGCTGGACTCGATGACTCCTGAGGTCTCATCCCAACCCTAGGATTCTATGATTCTAATGGATCACTTGATGATTTCCTGTTTAGTTCATTCTCTCTGGGGCACCTGGCATTGGCCATTGTCTGAAGACAAGATACTGGGCTAGCTGGACCTTTGGTCTGACCCAGTATGGCCGTTCTTATGATCTTTTAATGATGACTGAATTACTCATCCAAAGTAGCTGGTATTTGTGATTGTAACCTTGTCATCTTATTCTTGTAGACACTTCCCTTGCTTCCTGTTTCCATTCAAAGTGCTGTCACCGAAATAATTTACCCTCGCTCTTTGGCTTTGACTTCATTTTCACTCAAGAAGATCTTTTCACTTGTTTCCCTCTGGCCCAGTATATCTTCTTGAAATTCTTGTTTACCATTCCCCATCTCTTTCTCCGTACCTTTTTTGGTCTATTTGTGACCCTCACTATTTATCCTTTCTAATTTAGATTGAGAACTTTCTGGTTGTCTAGGCCTCAAGCACATTTTTGAGTGCTCAGAAATAAACTAAGAACCCAACTTTATATCTGGGTACTAACTGTATTTTAACAGTGTGCAGCATATATCATTTTGTGATTGACTCACGTCATGGGGATGGAAAAGACTGATATCTCCTGTTATTAGAGGATTGTTCCCTTCAGTACAGTAAGTATTTTAGCCAATTTAGTTTTAAAGTACCAAGCATGGGACTTCCACCACATTCTTTGGTAAGCTCCGTGGTTTAGGTTTGCAAATCCTTTGTATACTGTGTAACTTTAGGATGTCGAACTTACATAGGCATTTCAAGATCACATAGTATCTGAATAGGGATACATGTAATAGAAATACATTATTTTAATTTGTTTCATGTAAATGATTTTCATAAGTGTGAATTTGTTAGCAAATTTTATTGTGATGTTTAGGATTCCACGCTTACTGGGGACTTGGGCTTTTTTGGGGTTTTTTCAGATAATAATAAAATAACACTTTCTAAGATTCTCTTATTGCTTTTCCCCCCTGAAGTCTTCCATCCTGTGGAATGTTCATATTGTCGCTGTGAGAGCATGATGGGTTTCCGGTACCGATGCCAGCAGTGCCACAACTACCAGCTCTGTCAAAACTGTTTTTGGCGTGGCCATGCAAATGGCCCTCATAGCAACCAACATCAGATGAAGGAGCATTCCTCTTGGGTAACTCAGCTTTGTTTGTAATAATGCACTGACCATCTCTATGCACGTTTCTTTTGAAAGCCTGCAGTGTTTTTGTAATAGCCTTAGAATTGCAAGTTAAATCTTAAAGGTTTTCAAATGAGAGCTTATCAATAGGCACCTTGCACTTCAGTGTGAATTACACTGATTTTATTTAATGACTCAACATCATTTTGCTCACTGCTGACAATACAGTTCCTTCTCTCAAGCGCCTTCCAATCTGAGACACACAAAACAAAGCATTTATTGTTGTCTTCCTTTTATTAACACCATATCTTTCTACATTTCTCTTTTTGCCACCCTAATAACACACAGTAGTTTTGATGTCCTCACAAAGCAAGAAAACACTATGCACACCAAGTGCTCTTTTTAGCAAAGTGTTGTTGAACACAGTAGCTCTTTAAAATAAATGTTTGGACTGCACATATTGTGGAAGACAGAGTCTTTACCCAATAATCTGATAATCTAAGATATAAATGCAGTAAAGTTTGGGAAAACAGACAACTAGGTGATGAGCATATCCCAAGTCACAGCTAATAATTCAAGGTCTAGAAAATTGGATGTCACAGATGGATGTAGCAGCCCAAATAGCACCAAGCTTGATGCTACAACTCCCTCTGCTCCCCATCTTAGTTCACAAGTTTTGTAGCCTATTGAACTAGGGTGGCCAGTGCCAAAAGCTTGGTATCAGTCTCTACACTAGCAGTGGGCAGATGCAACCTGGATCCACTCAGATTTTATCCAAGTGAGTCTCCGACTGCATAAAAACTTGTTGTTAGACAAGAAACATCCTCCTGGACACATGAGTTAATTCTGCTAGAGCTTAGTCAGCCTCTGCTGCCTGTATGGGAAGCATTCTTATACCTGGGCTATATAGAATAGTGGAGTGTGATCCACATATTTATCACTCACCTTTCCCTAGTGCAGGTTTCCAGACCAGATGACTTTGTTGATAGGGCTGTCAGTCAATGAATGGTCAAGTAAGACTTCATGTATCCATCTCCATGTAAATAGAGAACTGCTTCTTAGCCACCCAAGAATGAAACTATGTGAACAATCATTTGAAGAAACAAAGATTACATATCCATTAGTAACTGTGGTTCATGGAATCATAGGACTGGAAGGGGCTTCAAGAGGTCATAGAGTCCAGTCCCCTGCCCTCACGGCAGTACCAAGCAGCATCTAGATCATCCCTGACAGGTATTTGTCTAACTGTTCTTAAAAATCTCCAGTGATAGAGATTCCACAGCCTCCCTAGGCAATTTATTCCAGTGTTTCACCACCCTGACAGTTAGTAAGTTTTTCTTAATGTCCAACCTAAACCTCCCTTGCTGCAAGTTAGGTCCATTGCTTCTTGTCCTGCCATCAGAGGTTAAGGAGAAAAAATATCCGCCCTCCTCTTTGTAATACTACTTTAGGTACTTGAAAGCTGCTGCTATGTCCCCTCTGAGTCTTTTCTTTTCTAAACTAAACAAGCCCAATTCTTTCAGTCTTGCCTCACAGCTGAAATTTTCTAGATCCTCAGTCACTTTTGTTGCTCTTCTTCAGAGTTTCTCCAATTTGTCCACATCTTTCCTGAAATCTTGTATCCAGAACTGGATACAGTAGTCCAGTTGAAGCCTAATCAGTGATTCGTTGATAACTATGCTCTGAGAACAATTATCCAACCATTTATGCACACACTTCATAGTAGTTCCACACTGGTTATTCAAGATGCATTCTTCACAGGTTCCTTGCAGTGTACGGCACAATGGGGCCCTGACCTCAGCTGGGACAGAGACTGTCTATCACTGTGTGTGTGTGCCACACCTAACACAATGGGGCCCTGATTTTAGCTGGGGCTGAGAGTTCCGTAATACCTGGTTTTTACAGGGGTGAAGGAGCTGATGCTGACTGGGCCTGCTCCACCCTTTTTGTCTGGAGGAAGGGAAAGGGGAGTCACCTAGGGCAGAACCTCAGCCTCTGCGAGCTGCTGGGTTATACAGGATATTGTGCGCTGCGTATTACAAATCGGCGGGTTCAGGTAGAAATGTAATGTTATAAAAAAACCTTTTCTTCCCACTTGCTGCAGTGAGGTAGTCAAGGTGTTACTCCTCCCTGGCGAGTCTATCTTAGGCCAGAAGAAAAGTTTCTGAAACTACGGAAACTAGCTACAAAGCTTTAGCTTTTGAACGTCTCTTTTCCAGTGCAGCAATGTTCTTTCTAGAACACTTTCTATTTCAGAAGAATAGAATATTTATTGTTTGTAGAACATTCTAATCAGACAGCCTCTGAGAGCCTACTAATACTATAACTAAAAGTAAATTTACTTGTTCATTTGTACTGTGGTAGGTAGTGCTGTGAGCCCTGATGAGGGCCTTCTTCTGTTAGGCCCTGTCCTGAGAAGGTCACTGTCCTAAGTAATTGACAGTTTGCCTCTGCTGGAATTATTGCAGCTGAAAATAGAGCATTTTTTTCTCTTAGAAGCCCTAAACTGACTGTCCCCTATGAAATCTTTTATAGGTGACGCGCAAATCATTCTGTACAACTCTTAACCATAATGAGATTGGTCGAAGGCCCTGAAAACCAGCACATCCAGTGCAATTTTAAATTGTTTCTTTCCCCAGCAGAGGGCAAACTGTCCATGCTCAATTAAAGACAAGAGCTGAATTTGTTTTGCGTGACGTATGTTTGCAGTGTTGTAGCCATGCTGGTCCCAAGATATTAGAGAGACAATGTGGGAGAGGAAATATCTTTTATTGGACTGATTTTTGTTGCTAAAAGAGACAAGTTTTCTAGTGACAGAGCTCTTCTTCCAGTCTGGGAAAGATACTCAGGGCTTGTTTCACACAGAGTGCTTTAGCAGCGCAGCTGCACAGATGTAGCAACACTGCAGTAGTACTTGGGAAAAGATGCTGCTATGCCCATGGGAGAGCCTCTCCTCTTGGCAGTTACTCCACCTCCCTGAAGGCAGTGCTATGTTGCCAGGAAAAGCTCTCCTGTTGGCACAGTGCTGTTTATACAGGGGATTGAGCTGATATAACTACGTAGCTCAGGGAGTATGGATTTTTCACACAGGCCTGAGTGACACTGTTATACTGATATAGGTCTGTAGTGTAAACCTAGCCTCATAGCGTCACAGCTAAACGCAAGGTGGAACAGATTGTCTGCCATAAGTAATTAACCCATGTTCTAAGAGACCATTCAAGGTGAAGTGGCCCTGAACAGACTGTGAAGAGCTAAAAAGGATCTCACAAAACTGGGTGCCTGGGCAGCAATATAGCAAATGAAATTTAATGTTGATAAATGCAAAATAATGTACATTGGAAAACATCATCCCAGCTATTCATGTAAAATGATGGGGACTAAATTAGCTGATACCACTTATGAAAGAATCGTTGTCTATAGGTTCTCTGAAGATGTCCACTTGACATCAGTGGCAGTCAAAAAATGAACAAAATGTTAGGCATCATTAAGAAAAGGATAGATAATAAGACAGAAAATATAATATTGCCTCTGTATAAATCCATGGCGTGCCCATCCTGAATACTGCATGATGTGGTCGTTTTATCTCAAAATAAATGTATTGCAATTGGAAAATGTTCAGAAAACGGCAACAAAAATTATTAGGGATGTGGAACAGCTGCTGTATGAGGAGTGATTGATAAGACTGGGACTTTTCAGCTTGCAAAAAGACAACTAAGGGAAGGTATATGATAGAGGTCTATAAAATCATGACTGGGATGGAGAAAATAAATGAAGTATTATGTACTCCTTCCCATAACACAAGAACCGGGGTCCGCAAATGAAATTAATAGACAGTAGGTTTAAAATAAACAAAAGGAAGTATTTTTTCATACAATACGCAGTCGACCTGTGGGATTCTTTGACAGAGGATGTTGTAAAGGTGAAGTCTATAATCAACTTCAGAAAACTAGATAAATTCATGGAGGAAAGGTCCATCAATGGCTGTTAGACAGAATAGGCGGGGAGGGTGTCCCTAGCCTGTTTGCCAGAAGCTGGAAATGGATGACTTTTGGGGGCAGCAGGCATTAGCCATTATCACAAGACAGGATATTGGGCTAGATCAGAGGTGGCCAACTCGTTGCTCTCGAGCTGTATGAGGATCTTTGCTCACAGAAATGCAGCTCTTTAGAGTTACCATACGTCTGGTTTTTCCCAGACATGTCCTCGCTTGCCCATGTTAAACTGCCGTCCATCCAGCTTTTTTAAAACACAAAAAATGTCCGGGATTCAGGGCGAGGGGTGGTGGCACCTGACTTCAAGGGAACGTTGGATTTTCTTTCGGAGCCGCATGCCTGGACAGTTCACGGCCGCTCTGCGCACACGCCCCAGCACCTGGAGGAAAAAGTATATGGTGGTGGCAGTACCGGTGAGACCCGGGGGGGGGTTGTTAAAAGAATCTGGGGCTGCCTGGCTCTGGGGGAGAGGAGGGCATTGGGTTAGAGTGGGGGGAGAGGGGAATTGGGTTAGAGCAGGGGGGCTGGAGGTGCCTGGCCCTAGGGGAGGGTGGGTGCACTGGGTTAGAGTGGGGAGGGGGGTGCTGTGGATGCCTGGCTCTGGGGAAAAGAAAGGGCATTAGGTTAGAGCAGGGAGGCTGGGGGTGCCTTAGGGTTATAGATTTATAAAAATAAATATACACTATGTGGCTCTTTGCACTACTATCCACAGCTATTTTGGCTCTTAGTCTCTAACTGGTTGGCCACCCCTGGGCTAGATGAACCTTTGATGTGACCTAGTATGTCTCTTTTTATGTTCTTGTGTGTAGTGATCTTTATCACAGTTTGTACAAGACTGTTCTGAAGACAGCTTTCCTAGTTAGAAAGAAAACGATAATTGTAGTCAGTCAATACTACTTCTACATCTTTTTGAAGTAAAAATCATTTCCAGATAAATGGATGTGTGACATCAATGCCGCAGCAGTTCTGCTCTGAAGAGAGTGTTTCTTCCTGTCACAAACAAATGAACTTCTGCTCCTTTAAGAATGTGCCTTCACTCTTGACAATGTATGAGGGCACATTCTGGGTACATCTATACAGCAGCGTTATTTCAGAATAACTGATGTTATCCCAAAATAATAAAGAGCATGTCTACACAGCAAGCCGTTATTTCAAAATAATGGCGAGCTGGAGGACTTTCTACTCCGACTCTTATAACCCTCATTTCACAAGGAGTAAGGGAAGTCCAAGGAAGAGTGTTCTTCCTTCGGCTTCCTGTGTGTAGACAGTACCAAAGGCTGAATTAAGCTATTTCAACTTAAGCTACGCAATTGAGGTAGCTGAAGTTGCGTATCTTAATTTGACTTTTGCCCTGCTTTGTATACATGCCCTATAATTATGTGAGGATTATGAACCTCTGATGGATTAAAGACCTTGCTATTTTCAGCATTTGCATCAAAATAATTGGAATATTATTGTAAGTAATTCTTTCTGAACATTCACTGCTAGAAGGGAGAACTTTGTTAACCACTATGTTCATTTTCATTAATTAAAACTTAGGCAAAAATCATCACTATGTGGAACGTGCAGCAATCTGCAAGTAGGCAAGGAGCTTTTTCTCAAGCAGTGTATATTTCTGTTCAATGGGTCACCCGCGTCCCTCCTGCTGCGTACCAGCCTTTTAAATGTATTAAGAGCCTACAGGTTCTTAATACATTTAAAGGGCAGAGCCACTGCAGGGTTAACTCTCGGGCTGGTTAACCCCTGGGCCGGTAGCTAACTCTGCTGCAGCTCTCCCACTTATTGACTAATCAACTAGTCAATGGAAAATCCATTGACTAATTGATTAGTTGATTAAACTAAATTTAACATCCCTAGACCTGGGGTAATTTACCTGCTTGATGAATGCAATATGTATATAAAACACTCAAATACTGTGGTTATGGAGCAAATACCTAAATAGTTAGATGTTTCTGCATTATCTATTGATTAAGAGACTTTTCGATCACTAACAGCAGTGTTGTGAGCAAGACACGAGAAGTCATTCTTCTGCTCTACTTCATGCTGATTAGGACTCAGCTGGAGTATTGTGTCCAGGTCTGGGCACCACATTTCAAAAAAGATGTGGAGAAATTGGAGAGGGTCCAGAGAAGAACAACAAGAATGATTAAAGGTCTAGAGAACATGAGGGAAGACTGAAAGAATTGGGCTTGTTTAGTTTGCAAAGGAGAAGACTGAAAGGGGACATGATAGCGGTTTTCAGGTATCTAAAAAAATGTCACAAGGAGAAGGGAGAAAAATTGTTCTCCTTGGCCTCTGAGGATAGGACAAGAAGCAATGGACTTAAACCACAGCAAGGGAGGTTTAGGTTGGACATTAGGAAAAACTTCCTACCTGTCAGGGTGGTGAAACACTGGAATAAGCTGCCTAGGGAGGTTGTGGAATCTCCATCCCTGGAGATATTTAAGAGCAAGTTAGACAGACATCTATCAGGGATGGTCTATATGGTGCTTGATCCTGCCGTGAGGGCAGGGGACTGGACTCGATGACACTCAAGGTCCCTTCCAGTTCTAGTGTTCTATGATCAGCTGCCACTTGAGAAAGTCATTGTTTTATTGTTATATTTTATGTTTATTAGAAAGCGGAACCTCTTCCGCTTTAAGAAAATGGAGCTTGTATATAGATTTTCTTGTGATAAGTTGGGTATTTAAGGAATGGTCTTGGGGGGTGATGTGCAGTTATAGAGGGGAGTGTGTTTAGGAGAGGACGTTCTTTTAGGGACGATAGAAGAATCATAAGACATAAGTCCCAGGGAACCAGCTTCGATATGGGCTCTGCAATATAGCAGTTATATTGCAGAGCCTGCAGCGAAGCCGCCTCGAGAGACGGGCTGGGAGATGCTGCTGGCCCCGCTCCGAGGAAGCCAGTATGTGACCTAAATGGAAATGTTATAATGGTTACAAGTGGTTTAACATCGTTAGATCAGTATTTAAATTATTTCATGGCTGGAGCCTGAGGTGCACAGTTGCAACACTCACTCACTCACAAACCAGTAACAACACTCACCCAGTCACAAACACCCCACCTTCACAAGATAGATAGGGAATGTGCATCTGTGTTTCCATATACTCATGCCATTCCTTCTAGCACAACCTGAAGTGTTAGCCATCGTCTTCACCATCACCCATCGTCACCAGTGGCCATCGTTCTGGCACCTCCCAAGAACATCTCCTCCTATCGCTTTTATAGTATGTTATGCTGACATTGCTGTGTTTGAGACATATTCAGGAGGGGATCTTATAGACTAACAGATTTATTGGAGCATAAGCTTTCGTGGGCAAAGACCCACTTCGTCTTTGTCCACGAAAGCTTATGCTCCAATAAATCTGTTAGTTTGTAAGGTGCCATAGGACTTCTCGTTGTTTATGCAGATTCAGATTAACACGGCTACCCCTCTGATACTTGTCAGGAGGGGATGTTTCATTTACCATAATTTGTATTTCCTTTCCTTCCTAATGGTGAAATTTCTTTTCTATAAATCAGTACATCATTGATCTTAATTTATTATCAAATATGTCAGTTTGTTACCATGGCCCTTTTTGTAGTTATGTATCACATTTGTTATTTCTGCCCTACCCAGTTAGTCGGTCTGGTCTTAACTGCTTATTTTGGGTTTTTCCAAGTAGCGGTGAACATGTTAAGTTTGAGGGTATTCTTGGAAGCTTCTATGCCATTGCTTTATCTAAATGAAAGGTCCTAAATATATGCACATTGATTTTGCTATCTCTGCAAAAGGTCCCAAATATATATACATTGACCTTGCAATCTAGTTGAATAAGTCTGCTCGCTTTGCCTTAGCTTAACATGCAGGATGCCTGAAAGTCCTTTGTATTACTGCCAAACTACTTGAATATAAACCTACTGCAACCCATTATAATAAACATATAATCAAAACCACAAGGAAATAATGCATCTTTAAGCATATATATATATATATATATATATATATATATATATATATATATATATAATATATATATATATATATAGGCAAGCAAGCAGGTTAGCCCTAAAGGCTATAAAATTCATCATAGTGCAACACAAGCCTAATGAGTTACCAATCAGTTTCCAAATGCATGGACACTCTGTTGAAAAGATCTTGTTGCCTTCCTTCAATATTTTGAAGCCAGAAACACAGAAAAGGAGAAACCCTCTGAATCACACTTATTCTTCCCTTTTTAAAAGATGGGCACTACATTTGCCTTTTTCCAATTGTACAGGACCTCCCCCGAGCTCCACAAGTTTTCAAAGATAATGGCCAATGGCTCTGCAATCACATCAGCCATCTCCCTCAGTACCCTCGGATGCGTTAGATCCGGACCTATGGATTTGTGTATGTCCAACTTTTCTTAATAGTTCTTAACCTGTTCTTTCTCCACCGAGAGTTGCCCAGCACCTTCCCATACTGCACTGCCTAGTGTGGCAGTCTGGGAGCTGCCCTTGTCTATGAAGACAAAGGCAAGAAAAGCCTTGAGTACTTCAGCTTTTGCCACATCATCCCTCACTGGAAGAGGCATAAGGATCTTGCGCAAAAGGGGGTTTTTGCACAAAAAAGAAATGTCCACACTGCTTGTTTTTGCGCAAAAACCTCTTGCGCAAAAACGGATTGGAAGAGATTATGTAAATGAAGCATGAGAAAATGCTAATCTGCACTTCATTTGCATTGCCTCTTCCAGCAAAACGTGTAGTGTAGACATAGCCTTCTTGTTTCCATCCGCATCTCTGAAGCCCTGCACTCAGGTTCCTTGGGCCATGATGCTCAAAGCATCCTTAGGTCTTAACTCCTTTCTGCCTTCACTGTAACCAGGGAACAGGAGGTGGCTGGGTTATATCGGTGGCCAGTAACAGCCTAGAGGCATTAATGCCTTTGAAAACTGTGGGCAGGAAGGAACGGAATCAGGGCAGAGGGGAGGGGAGAGAAAAGATCTGCAAAGACATGGAGCAGGTCACTCCTTTTCCTTTCTTCTCCCTCCCTGTGGTTTGAAGCATCTCCCATCCGTTGCCTTCACAGTGCCAAAAGGCTGCTGCTGACCCCATTCTGGTGTGAACCTTGGCAGAAATTGGGGGGTGACCCTATGTACCCTCCAGGTGTTGCCACGGGAAGGTGCAATTCCAGGTACCATGAGAGGCAGGTCCATCCCGTGAGCCTAGCCAGGCATGGAGGGTGGAGAGCACCAGGCAGGGACGATTGGGTTGTTGGGTCACGCTGCCTCCCTGCCCCCGGGAGAGAAAGGTAGGTATTCAGGAATGTATGTTTATCACCTCTCCCCATGTCTGTGTGGGGGTAGGGGTTTGTGTCATCCCTCCCCAAGTGAACCCGAAGCCTCAAAGATAAAAGGATAACTAAAAAAAACTTTGCAGCATTTCTTTATAATGGGGTCTCAGTCAATTTAATGTTCATCTGAATGTTTGTGTGATATTGCTGTTGAGCTCTCTTGTATAAGATTAATTTTACCAGGTGTCCTATATTCAGCGTAGGGAAATAGGGTCACTGTAGTGTATCGCATTTCAAAAGTATATCTCAAAAGGTCACTTGAATAGCTGAAATACCATGACAAAGACTGATGACCTTTTGGTATGAACCTGATAGAAAGGTCAGAGTTCACATTTGGGATATTTCTCAAGTTAGCCATCTAATGAATGAATCTACCATCTTTCAAAATTCCAGCTCACTAGGAATGTGGAGATTACTTCAGCCATTTATCCATTTACTGGGTCTGAATTAGAATCATAGAATCCTGGGGCTTGAAGAGACCTCAGGAGTCATCGAGTCCAGGGCCCTGCCCAAAGCAGGACCAATCCCAACTAAATCATCCCAGCCAGGACTTTGTCAAGCCAGCACTAAAAAACCTCTAGGTATGGAGATTCCACCCCCTTCCTAGGTAACCCATCCCAGTGCTTCCCCACCTGCCTAGGGAAGTAGTTTTTCCTAACATCCAACCTCGACCTCTCCCCTCTCCATCCTCTTTGGAACCCCCCTTCAGGGAGCTGAAGGCTGCTATTAAATCCCCCCTCACTCTTCGGTTCTGCAGACTAAACAAGCCCAAATCCCTCAGCCTCTCCTCATAGGTCATGTGCTCCAGCCCCCTCCACATTTTGGTTGCCCTCTGCTGGACTCTCTCCAATGCATCCACATCCTTTGTGTAGTGGGGGGCCCAGAACTGGACACAATACTCCACAATACTGGACACAATACGCCTCACAAGTGCCAGATAAAGGGGAATAATCACTTCTCTAGATCTGCTGGAAATGCACCTCATAATGCACTCCAATATGCAATGAGCTTTCTTAGCTACAAGGGCACACTGTTGACTCATATCCAGTTTCTCATCCAGGCTACGTCTAGACTGCATTCCTCTGTCAACAGAGGGATGCAAATCAAGCAAGTCGAAATTGCTAATGAAGCAGGGATTTAAATATCCTGTGCTTCATTAGCATAAACATGGCCACCGCTTTTTTTTCGAAATGGAGCTTTTTCGAAAAAAAAGGCAGTCTAGATGCGGATCTGTCGAAAATAAACCCTCATTTTTTGAAGAATACAGGATCTGATTATAGAAAAATTATTTACCTTTTCCCATAATACAAGAACTAGGGGACACCAAATGAAATTGATGGGTAGTAGGTTCAAAACTAATAAAAGGAAATTTTTCTTCACACAGCGCACAGTCAACCTGTGGAACTCCTTGCCCGAGGAGGCTGTGAAGGCCAGGACTCTATTAGGGTTTAAAAAAGAGCTTGATAAATTTTTGCAGGTTAGGTCCATAAATGGCTATTAGCCAGGGATAAAGTATGGTGCCCTAGCCTTCATAACAAGGGCAGGAGATGGATGGCAGGAGATAAATCACTTGATCATTGTCTTCTGTTCTCCTTCTCTGGGGCACCTGGCATTGGCCACCGTCGGCAGATGGGATGCTGGGCTCGATGGACCTTTGGTCTGACCCAGTATGGCCATTCTTATGTTCTTATGTTGAAAAAGGGTTTATTTTCAACAGATCTGTGTCTAGACTGCCGTTTTTTCGATAAAGCTCTGTTTCGGGAAAAAAGTGGCGACCATGTTTATGCTAATGAAGTGCGGGATATTTAAATCCCTGCTTCATTAGCAATTTCGATGTGCCTAATCTACATCTCTCTGTCGACAGAGAGGTGTAGTCTAGACACAGCCCCACTGGAATCCCCAGGTCCTTTTCTGCTGAACTGCTGCTTAGCCATTTGGTCCCCAGCCTGTAACAATACTTGGGATTCTTCCGTCCCAAGGACAGGACTCTGCACTTGTACTTGTTGAATCTCATCAGATTGTACTAGAAGTGTGACTTTGTACTAATCAGCTAGAAATGGTATTTAAACAAAGATATATTTGAGAGAACCTGTGTTTCTGTCCGCCCATCCATATGTCTCTGAGTCTGTTTGTTCAAGAGCTGTTCCTAAACGGTAAGAGCTTGGACCACAAATTTGGCATGCAGTTTCCTCTCATAACTTAAAGCAAACTAAGGTTTTGGTTGTGCCAGGACAAGTGGATGTGTCTGGAATGTTACTGTTTCTCATAAAAAGGAAAAGGAAGGGTTTGCTAGTGGGGACATTTATAGTGTATAATAACCACAGGGGGCAGTAAGGGGCCAAAGATGGGAACTGGGACAGCTATAATCCCATTGGGCCAGCAGGGGGCAGAGGTGGAGAAAGAGACAGCTATCTAGTGTCTGTCTATCCCAGCTGGGGGACATGCACCCCTCTCTCAGCTATGCCTGCTGCAGCTCTAACAGCCATGAACAAATGCTTTTCACCTGGCCCCAAGCTGTTTTGGTGAGAGAGGACAGAGGTTGTCCTCTCTCACCAGGGCAGCTTGCATACTGACTCCCTCAGCCCCACCCCAGAGCTATGATTAAACTGAAGAAAAATAAAATTTATTTCAGTTAAGGGCTTGAGTAACGCCAGGTAAATTCTCTAGTTTTCTGTATTTTCTAATGCTGGATATTTTTAAAAGTCTGTGATCTTTCCTTGTCGAGATTGAACTACTCATTGTTTGACTTTCTTTCAAAAACAGAAATCGCCTGCAAAGAAGCTGAGCCATGCAATTAGTAAATCTCTCGGTTGTGTGCCCACTAGAGAGCCACCTCATCCAGTATTCCCAGAACTGCCAGAGAAGCCACTTGATCTAGCTCATATCGTGTGAGTATGCATTTGTATGTATCTTTCACTTAACCAGAACTTAAACTAAGTCAATAACAACCAGCTGTTCATGGATATGTTTGAGTGCAAAATTTGGGGGGTTTAGTTCCATTTGGATTGACCATGGAGTTTTTAAGAGGCGTGGTTTTGTAAGTCAGAAAGGATCCACTAAACATACTTATCATTTCACATGAGTTCTCTCAAGATATGTTAAATAAGTAAATCAGTGTTCTGTCAGCAGAATGACTGACACATAATGTTTCGGGAAAGAGTATGTTTGTTTACAGAAAATATAGTTTCTGGGTTTTATCCATATATTTTCTTCTGCCTGTGCTTGCTTATTAAGAATACAGTTTGGCAAAGTATAGACTATCCTCAGTGGTCACTCACTTGAATAGGAGTTGAGCTACTTACAGCTGTGTTAGTTCAGGTCCCATCTTTCTTTATTTTGCTTTGCATTAAACTGCATAAACAAAGCTGTCATTTAAAGGCTGTAGGTATTTCTGAATTTGTATTTTATAGGGTACTCTTGAAGTATTTGATATTGGTGGTTGATCGCAGGCCTGGTGTAAAACTGTCTGTGGCTTGCCGAGGACCTTGACTTCACAAATTATTTGTCTTGCTGATTGGTTTCCTATGCTTTTCTGTCTAGTGGTGTTACCTCTATGATTTCAGTGGGCTTTCCTGTGAATATGGCAGAATGGTTTTACCAGACACACACTGATATTGTTACTATTGGGACATATCTGCAATTAATCTGGTAGCACAATTTACCAAGAGTTGCAGTGGGTTCTTTGGAACTGTACATTTTTAAATGGAGATGGAATGTTTTTCTAAAAATATGCTCTAGTTCAAATGGGATTTAATTCAGGAAAGTCATCAGTCCTATGTTATGCAGGAAGTGTTAGATGTTCTTTCTGGCCTGACGGCCTATAAATCTTTGAAAACTGACTCAATCTTTAGCTTAGTCCAGGATCAGGATCCTACAAATCACGTTGGCAAAGCAGAACTTTTAAACTCCTCAAGTCAAATATCATACTTCTGAATTTATCTCAATTCCTGTTTTAAAATCAGGGACATACCATTTTAAAAACATACACACACTCTCCTTATCTTTAATTTTCTTGCTACTGTCGTGATTCAAGTCATATAAGAGTGATCTAGAACAAGGAAAATACCCATTTTCTTAAGTTTTATTATTGCAGCTCAAAGGGCACATGTGATGCTTTTTTCTTTCCTGTTTCCTGTGAAAAGTTTGGAAAAGGCACAGAAATGCTTCTTTAAAACAGCTCAGATGAACTTTTTGCTATATATAGTCTTCTACCAATTCAGCAACTCCTCCTCCCCCCCCCCCCCCGCCATGTTAATGGTATATGCTAAGTTTAAAAAGTGCTCAGTGTAAAAAGTGCTCAGTTTAAAAAGTGCTCAAGGATAAGGTTTTTTGGGGGGGGGGGTGTTTTAGGGCTTTTAAAACATTTTTAAGGACATGAGGAATTTTTTATTTACTAAAGTATCAATGATGAGCGACACAAGACGCAATAGAAAATTGTCCCTTCCCTAAAGCGTTAGTTTCATCCATCTGTTGAAGTGTAACTGAGACACCAAGAGAAAAATTATGTTAGATATCTATAAGAGTCCCCTCTTTCCTCTCTTTATTTTGGGATGGTCTGAAGAAGATATTTGATGGTATTTGGGTGAAAGTGATCATGAAATCATAGAGTTCACAATTCTAAGGAAGGGTAGAAAGGAGAACAGCAAAATAGAGACAATGGATTTCAGGAAGGCGGATTTTGGTAAGCTCAGAGAGCTGATAGGTAAGGTTCCATGGGAATCAAGACTGAGGGGAAAAACAGCTGGGGAGAGTTGGCAGTTTTTCAAAGGGACATTGTTAAGGGCCCAAAAGCAAGCTATTTCACTGTGTCAGAAAGATAGAAAATATGGCAAAAGACCTCCTTGGCTTAACCACGAGATCTTGCATGATCTAAAAATAAAAAAGGAATCATATAAAAAATGGAAAGTAGGACAAATTACAAAGGAAGAATATAGGCAAACAACACAGGAATGCAGGGGCAAGATTAGAAAGGCAAAGGCACAAAATGAGCTCAAACTAGCTACGGGAATAAAGGGAAACAAGAAGACTTTTTATAAATACATTAGAAGCAAGAGGAAGACCAAGGACAGGGTAGGCCCACTGGTCAGTGAGGAGGGAGAAACAGTAACAGGAAACGGCAGAGATGCTTAATGACTTCTTTGTTTCGGTCTTCACCGAGAAGTCTGAAGGAATGCCTAACATAGGGAATGCTAGTGGGAAAAGGGGGTAGGTTTAGAAGATAAAATAAAAAAAACCAAGTTAAAAATCACCTAGAAAAGTTAGATGCCTGCAAGTCACCAGGGCCTGACGAAATGCATCCTAGAATACTCAAGGAGCTGATAGAGGAGGTCTCTGAGCCTCTAGCTATCATCTTTGGAAAATCATGGGAGATAGGAGAGATTCCAGAAGACTGGAAAAGGGCAAATATAGTGCCCATTTATAAAAAGGGAAATAAGAACAACCCAGGAAACTACAGACCAGTTAGTTTAACTTCTGTGCCAGGGAAGATAATGGAGCAAGTAATTAAGGAAATCATCTGTAAACACTTGGAAGGTGGCAAGGCAATAGGGAACAGCCAGCATGGATTTATAAAGAACAAATCATGTCAGACCAATCTGATAGCTTTCTTTGATAGGATAACGAGTCTTGTGGATAAGGGAGAAGCGGTGGATGTGGTATACCTAGACTTTAATAAGGCATTTGATACAGTCTTGCATGATATTCTTATCAATAAAGTAGGCAAATACAACTTAGATGGGGCTACTACAAGTTGGGTGCATAACTGGCTGGATAACCGTACTCAGAAAGTAGTTATTAATGGTTCACAATCCTGCTGGAAAGGTATAACAAGTGGGGTTCCACAGGGGTCTGTTTTGGGACCGGCTCTGTTCAATATCTTCATCAACAATTTAGATATTGGCATAAAAAGTACGCTTATTAAGTTTGCAGATGATACCAAGCTGGGAGGGGTTGCGACTAATCTGGAGGATAGGGTCATAATTCAAAATGATCTGGACAAATTGGAGAAATGGTCTGAGGTAAACAGGATGAAGTTTAATAAAGACAAATGCAAAGTGCTCCACTTAGGAAGGAACAATCAGTTTCACACATACAGAATGGGAAGCGACTGTCTAGGGAGGAGTACGGCAGAAAGGGATCTAGGGGTTATAGTGGACCACAAGCTGAATATGAGTCAGTAGAGTGATGCTGCTGCAAAAAAAAGCAAACAGGATTCTTGGATGCATTAACAGGAGTGTTGTGAGCAAGACACGAGAAGTCATTCTTCCGCTCTACTCTGCGCTAGTTAGGCCTCAGTTGGAGTATTGTGTCCAGTTCTGGGCACCGCATTTCAAGAAGGATGCGGAGAAATTGGAGAGGGTCCAGAGAAGAGCCACAAGAATGATTAAAGGTCTAGAGAGCATGACCTATGAAGGAAGGCTGAAAGAATTGGGTTTGTTTAGTTTGGAAAAGAGAAGATTGAGGGGGGACATGATAGCATTTTTCAGGTATCTAAAAGGGTGTCATAAGGAGGAGGGAGAAAACTTGTTCATCTTGGCCTCTGAGGATAGAACAAGCAGCAATGGGCTTAAACTGCAGCAAGGGAGGTTTAGGTTGGACATTAGGAAAAAGTTCCTAACTGTCAGGGTAGTCAAACACTGGAATAAATTGCCCAGGGAGGTTGTGGAATCTCCATCTCTGGAGATATTTAAGAATAGGTTGGATAAATGTCTGTCAGGGATGGTCTAGACAGTATTTGGTCCTGCCATGAGGGCAGGGGACTGGACTCGATGACCTCTCGAGGTCCCTTCTGGTCCTAGTATTCTATGATTTTTGCAGGACAGCAGAAGGAATCTTTAAAGAGTTTGTCTTCACTGCAGCATTAACTCATGTTCTTGCCCCTAATTTGAATCCTGTCCAACCAAAAAATTCATAATTTGAGTGCCATGATGCTTTTAAATTGAGTTGGCTAACTGCTAGGAAGCAAAGGCTAAAGCTTGAGTTAGCATAACTCTATCACACTTGTTCTCTGCAGTTAATCCATTTGCTCCATTTAGCTTGAATGTTTATATTGAAGTGGCTGCTCTGACTTGAGCTAGACTAATTCTAGGGGAGTTAATTCATGTGTAGATACCTTGAATTAATGCTGCACAAAAGACAGACAAAGTTAGGAGAAAAAAATAAGAGTTGGTGGAGGAGTCGGAAAGATGAAACAATGGGACTTTTGTAAGCGCAGACGGGAGGTTGAAATGGAAGTCCATTCGAGAATCAGTGCAGAAAAAGTATTCTTTCCTTAAATTATAAAAGGTTTTTATTCTATTTTATTTTCAGTTTTCTAATGCAAAGCACTGTTATAGGTATCTGCTTTTTTCTGCCTCAGTGATGTAACATTAGTACCCTATCTACTTCTGATTTACAGTTAATCTAAAGATTGTTTTTGGTTTTCATAATTTTTGTCTAAACAAATGGCCTAAGTTCAGATGCATCAATAATTAGTAAATATTTAAATCCAAACTCCTTGTCAGGTATGGGTCATTTTGGGTTGAGTTCACAGGTTCTTGTGAACCAAATTCTTTATACCTTTGCAGACCTATTTATTTCAGTTTAGGCTGAATATTAGGAAAAGAGTGACAATGGTGAGATATTAGTTTGTAGAATAATCTCCTGAAGATAGAAGTAGATGTAGTGCTGTTGCCAACTCACTGATATAGGAGAAGGGATATATTGAGTGATAAAGTGTACTACGTGTACAAACTAGGGAGAAAAGATGTAAAACATCTTTAACTTAATGAAAGAGAACTGTATTTATATTAACAACGAGAAGTCCTGTGGCACCTTATAGATTGAGGGTATGTCTACACTACAGTGTTAATTCGAGTTATTTTAATTTGAAATAGTTAATTCGAATTAAGCTAATTCGAATTAACGTGTCTACACACAAAATGCAGTTGGAATTAGCGTTTTGCTAATTTGAAATACTGCGTCCACATTGAGTGGACACTGATTCGGATTTAAGGCTGGCTGGAACCAGGTCGGGGTAGGGCATCAGGTCAGGAGTATCTTTGTGTGGCTGTTGCCTGAGGCTATCTGAGGTTTGTGCTTGAAGGGACGGACACACCCCCGGGCAGCCGGTTCCCAGGTGTCCCTGCTTGCTTGCCTGCCTCGCTGAGGGACAGCAAAGCATTTGTGTCTTGGAGTGCTCCGGTTGCCCTCACTCGGGACACCATAGCACTCTGCAACATGGAGCCAGAGCTGCCCCGGGCACTCTGGTGCTTCTCTTGGACACGTTGCTGCGAGCCTGGCTGCACTTTCTGCAGGCTGCCATCCGGGAGGTCCATCTGGGGGCTGTCAGTATCCAGGAGGCCCTGCGGGAGAGCTTCCACCCTGAGGAGCACTCAGAGCCTCCCTGGTCTGCCCCACTGGAGGCTTGTGCCTCATTCCTCCCTCACGTCCTTCTAGACTGAATTGCTAGGTATACATGAAGAACGGGAGGTCAGCTAATAACCAAATGATCGCTAGGCCTTATGTCTGCACTAGAAATGGGAAGGGTGTTTTTTCTGTCAACAAAGTGGACTTTAGTTGATGCCTACAGCTCCTGCTAGCCTTGCTTTGCCTTTACTGCCTCTTGCAAACTATAGGAGGGGAAGTCCAGTCCTATAGACAGCACTCTATGGTTGGTTGGTTGAGACACTCAGCACTCCTGTGCGTCCAATATTCGTGTCCCACAGAGGCCCATTTTTGTGAACCATTGGAGGTCCTACAGTATCAGCCTTGCCTTCCATCTGGTGGTGGGCAGGGACAACATGAAAACCCTCATCCAGGCTGACCAGTTTTCTTGAAGCACAGCTCAGTTCCCCATTTACACAGTCTGTAGTTTTAGAGGTTAGGACATTGCTTTCTGTTGGGCGGGAAAGAGGGATCAAAGGATGAAAAACTTCACTCACTGGCATAGATCAAACATTGGAATTGTGGAAATATGCTTGGAATGAAGGCACTGTGTTTTGAATACAGAGAATGATTTGTGAATCAAGCGGTTTTGATAAAAGTATAGTATGAAAAGTAATTGAAAATGTTGTCCCCAAGTAAAGGTCCATTTTTCCTTTAACTGTCCCGGCGTAGCTTCTGCTGCCAGCCTGTAGAATATCTAGTCTGTGTCAAGACTATCAATAGTTCCTTCAACTTTCAAATAATCAGTGGGGGGCAAATTGTGACAAGTCATATAAAAGGTAAAGCGACTTGTTTTAAATACTGTAAGATGCAGTAGAATGGTATTATGCCTCAGAGTGCCTTTTGGAGATTTTCAGAATAACATTCAGAACAGCAAAATGTGTATCTGTCTTCCTGATTTTGGCAGTTAACTTAGTCTCCGTATATAATAGCAAATATTGCAAGCTTCTAGACTTTTTAAAAAAGGTTATGTCATAATCATATTATAAGCACATCTCTATGAAGAATATGGGGCACAGCATTAAAGGAATTTGGTTCATCTGTTAACAGTATATAGTGACGCTCATAGTGACTAATGTCTAAAAGCTGGCGATCTAACATGGATGATGGTGTGATGAATTCTTCTCTGTACAACAATCAGTTAGACTAACATGGCACTTTTGAAACCATTCTTTATATAACAAATTATACTGGAGAGCTTTCCACATACATTCCTACATCATGGTGGTATGAAGTGTGTGGCAGATGTGACATTTTCCTGCTATATCTTTGGGGGATCTTATTGTATTATGTATCATTGTGGGCCAGGGATGGCATGCAGTTACATGGGGGGGAGAATGACTACAGCCGTTCTGGAGTTCTGAACAGTGGGAAATAATTAGGCAAATTCACTCCAGAATGGTACCACATGCCAGGCTCACATATATTGTTCAGAGCTCAATAGAACGAGAAAGGACTTTTGGATGAATAGCCTGAGTGTAAACGGATGTAGTGTCTTCTGTCCGGTTGCTGAATCAGAAAGGATTCCGTTTCTTCCTCAGAAGGGTTGGAAGGGTATTGCCTATTGAGGCTTCATGAGGCTGGTGGGTGATCTCTGGAAAGCTTTTAGCATGCATATAGGGACTTGTATTGTTCTGTTTTTCTGTAATGCTTTCAATTTAGGAATAAATACACTTGCTTATAAAGGGCTGTGTTATAACTGTGGGCAATTACGCTGTTTATAACTCTTGAAAAGAGAGCAGAAAACAAATGCTGGTTTTTTAAAGAGTCCCAGTAAGGCAGACTGATCTCAGTTTAGGCTAAGAGTAAGATAGCATCCTCAAGAAACTACACTGTGAAGAGATGATTTATTCAGAGCTCAGGGAAAACTAGCAATCTCTTAAGAAGTTGAGATATGAACAACAGGACATCATCCCCACACAAATGGATACAAGTGTAGTACCAATGATAGTGTTTAAGATGTAGTTTTCAGGCTTTTCACATTACTGCAAACCCTGAAGTAGATATCATATATACACTGATGGTCACTGATGTGATACACTCACCAAGGCTCTTAAGCAAAGTCAGCTGTCATGGGATAAGAGGGAAAGTCCTCTCATGGATGAACAACTAGTTAAAAAAGAGAAAACAAAGGGTAAGCATTAAATGGTCAGTTTTCAGAATGGAGGGAGGTAAAAGAGTGGTATTCCCCAGGAGACTGTACTGGGACCAGTCCAAATGAAAACATTCATAAATTATCTGGAGAAGAGAGTTAACAGTGAGGTGGCAAAATCTGTGCATGGTACAACACTAAGTAAGGGTATGTCTACACTACAGCACTAATTCGAACTAACTTAATTTGAATTAGTTAATTCGAACTAAGCTAATTCAAACCAGTGCATCTAGACCTAAAAACTAATTCGAATTAGCGTTTTGCTAATTCAAACTAGCATGTCCACATTGAGTGGACCCTGAACCGAAGTTAAGGCTGGCCGGAACCAGGACTTAGAGTGTGGAGCTGCTGCCTCAGGCTAGCCGAAGGCTGTGATTAAAGGGACCCGACCCCCATCCCGGACAGACAGTTCTCAGGGTTCCCCGCTTGCTTGTCTCCCTCGATGAGGGACAGCAAAGCAGTCCTGTCTTGGAGTGCCCTGAGTGCCCACACTCGGCACATCTCAGCACTCGGCCATCAGCCCGGCTGCACTTGCCGCAGGATACCATCCGGGGGTGTCAATCGGGGGGCTGCCAGGATCCAGGAGGCCCTGCAGGAGAGCTTCCACCCTGAGGAGCCCGCAGAGCCACCCCAGTCCTCCCCATCGGGGGCTCGTGCCCCATTCCTCCCTCACCTCCTTCCACTTACCCCTCCCTAGCCCCCCTTCCTGACAAACAATAAAGGACACGTGTTCAAAAATAGAAACTCTCTTTATTTAACAAAACTGGGGGTGGAGGGATTAACCTCTGGGGAGACTGGGAAAAGGAGGTGGAAGAGGGGAAGAGAGAGGGTGGGAGAGGGGAGGGGGAAACCTGGGAGGAGGGAGCTGGAAGGGGGAAGCCAGGGGAAGGAGGAGGAGGGGAAGTATAAAACTATGGTACGCCATATCTTCAGTATTGTGTACAGATGTGGTCTCCTCACCTCAAAAAAGATATTTTGGCCTTGGAAAGGGTTCAGAAAAGGGCAACTACAATGATTAGGGGTTTAGAACAGGTCCCATATGAAGAGAGGCTAAAGAGACTGGGACTTTTTGGCTTAGAAAAGAGGAGACTGAGGGAGGATATGATAGAGGTCTATAAAATCATGAGTGGTGTGGAGAGGGTGAATAAAGAAAAGTTCTTCATTAGTTCCCATAATATAAGGACTAGAGGACACCAAATGAAATGAATGGGTAGCAGGCTTCAAACTAACAAAAGAAAGTTCTTCTTCACACAGCACATAGTCAACCTGTGGAACTCCTTGCCACAGGAGGCTGTGAAGGCTCAAACTATAACAGAGTTTAAAGAGAAGTTAGATAAAGTCATGGAGGTTGGGTCCATGGAGTGCTGTTAGCCAGGGGGTAGGAATGGTGTCCCTGGCCTCTGTTTGTCAGAGGCTGGAGATGGATGGCACAAGACAAATGGCTTGGTCATTGTCTTCGGTCCATCCCCTCCGGGGTACCTGGTGCTGGCCTGTTGGCAGACAGGCTACTGGGCTAGATGGACCTTTGGTCTGACCCAGTACAGCCGTTCTTATGTTCTAAGCTCAGGGCTCAGGGTCGGGGGTCTCACTGGACCAACTTGATTTTCATGCAAACCTGCTCCTCCGTTCGCATGTGGCCTTTGGTGGCCAGGCTGGCAGCTATCCTGCCCTAGATGGCTGCATTCCTGTGCCTAGTGCAGAGGTCGTGGACGTTGGAGGTCTCCCCCCAAACCTCGATGAGGTCCACGATCTCCACACTAGACCAGGCGGGCGCCCGCCTCTTGCGGCCCTGGGCAGGCTCCTGGGAGCCGCCAGCCTGGTCCTGGGAAGAGGCGGAGGGCTGGGTGACAGCGGGTGGCTGGCTCATGCCATGCCAGGTGCAGGGTCTGCTGGCTGGGTGCTGGCAGGCTTGCACCTGGCATGGGCACTGTAGTCAGACCGTGCCCCTTTAAGGGCTCCAGGGCCGGGAGGGGGGCAGAAGAGTTTCCCTGGCTTGGCCCAGAGTGGCCACCAGGGCAAGCTGGGAAGGGCTAGCCTCCAACTAGTTCGAATTAAGTGGCTACACAGCCCTTAATTCGACCTACTTAATTCAAACTAGGCGTTAGTCCTCGTAGAATGAGGTTTACCTAGTTCAAATTAAGTGCTCCGCTAGTTCGAATTAAGTTTGAACTAGCAGTTTGCGTGTGTAGCGCCTATAAAAGTTAATTCGAACTAACAGCTGTTAGTTCGAATTAACTTTGTAGTGTAGACATACCCTAAGATAGTTAAATCCAAGCAGACTGTGAAGAGTTATAAAGGGATTTCATAAAACTGGGTGACTGAACAGCAAGAATTGTTGTTACGTCTTATTAGATCTTTTACTCTTCAAATGCTTTAACTGTTTTTCCTTCCTTTCTGCATCTTGAACGAAAGGCTAAAAGGATTTTAACAGTGTATTTGCTACTAAGCAGGCTGAGACTTCTGTGCACCAAATCTGAACTTTGTTTAAAACTGTTTAACGTTGAACAGTGCTTTGTTATATTAATACCCTTTGGCTCCTGTATTCCATCTTAAATTAATAAAACAGCCGTTATTGAGAAGCTTGCAAAAGATGTCTTCAAAATGTGTTTGTTTGTGTCCGGTATACCGGATCCATCAAAATGTAGCTTCAGGCTGGGATGAGGTATAGGAACAGCATTTGTCGTGCTGATTTGTTCTTATCCCTGGATAAAAATCAAACATCAATGTATTGCTCTGGGACCTCACTTGGCGGGAGCAGAGGATACTATTTTCCTGAAAAGGTGGTGACAGTGGTCGAAGGAAATGTTGTGAATTTCTTTGGATCTCATTCTCTGGGGCTACACTTACAAGGTAGAGATGGAAACTGCATCACTACCATCAAACCTTTTCCTGGAGGGATGCTAGAAGGGTCCGTTTTCTTGTTTGTCCTAGTCA
Organism: Pelochelys cantorii; assembly: GCA_032595735.1. Taxonomy (NCBI): domain Eukaryota; kingdom Metazoa; phylum Chordata; order Testudines; family Trionychidae; genus Pelochelys; species Pelochelys cantorii. Next base: position 1,667,083 of record CM064328.1, read on the forward strand.
ATATTTACCACATGCAGTAGCACTGAGGCCTGTTGTACTCATGTTATGAATGTTACTGTGCTCGTATTGCGGGGAGGGTTATAGTAGCTCCTCCAGGCACTAAGCAATAATGGCTGTCCGAGGAGAAGGGAGGCTGTAATTGCTTCGGGGACAAGTAAGCAGCGCCAGAGAAGTACCACCTCGAAGCAAAATTGCATAAACTGGCGTAGATGGGGTCCCAGAACCCATAGGCGATAAAGTTTAACTTATAGAATCACAGAACCATAGAGCTGGAAGACACCTCAGAAGGCATCAAGTCCAGCCCCCTGCTCCAGGCAGGACCAATCCCAACTAAATCAACCCAGTCAGGGCTTGGTCAAGCCGAGACTTAAACACCTCCAGGGATGGAGACTCCACTACTTCCTTAGGTAACCCATTCCAGTGCTTCACTACCCTCCTAGTGAAATAGTTTTTCCTAATATCTAACCTGGACCCCTCCCACCACAACTTGAGACCATTGCTCCTTGTTCTGCCATCCGTCACTACTGAGAACAGCCTCTCTCCATCCTCTTTGGAACCTCCCTTCAGGAAGTTGAAGGCTGCTATCAAATCCCCCCTCACTCTTCTCTTCTGCAGACTAAACAGACCAACTCCCTCAGCCTCTCCTCATAAGTCATATGCTCCAGCCCCCTAACCATTTTGGTTGCCCTCCGCTGGACCCTCTCCAATGCGTCCACATCCTTTTTGTAGTGGGGGGCCCAGAACTGGACACAGTACTCTAGATGTGGCCTCACCAGAGCCGAATAAAGGGGGATAATGACATCTCTGGATCTGCTGGCAATGCTCCTTTTAATGCAACCTAATATGCCATTAGCCTTCTTGGCTACAAGGGCACACTGTTGACTCATCTCCAGCTTCTCATCCACTGTAACCCCCAGGGCCTTTTCTGCAGAACTGCTACTTAACTGGTTGGTCCCCAGCGTGTAACTATGCTTGAGATTCTTCCGTCCCAAGTGCAGGACTCTGCACTTGTCCTTGTTGAACTTCATCAGATTTCTTGTGGCCCAATCCTCCAATTTGTCTAAGTCACTCTGGACCCTATCTCTGCCCTCAAGCGTATCTACCTCTCCCCCTAGCTTAGTGTCATCTGCAAACTTGCTGAGGGTGCAATCCATCCCCTCATCCAGGTCATTAATAAAGATATTGAACAAAACCGGTCCCAGAACCAAACCTTGGGGCACTCCGCTAGAAACCGACCGCCATCCTGACATCGAGCCGTTGATCACTACCCGCTGGGCCCGGCCTTCTAGCCATCTTTCTATCCATCTTACTGTTCATTTATCCAATCCACGTTCCCTTAACTTGCTGGCAAGAATATTGTGGGAGACCGTATCAAAAGCCTTGCTAAAGTCAAGGTAGATCACATCCACTGACTTTCCCACGTCCACAGAGCCAGTTACTTCATCATAGAAGCTAGTCAAATTGGTCAGGCACGACTTGCCCTTTATGAATCCATGCTGACTATTCCTAATCACTTTCCTCTCTTCCAAGTGCCTCAAAATGGATTCCTTAAGGATCCCTTCCATGATTTTTCCAGGAACCAAGGTAAGACTGACCGGCCTATAGTTCCCTGGATCGTCCTTCTTCCCTTTTTTGAAGATGGGCACTACATTTGCATTTTTCCAATCATCTGGGATTGCTCCCGATCTCTACGACTTTTCAAAGATAATGGCCAAAGGCTCCTCAATGACATTTGCCAACTCCCTCAGTACCCTCGGATGCATTAAGTCCGGACCCATGGATTTGTGTACGTTTAGCTGTTCTAAATAGTTCCTAACCTGTTCTTTACCCACCACGGGCTGTCCATCTTCATCCCATCTTGTGTCACTTGGCTCCTGGACTTCTGCGCTGACCTTGTCCGTGAATACAGAGGCAAAGAAAGCATTGAGTACTTCAGCTTTTCCCACATCATCTGTCACTAGGTTACCTCCTTCATCCAGTAGGGACCGCACACCTTCTCTGATCACCTTGTTCTTGTTAACATGCCTATAGAAACCTTTCTTGTTATCCTTCACATCCTTAGCCAGTCACAATTCCATTTGCGCTTTCGCCTTCCTGATAACCCCCCGGCATTCTCGAGCTATACATTTAAACCGCTCCCTGGTCATTTGTCCAAGTTTCCACTTTTTGTAAGCTTCCTTTTTGTGTTTAAGTTCACCAAGGATTTCCCCCGTAAGCCAATCCAGTCTCCTACCATTTTTGCCTCTCTTGCTACGCGTCAGGATGGTTTCTTTCTGTGCCTTCAATAAGGCTTCTTTAAAATACTGCCAGCTGTCCTGGACTCCTTTCCCCTTCATGTTACATCCCAGGGGATTCTGCCCATCAGATCTCTGAGGGAATCAAAATCTGCTTTTTTGAAGTCCAAGGTGTGTATTTTACTACTATCTTTTCTTCCTTTGGTCAGGATCCTGAAATCTACCATCTCGTGATCACTGCTTCCCAGGTTGTCACCCACCTCTACTTCCCCTATTAGTTCCTCCCTGTTTGTGAGCATCAGGTCAAGCTGCGCATGGCCCCTGGTCGGATCCTTCAGCACTTGTACCAAGAAGTTATCCCCAACATTCTCCAAAAACTTCCTGGATTGCTGTGTACTGGCGTATTGACATCCCAACAGATGTCAGGGTGATTCAAGTCCCCCATGAGAACCAGGGCCTGTGATCTGGAAGCTTCTCTCAGTTGTCCGAAGAAAGCCTCATCTATCTCATCCACCCGATTCGGTGGCCTGTAGCAGACACCAAACACAACATCACTGCTGTTGTTTGCACCTCTAAACTTAACCCATAGACTCTCAACAGGTTTTTCTCCCTCTATATACTGGAGTTCAGAGCAATCATAGTGCTCTCTTACATATAGTGCAACTCCTCCCCCTTTTCTCCCCTGCCCGTTCTTCCTGAACAGTCTATACCCTTCCATGACAGCGCTCCAGTCATGTGAGTCATCCCACCACGTCTCTGTTATCCCAGTTAAATCGTATTTCTTGGACTGGGCCAGGGCCTCCAGTTCTTCCTGTTTGTTGCCCAGGCTTCTCGCATTAGTGTACAAACACCTCAGGTAACCAGCTGATTGCCCTATCTTCTCCATTCGAAACAGGGGTCCTCCTTTGTTGCTCGTTCCTCTCTGCATTTCTTCCCAGTATCTGACTTTCCCACTCCCCTTAGGGTTTTGGTCACCGTCCCCCAACGAACCTAGTTTAAAGCCTCCTCACTAGGTTTGCAAGCCTGCCCGCGAAGATGCTCCTTCCTCTCTTGGTTAGGTGGATCCCATCTCTTCCTAACAATCCTCGTGCCCGGAACAGAGTCCCATGGTCGAAGAAACCAAAGCCCTCTCTGCCACACCACCTGCGCAACCAGCATTTACTTCCTCAATTCGACGATCCCTGCCTAGTCCTTGACTGAGCAGCCTTCATTTTTGATTCATCGGAAGAATCTCTTGTTCAACAATTAGAGCAGAGCGGGGTGCCCCTGTGAAGCTACCAGTGCCTCCATAAGTCTCGTGGATGGCACTGATAAGCTTAAAAATGTGTTGAGACCTTTTATTATTGTGTATTCTCTGTACTGTTTTTATCCTAAAGTAAATGTTCTATGCTTTGAAAGAGCTGTGTGGTTACTGTATCCACTGGCATGCACTGTTCATACCTTGGCAGAGAAAGCAAAGCAAAGGTGCCAAACTTTCATCACACCTGCTAAAATAAGCAGAGTGAAGTGCAAGGAGGGGTGTTTGCCTAAAACTCCAGTCGAAGCCAGAGAATCCCTGCCTCAAGAGGGGATGGCTAAAGGCCGAAAGTTTCTTGAGCAGATCCTGGTGGAGGCCAAAGGTACAGTTACCCTGTACAGAAACTGCAACAGCAATCACTGAGAATAATAGTGCCACTTAATGGACTGACGTGTCTATCAGCTATATGCACACAAGCTGTAAAGGACAGATCCTATCCATGTATCATACTGTCTGGCCTAGATCAGTACATGGATGGGGCTGAGCTGCCTGCAGCTGAATCCTAGCAACACAAAAGTTATTCTTGTGGGCAGAGAGAAACTTTCTGAAGAGCTGGCTGCCATGGAATTGCACTCATCCATCAAGGGTAGTCTAACTGGGGTTCTGGACTCTTCCCTGATACCGAGCTGCATGTTGCAGTGCCTGTGAGAAATGATTCCTACCAACTCTGCCTGGGAAGAAGGCAGCATACCATCCATGTTGATGCTAACCTGGCCACAGTCATGCATAACTTCATCACTGCTTGTCTGATTACAACAAAGCAATCTCTTTGGGCTTGATAGCATCAGCACTAAGAAAAATGCAGCATCCTTGGGCTCTTCGCTGGCAACCAACCAAACATAGCATTCCGTCTGCTGTCTGTGCTTACTTTCAAAGCTCTAAGTTGCTAGGGCACAGAACTGAGATTACTAACCTCTTAGTTAATTGTCTGAGAACTGTCTCGGGGTCTTTGCAGATATGGTACACCTGATACCAAGCCACAGGACTGCCTTGAAAAGCTGTGTCCTCGGGGCCAAGGGTGCCCAAAGGAGCTTGCAGGAAAGTGTCATCACCACCCTGTCCTGTATGAGGGAAAGTACTACTGCAGCATCTCCTTGTCTCTAGGGCTGTGTCTAGACTGGCGCGATCTTGCGCCAGAGCTATGCAAATGAGGCTCAGCGTGGAATATCGCCAAGCCTCATTTGCATAACTAATGAGCCGCCATTTTTGCGGAAGAGGCTCTTGCGCAAGACGGAGCTGTCTACACTGCCCTGTCTTGCGCAAAGCCATTATGCTGATTATTTTCAGGCATAACAGCTTTGCGCAAGAGGGTTTTTCTTGCGCAAGACAGGGCAGTGTAGACAGCTCTGTCTTGCGCAAGAGCCTCTTCTGCAAAAATGACGGCTCATTAGTTATGCAAATGAGGCTCAGCGATATTCCACGCTGAGCCTCATTTGCATAGCTCTGGCGCAAGATCGCGCCAGTCTAGACAAAGCCTAGCTGCATAGTCCTGATGTTATGTAGATATCACCACCTTGGAATGGGCAGTCATGTCTAGTGGTCAGAGCAGTGGCAGTTGTTGGTCAGAACGGGAATCTGAAAACAGGAGTCAGAGCTGAAGTCAGGAACCCAAGAGTCAGGTCTGTCACATTCCAGGTGGTGGTGGTTGGGTCTTGGCCTGAGCTGGTGGAGGTTGCAATGTCATTTAGTTCCCTTCACTGGGCTGGGCTGGTCAGATTTAGGACAAAGAAGATCTGGCATCTCAGGAGGTAGTGGGGTTGGCAGCCCATGATGGATGAAGCTTGGATCTTCCCCTTTTTACGTCTTTTAGCCCTGGTCTACACTAGGGCGTTACTTTGAAGTAACCCCCCCTTAGGTTGAATTTATAAGTGGATTGTCCACAATACCAAGTCAGTTATTTCAAAATAAGGGTCTGCTTATTTTGAAATCTGTTCTTCTGCTTTCCTTGGTGAATAATGCTTATTTCGAAATAGTTATTTCAAAATAGCGGTATTGTGGATGCTCCTCTGCCACTATTTTGAAATAACTACTCCCCAGAGTAATTTGAACTAATTAGTCCCCAGTGCTTCCTGGGGCTCTAAGTTGAGGTAACCTGTCCCTATTAATGGAGCCTGCCTCAAGGCTTCTCAAAAGTGGGGACATGCTATTTCGATTTTGTAAAATCGGGAGTCGAATTGCATTATTTCAAAATAATTTCCTAGTGTAGACATGCCCCCAGTCAGCCAGTGTTACAGCAGTTGCAACTTTTCCCTCTAATTGTCTTAGTGAATTTTTTAAAGAACACCAGGAGAGTGTGTTGGATTGAATAGACTATGCCCTCTTTTTTTTGTCCACCAATTAGAACTAATGTCCTACATGCTAAGTTTGATTTATTGATTTCCAATTCCACACTCTTGCTGTTTAACAGGCTTGATTTTAACACAGTCCTTGAGTTATATTATAGGCTTTGTCATTTGGACTAATTCAGTTCTTCTGTGCCTTTTGCCCCTTTTCTCATCAGCATTTGGTGTTATAGGTTATTGCAACATTTTCTGAACTCATACTTGCTTTTTACACTTGAGCTCAGAATTAGAGTAAATTTGTAGGCCCAATTATTACAACAGGACCCGAGACAGATTTTGGAGGTTGGATCTGATGATGGTATGCTTTACTGCAGGGGTTAGCAAATTTCAGAGGTGGCATGCCAAGATTTGACTTATTCGCCACTATGTACAGGTCTGAGTGCCAGTGGTACTTTTAAAAGTCAATAATAGTCCTACTTAGAGTAGCTTCATTAATAAATAAATTAAGATGCAGATCTTACCTTTTAGTGCAGGGGCTGGCAACCTTTCAGAAGTGGCGTACTGAGATTTAACTTATTCACGGATGTGTGTGCCAGGGGAAGGTGGGCGTAGGGAAGGCAAGGGCAGGCTGGGTATGGTGACTTTATTTTCTGAACCAGCTGCAGCTGGGGAGAATGGTTTAATTTAAATTATGAAACAGATTTAGCATTTTAACTTTCTCATGTTAGTTCTCAAACTTCATTTTAAATAAAGTAAAATATGCTGTCCAACACAAAAGGTTTCAATGTTTTCTTTGTTTATGGCGGGCGAGGGGGGGGAATCCTTTTCAGGTCGGGGTCACTGACCCACAGAAAAATCAGTAGGGGAACAAACAAGCGAGAAGCAAAAAAACTCCTCCAAAACCCCCGACAGTCACTGACGTGCCCCCACCTGAGACCCCTCACTCTTCTGGTGCCCCAGCCTCATGAGTGAGGGGAAGGGAAGGGGGGACTGAGGTTCAGGGCTTCCCATAGACCAGATTTATTTTTCTGGGGTTCTGGAGTTAATGGACCTCATTAGGCTCTGGGGTAGGGACAAAAATTAGGGGTACACTGTGCGAGACAGGGCTGCCAGCAAGTAGGATAGTGATGGGGTACAGGATCTGGGAGGGAGGTGGGGTACAGAAGGGGGAGAAGTTGCGAGGTGTGGGTGGGGTTTGGGTGTAGAAGCAGGCTGGGAGGAGGGTGTCTAGCCAGGTGGAGGGAGCAGGAGCAAGGGAGGGTGCAGTGTGTGGCTGAGAGAGGGTGCAGGAACAAAGGAGGGTGTCAGAGCAAGCTGGAGGTGCTGGGTCTTCTGGGGGAGGAGGGATGTGAGGGGATTGGGTGGGAGGGGGTCTGAGCATGAGGGGGGACCTTACCTAGCTTCATGCCCCCTTGCAGCAATGGCTGCAGCCACACTGTCCCGGCCACCGCTGCCACTATTGACACAGTCCAGAGCTGCCCCAGAGGCCCTGCTGCCACTGTGGTCTGGGGCCAGCTCTGGAAGCCCTGCTGCTGTGGCCCACATGGTCCAGGGCTGGCCCCAGAGGTCGGAAGTGCCGCTGCCTGCTGCCATGCAGTCCCAGGTCAGCCCTGGACCACGTGACTATGGCACCTCCAGGGCTGGCTGTGGACCATGTGGCCACGGCAGAGGCGTCTCCAGCCTCCAGAGCAGGCCCTGGACCACATGGCCGCGACAGCGGTGCCTGTAGCCTCTGGGGTCAACCCTGGACCACGTGGCTGCAGCAGCGACACTTCCGGTCCAGCGGCGCCTCAGCCCCAGCACTGCCTCCTTCCATCACAGCCTAACCTGCTGCAGGGAGGAGGGAGCGCTCGCCAGCGGCCGCGCGGGGAAGGAGATGGGGCGGAGCTTCCTCCTGCGTGCTGCTGAGAATCGGCCTGCGCGCCATAAGTGGCACGCATGCTGTAGGTTGCCGACCCCTGCTTTTCTGCATGAAGGGGAATTCCTGCTACAAACTCAGTAAGCTTGCTCTAGGTCTTCGTTGACCGGCATGTACTGATCAGACAAATACTCTCTATGAATCTTTCCAGTGTATTACAGTCTTTATTTGCACCTGGTGTTCTTGATAGAGCGTACCGGGGAAATACGTACATTTGAATAGTTTCTATGAAAGAGGCCGTTTCCAGTCTTTTACACTCGCTCTAATAGTTGCCAGAAGCATTCTTGCACAGTAATTTATCTGTCATTAGGGGAAGGGAGAAGATGGAGGACTTTAAGAATGAAGGGTTTAGGAAGTAAAGGAGTGGATTTAAGTTTCTATACTAGACTAACTTGAAGAGATTCAAGCTTAAAATGTTAAGACAACCTGTTACTTAGAGGGACTTTTTGTTCGGAGGAACACAAGAAAGTTCAACACACTCCTCTGGCTCCCCCTTCTCCGCATGCTGCCTCCTTGCAAGAGCTTGCTAGTCACTTGTCTCTGCAGAGTGGATTAAGATTGTATCTCTTGGTTTCAAGGGTATTTGTGGGTGCTGATTGTACAATAGAGAAAATACATTTCTGTGTAATTGAAGTGATTGATGCTGCTTGATTTTCCACTAGATGAGGCAGTCCTTTTCTCTCTTTCAATAATACAGCTTAGAGTTGTTTTCTCTGGAGTACAGAAAATAAACAAGTCCGGTCTAAAATAAATCTTGAGTTTAAGCTGCTCTGATTAGCCTACTGATGAAGAATTGTAGTACAGTGGACTAGAGTCAAGTCAATGTATTTCAGTTTTGCTTATTATTGAATGTAAATTAATCTTCACCCGATGAATGATATGTTGGCAGACCACAAATCTAGCACATCAGATCTGAGTTTCTGATGGGATGTGCCTAATTGTAATAGTTGCCAAAAAACCTTAGAGTTCGTAAAATATTTAAATGAGGAACTTCATTTGAATGAAATGGTGAGTGTTTTTCCTAGCCAATTCAATTACTTGCATCTTAGTCTAGCTTTAATGTGTCCTGTACATTCAACACATTTAAATACTTCAAAACAATTGTATAGCAGCTAAAGACTGCTGGAGGCCTCCAGTGTTCTTGGGTTTGTTACCTTTCAGTGGTTAAACAGCTGATGTTAGGTTATCAGTTGCCATACAGCTGCTACATCGTTAGCGTGCTGTACTGAATCACATCTAAGGTCGCCAGGTAGAACATAGGAGAATGGCCACACTGGGTCAGACCAAAGGTCCATCTAGCCCAGTATCCTGTCTGCCGATACCAGATGCCAATACCAGATGCCCCAGAGGAAGGGATCACAACAGGGAATCCTCACATGATCCCTCCCCTGTCACCCACTTCCAGACAAACAGAGGCTACAGGTACCATTCCTATCCATCGTGGCTCATAGCCATTGATGGACCTAACCTCCATGGATCTATCTAGCTCTTTTTTAAACCCTGTTAAAGTTCTAGCCTTTACCACATCCTCTGGCAAGGAGTTCCACAGATTGACAGTGCACTGAATGCAGAAAAACTTCCTTTTGTTTGTTTTAAACCTGCTGCCTATTAATTTCATTTGGTGACCCCTAGTTCTTATATTGTGGGAATAAGTAAATAACTTTTCCTTATTTACTTTTTCCATACCAGTCATGATTTTATTAGACCTCTAGCATATCCCCTTTTAAGTCTCCTCCTTTCTAAGCTGAAAAGTCCAATGGTCTCAAGTTGCAGTAGAGGAGATCTATATTGGATATTAGGAAAAATTACTTTACTGGGAGGGTGGTGAAGTACTGGAAAGCAGTGGAATCTCCATCCCTAGAGGTTTTTAAGTCTTGGCTTAACAAAGCCCTGGCTGGGATGATTTAGTTGGGATTGGTCCTGCTTTGGGCAGGAGGTTGGACTTGATGACCTCTCCTGAGGTCTCTTCCAACCCTAGGATTCTGTGATCTTTCATTATGCATGTAACCCATTGTAACTAGCCAACAAGTCGAGATTGAATGCTGAAGTTGATGTGCCCCTACGAGGGCACCATTGTTTTAAAGGTTTAAGTACAAATATTACATTTTCTGTACTTACACAATTAAAATACTTGCTTTTCTACTCATTATTTACCCCTTTCTTTGTTGGAAAATATGATTGCAGTGGACTTGAAATGAAATATATATACGAACACATTTTGGAATATATTGCACCGTGTTATGCACTAGCAAAATAGTGGCAACAGGACAGTAGAATCTGAGTTACAAACACCTCAGGAGTGGAGCGTTTACATCAATTGAAATGTTCATAACTCTAAACAAAATGTTATGGTTGTTCTTTTAAGGGCTTACAACTAACAGCAGGGCCGCCAGGTGTGAGAGGACCTGGCTCCTTGCCCATGGAAGAGCCTCAGGCAGAAGGGGTGGGGCCAAAACTGCAGCCCAGCTCTCTTAGCATCGCCCAGACCATGGTGCATCTCCCTCCTGCCCCAGTCCCAGTCCCCGAAGCAGCGCTCCTGCGGCAATTCAAAAGAGTCCAAGGTTTCGGCTGCCGCCTCTGCTGCAGTAACCACAGTGGTGGCCAGGAGGTCTACGCCCCTTTTCTCCCTCCTGTCAGTGAGCCTACAACTGAACACTGGCTAAACCCAGCTGGGAAACATCACTGTGCAAAAGGAAAATGCTGCGTCCCTTTATTTGTGTTAGTCATTGAACACTGCGCTGCGCTTTACTTGCCCTTTTTAAAATCTCGGCTGCTGCCTGATTGTGTTTTTCTGGTTCCACATGTGGTGTGTGGTTGCTGGGTCAGTTCGTGACCCTCAGGTTCGTCGGTCGGAATTCTGCCGTCTTTTCTTTCTACTATGGTCACAAGAGTGGTGCACTAAACGTTGTTTCTTCTAGTATCCCCACAAAAGCACTTACTATCCTTTATTTTTTGTGGTGGTAGCACAGACTTTAACACGAGCCACATTTAAAGCCTATAACTTTTGATGTTCTCCAGTTCGTTGAGTGGCTCCATTTCTGGTGACTGAAATGAATGTAGATATGCATTCAAGTGTTAACCCGTATACCATTAATGTCCAATACTTATGAATTTAAATATGATTTCATGTATCTGAGTTTAACCAAATGCTTCTCTATATACAGTGTAGCTTTAGTGGCAGCTCTATGTGTACATTCAGAGTCATTCCTTCTGATTTTCTTTCCAGTCCTCCCTTGTTCTTGCACCTTTCCTTTCCCACATCCTTTACTCTCCTGTACTCCTCAGTCTACACTTCTGAATCTGAGTTCTGTTGGAAATAAGAATCAGCAATTCCTCCCCTGTACTGAGGAAACATAAATTGGTGGCTCTTTGTAGCTGTTTACATGTGGTCAATGGAAGCTCATTTACTAATGCTGTAAATATTACGGGTTTAGAGTTTCTTCCACTGCTGCTGCATTTGTTGTCTCCTTGAAATGGAAAAGTCTAAATCACTGGGGACAGTGAAGTCCCAAATATCCAAGCATCAGTAATTTCAGTATCTAGAACTTTGTGTAGTTTGTTCTTTTTAAATTTATTTTTACTAAGTTCAGGGAGCTCGTGGTCTGACTATCTTAGACAGTCTTTAATTAAAGAGCAGTCCTACCGAAAAGCCGGGCGAAAGTGCTCTCACTGTAGAAACCAGCACTTTCTGCATATCAACATGGAACTTCCTGCAGACTCTTTTCCATCTCATCTTCATATTTCCTGTGAAGAATAAGATATTCTTCAAGTGTAAGTTTTGAACTTTATTCTTGATTTGTTTAAGAAGAATGCGTACTGTTGAGTGTGTGGTATGGCTTGGATTTATTTAAAAAAAACCCTGACATTTGTACCTGCTGCTTGCTATCTGTGCTGACTCTGGCTAATAAGATAAAGGCTATGTTTTCCTATAGCTTTTCATCCTTGATGGCTTTCAAATATTTTAGATTGATAAAAATCTTTAGCCCTGTAGTTGCATTATAATAAGCTGTTAGCAGGGCCTTATCTTCCTTAAAAATGTTTTGTAAGATGAAATACCTTGCGAACAGGAGATCCTTGGTCATGTGACAGTTCTGTTTCCTTAGAGACAACAGCAGTGTGTAGTGCATTAGGATGCTTATTCAGTAGAGAAAGGAAGAGACATTTGCTACAGAGCACAAAGGTTTGGCGTGTTTGCTTCTGTTTTGTTGCGTTATCTTAAAAGGGCTAGTAGGATCTTTGTATGCCGTAAGGATGCAAGGGCTCACTGTTAAGGCAGAGTTAACTTCCCCGAATATGGTTTAAAATGTAACCCTTGTATGTGATTGTTTGTAGTTATCACTACAGACTAGTGAGAGTGATGTCATTAGCAGAGCTGTAGCATGACCATGCTGTTAGGTTTTATTTGTTTCTGTCTGTCGCAAGCCGATTGCAATAATAGTTCATGTAGGGATATTACATGGGATGTTTTATTGAACAGACTGTAATTAGTAACTTGCTGAATGGTTAAGTTTCCATCTTTGTTAGACCTTCCTAAAATGGTTCAAAAATAAAGTCTTGAGAAAGTAAAATATAACTGTATATCCTGTTTACAATCTTACAAAATTTGGTATTTTTTCATGCCAGGTAATATGCATGTTCCGCTTTTACTGGGAATGAATGCAGAGATGTGCTAATGAACTCATTGGATTTATTATGTCAGTGAATAACAGTATTAAACATTATTCCTACTTAACCAGTAAAAGATTTTAACTAGCAGTAAAATGTTGCTTAATGGTTTATATTCAAGATACTATATACTAATACATTGTATTATGTAATATAACTGATTAATGAGTTCATATTAAAATCAGTCAGATTATACATTGTGTGTATTTTCAAGGAGTCACTATAGGAAGCTGGGTTTTCTTTATCCCATGAGAACTAGTCCTTTTATAAAACATGAACAAATTAATTATAATACACGGTTATATTTGCAAAATGCAATTAGTTTTTAACTTTTTAGTATTTTTATTTTATTTGTTTGGTGATTATTTTAACAAAAGCACGTGTCCTCTAGATTACTAAGACTTCTGTGCAGTTAAAATAGGTTATTTAATAATTCAGTCAGCCAAACAGATGTTTTTAGCTTCGTAATTTTGAAAAAGAATAAGAAAAATGGTAAAAATCTTTGCAATTTTTTCCAGTGACAGATGGTAATGTAAAATCAGGTTGAGTGACAGGAGGCTGTTATCCTGCCATTAGCAATGAATGATTAAATAGTAAAAATATTGCACTTTCCAAAGATGATTAAAAAATCTCCTTTGGCAATATTCAGTGTGCTATTATTGATTTATACATTAGACTCAAATTGTTGGATTATACATTAAGTTTTCCTGTTCTCTCCCCTTTCCTCAGGAGAACCTTTGGCAGGTCTATCAATTAATGACAGTAGAAAATTAGATACAATTCAAAAACTGCTATAAGCTTCATGCACATTTTGGGGAAGTTATTTCAAACATGTTTTAGGAGGGGAGCATTTTCCAACCCTAACCCACACCAATCAATAAATAAACCATTGAGTAGTTTAAACACAGGCCACTAACAGTTTCCCATCATTTGTAACAAGAAATAGGACAAAACTGCAATTACTGATGAATCTGAACTACGTCATAACTATGCAAACTATAATAAAACATTTTAAAAGTAGCTCATATGGATTGCAGTAGAATAGGATTGTCACTGGTTTGTACATTGGTTGTCGTACCCTTCCCTTTTGTGGTAACAGATTGCTAGTTTACCACAATCTTGTTTTTTCCTTTTCATGTTCACCTTAGATAAATAAATATTTAAAATAATTCTTCTTTGCTTCTCATAAATATACTGTCAGAAAGAAGTATTATACAATGAATAATTGCTGACTGCATTACTAAAGCTTGTACTCAGAAAGCAAAATAAAAATGCTCTCTCCCTTCCTGGAATGATAATTTTATCAATTGTTGTAAGAACCATATAATCACTCATAGAAAGTTAAAAATTTTTGAGACTGGGTACTCATGGAGCTACTAAAGAAGTTTGGAGCCCTTTTACTTCTAGGTCTTTGCTATTTCAATAGCCTAAAGGCTTTATATTTGAAAGTTGTTTGAACCTCCTGAAATGAATTGGTGGACATAGGTCTATATGATATACAGACAGCTTGGCACTACTGATCTCCTTTGTTGGCACACTTATCAAAGAAGTTGAATCATGAATAAGCCATAGAAACTGATGTCTCTTTTCATCCCTAGAATGGATTTTTCCAGAATGACATTTAGACATAAATCTGAGTTGGTAACAAGGCAATTTTCCTTTGCTTGCCTGTTCTTTGGATAAGCAGAGGATTTCAGTCTCCAGAGCTGTTATTGGATATCGTCTCCCCAAAACAAATGCATTTTAAAATTAGGAAACATCGTTGAAAAACCACTGAAGAACCAGCATGCTTCTGCCCTCCCTCTTTTTCCTGTTCTAAAATGAATAGAAGCATTTGGAGAATGGGAAAACTATGAAGAGGAAGTTGGGGGGGGGGAGGTTGTTTTAGGATCTTTCTTGGCTGTAGACCTTTTTGTTTGTTTCTCTTGCAATACTTCAAAAATTGGCCCTCAACAATAAGCACTGATTGTATGTAAAATTATAAGTGCACATTGGACTGCCTTTCTCAAATACAATTCTTGACTAGCTGTAAAGTTGTGGTATGGTAAGTCAGAGTATATATTTGGCTTGAATTTCATTTTAAAGGTGGGCCCTTTTTCTTGATAAAAAATAAAATATCCCTCTATTTTATTTTCTGCTAGAAATATCAGTTATCGGTTTCCCAGTCTTTGCTGGAGGATTTTGATAAAACTTTGGAGGATCTGAATTGTGATGTCAAACACTCAGTACTGAAACCTGAGCAGGAGCTCTCTCAGGGTTCCCATGAGCTAAAATAAGAACCTAAATAGAGCAGAGAGAAGTGGAAATTAATTTGAAACTTCAGATGCCCTGAGGCCCTGTCTGTGCTTGCATGGAAACCATGCAGTTCTACTCCAGAAGCTGACTGTATGAAAATGGTTCCCACTCAAAACCGATCTTTAGATGGATTTTAGAGTCAAAATAAATGTTGGCTTTGCAGAGCCATCAGATCCGTGGAAAAGTGAGTCCAATTATGTTATAGGTCATGCAACATCAACAGAATGGTTAGCTGGGTACTGGAGAGTCAAATCCTCCAATCATTTATATCTGCACAATAGAATTTTGTCTTCATTATGTTTAGTGGTGGTGCACAAGCCAGAAGGAATTCATCTTGTCTTAAGTTAGGTTTGAACCTCATGTTCTTTCTTGTAAACTGAAAAAAGTTAAAGTAAAGTAATTAAGAAATAATAGCTCTAAAACTTAACAATGCCATTTTTATAATAATGGGCCAAAACCGTACAAGAAGATATGTTGTTGAGGGTTTAACTGAAGTTCCTATCTGAGTTAGAACATTGTTTAAGCACAGATCTAACACAGCTTGGTGCATCCATACTAGTTCTCTGAGCATGTCAGAAATTTGTTTAAATAGTTTATCGAATATGGTTCCCTTGCAAGTATATATGGAAGCCCCCCTCTCATCTGGAGACCAGAAGAGCTGCAGCCGAGGTTTCAGCCTTCATCTGTGATGTGATTATTTGATCTTTAAACATTAGCGCCATTCTCTCATGCAGTGAGAGAAATCAAAACCACATGGGCTGGATCCTCAAGTCCAGCTGAGCTCTGTTTGGTGCAGGATTAAAAGGGGAAGTAAAGATGGCTGCCCCGATGCTAAATTGTCAACAAAGGCTTTGCTGGAGTTCAGCTGTACTCCTCTTCCATCTCCCCCGTTCTTTTGCTGTGTCCAGGGATTGCCACCTGGTGACTCCCTTGCAGTATAACAAGGGCTGTAACACAGCTGAGAACCTAGTCCTATATTTCTAATACATGTATATTTAAAAGTGGGGGGAGACAAAACCTTTTAAAAACAAGAATAAAACCATCATTTTTAAAGGGGGAAATAAAATTTTATCTTTGAGGGAGGTTTTAAATCCCCAGAAGAAAAGATATTATTTTCTTCCTGATTTGTTTATGGCTGGCATAATCCCTACATTCCTATTGTGGATATCTAGTTCTTTAAGTTTTCTGAAGCCCCGCTATAGGAAAAACAGTAAGAATATGCAAAATTTCTCAATGTGGTTTCCTTGTGTCAAACACACCATTGGCTGAAGCACCCATAAAACCATAGAATACTAGAGCTGGAAGGGATCTTGAGAGGTCAAGTCCAGTCCTCTGCCCTCACTGCCATGCACTCCGTATTAAACAATGTAATGTTTAGTGCTAAAGTTC
Organism: Pelochelys cantorii; assembly: GCA_032595735.1. Lineage (NCBI taxonomy): Eukaryota > Metazoa > Chordata > Testudines > Trionychidae > Pelochelys > Pelochelys cantorii. Next base: position 1,683,163 of record CM064328.1, read on the forward strand.
AGAGAAGATTAAACTGATGGTGTAACTGACACATGCGTGAATAGTGGACCTTGCACATCAGAGCAGCAGAAGGCAAAGTCTAGTCGGAAAAGCAGCTACCAGAAGAGTATAGAAAGGTGGAATTGTGAGGAGGACCTGTTACCTTACATCTGCTTACACTGGATAGGTTGCTTCCAATCCCTCCGAATTTAGGTTCTAGCCACTTTTCAAAATGAAATTTACACTAGCTTTTCTCTCACTAATTTCTTTGACTAATTCATGTATGATCTGATATGTTTTCTGTAATATGTACTTCCTGCGACATTCTAAGATTAATGTGCCAGTAAGTGTATGAAAATTCTGAAACTTCACCTGCTGCTGCTGGCTTTCAACCATGTGGGCAGAGGTACTCTAAGAAGTAAATTTTTCAGTGGTGAATTACCCTCACTGATAAAAATTGCATGTCTGAATTTGTTTAGCTTCAACTTTCAGCTATTGGATCTTGTCCTAACTTCATCTGTGACATCAAAGAGTGCTCTATCATCCAGTTGTGTTTCCCACAGCAGGTAATTATAGTCTGTGATCAAGTCACTCCTTAACCTTCGCATTGTTAAGCTAAATAGATTAAGCTCTTCGAGTTTTTCACTGTAAGACGGGTTTTCCCTTAATTCTTGTGGCTCTCCAGTGGACCCTCTTTGATTTATCAGCACCATTCTTAATTGTGGACACCAGACCTAGATGCAATACTCCAGTAGCAGTCACATTGATACAGAAGTCATAAAACTTTCCTATTCAACAGTCCCCAGTTTATGCATCCAAGGTTTGCACTAGCTTTTTTCACTACAGCAGTGTTTCTCAAAGTGAGCCGTGGGCCCACTTTGGGAAAGCTGCTAGCGGGCCTGTGCCTCTTTGTTTACCTAAAGGGTCTTGTAGCCACAGAGACTTGAGCCTCCTATTGGCTCCGGTTTGCCATTTCCAGCCGAGGGGAGCCATGGGAAGTGGCAGCCTAGGGCACGCCACTTCCCACGGCTCCCTATGGCTGGAAATGGCGAACCAGAGCCAATAGGGGCTGCATGGCTGTGGACCCTTAAGTAAAGTAGCACGTACCTGCTAGCGGCTTTCCCAAAGTGGGTCCACATTCTACTCTGAGAAACACCAGGCTATAGCAACACAGGAGCAACTCGTGTTCCACTAATTATCCACAATGACCACAAATTCCTTTTCAAAATCACTGCTTACCAGGATAGTGTCCCCCATCCTGTAAGTAAGGCCTATGTTCTGTGATCCTACGTACGAGGTGACATTTGACTATCTTGCCATGTGTATTGTTCTTTTGTGCAAACTTATCAAATGATCCACATGGCTCAATATCAGCACATCCTCTTCATCCATGCCATCTGCAAACTTCATCCACAGCTGAGGTTATGGTTTCCTCCAGGTCATTGGTAAAATGTTGCATAACGAAGGATCAAGAACCAATGCCTTGTGTAATCCACTAGAAACACACTCATTTGATTCCCTGCTTACAATTAGTCAATCAATTAGTCAGCTTTTCTCTATTTTAATATGTGTCATTAATTTTGTATTAGTCTAGTTTCTTAATCGAAATGTGTTGTCCAGTTAAATGCTTTACAGTAGTCTAAGTATATGACATCAACACAATTTGCTTCATTCTAAGACCACAAACCAGGAAGCAAGACTATTCCACCACCATCCCCTTTCTGTGTATGAAGCAAGCTTCTTTCTTGGTTGTGAAGCACTGCATTTTTAAATAGGTTTTCCTCCTTCTCTTTGCCATCTGTCTGTGCTGGGTATAGAATAGATACATCTCAAACATTCTTATAGTCTGGTTTATTCGCTCAGTAGTATGCAGAAAAACAGTATTTAGATTGAAATAGTGGGGGTTTTATATATATATAAGCAATATGCAGTATTTAGATTGAAATAGTAAATAATGGGTGTGTGTGTGTGTGTGTGTGTGTGTGTACACACACACACACACACACACACACCAGTATGCTGTACAGAAAAAGGAAGAATCATCCTTTTGCTGCTTCATTCAGTGGACAAGGGTCCATGCAGTAGCTAATGATGAGAATTTTATCTCCTAAATAATATAACAAGCATCCTTCCAGCTCCGTGTTAGCAAACAATGTTTTCAAATGTGTGCTGTGACCTATTAATGTCCAGATGAATCTGTTTCAAAGCAAATGGGTAGGTGACAGCGTTAACACATGTTTTTCTGGAGGCCTTTCCAGCATTTTTAAAAATTTGTTAGCCATACATAATGGAAAAGTCATCCTGTTGCATAGGGAATGGTCTGCAGGTGTTTTCATCTAAATGTTACTTGGTAATAGCCCTACAGACTGCTTCCCCTGAAGATCTATGGGAATCTATTTTCCGTTTTCACTTTGCTGAAAGCCATCTCTCCCCTTTTATCTTCGTCTTCTAAAGCTATTGTGAGAAGAGGACTAATTAGTACATGTGCCAGCCTCCCTGAGGATCCGCACCAACCTTTGCTAGCCTAAGCCCTGGCTTAGAGACCCTGCGACAGAGACTGTCCTGAAATGTTTCAACCACCTAGGGGTCTGCAGCTAGTACATAGTTCTGAGCTGAATTGGTAGTATTCTTTGTGCAGCTATAGTGTGTGTGTGTTTGGTTATTACGGTATGTAAGTTAAGGTTAAGGCCAGCAAAGTATTGGCGTAAACAGTGACTTGACTGGTGATTTCTGAGATTTATTTTTAGTGATTGCATTGCTATAGCTGCACTTTCTAAAATAACAATATGAACAGTTCTCTGTGATTGATATACGACTGAGGGAGATCTCTTATGGGGCTGCTTGCACACAGATGTGTTCTCTGTCTTGGAATAGATACGTACTATTTCTAATAGATTGGGATGTTCCTTGTGTGGAGCTTGCTTAATTCTTAGCCTTTGGGGAAGTGCCTTTTGGACTCTCCAACAGAAGTGTGATGTTATTCTTTCTAGTTTACTATAAAAACACATTGTTGTAATTCTTCCTGTAATGAAATATGAGGAAACAGGTCATGGCTGTGGAAATGGCTGGCACATCAAAGTGCAAAGGGATGAGCTGTCACACAATCATAGAAATGATTGTGTGAAATCCCAGTCTAATAGAATAGTGTATAGCTATTCCAAGGCCCTTTGCTCTTGTGCTCTTAATGGCTCTTTGTCTTTCAAACGGGGGTTATTAAGAGCACAAGAGCAAATTATTCTACTGCATAGGAAAGATAGATTGTATGGCAAGAGACCACCCTGGCTTAACTAGGAGATTTTGAATGATCTACAAATGAAAAAGGAGTCGTACAAAAAGTGGAAACTAGCTCGAAGGACAAAGGATGATTATGTTAAAATAACACAAGTATGTATCGGCAAAACTAGAAAGGCCAAGGCACAAAATGATCTCAAATTAGCTAGAGACATAAAGGGGAACAAGAAAATATTCTACAAATGCATTAGAAGCAAGAGACAGACCAAGGTGAGGGTGGGCCTGTTACTCAATGAAAAGGGAAAAACAAAAATTGAAAATGTGGAAATGGCAGAGGTGCTTAATGACTCGATGGTTTTGGTTTTCACCAAGAAAGTTGGTGGCAATTGAGTGCTTTACATAATGAATGCCAGTGAAAATGTGATAGGTTCTAAAGCTAAAATGTGTGTGGGGGGGGGGGAACAAGTTAAAATTACTTATCCAATTTTGATGTGTTCAAATCACTAGGGCCTGATGAAATGCATCTTAGAACACTCAAAGAGCTAACTGAAGAGAGATCTGAGACATTTGCTAGTATCTTTGAAAAGTCATAGAGTATAGCAGAGACTCCAGAAGACTGGAAAACGGCTAATATAATGCCCATTTTCTAACAAAGAGAAATAAGGACAACCCAAGGAATTACAGCCCAGTCAATTTAACTTCTGTACCAGGAAAGATAATGGAGTAAATAATTAAGAAATCCATTTGCAAACATCTGGAAGATAAGGTGATAAGTACTAGTCAGCACGAAATTGTAAAGAACAAATCATACCAAACCAAGCTGATAGCTTTCTTTGAAGCCTTGAGACTAAGGGGAAAGTGGTAGATGTGGTACATCTAGACGTTAGTAAGGCATTTGACAGTCTCACGTGACCTTTTCCTTTATAAACTAGGCAAGTACAACCTAGATGGGGCTACTATAAGGTGGGTGCATAACTGGCTAGTTAACCATTCTCAGAGAGTAGTTATTAATAATTCACAGTCATGCTGGAAGACATAACAAAGTGGGGTTCCACAGAGTGCAGTTTTGGGACCAGTTCTGTTAATTATTTTTATAAGCAATTTAGATGATGGCATAAGTAATACACTTATAAAGTTTGTGGGTGATACCAAGCTGGGAGGGCTTGCAAGTGCTTTGGAGGATAGGTCATAATTCAAAATGGTCTGGACAAACTAGAGAAATGTTCTGAGGTAAATAGGAGGAAATTCATTAAGGAAAAAGGCAATGTACTCCATTTAAGAAGGAACAAGCAGTTTCACACATACAAAATGGGAAATGACTGCCTAGGAAGGAGTACTGCAGAAAGGGATCTAGGGATCATATTTAACCAAAAGCTACATATGAGACAACAGTGTGACATGGTTGCAAAAAAAGAAACGTTATTCTGCGATGCATTAACAGTAGTGTTGTGAGCAAGACATGAGAAGTCATTCTTCTGCTCTACTCTGCAATGATTAGGCCTCAATTGGAGTATTGTGTTCAGTTCTGGGCACCATATTTCAGTAAAGATGTGGACAAATTGAAAAAGGTGCAGAGAAGAGCAACAAAAATGATTAAAGGTCTCCAGCACATGGCCTATGAGGGGAGTCTGGAAGAATTGGGTTTGTTTAGTCTGGAAAAGAGCAGATTGAGAAGGGGGCATGTCGAGAAGGGGGCATGTCATGGCTCCTTCCTCACTCTGGCACGATAAATGCAGAAGTGGGGGCCAGGAAAAGTACCCCAAAACCTTATCTACCTGGCTTTGGTATAAAACTTCCCCTCAAAATCTTAACAACCTAGATTTTGGGAATAAAACACCACTGCCACCACCGAAATATTAATAAAGCAACCAGGGAGAGACTACTTGGGAAATCTCACCCCTAAAGTACAAACCAGGATACCAAAATTAACCAGTACCAGGTTAATAGAAAGAAAAGAGAGAGAACTTTTATTATCACCACAATATTCCTGTTGCAAGCATAATGACTAGATGGAACAGTAACAAAATAATATACTCATGGAGGAGAAATTTACCATGGGCCAGGAACTGAGTTACAAAGGAGAGCAAAACCCATTTTTAAATGCACAGACCAGATCCCATTTCCCAAACCATAAAACAATAAAACCTAACAGATTTATCTAAATGTATCCTACTTACAGACTGTGAAGAGTATTTTCTTAGAGGGAGACATCCTGTCTCCTTCAATAGCTGGAGAGAAACTACCCGAACAAAGGAGGGAAAATCCCCAAAATTCCTTTGTCCCAGTTTGAAATTCCTACCTGCATTCCTATTGGCTGAATTTACCTGGTTAAGTAAGGGACATAGTTAACCCCTTAGTCCCCAGGCTGCTGGCTAACCCTCATGATCATGACAGGCCATAACAGCTTTCAAGTATTTAAAGGGGTGTTACAAGGATATGGGAGTAAAATTGTTCCCCTTGGCCTTTGAGGATCAGACAAAAAGCAATGGGCTTAAATTGCAGCAAGGGAGGTTTAGGTTGGACATTAGGAAAAACTTCCTACCTGTCAGGGGGTTAAACACTGGAATAAATTGCCTGGGGAGGTTGTGGAATCTCCATCACTGGAGATATATGAGAGCAGGTTGGACAGACGCCTGTCAGGGATGATCTAGATGGTGCTATCCAGATCTCTATCAGGCATTCTTAAATCTTACATACCCACCTGGGAAAGCTTTCAGATTCATCCCTTTTATATCTGTTTAAATACAGTGGGTCACCATTTTTTAAAAGTCTGATATATAATTTCCCTAATTACTGCCTACAGACAGTTGATATTTGTGACATTCCTGTGTGATAACTCTTAGCAAATGTTGACATTTACTTCACTGTTAATGGCTATGCGTTCAAAATAGTTACTTTTCTGAATTTCTGCAATGTGTAGCTGGGGCTTGTTCTAATATAGTCTTATCTGTGGGCTGGGAGTGGAGATTTGGGAATTCACAAGTGACACTTTTGACATGGACAGACTTCCCATTTCTCTGGTCTGAAATCACAGCCTCACCTTGCTCTTTTGGGATGACTCATAGACTGTAAGGTCAGAAGGGACCAGGATGATCATCTAGTCTGACCCCCTGCACAATGCAGGCCACAGAATCTCACCCACCCACTCCTGGAATAATCCTCTCACCTATAGCTCAGATATTGAAGTCCTCATATGGTTTAAAGACCCCAACATGCACAGAATCCTCCAGCAGTGATCCGTGCCCCATGCTACAGAGGAAGGCAAAAAATCTCCAGGGCCTCTGCCAATCTACCCTGGAGGAAAATTCCTTCCCGACCCCAAATATGGCGATCAGCTGAACCTTGAGCATGTGGGCAAGACTCACCAGCCAGACACCCAGGAAAAGTTCTCTATAGTAACTCCTGTCATCCCTCCATTGGCCTATTTACCACTGATAGTGAAAGGTCAATTTGTTATCAAGATCATGTTGTCTCATCAAACCATATCTCATCATCCTCTTCATAAACCCATCTAGCTTAATCTTGAAACCAGATAGGTCTTTTGCCTCCACTACTTCCCTTGGAAGGCTGTTCCAGAACTTCACTCTTCTAATGGTTAGAAACCTTCGTCTAATTTCGAGTCTAAACTTCCTAATAGCCAGTTTATATCCATTTGTTCTTGTGTCCACACTGATATTGAGCTTAAATAATTCCTCTCCCTCCCTGGTATTTATCCCTCTAATATATTTAAAGAGAGCAACCATGTCTCCCCTCAGCCTTCTTTTGGTTAAGGTAAACAAGCCAAGCTCCTTGAGTCTCTCTTCATAAGACAGGTTTTCCATTCCTCAGATCATCCTAGTGGCCCTTCTTTGTACGTGTTCCAGTTTGAATTCATCCTTCTTAAACATGGGAGACCAGAGCTGCACACAGTATTCCAAATGAGGTCTCACCAATGCCTTGTATAACGGCACTAACACCTCCTTATCCCTACTAGAAGTACCTCGCCTAATGCATCCCAAGACCGTATTAGCCTTTTTCACGGCCGTGTCACAATGGCAGCTCATAGTCATCCTGTGATCAACCAGGACTCCGAGGTCCTTCTCCTCTTCCGTTATTTCCAACTGATGTGTCCCCAGCTTATAACTAAAATTCTTGTTATTAATCCCTAAATGCATAACCTTACACTTCTCACTATTAAATTTCATCCTATTGCTATCACTCCAATTTACAAGATCATCCAGATCTTCCTGTATGATATCCCGATCCTTTTCTGAATTGGCAATACCTCGCAACTTTGTGTCATCCGCAAACTTTATTAGGACACTCCCACTTTTGGTGCCAAGGTCAGTAATAAAAAGATTAAATAAGATTGGTGCCAAAACTGATCCCTGAGGAACTCCGCTAGTAACCTCCGTCCAACCTGACAGTTCACCTTTCAGTATGACCCGCTGTAGTCTCCCCTTTAACCTCTCAATTTTCATATTGATCCCCATCTTTTCCAGATCAGATCAGTTACACTTTTACTCTTCTTCACTGTGCTGACAGAGGCAAATAAATAATTCCTTTCCCTTGTACACATCAGCAGTGTCTTACACAGGGAACTGTTTGAGGGGCCTGCTTTATTTCCCTCCTGCCCTTGGTGGTCAATAGCTATGTGTTTGAGTTCCATGTGTGACTGATGGATGTTCTGCTTCATCACTGAACCATTTTACTGATGGTTTTATGAGTATTCTGACAACTTCTCATCTACCAGTACCGTTAGATTGACACCTTCATCTCATTCTACCTTCACATTTTCCTCAGAGGTCACAGTTATATATATACTGATGCAGCAACCAGTGAGGAAACTGAATGATAGTGAACATAGAATAGAATCACAGAATGCTAGAAATGGAAGAGATCTCAAGAGGTCATCAAGTCCAGTTCCCTGCCCCCACTTGTTCCAAATCAGATCAGTTATACTTTTACTTTTCTTCACTGTGCTGACAGAGGCAAATAAATAATTCCTTTCCCTTATACACATCAGCAGTGTCTTCCACAGGGAACTGTTTGGACCGGAAGACAGTCTGGTAAATTCTGCTTGCCTTAGTTGTGATCATTTTTAATCCCTAGCTGACTGGATCCAACATAGTTGAGGGTATTACTGAGGCTGAGTTTCTCTTATTTATTGAGGCCGTAGAGATATTGCAGGAGTTGGCTGAGCTCGTCCCCAAAGCTGATTGAAAAACAGCAAGGGTTTTCGGCTTATTATTGAGGGAGATTATGCACACTTTCTCTCCTCAGCCTTACACGGAACCAGGGAACTAGGTGTTGGCATTAACAAGCAGTTATTGATCAGTCTCAGCTTTTTACTTTTTTAGGGAGAATTATTAAGAATAGATGGCGCTGAAGCAGCTTCAGTGTCTTCAGAACCTTATAATCCCTAGATCTCTACTACCTGTTTGTTTTTAGATTTCTGTTTAGTGCAGACACAGTATTATCTGTAGCTATCACTTCTTGGCAGTAGACAAATTGGCTTGGCAGGTACTTTTGCTGTTATATATATATCTTGGTTTCTGTTATCACCACTCCAGTTCACCTGATGGAAGTGGACTTTGCCCACGAAAGCTCAAGATTCTATATATTTTAGTTATTCTCTAGGGTGCCACAGTATCACTCGCTGTTTTCAAAGTTACAGACTAACACTGCTACCCATTTGAAACTTGTTAGTTTTTGTTAGAGCATTAGTAATTCATCCCCCATGAGACTGAGTTGAAGTGTTTTCAAAAATTAGTGAGGAGAAATGGGAAGGCTCTTCAGAGGGGTTTATTCTTTCCACTCTGAGAGATGGCCAAAAGATTGTAAAAAGTACTTTTCTTCCTCAGGAGCCTTGATGTGCAGATTCCACATGGTTCCTATTTGTCATTTTTACCTTTGATTGACTCTTAGTATTGCACCATTTTTAGCATGAAGCAGAGGTTTAGTTAAGTCTTATTTTGGATGGTTATTTTCTTTGCTTTATATTGTAAGAACCCACAAGCTGATATGATGTATTTTAGATGCCACAGCAAAAGAAGCCTTAAAAACAAACGAGCTGATGACAGAAGAGTTGCAGTTGATAAATTATAAATATATTCAGCAAAATAAAAATAAAAAGATAAGATAAAATATTAAGATTAGAAAAAACAAAATTTTGTGATGTTCCCAAAATAGTTTATTTAGGGCATTCAGCAGACAGACTTAGTATGACAACATTCATGAAAAATAAGGATTCCTTTGACAAAATAGCTTCATGTATTTTTAGTGCATAAAATATACAGTCAAAAATATGACAGCAGTCACTGGGAAACTACTTCCTGAACTTGGTGATAGACAGTTGATGGGGAAAGTGTTGTAAATTGGGTACATGGCTAAAAATTGGCTTTGTTGAAATCACATACTGCTTCATTCTGTAAATCGTTCATCCCCCTCTTTTTAGAATGCAAATAATTCTTAGGACCTCCCAGTGCTAGGTGGTGCACAAACACATAGAAGGGCATGCTCCCTGCTTTGAAGAGCTTACAAATTCATTTCCTAAATTATCTTCATGTGATAAGTAAGAAGGAAATTCAAGATGACCTCTTCTCTGGTTTATCTCTGTATTTCTGAATCATTAACAGTCTTCTAGTTCTATAAGTTAGAAATCCTTTTGGCTATCCTTATTCGGACATGTGTGTTACCATAAGAGGGATAGTTAAAATTCCTTGAGGATAGAATTCTTCTGCTTAGATAGCCTTGATATTTTGTTCAGGTTTTTTTCTTTCTTAATCTCTCTTCCTGCTGATCAATAACAATTGTCCACAATTGTCCCCTTTGTTGGGGGAATCTCAAATAAGCAAAAGTTTTGAAATAATGGGATTGCCATGAATTGACAATAATGGTACCATTTTCCTTTAATTCATCAGACTATTTCTGCTTCAATATTAGAGCACCCTTCTGGAGATGGCTCTTTTATTACTTCCATTAGTACTGTCTGTAAGATTACAGCAGGCTACAGATTTCATTAACAAATGGCTTTTCGATCTTGGTTACATAAGGAAACGGAGTGCCACCTTAAGAATCATAGAACACTAGAACTGGAAGGGACCTCAAGAGGTTAAGTCCACTCCCCTGCCCTCACGGCAGGACCAAGCACAATCTACATCATCCCTGACAGGTGTCAATCCAACCTGCTCTAAAATATTTCCAGTGATGGAGATTCCACAACCCCCCTAGGCAATTTATTCCAGTGTTTAACCACCCTGACAGGTAGGAAGCTTTTCCTAATGTCCAACCTAATCCTCCCTTGCTGCAGTTTAAGCTCATTGCCGCTCATCCTATCCTCAGAGGCCAAGGAGAACAATTTTTCTCCCTCCTCTTTGTGACACCCTTTTAAATACTTGAAAACCGCTATCATGTCCCCTCTCAGTTTTCTCCTTTTCATACTAAATAAGCCCAATTCTTTCAGTCTTCCCGCATAGCTCATGTTTTCTAGACCGTTAATCATTCTTGTTGCTCTTCTCTGGACCCTCTCCAATTTTCCACATCTGTTTTGAAATATAGTGCCCGGAACTGTGCACAATACTTCAATTGAGGCCTAATCAGCACAGAGTAGAGCGGAAGAATGACTTCTCGTGTCTTGTTCACAACACTCCTGTTCATGCAGCCCAGAATCATGTTTGCTTTTTTTGCAACAGCATCACACTGCTGACTCGTATTCAGCTTGTGGTCCACTGTAATCCCTAGATCCCTTTCTGCCGTACTCTTTCCTAGACAGCCGCTTCTCATTCTGTATGTGAAACTGATTGTTCCTTCCTTAATGGCGTACTTTGCAATTTGTCCTTGTTAAACTTCATCCTATTTACCTCAGACCATTTCTCCAGTGTGTCCAGATCACTTTGAATTTTGACCCTGTCCTCCAAAGCACTTTCCACCCTGTCCGCTTGGTATCATGTGCAAACTTAATAAGCGTGCTCTCTGTGTCATCATCTAAATAATTGATGCAGATATTGAATGGAACTGGTCCCAAAACAGACCCCTGCAGAACCCCACTCGTTATGCCCTTCCAGCATGACTGTGAACTGTTAATAACTACTCTGAGAACAGTTATCCAGCCAGTTATAGTAGCCCCATCTAGATTGTATTTCCTTATTTTATTGATAAGAAGGTTATGTGAGACCATGTAAAATGCCTTACTAAAGTCTAGGTATACCAGGTCCACCACTTCTCCCTTATCCACCAGACTCGTTATCCTATCAAAGAAAGCTATCAGATTGGTTTGACATGATTTGTTCTTTACAAATCGATGCTGGCTGTTACCTGTCACCTTATTTTCTTCCAGATGTTTGCAGATGAATTCCTTAATTACTTGCTCCATTATCTTTCCTGGGACAGAAATTAAACTGACTGATCTGTAGTTTTACTTTTTTATAGATGGGCACTAGATTTGCCATTTTCCAGTCTTCTGGAATCTCTCCTGACTTCCATGACTTTTCAAATATGATAGCTAAAAGCTCAGATACCTCCTCTATCAGCTCCTTGAGTATTCTAGGGTGCATTTCATCAGGCCCTGGTGATTTGCAGACATCGAACTTTTCTAAGTAATATTTAACGTGTTCTTTTTTTATTTTAACTTCTAAACCTACCCCATTCCCACTAGCATTCACTATGTTAGGCATCCCATCACTACCAAAGTTCTTGGTGAAAACTGAAACAAAGAAGTCATTAAGCACCTCTGCCATTTCCAAGTTTTCTGTTATTGTTTCTCTCTCTTCATTGAGCAATGCACCTACTCTGTCTTTGGTCTTCCTCTTGCTTCTAATGTAATTGTAGAACATCTTCTTGTTACCCTTTATATCTCTAGCTAGATTTAGCTCGTTTTGTGCCTTTGCCTTTCTAAGAATGTTTAAGTTGATTGGAATACATTCAGAAAAATGTCTAAGTAACTCCAAGAAAAGAGCTAGTCTAGGAAGGTTTTAGTGTGTATAGAAAAGAATACAGAATTCTGTAAGTAGAAATCTTTTTAGCAAGGTGTTCATGTTTAGACACTTTTTTCTATATCATCACCAAGAGTGGGTTTCTAGGTGGAAAATTGAAGGCAGTGGTATTTATAGAATTAATAAGAACTGATGGAGATGCCTCTTAATGAAGCTGAAAGCAGATTGTGAATGCTGAATTTTGTCTTTTACTAGAAAGAAGTTGTCTAACAGGAGCATTATAATAAAAAATTGATTTTGACACCACATACCAACACAATGTATGTTTAAAGTTTCAGAAGGTGAAAATAATTCTAATTCTTCTATCCCTAATAAATACAAATGCTCACTGAGTTGCATTAAACTACTTCCAAATGTACCACAATGTACCACTTTTGGCAAGTTTATGGAGCATCAGGTGTCCAGATTCAAAACAGTATCCTAGTTGCCAACAGCCACTCTCCCCATCTGCACCTGAAATTCAGTTCAGACAAGCCCTAGTTACAACAAACGCAACTCAGAAGAGCAGACTTCAAAGGCGTGAACTCTATGGCTTACCTTTCAGGGGAGATTTTAATCTGTAGCCTTTCTCTCAGAAAGCTTCAAATCCAACTCAGTGACCTCAGTGCTGTCTGCCTTCAGGTCCTGGTCATGTCATGCCAGACTTCACCTTTGCTGTCTACAGGCCTGACTTTATTTGATACGTCAAATACCCGTTGGACAGGCAGGTTTGTGTACCTGCACGAGTGTTTCAGTCTATCAGCTGGTGGCAGAACCCCGGACAATGTGCATAAAGAAGTACCTTTTTTCTCCCAGAGCCAGTTATGACTCTGGAAAGTCATCTGTTGAAGTTTGGAGACCCCAATCTCAGTCAATCTGAATAACAAGTGCATGAGATTTTGCTGCAGGACAGGACACAGTCTGGGTTACATCACACATGCCTTTCTTCTTCCATGGTCCATTCATCTCCTATGTCTGACCAAGTTCCTCTTATTCCGAAGGTATTTGGGAAGCTAAAAGGAGACAAACCAATATTAACCCTTATTGCATCAATATGGCCAAGACAATATTGGTTCATGGACCTACATGAGCTTTCTGTCTGGTCGCCAATAGCTTTACCACTGGTCAAGTGTCTTCTATCGAAGCAAGATTCTACGTCCCTATCTCCAGTCTCTCCATATTACAACATAAATCTGCTGTTACTTTCATGTTTGAATTTTTATGAGAAATTGTGCTCCTGGAGGGGTTCAGACATTTGGTGAATATCATAATATAATCTACTAGAACCATAAACTAGAAGAGATTTTTTTATCTGAGTGCAGTCTCAACATTGATCGTCCCATCTCATGGCAATTGCAGATATGCTGGACTATTTGTTTCTCCTGAAATCGTCAGGCCTTTCATTTAGTTCTTTGAGAGTTCACATGGATTATATATCTGTACCACATCCACCAGTGATGTTTTTTCCATTTGTTCACATCGTCGTCTTTTCCATTTCTTGAAAGGTATAATCAATCTTTACCCTCCTTTCTCTGATCCTTTACTTGGATAGGATCTCAATCTAGCCCACTCCAAACTCATAGGACCTCATTTTGAGCCTATGGCTATAACATCACTATTGTTATTGTCTATGAAGATGGCTTTCTGGTGCTGCTTGCTTCTACTAGAATGATTTCCAAATGTGTTCCTAAAGCATAACTATTGCCTGAAGCAAACATTTGTTTGCCAGTGTTTTTTCCCCCTGAGACCCCATTCTTTGAAAGCTGAAGAAACACTTCATGCTTGTGGAGAAATGCTCCCGTAGCTGATATCTGCAAGGAAGTGACATGGTCATCTGTACATACTTACTCTGCCTACTATACCATTGTTCAGGCCTTTCAGAATGGCGCAGCTTTGGCAAGTTGGTGTCACAGGCTCTGTTAAGATGGTTCAAAGTTCCTCGGCCCATAAGGGATCTGCGGATAGGTCACCTGCTATGGAATGTAGATGTGCACAGTCTCTGAGTTTCAAATAAAAGGTACTTACCCATACAGTAACTGTTGTTCTTCAAAATGTATTGCACGTACGTAAATCCCACAACCCTCCCGCTTTCCTGCTACACTGGACACTGCGTGTGGCCATGCAAGGGAATGAGGGAATTCCCAATGAGGGAATTCCCCATGAGGGAATTGGCGGCCACACCTTTTTTATGCCCATGCTTGAGAGCACAGGAAGAGCCGCAAAACATGTGCCTTCTAGTTCTAATCCAGGTGGAATTCTGGCTCCAGTCCCTTGGGCATACATACAGCTGCTGTGGAGTATATTTGTGCACAGCATCTTGAAGAACAACAGTTACAGAATGGATTTTTACCCTCATTTTAATGAGACACATGAACTCTTTAAGGCAATTTGAACACATCACCTTTAGCTGTGTAGGTACTCCTGTTACTTTCATGTTTGAATTAGTTGTACCTTTGACCCAGTGTTGTTAAAGAGAATAATGGTTTTGTTTTCACCTTTATCTATATTTACTGCTGTTTTTAATCATTAACATGGAATACCTTATTTCTTATTTTAGTCCTCCTCGACCTCTGACAAACATGAATGACACCCTGGTTACCCACATGTCCTCTGGAGCACCTACTCCAACAAAAAGGTATGTATTTCTCACTAAATGTACTGTTTACAGCTTTGAGAGAGGTAAAAATAGAATGACTTTTACATCATTGTTAGTTGTTTCAAATGCTACTGCAGCTTCTCCAAGTGTGTCTGATGTTCATGAAACAAGACTTGATTGTTGCTGCTGCTTTTTGATCTCTTTAGAGAGCTATTTTCTTTTATTGAGTAATTTTTACTACAGAAATATGACTGAAGAAGTAACTAGCTGCTGCTAAAGTTTTATAAAGAGTATTTCCTCCAAAGCCATTTAAAAGGCCCGGTCTGGCTACACTGCAGACTTTTGTACAGACGATGTTGTCAGTGTTGTTTCTGTTTTGGCTGCATATGTGTAAAATAATTGTTTTGTTGTCTTTGTTCATGTCTGTTCTTTACACAAAGTAGGAACCGATTGTGTAAACTTTCTTTTGGAATTCCTGAGGCCTACTCTATGTGGAGCAGGGGCAGTTAGCTCACAGTGATTAGTGCGCAGTATGCAAGCTGTGCTAATAGTGTGCACACAGGACAACTGTGCACTACTGAGCAGATGAGGAAGACAAGATAGATGAAGATGACATTGAGCAATTGCTACTTCACAAGTTCTTCTGGGAGCAACTGCACAGTGCTGTTTTTGGGCTTGGGAAATCAGCATCAGTTGATGAGACAGGATTGTTCTGCAGACCTGGGATGACCAGCAGAACTAGATGACCGAATTTCAGGGTGGACATGGTGGATATCTGCCCTACATAGGCCCATAGGGAGGCTGTGCAGCAGGCAACAGATTAGAAAGGTCTTCATGGAGTATCCAGTTGAAGCCAGACTGGCCCATATAAAAGAGCTGCAGAGCAGAGCTGCTTCAGTCACTTCCTAGAGCTTGAGGAGCGAGGAGTACTGGCTGCCTTGCAGGCTGAAGGCAGCAAGCATCCTGGACAGAGACACAGGGAGCTAAAGGGAGCTCCTGGTGGTCTGGAGAGATCGTCAGTCTGAGGCCCTGAAGCACAGGCAAAGAGAGTGCTGGTACCTTGGGGAAGTGGACCAGGGAAATCTACTAACGAGTCTGAGGGGACACAGCAAGTGGTGGTCATCTACATGGTTTCAGGACCTGGAGTAGTGGGTGGACCCAGGCCGCCCTTCACCTCCATCTTGCCACTGAGGAAGTTTCCAGACAATTGGCGGCAGTAGCCACTGAGAGAAGTGGCTGGACAGCGAACTGTGATACTGTCCCTCAGATGTAGGGGAGCACAGAGTGCGGCACAGCCTGAGGATTGCGTCACGAAGCGGGCACTACCATCCTTGGAGTGACATGGGTCCTGGAGAAGAAGTGACAGCAGCAAGACATCACCACAAGAGGGCACACTGGCGAACAGAGCTATTCTGCAGGACAGCCAGTAGATGGTGCTATAGTGGTGAATAAACCCCATCACGACCTTTTTGAGATCAGTGCTGACCCACTCAGTGCCCCCGTCCATTGAGGAGCAACTCACCATTGCCATCTGGAAGCCAACCACCCCCAAATGTTACTGGTTCATAGCCAGCCAATTTGGCATAGGGAAATGGGCTGGGATTGCATTCCAAGGCAGGCATGTGAGGCCACACGTAAGGTGATGTTGTCCCAGTTTTTAAAGCTTAGTTATATGCAGGAGATGAATGATGCCAATGCATGGAGTTCCCAGGCTGGGTGGGAGTAATTGATGGACCCGTGTCCCTATCTTTTGCCTCCCCCTCCCCCTCTCGCCCCCTCTCCCGCCCCCAGGCTCAGAAAGGTGGTGCCAAGGTCTGGATGACCACTGTGACATGTTCACAAACTTAACGCACGGTGGTCTGGGAGCACAGATGTAAGGTTCATTGCAGGGGACATATGCTGGTGCTTACACCGTTTACTGAGATAGGGGGAGTCACATTATGGAAAGATTTCGTTATTTGAACATGCTGCAGGAGGCAGGTTGGGGTAGAGGCTCTTATGTTCTCATGAGGTTGTGGCTGTGCTATGCTGCTGGCTGTTTTGGGGTGGGAGGGTGGGTGTTCACTAGGCACAATAGATGAGCGGTAGCAAAGGGGAGACAGGTAACTGGGTATGTGCCTTCCACGCACACAGGCTTGTCACCAGTCGATGGGCAGGACTTCAGCATGATGCAGGAGCTGATTGCCCAGTAGCTCCAGCTGTCATTTTGCAAGGGTGAATGGCAGGTGGTGAAGGGGAGCAGTGTGGGCAGATGACACAGATGGGGGGGCTGAAGACGGGAAAGGCTCCTCATTCATGTCTGTCAGCAACTTAAATAACCCCTTTCCCTCCCTGGTATTTATCCCTCATTTGTACTGTGGAGAGTGGGGATGTGAACATGTAGCCATTTACACGATTAACCCATGAGCTTGTGCTGACAGATACACACATCCCCCCTTCCCTGCTGCCTCTGTATCAGAGGCAGCGTGAGGGGGAGACAGGTGGGAGATGGTACATGCAGCCAGCTCTCTATGCGTGCTGGCTCCCCCCCCCCCGAGCTGTTTCCCCCTCCCTCCTACAGAGGCAGCAACAGAGGGGGGCAGGTGGAAGCCAGTGCTCCTGTGAGCACCAGCTCCCATGGGGCCGCCTCCCACACACCCCCACACTGATGTCTCTGACGCAGAGGCAGCAGCATGAAGGGAGGTTAGCAGCACGTGGCACTCACGCACATGCCAGCTCCCTTGGAGCCGCTTCCCCTCTCCCCTCTGAGGCAGAGGCAATTGGTGTGGCAGGTGGGATTCAGTAATCCAGCTTCCCATGTGTGCCAGCTCCTGTGAAGCCACCTCCCCTCCCCTCCACCCCCACTGCTGGCTCCCCACAAGCACCGGCTCCCCCCCTTCTCCCCCAGGCATAAACATGTAACCACTGAAATGTACAGAGGTTACACATTTTCAAAATTAAACTCATTTTAACATCCCTGGTAGAAAGCAGTCATATCTCCCTTCAGCCTCCTTTTGGTCTGGCTAACGAAGCCAAGCTCTTTGAGTCCCCTCTCATAAGGTACGTTTGCCTTTCCTCAGGTCATCTGAATAGCCGTTCTCTGCATCTGTTCCCACTTGAATTCATCTTGCTTAAGCATGAGACACCAGAACTGTGCACCATATTCTAGATGAGGTCTTACAAGCACCTTATATAATGGTGCTAATACCTCCCAGTCTCTACTAGAAATACTTCACCTGCAGCATTCTGCTACTGCATTAGTCTTTTTCATGTCTGCATCACATTGGCAGCTCCTAGTCATGCTATCTTCAAACAATATACCCAGGTCTTTCTCCTCCTTCTCTTCCAAATGGTAAGGTCCCAGCTTATAGCAAAAATTCATGTTCTTAGTTCCTAAAAGTGTGACTTTGCACTGTTAAATGACATCCCATTTCTGTTACTGCAGTTTGCAACGTCATCTGGATCATCTTGTATGATATTCATCATCTCCATATTGGCTATGCCTTCCAAGTTTGTGTCATCCACAAATTTTATTAACACACCCCTCCTTTTTCTGTCACGATCAATAATAATAATGTTCAATCAGTTTGGTCCCAAGATCGATCCCTTAGGAACTCCACTAATAACATCCCTCCAGCCCGACAGTTCACTTTTCAGTATAATCTGTTGGAGTCGCCCCTTTCTCCCAGATGGCAATGAGATCTAAGGTTTCAGCCGGGCTCCAAGTAGGTGATTGGGGCATTTTGTGAAGGCTGCTGGAAAAATATTACCATAATGCTTATGTAATGGGATCTAGGTGTAAATAGCCCTGCGCCAGGCTTTAAACAGAAGGGTCATCTGGTCAGCTTGACCCCAGAGTAGTGCAGGTTGCAAAAGAAAACACAACAGTTGTTCTTCGAGGAGTCCCCATGGGTGCTCCACTGAAGGTGCTGGGCTTGCTCCGGCGCCGCAGAAACAGAGATCTTTTGCTGTAGCAGTACCCTGCTGGACCACGCACGCGCAGTGGCATCTCACGGGATTCGCGCCACTCTGAGCACGTGTGCGGTCCGGCTCCCGCCAGTTCCTCTCGACCACCTCAGGCTGCAGACGGAGCAACTGCCTCTCTCCGATTCTTCTCCTTTGCGTGAGATCCCCAACGCTATTTACCCACAGTTTTTTTGAGATTCCCTGCTTATCTCCTCCTTGTTCGTTGACCCTTCTTTCCTAGTTAAGGAAAAAATTTCTTTCTTTTTTTTTTGCCTCACAGTTTGTTCCCTTCTCCGCACATACCCGTCCTCTTATCTCGGCCCTTCTTCTCTGTAAATAGTTATCCTACAGTTACTCGTTAGTCCGTTATCCTTTAAAAAAAAAAAAAAAAAAAAGACCTTGTTTTCTTCTAGTTAACCCTTTACCCCAGACCGCAAACATGCTGTTGTCACCGGGGTTTAAAAAGTGCGACTCATGCCGAGAGGCGATGCTGGCATCTGATGGGCGCTCATCCTGTATATGTTGCCTCAGGGAGGCACGCGTCCCTCAAAAATGCCCACATTGTTCAGAATTGACAGCAAGGGCCAGATGTGACAGGGAGATGAGGCTGCGCATGCTGCTATTTGATAAAGCCTTCCAGCCGCCACGCTTGGAGGCAGCCACAGAACACCAGCCACACAAACGCAGGGCTTCTTCGCCTACCACTGCTCCTCCTAAGAAATCGAAAACGTCCCCGACAAGAGCCTTACCTAATATCCCATGCCCCAGGATCACCACAGGGGATAAGCCGGGGACTTCAGGCGTTGAGAAATAGCGGCCAAAAACTTCCACCGCGTCAAAAACAAAGAAGCCAACTCAAGCGGCACTGCCACTGGCACCGAGAGTTTAATCGGCACCACCTCCAGCTGCGTCCTTGACACCACCGAATATACCGGCACCGAGAGCATCCTCGGCACCGATGCCTTTATTGGCACTGGCGCCACTGGCATCGACGCCACCGGCACCACCACAGGCCCTGACGCCACCAGCACCAAAGGAGCTTCCCCATCTGAGCCATTCTGCGGTACCGGGCGTTTCAGTGCTGGCGGCACTGATAACTACCACGAGTGGCACCGCTGAACTGGCGTCTACTACTCCGCGGCGCTGAAGCTGCTCACCATCCTTAGCCTTCTCGCCGGCACCGTCCCCCTCTCCGCCACCACCGAGATCCCCCAGGCCACTTGGGGAATACCGGCACTGGTCTTATTCACCTCACGATAGGCTGCCATCGCCCTTCTTGACTTCCTACAGGGACAACCATCACCATCATTATAGACACTCCTCTGGTTCTCCATGCTCTTACAGGCTTTCGTACACCTGATCCCGATCACCTCGCTCCCATCGTACTCATCACTGGCATAGGCGATCACCTCTGGATAATCTCTACCGATACGACTATGGACCTCGTGATTCCTGCAGCAGGTATTCCCGCTACCATAGACCACGGTCACATGGAAGATCATCCTACGAATATTGCTCCTCCAGACACCCACCTACACCAGTCCCACCCACACCAACGGGGCAGCCACCGTCACTGCTGGACTTAACATCTGAACCAGCCAATACCCACCTCATTATCGATGATCAACCTCCGGAGGTATCTCCAACCGATCACTCTTCATCACCAGACGACGCGGTAATTCCTGGGGATATCTCTCCGCCCGACGATTTCCATCAATTCCAGGAGCTGTTTAAGAGGGTGGCGGTGACACGAGATCAAAATGGACGAACTCAAGGACAAACAGCATAAACTGCTCAAGAATTTACATCCCCAGCATAGAGGACGGCTGGCTATACCCTTGGATGATGCTATCCTGGAGGTCACCAAAGAAATTTGGCAAACCCCAGCCTCTGCACCACCGGTTAGCAAGAAGACAGAAAAGAAATATTTTGTGCCCCCGAAGGGCATGGAATTTCTTTTTACTTACCCCCCCGCCTAATTCTCTAGTAGTCGACGCAGCCCACTAAAGACTCTTCAATACAGACACATCTCCAACGATCGAGACTCAAAAAGGTTAGACGTATTAGGGAGGAAGATATATACATCCGCCACACTTATGCTGAGAATCGCGAATTACTCAGCACATCTTTCGAACCGCACCTTTGCCAGACTTACTCCACTGATGGACCATTTGCCGGATTCCAAACGGCCGATATTAAAATCTGTGGTGCAGGGGGGGTTTACCTCCGCAAGAATGGCCCTGCAAATGGCAGTCAGTGTCGCAGACACAGCAGCACGGTCCACGGCTACTGCAGTAGTTATGCACAGGGCTTCCTATCTGCGAGCTGCAGCAGTCCCAAAGGACCTCCAAAGCAAGGTCAAAGACCTACCTTTTGATAAAGACAGACTTTTTTCCGAAAAGACTGACACCCTCCTCCATTCCTCGAAGGATTAGCGCATGACCCTCTGAATGTTGGGCATGTACACACCTCCGTTTAGGAGACGCTGGTACGTACCTTTCCAACGTAGGTACATTGGACATGCGACAACACTGGCAACAACAGCATCAACACCAGCAATGAAACTTTGAACAACAACGCCCTTGTCAAAGACCACAAAGACGCCGAAACCTAAGTAATAAGACGCAAAATCCCTGGAACAACAAACAGCAGGTATGATGCTCTGGTCGAGGGTACGCAAACAACTGTGTTCGACAGCAGCAATCCCTACACCCTCACTTTCCATCACCGTCTCACCCAATTTTATCAACAATGGGCCTCCATCATGACGGACAGATGGGTGTTAGAAATTGTTCGCTCAGGTTATTCCATTCTGTTCCTGACTACCCCTCCCACTACCCGCCCCTCCCCCATTCCTTCTCAGGGACCCATCTCACGAAGCACTGCTACAGGATGAAGTTGCACATCTACGGTCACAGGGAGTAATCGAACCAGTCCCCGACAACTTCAAGGGCAGAGGCTTCTATTCCCACTACTTTCTCACATAGAAAAGGTCAGGGGGATGGCGACCAATATTAGACCTGCGATGGCTGAACAAATTTCTATGAAAACAACGGTTCAGAATGTTAACTCTTGCTGCTATAATTCCGGCCCTAGAACACAACGATTGGTTTGCTGCCCTCGACCTCCAGGATGC